>OU611755.1:9271116-9871116 GCA_914767535.2 Dunaliella primolecta | reverse complement strand
CATGAAACCTGATAGCGAGAGGTACTTTTAAAGTTCCTTGTCTCCTGACCCCGCTAACAAATCTCTTGCACAGGTGTGTGCCCATGCGCCTGCTAAGATTCCATTTTGAAATGGGCGGGCCAGCCAAGGCATGATGTCTTTGCCACTTTTCATGCCTCAATCTCTTGGTAAAGGATGCACGTGGCGCGCTATTTGTTGGTCAGATGGTCACGCTTCTCCTCCTGTGTATTATGCGCTCCTTGCTCGTATTTTTGCAAGTTGGAGTTGGACGGATGAGAGGATGGGAAGAATTTGTGGAAAATGTAACTGTTTGCTCCAATTGCACAATTTGCGCTTTTGCCTCCCTTCTTGCGGCATAATATATCTTACCTGCATGCTTTCTTATGCCTGTGTCTTTTTATGCCAATTTTTGATGTGCTGGTGGTGAGAGTCTTCTGCTATGTGATGTCCTTCCACAAAATCTTGTGTGAGAAGTATCACTGCAATGCGAGGGATTTGGTGTACTTGCACAGTGTTTTGTTTTGTATGTTTATACCAAAAGATCAGACTCGGTTGTTTTTTCCTTCTGTGATTTGTACACATAGGTTGCTTCTGAGATTTCTCGGGATGTATAGGATCCTACTGCATGACAAGCCATGCATGTGCTGATTTTTCATCAGCATTAGACGATGAGAGAAGAGTGGATTAAGCTCAGAATGTGGCGTTTGGAGTCTGTTATGACAGGGAGCCATGCAGAGCACACATGTGGCCAAATTTGATGTTTGGGTTTTGGTTGAAGTCATGGTTTTTTTAGTCCATGTGTTTTATTTTGCCTCCTTTTGCTTGATGATGCAAATTAGCAAGTCTACCATCGAGCAAGGTTGTCAGGCTGGCAGAGTTCATTGCGATCTTTTTAGCAAAAGCTTTTAGCAAAAGATATGGAAAAAAGAATGATGCTTAAAAACAAAGAAAAAGGAAAACTACGCAGGCAGAGGAAGCTCTCCCTACATCAATTAAGGAAAAGGAGACACTTTGGCTCAGGAGAGCCGTGAGTTCCCTCCACCACAAAGCTACAAAACAGGAAGTGGTAATGGGGAGGATCTGGAGGATTTCTGGAAGCACCTTGTTACACTTTTCATCTTGGTTCCGGGAGTCTGCGGTGATCTGTGCCTGGTCCAAGTTTGGCTGGAAAAGATAGATCTATGCAAACGTCAGAATTTTCAATTTGGGCCTAATCATGGTAAAGAAAATGATGGTAAAGAAAATGTATGTAAAGAAACATCAAGAAGCTTCCAAAAAAACCCAAGGTACCGAGACTTACCGTTTTATCAACGAACCTTTAGATTTTTTCATAACCAAGCAGCCAAACTACCTGGCTGATTTAGATTTATATTTGGTTTAGATTTAGATTTAGATTTACACGGGGGGACCTTCAGCCAGATTTAAATTTAGATTTACACGGGGGGACCTTCAGCCAGACTGTTCGGCTGATCGGCCTGTGACTGGTCCTCGCCAGCCAACAAAATGTCCATAAGCTCAGAAAAAAACGAAAAAAGCTTGTTGCTGTGTTGCAAGAGGAAATCAGAAACATCCTGGACACTGGCTTGTTGTAAAAATGGTTGCTCCATTGAAAGATCACCAGAGAAACAGTTGAACAGGTAAGCGTACTTTCTTCTCAAAGCACAAACATCTGCGTCTCTACACACCAAAAGGGCATGGGCCTCATCTTGAATTTCATCACAAGAACAGCGATCACACAAAAGAGTGGTAAAGAAAATGTTGTATGTAAAGAAACACCAAGAAGCTTCCAAAAAAAAACAAGGTACCGAGACTAATCGTTTTATCAACGAATATTTAGATTTTTTCATAACCAAGCAGCCAAACTACCTGGCTGAAGGTTAGGTTCCCCTAATGTAATGTAATGTGATGTAATGAAAGCTCCCGAGGAATGCTCCCTGAGTAAAAACAGAGGGCCCAGAGGCCTATATGGGTGCATTTGCCCCCCAAGGCGTGCTCGCCCTGACTCAGCCAGACCACCATTTCTTTTGCAATGGTGTCTGCTATGTCACTGCTACACACCTGAGGTTAATTTGGAGTAATGGGGAAGGGTGGAAATTCCCCCTTTCTTTCCACAATGCCCCCCCCTTCTCCCTGTTTGAGCACCCTAGCACACATACCAAGCCGATTATCCAAAGCTTCTTGTGCACAGCTGTGTCTTCATAATCATCATGGAACATATCTGCCCAAAACAATTTTGGGAGGGGCGTGGCCGGGTAGGCTCAGAATTTCCGGCTGGGTTTAGAGCCTGGGGAAGCAAGCGCAGGCAACCCCAACGGTGAGGAGTCAAAGGAAAAGGGAGGAGTGCACACTCAGCATGCTCGCGATGAGATGAGGTGAGCGGAGGCAGCCAGGAACAGGAGTGAATATGGACTGCCTTCATCCTGACTGTCAGCATCTGTCAACCATGAAAGAGAGGGGCAAGGGGCATGCACAAGGGCGGCAGGGGGGCGCCTGCACTTCTCACAAACATGCGTCCCTCCTCCCACACGTTTCACTTGAATTTCTATCTAATTGTGCCGTTTTTCCTTTTTTTCTTTTTTCCGGTCCCCTCCCGCGCTGTCGAAGCAATTGCTTGCACAAAGTTCTACAATACAATATTCGCCTGCACGGTTAGGCATTTGTAATTGAATTGTTGCCAGTCTGCAACAATGCTCCCTCAATCAGCAGAATCTAAAAGGCAAAAGGGAGTGCAAGAAGCTTGTAGGGCTGGAAAACATAAGGAGGGAAAGACGCAGGAAGAGAGAGTTAGGAAAGGAAGGGAAGAGGCTGAAGCTGCTGAGCTCTTCGCCCTCGCAGCTGCGTGCCAATATTAATGGGTGAGATGTGTTGGTCCATAATGGACACACACACACGCGCGCGCGCACACACACACACACACACACACGCACGCACGCACGCACCCACACGCACACACGCACGCACGTGCACGCACACGCACACGCACACCCACTCGCCACACGCCTCACGCACATGCTCACGCACACGCCACACACACACGCACAAAGACACGCACATAAACACGCCTGCACACACACACACACACATACACACACGCACGAATACACACACACAAATGTACGCGCGCGCACACACACACGCACACACACACACACACACACACGCGCGCACACACACACACACACATGCGCGCGCTTTCACATACACACACACGCACGCATGACAAGGTCTATAATGTTAGACACACATATACAAACGCACACAGTGTGTGTGTCACACACTCACACACACGCCTATTCGAGCCAATTTACCAGCATGAGCACACTTACATGTGTGTGCAGCTACTGGCAGCGAAGATGGCCAAGAGCGGGCCACGCACCTGCTTGACCTGCCAGGCGACCTGCTGGCCAAAATCATGTTTGGCAGCCGAAATTCCTCTCCGAATGAGCTCCCCCTAGCTTCCTGCTCAGGCTACCTGGCTACCATTGAGCGCACCCGTGACAGGCATGCGCTTTACTGCACGTGCCGTGCCATTAGAGAGAATGCTGCAATAAATAGCTGCATTTCCAGGTACGCCGGGAATTAGCAGCTTCAAGCTCAGGATGTTGATTTATTAACTTCGGGGAGCATTGCATCCTTTTTAATGGCTGTATGGAAGGGACTTCAGCCAAACATCTTGAGGGAATTGAGTGTGAAGGAGCCTCTGAAAGAACCATTCAGGCTGCTGTTATGTCCGAATTGAGCACCAAAGAATGCAGGCAGAGCACTTCCATAAGCTCACCTCCTGGGCTCACCTCCTGGGCTAAGGAAAATCTTCTTTTGATGCTCAGGGGTCGTAAAAGCACGTATAGGCAATGCTGCTTTGACCATATTTCTTGGATGTGTCTTCATCCGTTGAGTGTTCATCCCAGATTACTCTGGCCTCTCAGTGCTTGGAAGGCCTTCCTCACACTGAGTTTGTGGGAGCAATTATTTGGGAGCGATTGTGAAGGGATGGAAACACGGCTCTTCAGCCTTAAATAGACGCCAGGTTTACACAAAAGAAGCCATTAGTCGACGTGCATGACTGGATGGATGCCAGAGGTCCCCTGGCGCTGTATGCCCCTGATGCTGTGTATCCCCTGATGCTGTATGTCGTTGACATTGTGTGCCCCTGACGCTGTGTGCCCCTGACGCTGTGTGTTCCTGATGCTGTATGCCCATGATGCTTGATGTCCCTGACCCTGATGCTGCATGCCCCTGATGCTGTGTGTCCCCTGACGCTGTGTGTCCCTGGCGCTGTATGCCCCTTATGCTGCATCTGATGTCGCTTCATTGCAAAAATGCCTCCAGCAATTATGTGTTTTCCACGACCATTGAGACCAAACACAATCGGTACACAACAAAAGCAGCTTTTCTCCCTGTTACACTGCTCCCTGCAGGTTGCGCTTGGAGGTGTGTGAGTTCAACATGGATGGAACAGAGGCCCATCCGCCCTTTCCGCACTTAGCACACAGCCTGCGGACCTTCCCAAAGCACGCCAGGCCTCTGGCCAGCCTGCTCTTATGTAAATTGGGTGCAAGTGGCCATGAACGAGAGCGAGCAGAGGACTCAGGCTGGGGTTATGCAGGTGTGTGCAAGTGCATGGCCATCTGTCTCTTCGCGCGTTACTGACACATATTGACCAAGACCTTGCATGCCTGGCTCTTCTCAATCTACTTTGCTGGTGGCCTTCAAGGTTGCAGAGGAGCAGCTCACCAAGACAGGGGGTGAAAGCATGAAATGAAATACACATTTAAGCAGGTAGACTCATTGCAAGCATTTTTTTGCAAGTTGCGGCACTTCCTGCACACATTTTTGAAAAGCGTTTGTGGTAAAGCTATACATTTTTGAGCATTGTCTGTGATAATTTGCTACACGTTGTCAAAAAGTGTGGTAAATTCTGCCACACTTTCTTCATTTGCGTTTGCAGTTAAGCTACACACTTTCGAGCAGTGTTTGTGGTAAAACCAGTCACACATTCATTATCTGCATTTGTGGTAGAGCCTGCCACACATTTTTGAGCAACGTTTGTGGTCAAGCCTGCCACACATTTTTAAACAGGTTTGTGGTGAGCCAGCCGCACATTTTTTTATATTGTTTGCGGTAAGGCCTGCCACACATTTTTGAGCAGCGTTGGTGGTAAAGCGTGCCACACATTTTTGAGCAGCGTTGGTGGTAAAGCGTGCCACACACTTTTGAGTAGCATTTGTGGTAGAGCCTGCCACAAATGATTGGATGTCGAATTGACAGGAGATCTTGATCCCATTCCTTTTTAGGTTCAGGGCTAAGCTGCAGCCTGATGTCCCTTAGACCCAAAATTTGAGGAAGGGTATCCTGTGTCCTGCTTCTAAAAAAGAGAGATGTTGTAATTGAGTGAGCTCCGGGCACACAGTCAGCTTGCCCTTCGACAACCATGCAGAGCCAAACCACGTCCAGCTGCTCCAATATTTACACGCGTGCCTCTATGCAATCTCTGCAATGTTTTTTTCATGGCATTTTGGCTGCAGGCACCTATAGACTGCTGTTGTAAAGGAGACAAGATTTCAGATCTTGATACTTTGATGCATGCTCCCTCAATTTTGTAGTGGAGATAAGATCTCAGAGCTTGATATCTTGATGCATGCTCCCTCAATTTTAAGGCATACATACTATCATGTGCGCTGCTGCCACTGGCCTCGTAGGGGACGCGCCATTCTTCTTGGATGTCTGGGAGGGTTTGATCAATGACCCCCAGACCAGAGCCGTGCTGTCGGACCTGCATGAGTTGACATTACAGGTTAGCTTTCCTTCTTGCTGCAGGACAGCACGGTCCCGATCTGACACACAGCAATAAAATGCACTATGAATAGGCGAGTGGGTGCGATGATGCATGGGGTTGCCTGAACCTGAGGTCGATAACTTTTGCAACATTGGAACCTGGCAAAGGGAGAAGAGGTGGTTAGGAGCTGCCGAATAGGGGCAGCCAGCAGGCGCCTTCTCATGTGTCTTGGTGAACTGCAAGCTTTTGTTCTCGTGACAGTCATGTTGTTGTTGTGCTTTCTTCATGTTTGCTTCTTCTGTCACGATCCATGCTTCAATGCTTTTAAATTGCAAGTAGAAACTCACTCCAGGACATGCTCCTCCGTTGTGACCAAAAACTATGGCCAAAAGAAGCACATGCCCTTAGCTATCCGATGCAACATGCAGGGTTGGGAGTTTGAGGGAGATGAGCTGGACAGGGTCAGTGGAACCTTGCAACGCAGCTGCCCACATTTGCTTCCCAAGCCTGTTTTGGTGAAGCCCTCAGAGCAGTTTGCTTCTGCTCAAGGCTCATGTGTGCGCTGGACAGACAACATGTAGATGCACAAATGACGCCTGCTTTGAGGCGTCATTTCAGATTGACAGTGTAGGCAAGGTAAGCAAAAATGCTGTATTACCAATCCTCTCCTCAACTTCTACAGCAGGGTGCTTGCTTTTTCCTCTTCTAGCCATCAAATATTGATATTAATGCTCTGTTCATTATTGGCAAACCCCTTGTTGACGAGCTGTCATCTTTAAAATGCACAGCTCGGCAAGCTGGCATCATGAATGGTGTCCTTCAAAGACTGTTGGACCGCTGTGTTGGGCTAAGAGCGCGTTAACTGACTATGGACCAAGTTTCCTCAGGCTACTGGTTTTTATGCCACAAATGCTACTCAGCGGATCGCATGGGTCGGGAGGTGTGTGTTGCTTGTGAAATTTTTGGTTTTTCATTTCATGTGGTGCCATAGTTGTGCTTTTGTGCTTTTTGTAGCTTCACTCGATGTGGTGATTGCCCAATTGCCTTCATTGTTTATTCTTATCCAATGTTTGGAGTATGCGGTGCCAAGAGTTAAGTTTCAATAGCAAGATTGGAAGCAAAAAAAGAATGGCTTTACCTGCCTTCAAGGGCAGCTCAGTTGAAACCAAAAGGTGCTTGTTACCATATCTGCCCTACATAGAAAAGGATGATGTAAAAATTCCTCAGCCACGGCATCTTAGTTTCTCAGAAATCAAAAAGACTGGTAGAAAGTTACCCTGATATATGAAATCGTTTGAACACAAAATACCTACTACATGAAGGTACTGCGTGAAGGTACAACGCGAAGGCGCAGAACCAAAGAGGCTTATTGCAAATTGTGGACTCCTTGTTAGATGGATTTTGCATTCATATCATAGTTACAAGTTGCAATGAGGTTTGACCTTCAGCCAGGTAGTTTGGCTGCTCGGCCTGCTCAACTGTTCCAACTGCACAAAAAATATCCATGAGATCGGATTCATATCATAGTGTAGTGGGGTGATCATAGTTCCATTTGGACGGATGTGGCCCCTTATCCTTATTTGGTGGGGAGTCTTCGTTGCCTTCCTTTTTTTTAATGATGATTGGCCTTCACTGCAGCATGTTATTGGAGGAGGCAGGCTTTTTACGTTGGAATTGGACATCTCAGGCCCTGATGTTGGTTTGTGAGTTGCTAATCAGCGGATATCCCACTTGCAGTGCTACCCCACACAATGCGAGATTCCCACACAATACAAGAGTCGGGACACAAGCACTGGTCCCTCGTAGGGCAGGCAAGACTGAGTTCTCACAGGAGAGCACAGAACCTAGCGTGAACAACTGACCTGCCTGTGTGCTGAATCTGCATCTGCCTGACTTTCTTGAATGGGTTCCTTTAAAGCTGTCTAAGGGACTAAATTGCAGAGGGGGTGCAAGGAGCTGTCACAGGTACGGCTGAATTCTATGTGACGCACATGTTATATGCTGATGACCTGACTCTGATGGCCAACGATCCTGTTGCATTGCAGACCATGTTGAACCGCTTGCATGCGTATGCTCAGAAGAAGCACTTAGTCATCAACACAGCTAAATCTGAGGTGGTGCACTTCAATTCCTCTGGGTCGGACCTGCCTGTTTTTCATATTGTTGGGGTGCCACTGGCACACAAGGAGTCTTTTAGATACCTTGGCATGATGTTTCACAAGTGCATGAGCATGGCCAAGTCCTCTGAGCATGCAACTGGCCCCTTCATGGCGTCTGCATTTCGGGTTCGTCAACTTGTTCGTGATAGTTTTCTGGCAAATAGGCCGTACGTGTCTCTGTGGCTTGGGAAGACGTATGTGGTTCCAGCTGGAATGTATGCAGGCCAAGTGTGGGGCACTGAATACATTAAAGCGGGCAAGGAATTTGCAAGTGATCTGCAAGTGCGGCACATGAGTTATCTTAAGAGCACGCTGGGTGTTAAGCGTACCACTACAAACTGGGCTGTCCTGAGGGAGAGTGGTCATGAGCCGCTTCAGTCTTACTGGTTTAGGTCTGTTGTCAAAATGTATAATAGCATGCTGAGGTCTAACAGTGAGACGTTGAGAAGAGTGTTGAAAGCAGATTTGAATATTCATTCGCGTGAGCCAGCCTGCTGGACTGCTCAAGTTTTAGATGCTTTTCAAGGCTTAAGGCGCTGTGATTCCTTTGTGCAAGCTCTGCGGCAGGGCACTCCTATCCCTATTCAAGAGTTTACTGATGACCTCAGACACAGGCTGCGGGCAGTGTGGGGAGATGTTGAGGGAGTGAACCCGCGGGACACATATAGTAAGCTGGCAACTTACCAGTCTCTTTTTGCAGTGCCTTTTGACCATAACGTGCGTGCCTCTAGAGATCTGCCCGTTGACCAAGGCACATGCATTTGGATTTGTCTCCACATGTCATGACAAATGTTAGCCGTTTCAGACTTAGGGCACACACACTGAAGGTGGAGACAGCAGCTTGGAACACTCGGAACACTCTTTTGTGTGATCGCTGTTCTTGTGATGAAATTCAAGATGAGGCTCATGCCCTTTTGGTGTGTAGTGACGCAGATGTTTGTGCTTTGAGAAGAAAGTACGCTTACCTGCTCAACTGTTTCTCTGGTGATTTTTCAATGGAGCAACCATTTTTACAACAAGCCAGTGTCCAGGATGTTTCTGATTTCCTCTTGCAACACAACAACAAGCTTTTTTCGTTTGTTTCTGAGCTTATGGACATTATGTTGGCTGGCGAGGACCAGTCACAGGCCGATCAGCCAAACAGTCTGGCTGAAGGTCCCCCTGTGTAAAATCTAAATCTAAATCCAAGGGATTAAAGTTTGAAAATAGCAAATTGGGGAGAACCTCCCAAAGTATCTGCGGCGTGAACCCTAATTTTCACCACCAAAACTCCATATCTGACCACCCACTGCACCAAATTGGGTGTTTTTTAGTGATGTAGGACCCTTGTAGAAAATTTAGATTTAGATTTTACACAGGGGGACCTTCAGCCAGACTGTTCGGCTGATCGGCCTGTGACTGGTCCTCGCCAGCCAACATAATGTCCATAAGCTCAGAAACCTTGTAGAAGAAGAATGTCATTTCAAAAAACATTGGAGTAAAAAGGCTCAGTGGTTGGTGTTATATGGAGACTTCAGTCATTTTCCCCGAACTAGTTTTTACGTGCCCCATGCGAGCTTTAGCCCACTGCCAGTGGCAGTCTATCTATTAGTGGGTGGTCATACGGTCTGTGCACCGATGTGGCCCTCTGTCCTTAACTGATGTGGGGAGTGTTTCACTGCGCAGTGATGTCTACATAGTTTTCCTTTTCTTTTTCTTTCCTATCTGAGCACACAGGGCGACTTACACAAATCTGAGCATATGTTGCGGTAGCTTGTAACGTCAGCTACACTTCAGAGCAAATATTGTCCCAATCTGATGAAGTGGCTGTGAGTGGGCGCACTTAAAATGCAAAAAGGAGCATATTTGGGCCCATGCTCAGATGGCCCCCTCTGCCAACTTTGAAATTAGAGCAAAACTGTACTAGGTTGCAAGGTAAAAGAGGGTGACTCACAGATTGGGCCTTAACCGATCAGCTGCTGAGGCATGCTCAACCAGCAAAACAATTTAGGTACTTGCACTAGCACTAAAGGGCTCTCATTCAAAAAGACTAACGGCTAAACTAGTCATAACAAAGAAGTCACTTAAGGATGGAAAGTGTTTGTTGTTTTTGTTCAACAGTAAGTTACTGCTGCTGCTGTTAATGAAATTTGCAAACACGTCCATGGAATGCACACAGTAAGCACAAGATGAGTAATGAGCCACAAGGGAAGAGTACTCTGGAGAGAAGTAGGCAGCATGGGTAAGCAAGAAGGATCAAGCTTGTGGGCGCGTGCATTTGATAAAGGCTTGATCTTTATCATGCCACATCAGTATGAGCATCACACATGCCACGGATTGTAGAAACACTGCCATATTAATAAACAAGACAGTCTTATGATAGTCACTATTGTAAGGGACAAAGTGATATGAACATTTCGGGTTGGAAGACAACACCAATCATACTAGGCAAACGTCTTGCCATTGAGCTCTGGAGGATGAAAATTGCCTCCAATAGAAAAAAAGGTGTTATCTGGAATCCATTTTCATTTGACTCAAGCCTAGGGAGATGGCAGCGTGGATTTTTCAGGAACTTTGAAAGCATGGGCGTATTGTAGGCCATCCATGACAAATAGTGAATGCGAAGTTCAGCAGGAAGGATAATCGAACTGAGAAAGACCCTTGAATTTTCTGGGCAGCTTGCACACCTCAAATGCTCAAGACAGAGCGCCAAAGGTTAGGAGAAGGGAAGCACTTTGCAGACCATGATGCAGTCAAAGAAAAGTCACCTGCCTCAAGATTTTGCCCATAAACTGGTCAACTTAGCTGCAGCAAAAAAGTGCATGTGCCTTACATTTCAACAATCTGAAACTGTTTGCCATATTTGAGCAAGGGTATCAATTTGACCTACCAACGTGCCCTATGTAAGGGGGCTGCCCAGTCTGTAAACAAAACCTAAGCACAATCGTATCAATTGGCACGGATGCATCCCATCCTCCTGGGAGTGGGTGGGACTATACACACTGCCCATACCCTTGATCAATTCAAAAAATTAGGGATTGACTCACAGACATCTGAAACACTTGCAAGAAAACTCCATGCCCATTCTGTACAATTTGCGCACAAACTTACCTCTACCAGACGTGCCATTGAAAATAAAAACACTCATCATAACACTGGTGTCCTGGAGCAGCGTGCTGCCAGAAACCCACCTAATCCACATTAACTCCCCTCTCATCTTCTGGTGAGAGAGACTCACGGCTCTTTGAGCCAATGTGTCTCTCTTTCCTTAATTGATGTAGGGAGAGTTTTATCTGCCTACGTAGTTTTTTCATTTTTTTTATTTCTTTTTCTTTTCACGGATGCATCAATATGCCCGACATGACTTAATTTCACATACCTGAGTTTATTTCAATGATTTCATTTTGAGGAAAAGGAAGCAAGCATTTAAAGATGCATCGGATGAGCCAGCATATTGATGTTGATCCCAGTGAATGAAGCAAAGAAGGTACCGCAAAGGGCCCGAGCTCCGTATGTCTGTATGCATTTCAAACAGTCACATCTCCAGTGTTTTCAGAAAGAAAGAAAAGAGTTTTGAATGCTTGAGAACTGTGATCTACGCGGTTTTAGCACACAGCTGCATAGACTGTGGTGTAACCTTGGTAATTAGGCCCACCAAGCGCCAGCTCCCTGGCAGGCATACCATCCAATTCAGGAATTATCAACACTCTCCCCTCTGTTTGGGGTACATTTCCATGCAAGCTGCTGATTGATTCGCCACTTGTGCTGCCTGGACCAGTTGCATGGGCGGGCTGCGTTTGAATTGTGGTGCTCAAGTTATGACCCATGGCCTCCAAGGTAGCTGGACTGAAGCCCCATCCAGCAAGTCCATTGCTTGAAAGAAGCTCAGGCCCTGCGCATGCAGTAAAGTTGATATTCAAATTCCTTTGATACATAAATTGACACCTACCTGCCTACTTGAAAAGACAATACAGGTGAAGGAGATGCAGCAGGAAGCACTTAGATTAAGCATGCAGAAAGGATCCTCCCTCAGGGCTGCCTGCAAAACAGGCACTTCACCGCTACAGCCACCCACCTATTTCTCCCAACATCCTGCCTCCAATAAAGGCAACACTGCTGTGAGTCTGCACGTTTCAGCATTTACAAGAAGGAAGCAAGATCAGTTCACTTTCATGTTGTAATTCTGGCATTTCTGGACAACACCCCTGACCTGCTCCAGGCATGCTCAGGCACATCAAAGAAGGTAAAGCAGGTTACACAACTCAATTTCTCAAAGAGTGTAATCATCCTAGGTTGCATTTGATCCAAGGGACAAGGTGTCCATGTAACAATCAGAAGGACGTCGCAACTCAAATGTGCATACTTTGCTTGCCACCCGAACACTCCTGAGCTTGATGCACATGAAGAGTAGTCTGGCATCCATAATACTCATGATGTGCACACCAACAGTACTCCGAAATCCATGCCGTCTCCTGTATGGACATATCATGTGTGTGTGCATGCTAAATTCAACAACACAGCCATCCTTAGCTGCTACAGGCAGGCACTGTAATCCAACACCACCCACCGCATTTGCAACAAGGTGCGCCTCGCTGTTGGCCTTATCCTGACCAAAAATCTTTTGGCCGCGGCCATTGCAGCTAAACGCCACTAATGCCATAGGCGAGCTGCAAGCTCCAGCATCCTGGATGGACAGTGCATTGCAAATCATGACCTGTCTTCATGGATTCCAGGTTGCAGGGGTTTGGCATTCTGTGCAAGGAGTTGTACCGACAGATACCACGATCTTCAAGGAACCCTCACCTCGCATGCTACTAAAATCTAGTTGCTAATGAATGGGAAGTGTCAAGGTAGGATGGCAGGCCAGATTGTGACCCACGCCAGTTTGCAAATAGTATAGAGATTGCTCACTAGATATTTTTTTGAAAGGGATGGATGAAAAAGCTGCCAAGAGATACTGTGCATTTTCTGGCCATGTTTTGCAGCTCCTACATCTGGCAGCTACTGTGCAAGGAGCCACAAGTGAAACCCTGAGGCATGGAATCCATCTCTTTTTTGAGGAGATTGACGGACACACATGACAGCAGGTTTTGTCTGCCTTCTGCTGATCCAGAGCACCAAGCTGCATTGTTCTTTAGGCATCTTAACATGCAGGGGCGGCTCATCCGCATCACACTTCTCTTTTAAGTCATACGCTCAACACAAAATGTGTAAGGAAGTACCGCTGCACGCTGTTGTGCGTGCCAGTAATGTGTCATACACTGAACGCACAAAAGGTGTAAGGACGTACCGCTGCACTCTGTTGTGCGTGCCAGTAATGCGTGGGATCCTGCTCAGGTGCCCTATAACACGCGCGCTGCAACACCTGCAAAAAAAATGGTGAGCGCCCAGACGCGTATCGCTGACCAGGACCTGGAGGAAAAAGATAGCCAAAGGGCTCTCTGGAGGCAGGCATAGATCAACTTAGCAACTCTCTTCCCCTCAAAAAACGAAACATTATAGGCCTCATAGATCAGGAGCCTAAAACACTTTCCTGATGGAACGAGCGTGTGAAAGGTTGGGGGCTGGATACTCCCCTCCCTGTCTTCCCAACCTTCTCGTGCTCTAGCCAAAAGAGATACCAATCAGTTCCTCTTCGAAACTCCCATCCATCTGCATACTTAAGGCACCCAAAAAACGTCTTGCAGCAGATTTACGGCAGAAACTTCATTGCAGATGCTCAGGTGTGCATGTCCTGCCAAGCACTCACATCTGGGTTGCAAATTCAAAAAATGCCAGTTGAATCACACATGCATGCGCTTACAGCACTAACTTTTAGCCACACACACAAGAACTCTCTCTCATCAGATTCACGGCAAGTGGGTGCCATTAACAGTTTTTGGGCCCATGTATCACATGATACACTCAGAATTATTTAAAGATGGTCTTAGAAGTCCTATAAGATGGGCCCCTTAAGGTCACTTCCCCCCAACCCACCTCCTCCAGTCCGAAATTTTAACAAACATGCATCTGAGTATTAACATACATTTACGTACATATATCATACTGATATGTATAAAACAATATAAGTGAAATAATCGATCGATCAATCAATCAACCAATCAATCAATAAATAAATGAGATATACCATTGGACAGCTCTAAAGCTCAGGTTTGCCATCCAAAGCTATGCTTTCTCTATGTAGCCTCTTGTAAAAATGGTGAGTCTCTTGTGAGCTGAGGCTGTTCAGGTGGCTCTATGCTCTATTTCCTGGCCCAAAGTCTGCCGCCTTGCAGAACCCTAAATTCCACACAAACATGGTTGCACCGAACACTGCAGGGGCTTCACTTAAGGATGCCATGACTAGTACAACACGAGTGAGCAACGTTGGCTGTTCAACCCAAGATCCCAAGTCCATATCCTCCCTGGGCATGGCATTCGCCCACACATTGATTGTCACATTGATTGGAAGGCAGTGCAACTACGCAAGTTGTGATGCAGTGTCCGTCACATTAGGAGGGAAGTTTCAAGTTGAGTATAACGAGGAAGCTGGCACAAGGGAGACAAACATGGCAGGATCACACAAATTGGCATCTCGTCAGTTGCTCCTTGCGCAGGGACTACACACACCTGCAAGTCTCTGGGAATCTGGGCTTGGCAAGCCTCAATGTTGATGGACACCAGCTGGACATTGAATGTCTGGCACTGCCTGAGTTGGAAGGAATTGGCACATGCAGCAAAAAAGCATTTGTCAGTCCCTCAAAGCCCACGGATTTTGCACTTTGTGTGGATGACAGGCATGCTATGGTGTAAGCGTTGCTGACATGGTACAGTAAGTAGGAATGTGGCAATCGAGTCTCTGAGACATTGTAAGGAAATTTTGCTTTCAAATGTAAGCATGTCTGGCAAGTTGCCAGAGATCTATATGCAGGAAAGAAGGTACACCCTGGATACACCCTAATAACGAGTTAAAAGGAAAAACTACATGGGCAGTGGGTACTACCCACATCAAAAGGAAATGGAGCCACATTGTTCAAGACTGGTCATTGATGACCCCTCACAAGTTCAGGAGAGAAGCATGAGCAGTGACTTGAAACACTTAATCCGTTCAGAGAGCCTTGAACCCAGGAGTGCTGGAGCACCAAGTGCACACCTTTTCTGGCTGCAGCATTTTCTTAACCTTATTCCACTACGATTTTGTTTTCAATTTGGTATGTTGCAAGCGCCCCCTTTTCCAATTTTGACGAACAAATCACAAACCAGCATGCATGAATACTGGACGCATTCACCTGATAGAAGAATGGTGATGGATGCGATTAAGGAAGGGTGCATGCTGGTAAACTAGAACCAATAAACTAGCACTGGTAAACTTGCAACCAGCAAGTGGACTGGAACTCACCTTGGGAGCTGAAAGAGCCGCTTCTTCTCAGTGTCATTCCCCATGTAAACCATGCTTTTTACAACTACGGAGCCATCACTCGATATGACCGCGTCTAGTGCATTAGTTGCGGATAGAATCAAAGCCTGACCTGCATTCAGTCATCAGCGCACATTCCTCAGTGCACATGGCCTGCGCTCATTCATCAGTGCAAATGGCCCGCACCCATTCACAACCTGCGCTCTTCCAAAAGCCCGCATCCGGTACTGCACATGATCTGCGCTCAATCATCACTGCATATTCTCACTGTTCTGCGTGCTTGCACTATTTCTTTGACATTTAACCAAATTGGTTCATGGTTACATGCCAAACATACTCTTTATTCAACGGTTTGTCAGAAAAATGTCATGCCAAAAGACTTGATCATTTCATTGCCTGACCCTTCCCCCTCTTTCCTCTTGTCGGTTCCTTTTAGGGCCCCTTACTATAGGTGAAGGCTTTGTTCCACTACTTACATCAACCAAAATCAAATTGTCTGGGAGGCGTGAGGCTATGATTAAGTTGCTGATGATGACTTCGTCACACACGTGCTTCTGTCACACCAGTGTGACTGCCAGGTATCTGCAGCTAGCCAATGCACCCACAGTGAGCCTGGTGCACAACTCAGCGTCTCTAAGCAGCTCAGAAAATCCTGAAAGTCTGGGTGAGCTGCTGCGCTATGCCTGCACACACCACACTGTCCCTTCCATGCCCACACGTCTTTGCCTTCTATTTACCCGCACAGGTCAGTCATCAAATTTGGCGTTGACAAGGAACCCTTGTTTGCTTTAAGTTTTTGGCCCTGAAATTCTGAAGACTTTCCCCAGAAGAGTATCACAGATTCAGGCAGCCAGCAATCTCCAATTAAATTAACACTAACATTGATAACTGAAGAGCTCTTACAAATATCGGATTTTGAGCGCCTTTCATGCATTTTGATGCGTATGTAACCATGGCCATAATGCTGACTCACTGAGATGAAATGGCCTTGCACGTGGGGAGTTCCAATAACTCTTCAGCAAAGTACCCCTCGGTGGCGCACCTAGCATTGCGGCTGGATGAGAACCTCTAGCCCAGGTTCAAGATTTGAAGGTTGCCCACCTTTCTGCAGGAGCTCCAGAGAACATCTGTCCCCGTTGCCTTCTGGCCAGATAGCTAATCCCTCCACAGGGGATTGCCTCTCTGACATGCTGTACAGCTCATGTATGAAATCCACTGCTGAGCATGCACCTGCACACAAACCACATACTTAACATGAGGTAAAATGACATTTCTTTGCAGCAGGTCTCATTCCTGCAAGGGACACATCAATGTTCATAAAGCTGAAGCCATGCCGCAGGTCAATAGATTTGCAGGTGTAAACAGCTCCCCCTCCCCCCAAAACAGGTGCTTTTAAGTGCCAGTAGTCATTAGGTTGTCCCCAATCTCGGACACTCAACTTTGGAAGTTTGCAGGGTGTTCAAAGGGACCAGAGCGTCCAAGTTGGGGCAATGTGCTGAATTAATTGCAGTGTAAGTGCTGGTGATTTGGAGCCCTTCCACCAAATAACACAATTGCAAAAGATACGGAGTGAAAAGACCCAATGGTTGATTGATTACCAGAGGGGGTCAGCTAAGCATGTCCCCAAATATGCTCCTCATTTGCATTCAATGTGCGCCCACTCACAGCATCTCCATCTGATTGGGACACTTTAAGCTGTAAAGTGTAGCTGGCGTTACAAGGTACCAGAGCAAATGCTCAGATTCATGTAAGTCACCCTGTGTGCTTATACTATAAGTCAGGTCAGCCAAGTAGGTTTGAGTTAATGCCCCACTGCAACCAGATGATTCTGAGTATGCAGGACCTTTGTCTAGACCTATCTTAGCAGCTCTGCATACTCAGTTTGTGCCGGGGGGTGCCCAGGGTGTGGGGCCAGCAATCAAGCAAAACCCCTGCCAAAATGGGGTCTCCAGGAAGCTCACCCCCGGCTTACCTGACCAGCAGCGATGGCTGGGCACTTTATCAGGAGCACATCCTGGGGGGTCCAGGGGGCTGGGGCGGGGGTCCAGAAAATCGCTCCCCGGACCTCAATTTTGGCAGGGAAAATGGCGAGTAAAAACTCCAGACCAACCACTGCACCATCTGGGGTCGCGACACTTTTGCTGGGACAAATAAAATATAAAAACAAAATTTGAAGACTCAGCATGTGCTCCCTCCCTCAAATTTCAAAGATCCGGCGTAAGTCTGAGTTTTCAAGTTTCATCTTCAAGTGCAAAAGCATGCGTCTATCAAGTGAGCACACGCTCAGGCGGGCTGACCAGAGCGGAGTTTTTCGGTCAAACGCCCAGCTGTCACTGCTCGCCAGGAGCCACTCCCTGCTCACCTGGGCACCCAAACTCGGCAGGCATACCTAGAAAGCATGCTGAACAAGTCCTCATACTCAGGTTGTGGCCAAACACAGTGCTTGCCTGGTTTCTCTGTTCACACCACTTTTGCCTAGCAGGTGCGCACAGGTGACCATGCTCTAAGTGCTCCGGACCAAAATTTGCCCCCCCTTTTTTTTCACTCCGAAGGATCAGGATTGACCTAAAACCTACCTGAGAGCCAAAATATGGGCAGAATTTGGGCCAGAGCAGGTGTTTTGGCACCCATTTTCCTGGAAGTGGTCAAAAATGACCTAAAATGCCCATGGCTCAATCCTAGAGCCCCACCCTCACTTTTTTGATGCAGAAGCACCAGTTTAGGCACCCTCAACCACTTAGCATACTCAGTTTGCAGCGGGGCATTAACTCCTCATTTTCACACATAGCTTGGCTGAGCTGACTTATAGACTAGGCTACAGCTCAAACGAGCACGTAAACCCTAATTTAATGCTTTTTATGGGAAAATAGCCAAAATTGCCACATTACACCAACCACTGGGTCTTTTCACTCCTTTTGTTTTGCAATGAGACTCTTCTAGTACAAGGACTCCATACCATTAAAATCCACCCACCTTTGGTGCAGTGGGTGATCAGATATGGAGTTTTGGTGGTGAAAACTAGGGTTCACGCCGCGGCAAAACACGTCGTGCAGCCCCATTGCGTCCATGTGAGTGAATTTCTATCCAATTTTAATTGAAAAATTGCGGACCCAACTTCGACTTGAAGGTCGATTACACTGGGAAATTTGCTCCGTTCTAGTTAAGTTGAAGGAAGGTCAAAGAGCTTGCTGTAAACTTGCTTTCAGATCGCTGCCATGAATACAATGACGCGAGCCAGCGAGGGGCCTGGTCTCTGTGCCAAGCTTTTGCCCTAAATTCCAGGCCTTCATGGTTCAGCACCCCCACTACCAGCTTTATTGTGCTGAAAAGATACAGAATACAGACAGGGGCAGGCGTGCAGACAGGGGGGCGGTCAGTATTGCTTACATGCAAACTGCTCTCCCTGACCACCCTGCAGCGTGCATGCATGCCGTCCCCTTTCCATCATGCTCTTTCTGGCTAGCCAATGCCATGTTGTCACTACTGGTGCATAGAGGTGAGCCACTAAGCCAGGATCTGCTGGGCAAACCCTTCAAAAAGGGGTCCCCCTGTGCGCGCACTGCCTTTCTCTGCTGCTGCATGCAAGCAGGCAAGCCTGCTTAAGGCAAGTATCTTGCTGCTGATGAGCTGCTGCAGTGCAATCCTGCTCCATTTCCCTCTGCAGCTCCCTTTGCAGCTCCCAGAGAGGGAGCGTATCCTTCAATGCGGCACGTCCATATCTCCTGCTAGGTCCTCGTCTGTTTCCCCATCGATTTACAGTAAACATCATGGGAAAAAATGCTTTCTTTGATGATATGTTTGACAGGAACATCTTCCAGCGTATCCTCCATTTTTTACGGCTTGCGGGGGTCCCATCGCGCCTCCCTGGCTGAGTCTGGGAGAAGGGCATACCCAACTTGGGAACCCCATTGGCCCCCCTCCCCACCAATTTGGAAATCCCAACTCGGGCCCCAACTCAGACCCCAACTTGGGCCGGTTACACCCAACCAAATTGGCCCTCCCCCCCAACTTGGACCCAAATTCCCTAGTGTAACCGGGGCCTTAGGAGGGTAGCCAGAGTTTCAGGGTGGGGATGCCCTTACCAGGCAGAAAGCGAGTGTGAATTTAGTGAGCTGAATGGATGGCTACGGTCGAATGTTCAGTGCGCAGCTGATGGATGCTGTGCTGGCAGCAGCCCGAAGAACGAGGGCACCAAGAACTACAAGAAGGGTGAATCTAGGGCCACAGGGGGGCATGCTTTTCTCTCATAAACCTCTCCTCTCCCACCTCACGAGAACATTTTCAAAACTTGGCCAGGATGAGTCATAGCCATCACAATTTCCACACCCAGCGTCTTCTCACCTGGGACGCTGACCAGCTTCATTGACAAGGAGACGTGCATCCCATCAACATGTCCATTCAAAGCTGTCATTTCAGAGGTCCGGTACACTTTGGCATCAACCTGGAGTTGCAGAGCGGTGCTCACAGTGAAACACAAGTTCCTGGAAAGACAACAGCAATGCAGGGGGCTTGACTTCACATCACTTTTCCTTGGGTGCTCTCTCTCCTTGGGTAATCAGGACAAGCGGTTTGTTGCCCAATGGAGCCCTTGGCAACAAATTGCATGAATTCGCAGCAAATCATTTGCCACATTTTGTCGTTGAAGATTCTACCCTTCAAAGCATGGCCCCCCGAAGGAGCCTCCCTGAGGCTTGCCGCCAACATTCACACCTGCACGCCAACGCATGCCCTACCTCTGCACCAACCCCAACAAACGTCAGAGCAGCTGCGCGTGTGGAAGGCGAGCGCGGTACGCCAACAGCACCAAGAGCAGGAGAAGGTGATGCTAAGGGAGCGGGGGGAACAGATGCTCCTGGTGCGGTTCCCATTTGCGAAGGACTGGTGGCTGGGCCAGTGCTAGCTGCATCTGCATGTGCTGCCTGGCGCATGGCTGTAGTGTCAATGCGACTGCTGCTTCCTGATGCAGATCCATTGTACTGGGATTGTTTGGGGCACAGTGCCACGCCCACGTAGGCCGCGGCCTTTAAGTCACGGGCGGTCATATGTGGCAGCCGCGATGCCTGGCCAGCTCCTTGGAAAAGCCAAGGGGGAAAGCACAGTACAATCAGTAGGGAGAGATGGAGCGGTGGAGAGGTTGGGGGATACAGAGAACGCTGCCTAGCGTGTCCCATTAAGGGAGATGGAGAAGGGGCAAGATGCGGGGCATGCAGGACACGGGATTCGGTGCGACCAAGTGCAAGCTGCCTTGAAAAACCTGTTGATCATCTGCCTGAATTTGAATTAGCGTGCCTCCTTCTCCTTGATTGATGTAAGGGGAGTTTCCTCTGCCTGCATTTTTTTTCTTTCATCCAAGCCAAAAAAACGGTACGTTTCCAAAGGGGCAATTAACAATTAATCATTAATTCAAAAAATGAATTAATTGCAAATTACGTTTTCAAAGGGCAATTAATGATTAAATCGCAATTAATTACGGCATTTTTTTTAATGGAGGGGGGGTCCATTAACCATTAATTGCTCGCAATTAATTCAGAAATTCAAGTCAACGCCTGATTAGGGTACGTAAAGGAAATTCCTTTAAAGGGTCAACTCCTTACCGTCTACCCTTGTACCCTCCCCTCCCTCTCATGTACACCTCTTGTGCAAGAGCCTTGCCCTCCTGCAGCTGATGGAAGCCTTCATTTCTGCAGTCACAAATGCTGCTCCCGCGCACAGACCGTTCCACGCACACTGTGTGCAGGGTGGTTGACCACCAATGACTAGCTGACTAATGACATAGGGCCAGGCAGGAATTTCTAAAAAGGCCTTTGAAGGGCGTAACATAGAGAGCCAAAGGCTTGAAAGAGGAACGCTTGTTCACTTTGTCAATGCATGCCGCACATAATGGGTCAAACCCCCAGCAGAGTCAGGCAGCTTTGGGGGGCGTGCATGGAAGAGGCTGGCTTGGTCAAAAGCTGCTTGGCCATGCAATGGGCTTCCAATATTTGACCAATTAATTGCGCTCACAAAAAGGTTTGGAAACGCAAAAGCAATTAATTCTGCAAAATTTATTGAAGGCAACTAACTAAAGCAATTTATTGCGAATTAATTGCAAGTGGTTGGAAACGTACCGTAAATAGCGGTACAAAAGGGACAAGCAGCCTCTCACCACACCATGGCCATACCTGGAGAGTAGAAGAAAGTTGAAGTCAGGCCGCCTGCGACAGGCACTTGACCCTGCAAATTTTGTCAAAGGGGGGTTGCAACAGCCAGTTTTGGAGGCAAGCATTGCCAATTCATACAATTTGACATACTACAACAACATACATATCAGCACGGTAGGAAGCAGTTCTTACCCATCCACTCCACAAAAGCAGCTTTGCCGTCAAGTGAACGCCATTATCTGACGTGCACAGCATGTAATGAACAGCCATGACATCTCCATCAAAAACCTTCAACAATTCTCCTCCCCCTCTTCCTTCTCTGTACCTCCCATGCAGCTTCAATCCAGCTCATCAGGCTGTAGCATTCATCAACTCTGCCCAACAGCCAGACACATGAAGGGGCCAGGAAGTTCCTGCTTAACCTGTCTGGTGCAGGGCCAGAGGTCGTCAGTCCTGCTGGCTTTGCAGGCTGAGCGGGCTGGTTCCTAGGTCCTCTCTTCTGAGACCTTGCGCTGTCCGGTGGGGCACTCTCAGCATGAGCAACAGCGGGTCCCATGCAGGCTGACAGTCCTCGGCAGAAGGGCGCTCCAGGCTCTTCTTGTTCCTGCTTCACCACAGCCTGCGATGGGCCAAAGGACACAGATTATGCTAAGGCAGTCGTCGGAATAAGTACAGCTGAAAACCTGCATGCCTGCATGTTTTCGCACATGAGTCATAAACACCGTTAAGCTCACAGCGCAGATAACGGGTGAGTTAGCCATGCTTAATCAGGGACAATTTATTGGCCAAGCAGTCACACCTGCCGCAGCCATGCACAAGGGAAGCAATCAGAGTGATGAAAATAGGTGGCGGGGAACCTGGCATGAACATGAGTTTCATGGGTGTGCATCCCTGTAGCGCCGTCCGACTGAGTCAAAGAAACACCAGCCACTCACCCGATCATCTGCAAAAAGGCAAACGTGACTCCCAGCCACTCGGCCAACCAGCACGGCCACGGCTTCCTTTGCCTTCTTCTTCTCTGATGGGTCCTTCTCCATACCTTGTCCCTTTGCATCCAAGCCCATGAGGCCGTCCACAGTACAGCCAATTATACCAGCTCCCTTCGCATGCACCACAGCAATTGCAGTCCTGCTGTGTTGTTGCCATTTTTCATGTGCATAGACTCAAGCGTGCCACTTGTTGGAAGAGGGAGATCTGCTTTTGAGTCTGGGTCCTGGCTGGCTGAAACACCACAGCAAATGTAGACCTGGTCAAAGGTTGTGCCATGTTCCTTCATGTGCAGAGCCGATCACACGGACTCGAGTGCGCCAATTGTTGGAGAAGGGCTTGCTTTTGTGTCGGGTCCGGGTCAGAAACAGAACAAGCAGAGCTGTGGTTTCAGGAGTGGATTCTGACAGGACAGTGATCTAGCAGAGGGTGTCACGGCATGCTCGCAGTGTTGGGACAGGCACAATTTCTATCCATGCGCATGCCTTGCACGTGCAGGTGATCAGCTTCTTACTTACTTGCACTACTAATTTGCACTACTAATTTGCACGACTCATGGGCTTACGTGGGTTTACGCTACTATGTTACTGCCTCTACTCCTTACTTGCACTTGTTTTGTACATGTTTAGGAATTGTTTGCAAGTGACATAAATATAGCGAGCCCCTTGTTAACCAGGCCTTTCTCAAGGAGCATTTGGGTAAGGCGAACAACCCCCCACCCTAATGCAAGTTCCCATCCTATGGCCCCTGCCCTTCCATCATCCCAACAACACCCCATGCAGCTGCAAACCTGTGGAAGGAGCCTCCTGAGCGTAGGCACGACATGCTGGCACTCTCGGGCTGGGTAACTTGAGATGAACACCAGGGCAAAGTCAACTGACGTTCCTGTGATACCCTCCAAGGCCCTGTTTGTTGCATCAGTGAGCGCCTCCCGCAGCGTGCCTCGGTCTGACAAGGCACTGCAGTAAATGGAATCACGATCTCCGCAGGACGCAGCCATTTTTTGCAGGCGTTTGCAGCACGTGGCAACTCTTGCACACCTTCTAGCCCCACACCCTGCAAGAACCTGCATGTTGCACAATAGGCTCTCTTGTGATGACACTGTGAGTTCAGTGTGCATTTTTAATCTCACTGCTTCACTTGAGGACATGCATACCCTTCCATACAAATGCCTTTCCTCTGCAGCAGAAGAAATTAAGTACGATCAGCACACAAACGGGCGTGCGCGCGTGCACGTGAACACACACACACACAGAGACACACACACAGAGACACACACACACATACACACACACAGAGACACACGCACGCACGCACGCACGCACGCGTGCGCGCGCGCGCGCGCACACACACACACACACACACACCCTTCAAAACCTTCAATCTGTTTCTTGCTTACCTTTAGGAGAAGATCATCAGGCAACTCGAGCAGCTCAAGCATTTTCGTTCAATAAGGAAATCGTTAATATTGACAATGATAGCGAAAAACCATAATTCAAAATTACTTCTGTGCTGGTTGCTCTGTTGGCTCTAGTCACAAAGATCCTCCCAAAATACTTATAGATGATAATAATCTCGCATCGCTTGGTTTGAATTCCTATCCCGGGTTGGTGTTCCCCCCGCATAGCTGCAAAATGTCAGCTGGTTCAAGTTGAGAGTTTTAACTTCAAATACTGGTATGGAAAGTGCGCTAGGGAGTAAATTTCTTCATCTATAAATCGGTGCTCATGCGGGGAATTCCAAGATGAGGTTCATGTCCTTTTGATGTGTAGCCCTACTGGAGGACCCCCCAATTTAAGGAGGTTGGCGCAATTTAAGGAGGTCCTTAAAAACAAAAAGGAGGTTGACCTCACTTTTTAATGATAAGGAGAAGTGGCAACCTCCTTAAATCCGGTTCACTTGGTTGCCCTGTGGATATGATTGTGTGAATGTATCATGTGGTTTACCATCCTTCTATTCTTAAACCTCCTCTCTTGAGCTGTTTTAACCTGTGTATTTGGGTATCTATGTGCTCCCAGACAGAATCAAAGTACCAAGGTTTTCCAAACCTTCTTGGAGTCATATGTCAGGCATTTATAAGCTCATTCATAACTGCATTGTTCTGGGTGTGTTTCCAAGCTCATACCTTGCGTGTTGCTATTCTATGAAAAGAATTCAGCACACAGCACAAGGTTTTACAGATCAAGCCTGCTTAATCAGCACACAGCACAAGCTATTAAAAAGAATTTTCACGAGATTTGTGTGCCATGATTTACCATGGCCTTGCCGAGCTTGCTGCAAAGGCAGTCAACGTCTCGCCATCGGGCCGCCCCTGTACCTTGACGGTCAACCCGTGATCAACCCGTATTGTTTACCTGCTCTATAGTTTTGGTTTGGTTACCTTCCAGCTGCAAATCTGTCCTTCGTTCATAAACTTGAATATCAATTTTTAGGTGGTTGACCTGACATAGTTGTTAACGATGGGAGGCCTTTAAGACGCCTAGGTTTCAAGATTGATAAGCATATCATATATGTATAAAAAGAAGGAGCCTCCAGACCTCCTTAAGAATAAGGAGGTCATTAAGGAGGGTTACAGAAAAATAAGGAGGCTTACAAAAGATAAGGAGGTCATTAGGGAGGCCTGCAGAAAAATAAGGAGGCTTCCAAAAAAATAAGGAGGTCAATAAGGAGGCCTGCAGAAAAATAAGGAGGCTTACATAAAAATAAGGAGGTCAATAAGGAGGCCTGCAGGAAAATAAGGAGGCATACCAAAAAATAAGGAGGTCAAAAAGGAGGCCTGTAGAAAAATAAGGAGGCTTACAGGAGCCTAAAAAAAAAGTAGTGAAAGGGTAGTCCAAAAACTGGGCAGGACCCCCCTGACCCACCCACCCACCCCCAAACCCCCCATGCAGTAACCCCACCCGGACAAAAAGGGTACCAATCTCCTCCTTTTTCAATTCCCCATCCATCTGCATACTCACCATACTGGAAAAGTGAGTTGCAGCAGAGTTATGGGACAAAAACTGAGCAGCGCACGCCCATGCATACCTGCCCTTCCAGGCACCCACAACTGGTTTGCAAGTCCACTAACTGCCCTCCTGACTTCACCATGCATAATCACATCATACATTGTCATTATCCTGGAAGTTTGAACTGGTTTGCCGCATGTTCGCCTCTACACCCCCTGCCGCCCACACCCTTGCGCGCATGGCACTGACTCCCAGCCATGCATACAGACCCCCCCTTTTACTCAATTTGCACCAAAAGGGTGCCAATGGACAATTCTTGAGCTCAGGAATCCAATGGTGTCTTTAGAATTCTGTAGAAGTGGCCCAGAAAAATTCTGGAGGGGGGGTCCCAAACTTTCGAGAAGCCCATTTTCACCGCCAGACACCCCACCCCCCACCCCCTCCTCGGATCGGACCCATACATATACCAATCGATAGCCCTTAATCCCAGGATTCCGAATATGTTGTTATCTACCGGACATGTACTACCCTTTCAAAAGTTATGCTTCTTGGAGGCTCCTGAGGCTTACCAAAATATAAGGAGGTCAATAAGGAGGCCTGCAGAAAAATAAGGAGGCTTACAAAAAAATAAGGAGGCCTGCAGAAAATAAGGAGGTCCTTAAAATGCCTTGCAGAAAATAAGGAGGTATTTAAGGAGGGTCCGTTAGGAAAATTAACGGGGGTCCTTATCTCATTTAAGGAGATCTAAACCCTCCTTAAAAGGGGGGGGGCTCCAGTAGGGTAGGTGAAGGGATATGTACCTTGCGGTAGACACTTTGCGAAAAAAATACTTGACACATTTTTCTCTTGCATGCATATTCTTTCCCAACAAGTAAATGCAGGCGTCCAAACTGCATTGGATTTCCTCTCGCCTTAAACCCACCAGACCCAATTAGCTTCCTTCTTACTCTCTATAAGGGAGGCTTACGGCTCTTTGGGCCAAGGTGTCTCTTTTTCCTGAATTAATGTAGGGAGTGTTCTCACTGCCTACCTGGCTTTTTCTTTTGATTTCTCTCAGCACAACAAGCTATTTTATGTCTGAGCACATGCCATATCCAGTGGATTTGCTGGCATGGACTGGTCACAGACTGATTAATCGAACATTCTGGCTGAAGGATTCCTTTTGTATCCTAAGCTGTATCCTAATCTCATCCAGGTAGGGAAACCATGCATAGTTGGTGGCCAGATTTGTTTTGTGCTATCTTTCCTTTCATTCAAAGCCCTTGCTCTTAAATCAAAGAACTCTGCTTGTTGAAGGTCTGGAACTCCAGTCTTCCAGCTATAATCCTGCTCTCTTTCTCGTCGCTGGACCTGTCTTCTTTCTCTGCCTGCCGTACTTCTCTCAGTCTGAACTTTGTGGTGGGGTGGTCATACGGTCTGTGCACCAATGTGGCCCCCTTAACTGATGTGGGGAGTGTTTCACTGCACACACAGTTTTCTTTTCGTTTCGTTTCTTTTCTTTCTCAAATCAGAGAGCACACCCTTAACCAATCTAAACAATTGGGACTTGACCGCCAACACGCTAATAAACTTGCTCGCAAACTTTATGCCCATTCTGTTATGTATGCCAACAAGCTTGTCACCACTAGACATGATATTGAAAACAAGAATACTTCTCGCAGCCAGGCTATGGAGCCGGGTCCAATAACCCTCCTGATCCCCATTAAGAACTTCTTTCTGTAGCCTTCGTGGTGGAGGGGTTTCAGAGCTCTTCTGAGCCAATGCGTCCACTTTTCCTTAATTGATGTAGGGAGAGTTTCCTCTGCCTACGTAGTTTCTCTTTTTCTTTTCTTTCAGAGAGCAAGTTGAAACAAGGATACACAGTGCCTTGGCCCCCTCCCAGGAGGTAAGGGACTTTTGGGGGATGTATTGGGCCTCCAAGTTATGGGAATGGGCCTCCAGTTCTCTAATTCCCTCTTGGGAGTTATCAAGGGGGGTCCTGTAGTATGCCATCCAGGCTAGCTAGTGTGCCTATAAAGAAGGAAACATGTGCCTTCTTCCATCTGAATGCCAAACATGGCTTACTATTCCAGTGAACATGGAGCAAGAGCTTCATTTGTTAAACCTTGTAAAACCTTGTGAACATGGAGCATTGCATGGGCACATTTGGAATGATTGCTTATGAAGCACTTGATGCAGTACATTAATCATCGTGTTTGGAGTCTTCATCTGATCCAACAACTTTGAAGCCTGTGAGCATATGTCTGTCAATCCTCTGGTTGCTGAACAAGTACCTCATTGCTATCCTGGCAAGCATGGGGCTGTACATGGATCTGGCATGGTTTTTTGAGAAACAATTCGAGCAACTTCTACGCTTCCTATTTTTCTCTGTTTTTCCGCAGGCAGGTACAGCTATGTAACCCTTCCCCTTCCCCTTGTAGCCACGCAAAAACAGTTGTAGACTTTAAGCTTTTCTTTTAATTTCAAGCTTAGGTCTGGTTTGGTTGCAGGGATCTCTTTATGCTTCAGCTAAGCTGCCCTCGTAGGCAGGTACAGCTATGTAACCCTTTCCTTTCCTTTCCTGTGAGCATGATCGACCTCGTAATTCTACAAACACCAGACAGCAACAAACATGATTTTGTTGTGTCTTATTTCCAGTTCAAGCTTTATGAGTTGAGCATTCATTTTGGCCAGATCTGGCTACAGGCCTCAGTGTTTCCGCTCAGCTGCCCTTTTAGGCAGATATAGCGATGTAACCTTACCTTCTCACTGCCTGCGTGGCTTCTCCTTTTTTCATTAGTGTACGATAGCTATCAGCCCCCGTGACTGACAAGATGGAGAGGGTACACGTGTACTTTGAAACGAATTCAGATCCAGATCTCATGAATCTTGCAGTCTTAGAGTCTCTGACTGAGATGAAATCTGTCGGAATGGTTGACGCAAAGGAACGTTTAATGGAAATTAAGTAATTAGTTACGAGTACCTTTCTGAGGAAAGGCCTGATAACATTGTTTAAGCACACTGCACAGAGGGATGCAACAAAATTGTTTCTCACATACAGGAAGGCATGCAAGAAAAAAGGTCGACCGGCGGAACCGCACTAAGACAGGACGCTTATTCTGAACAGAGGCAATCCACGCCCATTTTGGTTCCCAGCTTTTTGCAAAGCCAGCAGTCACACAATGCATGAGGACAAAATTTGCAAACATGCTGGTGGAAACAACTTTTCCATACAAGCATGTGATAATGAGAGCCATCAAGAAAAGAGACTTAGTGGAAAGGCACTGCGTTGCCGCGGATGTCAAAAGAAAAGAAAAACAGAAAAGACTATGCAATTTAAGTGGCCACATGCATGAACAGAAAATGACAGATGAAGCCACAATGTCTGGGAGCTACATCAGAGCTCCAAAGGCCAACAATGCCACCACCACCGGGAGCTACACCAGACGTCGAAAGACATGCTAGCCATGCAGTAACACAAGCACATGCAGTGCCAAGGGAGTAGTGCAGTTGGGCAAGGCCAAACACGAAGTAAGCTTAAGGTCTCCGCGCGGACAATGGATGCTCAAGGGTTGCCACAGTCAGGTGACAGACAAGTTATGCTTAGGGAGAGCGCACCCTCTTAAAACCAAAACAGAGAACGCTGCAGTGTAGCAAGTACAAGAACTCGGCAGGTACAGAGCATGCCCCTGTGCCGCGAGTCTACCAGTGGCTGGAGTCAAGAGCTGCCACCATTTCCCTCATCCACACTGCTGGGCCTATTTCTTGGTCTTCTTCGCTGCCTGGCTGAAGCCCCCGCCCCCGCTCTTACCAGCGCCACCTCCCTTGCTGCCACGGACCCCACTGCCCCCGCTACCTGGCACAGAGGCTCCTGCTTTTGCTGCCGCTGCCGCTGCGGCAGCAGCAGCAGCTCTCTCCCTCTCAGCCTCATAAGGGCCACTTTCCTGTTGCATCTTGCTGCTGGCATTGCTGCTCCTGCTACCATCACCATTGCCGTTTCCACCGCTGGACTGCTTCTGCTGGCCGTTGCCTTTCTTGGCTGCCAAGCGTGCCTGGACATATGGATTGCACATTACATTATTGGTTGTGCATGCGCATGTCTGCCCTACGCCTAAGTGCACCTAGGCATATGTTTGTGCATGCGTACAGGGATCGTGCATTGCTATGTCCATGCGCACCAAGGTTGCCAGGTACATGCAGATGAGTGCGCCAGGAAAGGCTATCTACCAGCTCGCGCTCGTGGAAAGCTGCAAAGTGTCCCATCCTCTAGTCTCATCTGCCACGCACAGTAAAATGTTTAATATGCCCTGTGCGACCAAGTGCCCTTGCGCCTGTGAATCTGCAATGTGCGCAACTTCTGAACCTCTACTTGCCATACATGTTCTCAGGCATGCGCACTTTTCCTATACCGAGACTCCTGCCCCTCTGTGGCAACGCAAGCACACTTATCCACAGCACACCCGCAGCTCTATGCACTGTTGTTGCTCGTGCACCCTGAAACCTGCATGCCTCAACCATGCTTGCCTGCAGCTCCAGGTACAGTTGCTCCTCTTGGGCCTGTGCCTCATCCAGTTTCTGTACACAACATGCTCCTCCTCCAACTCCTGTGCCTCCTCCAACGCCTGTGTGCGCCATGCTCCTCCTCCAACTCCTGTACACGCCATGCTCACCTGCAGCACCTCATACTTTTGTTCCTCCTGAGCCTGTGCCATCATCCGATTCATCCAACTCCTGTGTGCGCCATGCTCCTCCTCCAACTCCTGTACACGCCATGCTCACCTGCAACACCTCACACTTTTGTTCCTCCTTAGCCTGCGCCACCATCCGATTCATCCAACTCCTGTGTGCGCCATGCTCCTCATCCAACCCCTGTACACGCCATGCTCACCTGCAGCAGCTCATACTTTTGTTCTTCCTGAGCCTGTGCCTCATCCAGCTCCTTGGGCGGATCCAGAATGGCATCTAATTGGCGCTCCAGCTTGCGCGCTGCAGCCTGCGAGGGATGAGCATGCAGGCAGAAGGTTGCACATCAACGTGTACAATATTGAACAGCTTGCATGGTGCAGCCTGTCCAGGATGAGCATGCAGGAGCATGCAATGTGCGCGCGAGCTTGCATCCTGTTGAACAGTAACAGAGGTCATGACACCATGTTTTTGTTTTCTTTAGGAGTGATGTCAAGATATGGTCAGGGATGAAAATGCAAGGGCGCTCATTGTACCTAAAATAACCATATAACATTTTAAAGATGAACTACATGGGCAGAAGTGCTTCACCACGTAAGGTAGTGTCCGTCGATGTGCGTGCCTGTGACCGCTCATCAAAATAAGCTAGATATTTCCTCACGCACACGCACTTCAGCCTTGCTGCAATCTGCACGCACGATGGACGACAAGATGGTAAAAAAGACAATGAAAGGGAAGTGACGCACCTCAGCCCCACTGCGGGCCGCGCGCTCAGCAGCCAGATCTGCAGCCACGCGCTCTGCCGCCAGGTTTGCTGCGGCCATCTCCTTGCGTGCCTGCTCCAGCTGCTGCCTCTGTGCCGCCACCGCTGCTTCGCGCTCGCTGGCGGACTTGTTCGCATCTGCCTCTGCTTCTGCCAGGCGTGCCTGTGTGTGTGTGTGTGTGTGTGTGTGTGTGTGTGTGTGTGTGTGTGTGTGTGTGTGTGTGTGTGTGTGTGTGTGTGTGTGTGTGCGTGCCTGTGTGTGTGTTAACGCACGAGCCCTGTCCTGTGCGTTGAAAGAGGTATGCTGCTGCCAGGTGTGTGCTTGGGCTAATGCGCAGGAGCTAGCCACTGTGGCGCTATCAAGCTCGTGGGTTGCATTTTTCCCTGTCCAACACAGTGTTTTTCAAGCCACATGGCGCTGAAAGAGAAGCCACAAGTCCAATTTGGGGACTCAGCATGATTGAGCATCAATGCGCTCCTTTGGCTGTCCCCAAGACAGAGAATACTTAGTTCACCTCATAGGCTAAAAGCAGTTGCTCATTAGCCAGACATGGTCCACACAATGAGCACACAGGCAGGCAGAGTGCACACAGGCAGGCAGAGTGCGCACGGGCAGGCAGAGCGCACACAGGCTGGCAGAGTGCGCACGGGCAGGCAGAGTGCACACAGGCTGGCAGAGTGCGCACGGGCAGGCGGATTGCACACAGGCAGGCACAGCGCACACAGTCAGAAAGTGCACACAGGCAAGCAGAGTACACACAGGCAGGCACAGCGCACACAGGTGGAAGGGTGCGCACCTGCACTATGGCAAGCTGCTTCTCCAGCACCTTGGCCCGGTTGCTGGTCTCGGCTGCCTTGTTGGCGGCCACCTCCAGCTGCCCGATGCGCTCCTGCAAGGCACAGAAGCGATGCCACGTGTTCCTTGCGTCATACATCAAAGGTTGGGCAAAGAGGGTTAAGCATTCGTCCAAAGGAGGCTTTCAAGAGGGCCAAAGAGGCTCTTTTGAACCTGTTTTGGACCATATGTTGGAACCCTCTTCACACAACCCTAGATATATTGGATGGGTATGAAGATGCACATCACAAACAGCTCGTATTGCTGGTGTCCATCTGCCCGCCCCTGCCTCATAGGCTCCTCCAGGTCCATTTCAGGCCAGCAAAGTCATCTTTGCTTTGCTTGCGTTGAGTAAGGCAGCACCATGCAAACAGACAGCGGTCCTGCCAGAGCTCACTGCAGCACTGCTCCAGTGCAGTAAATGGATGAATTGTCAAAGCAGACAGTGAGGGATAGCTCACTGTTGCACTGCAGCAGCTGGTGCAGTAAATGGATGGATGGTCACAGCAGACAGTGAGGGATGGATGGATGCTGCCAGAGCTCACTGCTGCACTGCTCCAGTGCATTAAATGGATGAATGGCCACAGCAGACAGCAAGGGACAGGAGTTCAAGGGCCACAGAAGACAGCGAGTGCCGTAGCATGGGCCACAACAAGGGACAGCAAGCGCCACGACGAGGGAAAGTTAAGGACACAGCAAGGACTGGAGTGCAAGGGAGCTTGAGGGAAACCTGCATCAAGTCTGTTGTCTCTTGATGCGACTCTCACAGCAAAACAACACATCATCGCAAAAGGCTGGAGTCTGAGGGCCGAGGAGAGACGCTTGCAATGAGAAATAACTCATCTTGCGTCTCATTTGGAGGCCTGCCGTGAGCAGTTCAAGGGCGCCAGCACACACACGCGCAAGACTTTGGTGGCCTTGAAAGGAAAAAAAAGTAATATAGGTCGAGGATCCTCCTTGTATCAATGAAGAAAAAGGGGAAACATTGGCTCTAAAGAGCCATCAGTCTCTTCCAACAAGCTAAAAAAATGGGCTTGCCTTCGCTGCTGCGATCTCCCGCTTGCTGGCCTCTTGCTGGGCCTGGCTGGCCTGCTGGCTCTCAGCTGCCTGCTTGCTGCTGGCCTCCAGCTCTGCTAGCTGCAAGCCACACAGAAGTACAAGTGAAAGGGGGTTGGTTGTCTTTAATGCTTGGACATGTGGTTTACACATGCTCTCGACAGCCTGCTTGCTGCCGTCCCATGTTGCACGAGCAGCAAGCTGCACAACAGCACAGTTTAGGTGAAAGGGACGCGTATGCTTTGAGAGGGTAGGCACGCAACTCGCAGACTTGCATGGTCACGACAGGGTGTCTGCAGCAAGCCTCTGTTGCCTTGTGACTTTGCCTGTGAGTCTGTCACATGGGTTCATTGTCTGAAACACGTTGCAAGGTTTGCTCGTTGTGACTTCCACAGGTGTATGCAATGAGGCAATTAAGGGCTCACGCAGCCAGAGGGATATTTCGAGATGTGGAGCGTGCATCAGGAGGCGTGCTAGGGGTAAGAACGAGGAGCCTGTGCAGGTTTGCAAGGTGCGCACCATGAGCGCAAAAAATGTGTATGAGCAACCATCCAAAACATGTTTGTATATGAGAGAGAGAGAGAGAGAGAGAGAGAGAGAGAGAGAGAGAGAGAGAGGGAGAGATTGCATCTAGTAGCCTGCCTGAGCCAACCCGTCGGCTGTCATTGGCAACCAAGCTTGTTACTTTGACCACAACCACCTCAAAGCACAATGTTTAAGGCATGCACAGGGAAGTTCGCGTGTGGAGCTCCAGGCTCCACAGATCCCCTCATACCAACTTTCCCCGCCCACACATGCACCCACCCACAAGTATGCTGTAACCAAGCAAACACAGCCATCAGCTGCTCCTTCCTTCTTGCTGGCAGGCCTTGCCCACTGCCCACCCACACCCATGCAGCTCACGCTGCCAACCCATGCTACTCCGCCCACACCACACAGCCCACACTGTCCCCCCACCAGTTTCTGACCACACCCGCACAGCCCACAAGCCCATCCTCGCATTTCTTCCCACACCCACACAGTCCACACTGCCCGCCCGTGTTTGCGTTCCACACCACACAGCCCATAATGCCTGCCCACACATTTCCGCCCACACCTATGCACACTCACCCCTGCGAGCGCACTGCCACCTGTGGAGCCATCAGCTGATCCCCACCCTTATTTTTTGCTTGCACGCACTGCCTGTGGCCCCACCCAAAACCCAATCCAAGCTCATGAAAATATCCACTCATCTGTAAGCGTACTCAAGGGCTCTGCTGTCACCTGCCCTTTCCCATTACCCTGACCCCAACCATGTCCTCACCCAAAACCCACCCAAGCTCACACACCACCCACCCACCTGCGAGCGCGCAACCGAGAGCTCCGCCGTCACCTGCTCCACCTTCAAATCAGCCGCTGCTTTGGCAGCACCCAGCGCGTCCACCTCGCTAGCAGCCTCGCTCAACCGTTGGGCAAAGGAGTCAGACATGTCGTCCATCTGGGAACGCATCTCAGAGCCCATGGCCTGCGAATTGGTGTGGTTTGGACCACACTCTCAAGGTAGGGACAATGCTTTAAAACCCCCACATGCACCAGTTAGAGCAGCTGTTAGTAAGAGCAGCTAGAGGCAGCTCCACACATGCACTGATTGGACGGCTTTTCAGCAGCCTACCACACACTTCAATGGGAAGTCCAGAGAGAAACTAGGGTCCTTAGGGCCACGCGCTCCAGCATAACTCTAGCATGTGAAGCTGCCCAACAACAAGATAACGCAGATCAGGGCACTGAAGACCTGCTGTCCCTGTGCCGTCTGTTGAAGCCCAGCATGGGTGTCACTTGCATGTTTTTTGGTGAAGTGTCGGAGGCGCATGGAATTCACTTTGTATCATATTTTGGCAGAGCTGGGATCTCAGCAGCAACCAAGGAATGAGGCGGGGAGTGGTGAATTTCAAAGAAGTGCGTTCATTCGAGCACGACTGTCTGCGCAAATGTTGGTTTGGTCTGCACACTTTGGAGCGTGCGCTGAAGACAAGACCCGTTACGCTTTCTCCGAGCAAGCTGTATGTATTGAATAAGACTGATTAAAGCCTGCAAAAGAGCTCTCAGCATCCTGGACTCCTGATGGTTCACACACACACACAAACACACACACATGCACGCACACATGCACGCACGCACACACGCACGCACACACACACGCACACGCACACACACACACACACACACACACACAAACACACACACCTGCAGAGTTGCGACCTGGCTGTTCAGGCCCTCCACCTCCGCCCGCAGCGCCTTGACCAGCGTCTGCTCGCCCTCCAGTGCGGTGGACGCACGCGCTGCCTCGCCTTTCACACCCTCCAGCGCCACTGCCAGCTGCTCCTTGGCTGCGCGCTCTGCCTGTGTGTGTATGTGTATGTGTGTGTGTGCTGGTCTGTTTGTGTGTGTGTATTATTTTGTGGTGTGTGATTTGTATGGGGAATCAGGCTAGTATGAAGACAACAGGCACTGTGAATAGCGCTCAGGAACTTTTAGATATCCCGAGGTGAGCCATTCAAATACACAAATTGGATGTCCCATGGCAGTACAAATTCAAATAATTTGGGTTGAAGAGACCTGAGCTCGATGCCAAACTTTCTTCGGCAGACGGGAGACGAGCACGAAGTGGAAAAAGATCAGCAATAGGAATGTTACTTCACGGGATATAGCCAGGCTATCTACAAAACAGTACTGCCTTAGAGATAGGCTCCAAGCATGCGCAAGTAGGGACAGAGGAAAAACATACCTCGTAAGCCTTCTTGCTGTCAGCCAGTTGGGCTTGCACATCAGATAATTGGCTCTGCAAGCACAAGCAGTGCGTACAGAGTCATACAGAGGAATGAGTCAACGATCCAAGCAAGGCAGCCAGTGCACACGGGACATGCATATGCAAATTTTGAGCTGTCCCAAATTGTGGACCACATCTCACATATACCAGATCTGAGCAAGGCTTGCTGGTGCACTCAACACATGATCCAAGCAAGGCTTGCCAGAGTACTCACGCCAGCAGGGCGGCACCTAAGACACCAACCAAACAACAAGGCATGCCAGAGCACTCAACACATGAGCAAGGCTTGCCGCTGCACTAAACACTTGTCCAATCCAATCCAAGCAAGGCCTGCCAGTGCACACAAGACATGCAAATGCAAATTTTGCGCTGTCCCAAATTGTGGACCACATCTCACATATACCAGATCTGAGCAAGGCTTGCTGGTGCACTCAACGCATGATCCAAGCAAGGCTTGCCAGAGTATTCACGCCAGCAGGGCGGCACCTAAGACACCAACCAAACAACAAGGCATGCCAGAGCATTCAACACATGATCTGAGCAAGGCTTGCTGGTGCACTCAACACATCATTCAAGCATGGCTTGCCAGAGTATTCACGCCAGCAGGGCGGCACCTAAGACACCAACCAAACAACAAGGCATGCCAGAGCATTCAACACATGATCTGAGCAAGGCTTGCCGGTGCACTTAACACTTGTCCAATCCAATCCAATCCAAGCAAGGCCTGCCAGTGCACACAAGACATGCAAATGCAAATTTTGCGCTGTCCCAATTGTGGGCCATATCTTACATGTACCAGATCTGAGCAAGGCTTGCTGGTGCACTCAACACATAATCCAAGCAAGGCCTGCCAGAGCATCTAAGCCAGCTGGGCAGCACCCACAAGGACAGCGAAACAGAGAAAGAAACCACAAACACCATGGCCACATTTTCATTGTAACAAAGAGGAGGGCTCCTAACAGTCACGATTGCATGAGTGTAGATTGCACCAACGGGGCGTGGAAGCTCGCTGCATCAAAACAGGGGACCTTGTCGGACCTGCTGAGTTCGTGCTCAGGAAGTGGCCCTCAAAACGCATGGCATGTACGCAATCCCATGTAGGGGCTCGAAACACATGGCATGCGCGTGGCTTGGAGGTGGACCTTGAATGACCACGCACATAATCCATTTGAAAGGATAGGTAAACGCCTAGTAAGAGTGCAATCATTGAGTGTACATCATGGGCACACCTCCTCAGCACACCTCCCACGCACACGTGCTCCTATACACAAACACACACCTTGAGGCCTGCCATGCTTTCCCGCAGCTCTGCAGTGCTGCTGCGCTCCCCGCTCAGCATGTTCTCTGCTGCCGTCACTTGGGCCTGCAAGTTCTCCACCTGAGGAGGGTCACAAGCACAGCTACGCATAAGGCAGGCCACTATTGAGGGTGTTCTCTGCTATGCTGTCCCTGTCTCCTTCTCACAATTGCTACGTGGAAATTTTTTTGCCTTCGTAAAGTTTCTTTGCCTTGGAACACCCTTTCTCTCCCCACCCACCATGCTACCAAGCTTCTCGTTCTCTGCCTTGCTCTGCGCGAGCTCAGCCTCTGTGCCGGCGAGTGCCGCGCGCGTTTTCTCCAGCTGCTCCTTCAGCTGCTGCCCCTCATGACGGGCTGCATGCCATGTATTTCAACATGCATGTGTGTGTATGTGCGTGTGTTGGTTGTGAGTGTAGATATATTGCCAAGATCGACAGGGTGTCCACAGCGCTTAAGTACAGCGCAATTTGATATGCAAATGGAACACAAGAGGAAGCAGCGTGGTAAGAGCAGTGCAAGGAAGTCCAAGGAGCCCTAAATGACACTTCCACCCTCCCTCCCTTATGCACTTTACCTGCTGCAGAAGCTCTCTGTCTGCTCTGCTCTGCGTCCCCCTTGCTGACACCTACCCTACTCTGCCCAACCCCTGCAAGCACTTATATGCTTTAGAAGCTCTTTGTCTGCTTTGCCTCCCCCTCGCTGCCATGTCACCAGCTGCAGAAGCTGTCCCCCTGCCCCACTCCACTTCAAGCACCTCACCTGCTGCAGAAGCTGTCTGCTCTGCCTCCAAAGCTTCGTTCAGGCGCGCCAGCTCATTCTCTGCTTTTTGACGCACTGCGGTCGCCTCGTTGGCCTCAAACTGCACCCAACATATGCACCATGTGTGTGTATGTGTGCGTGCGTGCGTGCGTGTGTGTGTGTGTGTGCGTGTGTGTGTGCGTGTGTGTGTGTACATGCGTGTGTGCAAGAGTCATTTGCATCACTTCCTAGCAGTTTCGAGCAGTGAATGCTGCGCAAGCGCAAGCCTTATGCATGCATGTGCCCTGTTCCGGCTTGCGCATGGCTGCGCGCAGGCTGAGCGCGTCCTGGCTCCCAAACCTTTTACCCACAACCCTTTTGAAACAAACCACTCATCTATCAAGCAGGTATTCACCTGGGCCTTGGTGGCGATGTCGCCTGAGGTCTCTTTCAGTTTGCGCATGGCTGCGCGCAGGTTGAGTGCGTCTTGGCCCACCTGGAAAAGGGGTGGGAAAACGCAGCACCAGGGAGGACATTAAACTTCAAGAATGAAGCTGAGGACCTGTGCTTTTGTCCTGACTCAGGTTCCGAGTCACAGACAAAAGCTTAAGCTCTGATAGCCCCCCGGTGCACGTGTCGTGCTAACGTGCTGTGTTGGCGAAGTGCAAGTTTGTGCCAGGGCTTGCAGGCAGGGCTCTTTCAAGCCCATGCACCAGAATTCGGAGCGCACAACCAGCTCTTTACCGAGAACCTCCTTTTCCCTATATTGAGGACGAGGAGTGCTGGCCAGTGGTTTGGGCAAGCACAAGAACCAATACATTGCGAGGTCTGGGATGTATGACGTCAGCAGCTCTGATCGGACGTCATGCAACAGCAGGGCCAAGATTGCGTGCGCATCAACGGCCAGAATGTGAGAGTGGGAGCAGGACGTGTGAGGGGCACAGCACGCGTAGACCTCAGGCCTGCTTGAGCATGCTTGATGTGCTAGCGGCTCCTTGTTGACAAAAGGAGGTTCTCGGCATGTGCTCTGTGAGAGCACTGCGCAGGTGTGCTTTTTGGAGCAGCAAAGAAGACGAATACGTACTCTGCGAGAGCACTGCATAGGTGTGCTTTTATGGACAGCAATAAGGACAAACACAAAATATGCCGATGTCAAAGTGCATCCTTATGAGAAGAGCAAATTTATATCAAAGCAGAGCACTGAGTCAGCCACCGGGGCATATATAAGCCTGTACCGAATTCCCATGCTGCACTCTTTGTGTAGTTAGCACAGCTGCATTAGAACTTGGTGAGGCAGGCCTTGCTGACTGCCTCCTCCTGAATTCTCTGCTACATGCACAACAGTCAATCCAACAGGCCTTGCCCAAACTCCCCATCCCTCTCCCTCTCTCTCTCTCTCACACACGCTCACACCTTCTCCAGCAGGCCTTGTTGGTCCTCCATGGTGGCATTTGCATCCGCCAGTTCCCGCTGCAGATCTGCTGCAGCGCCCTCTGCCTGATCTGCACGCACACGCTCCGCATCCAGTTGCGCCTGCATGCAGCAAAAGGGTGCATGTGTTGTGCACACAACAAACACCGGGTACACACATTCTGCACACAGAACTGCGTGACGTGCAGTCACGGCAATCAGCACTGCCAGTGTTTGGCATATGGGATTGGGAGTACAGCTCGCGGAAGGCAAAAAGGGACAGCACTCTTAAGCAGAGGCTCAAAAGGGGGGGCAGCGTTGATGCACAAGCGTGGCACATGTGGCCAAGTTGCACATGTGGCTGAGCGGGTCCAAAAATGGTCCAACAACTGAAAATCATCATTTGTTACCACAAGTCTACAACAAATCAAGCACACATGGCAGGGTGGGTTCAATGGCGCAATCACAATCAATAAAGGACGAGTGCCTGGGTGGACTCAAGTACGCAGGTACAGCAGGCTCAAGGCACACCCCAAAGGCAAACTCAATCTCTGGGGCTCCCCAACCACGATGGCCTATCCCAGCGCAACCAAAAGGCACACACAGTGGCCTCTCCCACGCACATCCAAAAGGCATATCCATGTTTAGGGACTGCCCAGCCACCATGGCCTCTCCCAGCGCAACTACAAGGCACATCATGGCCTCCTTTAAGATGGCCTCTCCCACGCACATCCAAGAGGCACACCCACCTTCAGGGACTCCCCGGCCAAGATGGCCTCTCCCAGCGCAATTAAAAGGCACATCATGGCCTCCCTTAAGATGGCCTCTTCCACGCACATCCGAAAGGCACACCCACCTTCAGGGACTCCCCGGCCACAATGGCCTCCCCAAGCGCCCTCTCATTCTGCTTCGCCTGCTCCATGCTGGTCATGGCATCTGCACCGACCTGAAGGCATGGAGAGGGGGTGGAAACGGGGGGCAGCTGTTGAATCTGAGCAGATGATGGAAGGGGGGTCAGCTTTCATGTATGATCGCTTAATGCATGCACAAGATGGATCCATGGGTTCTTCGTGCTGCAAGAGCAGACCAGACTGGCATACACATGCATGTCCGTGCAAACCCACACCCACACCCTACTTGCGCCATCCACACGCCTGCTAGCCGCATTGTTTAGAGCACACGTGGACCACAAATGCCTCCTCATGGCATCAGGATTCTTTGCTGCAGCATGCTTGGTTTTGCCATGGGAGACTTTGTAGGGGTGTCAACAGCTTCCTTGGGGCTGCAAGAACCTGTAATCAGCCTGGTCGGTACAACCATGCCAGGACCAGCCCCTGCCATCAAAATGTGCGCGTCAAAAAGTGTGCCGCATTTGCGAAGGTGTGCTGCCATTTCACTGCCCCACGGAAATGTTTCAGTCATCTATCTTTAATCTTTAACTCTTCCCCTCGTCCCTCATGCCGTCTTTCTCTCGGTGTCCTTTTTAATGCCTCGGTCACACACACACACACACACACACACACACACACACACACACACACACACACACACACACACAAACACACACATACACACACAGCAGAAAAAATAACTATGAACAGCACACAAACAAATGCATAACACACACATGCATGAACGCGTGCACACGCACATACACACACATCCACCTTGGCAGCCATGCTACGCTCTGCTTCCAGGCTGGACTGCACCCGCTCCAGCGTGCTCTGCATGGCCCTGGCTTCTGCCTCAGCCGCAAACTTGGCTGCGCGCTCTGCCATTGCAGCTTCCTGGCTGGCGGCAGCCTCTGCCCTGCACGCAGCACCAGTGCACACCAAAGGGACATTGAAGGGCCTCATCGCCAATGCAGCATGCCCACCAATTGAGCTCAGCATCCTGCCAGTTCTGCTTCCTGGCTGGCAGCAGCCCATGCCCTGCACGCAGCACCAGTGCACACCAAAGGGACATTGAAGAGCCTCATCGCCAATCCAGCATGCCCACCAATTGAGCTCAGCATCCTGCCAGTTCTGCTTCCTGGCTGGCAGTGGCCTATGCCCTGCACACAGCAGTAGTGCACGGAATGTAGGAGGACCACGCTGAGAGGCTTGGCCAATATGCCTCGGCTACATACTTTTTGTGATGTGCCACTGCTACCTTCTGACTGGCAGCAACCGCAGCCTCGCACAAACATAAGGCAAGGGGCACCTCCCAGTGCCTGCTTAAGAGCACAGCTTTTTTAAAGCAACATTCAAATCTTAACAAACCATGCAATCCAGAGGGTGTGCACACTGCACCAGTGCGAGGAGCATCATATGAAATTTGAGACATTGAAACTTATATCCAAGGCCCACATAAACCGTAGCTCACAGGCCAGCAAGCAGGCATGACACATAGACAAGTTGGGCAGCATGTCCAGCCTGTGCTGCTCATGCAAAGGGGTTGGCCAATTCGATATATATACACACACACCATATATTTCAGATTTCCTCGCCAAAAAGTGGAAACATATGGCATATACGCACAGAATCGGCCAACTCAAGCAACAAGGATGCAGGCAAACAGAGAAGTTCAGACGAACAGAGGGCAATAGTGCCTCTTCCGGGAACTGACCCGAATGCTACAACATCACAGCAACGAGGAGACTTGTCAACCTCAGCAAAAACGCGGTGAAAAAAGTGAAAACATTCAAGGACCTCAGAGAAGAACACACAGAAAACAACGACACCTCGTCTGTGCACCGGTGCAAGTAAGTTTGCTTGGTCATCTTAGCATGATTCTTTTTCCCCCTAACAAAGTCACTTTCCCACTTGCTGCACACCCCTCACTTTTACACATACATACACACACATTGCACGCACCTGATGGCAACGGTCAGCTGTTTCTCTGCTTCCAGCGACTTCTCTGCCAAAGCAGCAGCGCGGCGGGAGGCTTCCTTCTCGCGCTTTTCTACCTCCAGCTATGCATGTGCCAAGCATGGGAACAAGGATCATGAAAAAGGTTGGCCAATTCTGTATGAATGACCCGTATTATCCAGCTTTTGGGCAGGGAAATTGAGAAACCCATACATGAATGGAATTGGCAAACCCTATTATGAACTCATTTAGCGTGAGCCACCTAAGGGCCAGGCTACAAATCTATACTAGGCATGATTGAAAGGAAAGATACATGAAACAAAAGTATCACAAGCACACTCAGCACAAGCCACCTAAGAGCCAAGCTACAAACATGTATTGGGCATGTGCAAAAGGAGGATGACACTCTGAGCTTGAAGAGGCCACCTAAGAGCCGAGCTACAAACATGTATTGGGCATGTGCAAAAGGAGGATGGCACTCCGAGCTCCAAGAGGCCACCTAAGAGCCGAGCTACAGACTTATGTTGGGCATGGGCAAAGGAAGATGGCACTCCAAGCTCTAAGCTGGGGGTTGCGACCAGGACAGCCACAGCCATGATTTGCATGGAAGCAAAGTGGAGGACAAAGGAGGCAGTACAGCTTTTGGCACTTCTGTACAGCTTCTGCCCAAGCAAAGGGGACACGTGCTCCTCCACACGGAAGGAGCACGACCACATGGGACTCGCATGTATCCTGCCCTCAAGCAAAGGGAAGACGTGCAACTCCCTTACCAAGCAATGCCACAGAGTGCCCTTGAAGCTTGCCCAAGGATGCTTTAACCACAGACTGACATTTGATATGTGCAGCACTTGGAACAGTCAAAGCACACATCGCTAGTCAACTTACATGACATGGCTCAGGCTCAGAGAGTCCACCGCATCATTGAAATGCGCATACCAAGAATATATGAAACATACACAGCAACAGGGAGCCTACCAAGCGAGCCGCGCTGTCAGTGGCTGCGCTCATCTCCTGCCTCAGCTTTGTCACGAGCTGTTGCTCCCGGTCCAAGGATTCCCGCACCTGCACATTTGAAAAAGAATGTGTGTCTATTTGGGTGTCCCTGCACATTTGAAAAGGAGTTCGTGTCTATTTGGGTGTGCCTGCACAATTGGAACAGGATTTGTGTCTATTTGGGTGTGTCTGCACAATTGGAACAGGATTTATGTCTCTTGGGTGTCTCTGGCCCATGGCCTGCTTGGTTCAAGTCCAAGAGAATGGGTTGACAACTTGCATGGCTCGCTCTCGGCGATTGTCATACAGGATGCTTGCAGCGCAGCAATTGCAAAATGCAGAACGATGCATGCACGCATGCATTCACACTTCGGCGCACGCACAAAGGCAAATGTAGATGACAAAGGCAGCAGGAGGCGGTTGTCCTCCCAGAATCCCGAGGCAGTCTAGGAGGTGTGCTTGTGGCAAGCACACAGAGGCGGCATCCCACAGGATACGGAGCAGGGAACCATGCAGGCTGGCACATATGACGTGCAAGAGTGAAACCAAGGAGCACACATGCAACCTCAAGGCTCACGTCCTGTCACTTGTCACATTGCATTGGCTTGTGCCTTGATAGCCGAGTCTAGCAATCATGCCTATGAGTGACGGTTTCTTCCGTGTGAACCTGCAGATCTGTGACCCCGCCACTCACCGCATTGGCTTGTGCCTTCACATCCTCCACGGCTTTGCGCTCTGCTGTGAGTAGGCTGTTGAGCTCTTCCTCGGCGACCTGTGCAAATGAAAGCCCCGCACTCAGGCTTGTGGGAGCTGCTCTGCTGTGCACAAGAGAGCGCCCCGGTGTTCAAATGCAGTATTGCAAATTGAAAGCAAGCCATGTTTACTCCAGAGCAGAGATGCAATGAAAAGCGGCGTGGCAAAGCAGACAGTGGCCCATGGAGCATTGTGGCTGTGTGCAGGAGGTGGCCTCGTGTTGGTGAGCATGTTGGATAGTTTCGATGATGCATTGAAGTTGAATCGGGCTCTGGTTCAGGACCAGGAGGAGGACCCAAACCAGGCGCCACTGCCATCACGCAATTCGTTTCCTGGGCACAGCAAGTTTTACTCCATCATGGTAGTCACGGTATCATGGTACCTCAGCCAACAAGTTGTGGGCACACCCACCTGCTTGTTTCTGTTGAGGACAAACACATAGCCTGCTAGGCCTCCTCCCGCAACAATGCCGATGCCATTGAGGAGCCCCAACGCAGCATTGGGCCCCTCTTCCTGCAATGCAGCATGCGCACAATATGGATATAGCCTTGTGCACAACATGACTATATACTCATGTGCAAAACCTGACCATATACTACATGTATCGGGCCCCTCTTCCTGCAATGCAGCATGCGCACAACATGGATACAGTTTTGTGCACAACAGGACTATACACTCATGAGCAAAACCTGACCATACACTACATGTATCGGGCCCCTCTTCCTGCAATGCAGCATGCGCACAACATGGATACAGTCTTGTGCGGAACATGACTATATGCTATGTAAAATGGGGCCCCTCTTCCCTGCGATGCACCATACTCACAGCATGTGCAGTCATGTGTTTTAGCAAGTACCCCATTTGTGTGCTGAAACAGGCGTTTCCTACCCTCGCTACTCACATACATGTACGTCCAGGTTTCTGCAATGCATCATGCCGCATGATGCATCATGCATGATGCATGATGCATGATGCATGATTCATGCGCACAACATGTGTGGTCATATGCTGGAGCAAGCATCGAATGCTCGTGCTGAAGCAAGCATTATAAACACTCTTGCTACCCTCATGCGTGGAAGTCAAAGTATGGCAGGGGCACCCACAGAATGCACGTGCTGTGAGCCAAATTGCTGCTCCAATGCCCCAATATGCTTCCTACGTGGCAGCGAACCTCTACCTGTGCTTGTTTTCAAGCACCGGACATACCCTGCCGTTATTTCCCTCAAGTTCTTTTCCCAAGAACCGAGGCACCTGGCTGGACTTGTATTGGCTGCCTCCATTCCCTGATGAGAAGGCTCTTCCCACAGAGTGCTGCTATTTGCTGCTCTCAACTTTTCAAAGACGTGCCCCTGACTCCTTGCACTAAAAAAAATGTGCTTCTGCAATGTTGCCTGCTTGCATACTCATTCCTCCATACCGCAGACATACTCCTCACTCCTGCTTACCTGCAGGGCTGCCTGAGGCACAGGGCTGGCAACAACACTGTTGTCACCCTCACTGCTGCTCTGCTGCTGTTGTTGCTGCTCTTGCTGCTGCTGCTGCTGCTGCTGCTGCTGCAGTTGCAATTGCTGCAGTTCCTGCTGTTGCTGCTGCCGCTGTCGCTCCTGTTCCTGCTGCTGCTGTCGCAGCTGCTCTTGTTGCTGCTGTTGCAGCTGCTCCTGTTGCTGCTGCAGCTGCAACTGCTGCTCTAGCTGCAACTGCTTCTGTAGCTGTATCTGACGATCTAGCTCAGCGCGCAGCTCTGCGATCTGCTGCTCCTGCTGACTCGTCAAACTCTGCTTGCGGTTCAGCTCGGAGTTCAATTCCTTCAGGTCCTCAAGCAACTGCGCACTGGAGCGTGTAGGCTCTGCAGCAGACGGTGGAGGCTGCATGCAATGGTGGCACAGATTGTGGTTGCGCCACAGCTTACAATGCGATTGTGGTGTCAGTGCGGAGCCTTTGCGAGATCTGGAATCGGTTGTGCTGTGGAGGTGAGCATCAAATGGCATAGTTGAATGTAGGCAAGCATGGGAGCGCAGATGCTGTTGGGTGAGGCACAGACGTGTGACTCCAGAGAATCCTTTGAGGCTTGCCTTAGCATATTGTCCTGTGGGTGCAAGATGAGCCCTTACCGCTCTGATAGGGGGTGGTGAGGTCTGCGTAAGCTGCAGCTGCTTCCCCGTGCGCTGTTGGATGATCTCCAGCATTTGCTGCGCCTCCGCATTCTGCCTTTCTGCCAGAGATGGACCCGCAGCAGCAGCGGGGCTTGGAGATGCCCCAAGCAAAACCTATGTGTTTGCATTTGCATCATCCACAGCACAGCTATTGCGCGCACGGTGCAAAATTGCTCTACGCTGGCATCTTTTGTGCTCATATGGGGATTTGTGTAGGCCCTTTCCTCGAGAACAAAGCTGCATGCACATCGAGATCCTCACAGCAGCGTGCTTGCATGAGCGAAAGTGGCAAGTCCAAACATGCTGGCAGGCAGCACATATTGCTTTCCTCTTGACAAATAGCCCATGCCCAACAATTTTAGGTGTCCCTGAGCTAATGCACTTCTGCAGCTGCATTCATTGCACAGTATCCAAACTTGCCGTCAAGCTTTCAGCAGCCTAAAGGCACTGCATGTGCACTTGTTGGGCATTAGACATTTTATAGAGTACCACTAAAGCACAGGGCGCAGCCGTCAACGGTTGGATGAGGTGGGGGATTTGGAGTCTTGCACAAACAACCCCAAATCGTTGTTGCTATGATCCACGTTTCCATGCCGATTCAGCACGGAATCCCTTCGGCTGCTTAATTTCCAGCGCCTACGATACAGAATGTTGTCCTGATTGTTTAGGGGGCCACTCACCGCCGTTGAGAGAATGGGCAGCGCAGCCCGTCTGACATACGTCAGCAATGCCAGCGCTGGATTTCCTGGCTTTTCGTGTGTAGCTGCACACACCACGACCCTTTTGGAGCAAGCTTTGTGGAGCCTGTGTGACACGCTCGACCCACAAGGCAATGCACTACGACTCCTCAACATACTGATGGAATTATATGAACTTATTTATAATTCTGATTAATGCGTAAGCCATGCAGGATCGACATCTTATTACGGGGGGCAGGATCGAAGCGAAAAGACGTGCTTTTTTCATATAATTCTTGTAATTAGTATGTTTATTAAGTAGTTGTTTAGCTGACGAGGTTTCCATTGATGTGGCTTTCTGCATGTGTTTCACTAGTGCTTGGCCATTGGGAGTGGCAGATGTAGATTGTGACTCTGAAGAATGGCAAAAACTTCTGCATACATGCTGCAGCATGTCTAATGCCAGCCTCAATTTGTGAAAAGGTAAGAATGAGGATAAACCACGTAGGCAACGTAGGCAGAGAAAATTCTCCTCACATCAATTAAAGAAAAGCCTAAAGGAGACACATTGGCTCAGAAGAGCCGTGAGCCCCCTCCACCACAAAGTTTCAGATCAAGAAGTGTTAATGGGGGTCTGGAGGGTTACTGGAAGCACCCGGCTCCAGAACCTCGATGTGATAAGCATTTGTGTTTAATAGCACACCTAGTGGTAAAAAGTTTGTTGGCATAAGAAAAGAAAAGAAAAACTGTTGTCATACATGAAAGAATGGGCATGGAGTTTGCGAGCAAGTTTTATGGCACGTTAATGGTCGAGTCCAAGTTGTTTAAACTGGTTAAGGTTGCTCAATATAACAATAGGTCCCACCAACACCCAGAAGGATGGTATGTAACGTGACAGGTTCTCCACTCATATTCTTGCATAGACCTGCATGCTGTAATTTATACAGTTTCATGAAAAAGGGATCACCTTTTGTCGATTTGATTTTTTTCGTTGCTTCATGAGGAGAAGGTAAAGAAAAGTGTATGCAATGAGAGTACCCTCTACATCAATAAAGGAAAGGAGACACATTGGCTCAAAGGGCCGTGAATCTCCTTCACCAGCATGCTTGTTATTATCCAGCCAGCAGCAAGGGACCAGAGGGTTGCAACCTGGCCACTATTTGGGGGTCTGTCACAGGAAATTATATTTAGCCTCCCTGGCCCCATTCCTCCCAAACTCTCTTATGCAGTCCTGTTCTATGATTACCAAGGCACAACTCTGCATTTAAATATTGGGAAGAATCGGCTCAGTATGTGTTCTAGGGTGCTCAAAAAGGGAAGAAGGGAGTAATGTGGCTCCTGTTTTTTTGTGAACCATTTCCATTGCAGTGTATTGCTGCTGCAAATTAAGCTCAGCAAGGCTTGAAGTTGCTTTTCTCAACTCCTGTGAACGTGGTGCAGGTTCCAGGCATAAGTATTACACATTTCCTGGTATACTGAGCTTCACTGTTATCCTGATATAATATCAAGTTCATTTGTACACTCATAATGCCTGTTGTTGCTAGCAGGATGATTTAAAAAGTGGTTAGCGGAGACTCTTATGGGTCAAACCTTGTGCATATGGATGTAGGCAGCGCAGACCGTCTGGCCCAGCATGACCTGCACATTACTTAGCAAGTCTCCAATCGTGTAATACCTCCCTACCTATTTGACCTCAGTATTCCTGATTGAGCTAGACGCAACTCCAACCCCCCCAACTCCTTGACCTACTAACCCAAATAGACCACGTATTTCCCCCTCGCATCCGCTATTCTGCAGTATGAGAGGTAACGAAGAGGCAAGGAGCAGCACAATTACAGCCAGGCAATTTCATGAATTAAACATCTAAAACCGCCAGATCCACTTAATAGAAATCAAAAACTGCAAAGATACAAGGCCTGGTGCCCAGCTAGAAGCCTCACAGCAAGAACACAGTGCACTGCGCAAGCAACTTCAAGGTGCCAAGATCACTCTCTACACAATCCTTCCGGATGTGAACGGGACTATCTATACTGCCAATACCCTGGATCAATTAAAAAAACTAGGGATTGACCGGCAAAGGTCTACCAAGCTTGCACAAAAGCTCCATGCCCACTCTGTGCAATATGCGCAATTTATCTCTACAAAATGTGCCATTGAAATCAAAAGCACCCAACATAACGCTGGTGCCCTTGGGCCGCATGCTTCCAGAAACCCACCAGACCCACACTAGCTTCCCTCTTATCCTCTGGTGAGGGAGACTCACGGTTCTTTGAAGCAATATGTCTCCTTTTCCTTAATTGATGTAGGAGGAAATGTTCTCACTACCTACGTAGTTTTTTCTTCCCTCCTGGGTGTGGGTGGGGTTATCGATGGGTATATTGCCCAAACCTTGGATCAGTTCAAAAGTTTCCAAAACTGAAGAATAACCCGCAAAAGGTCTACCAAACTTGCACGAAGGCTCTATGCCCGTTCTGTGCACATAAATGCACACAAAATTAACTAAACGTGCCATAGAAAACAAAAACACTCACCACGAACCTGGTGCTCTAGAACCGCATGCTGCAAGAAGCACACCAGACCCATAATAGCTTCCCTCTCATTCTTTGGTGAATGTATAACTTAGCTGAGTATCACCATTGAGTGGCACTCCCTTGAAACCTGTGTCTGTTCATGGCGTCCTTTTCTGTCCCTGGGTATTTGCATCTTGATTTAGGCAAGCACATGTTGAAAAAGATAGTGCGCTTTCGTTTTCATGCACATTATTTGAAATTGAGAGTTTGGCAGGAGCACACATTCGAAAGTGATACGTGTGTCCAAAGAGGACTACAAGACGGAATGCATGCCATGTTCCTCTGTTCTTGTGCTCCTATGTGTTTTCTATGACTGTTGCTCATCTGTTTTCTGAATTTCTTTCCACTCAAAGGACTTTCTAGGATGAGTCAATCACATTGTATTCAAACTAATTCTGAGGATCATCCTCATGATGTCTTTCATTTCTTGCTGAAGCAAAGCAACAAGACATCATTTTGGTTCCGAATTCAAGGATATTTTTTGTGTGGCCGGCACAGTCCAGTAGGCCGAGCAGCCATACTACCTTCCTGAAGGTCAAATCCCATTGTAATCTTGTGACCTCGACTTAGTTCAACGACTTAGTAAGTTACAGGCACATTTTTGCTCCTCATAGGCAGGTACAGCTGCGCATCCCTCTCCTTTCCTTACCAGCAGCGACTTTACCCCACGAGACAGCGCAGGAATCCTGCCTTACAATGCATTTAAGGAAATTCCCAATGGACACCATCCTGTCGGTATTCCTCTCCTTTTGTTCAGGCAAAGATGGCTTTCTCTGCTCCGTAGTTTTTTTTGGGGGGAAGAAGGAAGTGTGTAACCTGGAATCATAGCTCTTCCCCAAACTGTGACCTTCAAGGTTTGTGAGGCTGATGATGATGTCCAGGATGAACAACACGTCCTCTTCCACTGCACACATCCCCAGGTGGTCTCTCTCCGCAGGAAATATGCTCCCTTCTTCTCACAGGCAGAATTTCGTGATGTGTCTGCTTTTTTGAACCAGGACAACAACAAACTTCCTTGTTTCCTTCATGAATTGATTGCCTTCTATGAGCAGGCTAGCAGTCGCACTTCTTGACTGAAGGCCTTCTCCTTGTAAAACTTGTAACCTGGAAACCTTAAAGAAGAATTCAGCAGTTGTAATAAAGTGCGGACCTACCCTTGTCTGGCACTCACAGCACTAGCCTCTACCATTCAAAAACTGAAGACCCTCTCAGAAAGGCCAGTGCACAATTCAATATCCCAGTGAATGCTTAGGGCTTAGGGGGGGCCTTAAGCTTGCTGGACAGGGCCTGCCTGACAGTTGTGTCGTAGGTCCCATGGTGGGGGCCATCTTGCTGGAGTAGACTTCTGTGCTTGCTCTTCCCCTTGGTCTGTGTGGTGGGGCCCTGCCTTTCAGGACAGGTGACCTTTCCTTAATGCACGCCCTTCCCAGTGGGCATATTTGAATTGAATGCTTGCAAACCATTCGCTGCAGGACACTGCTCATCAAATAATCGAAGCATTTATCTGATCCAACAACTTTAAGGCCTTTGAGCATAATCCATCTGGTGCAATTACAAACACGTAGGGAGAGTTTCCTCTGCCTACGTAGTTTTTTTTCTTTTCTTTTCTTTTCTTTTCTTTTCTTACAAACACTAGACTGCAACAGACATGATTTTGTTATCTCTCCTTTCCAGTCAAAATTTTATGAATAGAGCATTTTTTTGGCCAGGTCTGGTTACAGGCCTCAGTGTTTTCACTCAGCTGCCGCAGGGCGGCCCTTGTAGGAAAGAAAAAAGAAAAACTACGCAGGCAGTGAAGACACTACCCGCATCAATTAAGGAAAAGAGGATACCTAGGGCCAAGGCACCTTGTATCCCCTTCACCAAGAGAAACAAGAAAGAAGTCAATGGGGATCAGGAGGGTTACTAGCAGTAGCCCGTGCCTGATCTTGGCGATGAGAGTTGAGAAAAGTCTTCTCAAGAGCACGTCTGGTGCTAACAAGTTTATAAGCGTACTGAACAGAGTGAGCATGAAGCTTCAGAGCAAGCCTGATAGCTGTATGAGTGTCAAGACCAAGCTTTTTAAGAGGCTCCAGAGTGTGGGGGGTGAAGATGACGCCTCCCACACCTAACATAATGGTATGGAGGGTGACTTGAGCTGAGGCCCTTGAGAGATGGCTACATAGGTCGCGGTGCTGTTGCTTGGAGGCCTCAAGCTGGTTCTTGGGCCGGGTGTCTTCACAGTATTTGACCTCCATGAGATGGACGTGCCTCTGTTCTGGAAGGAGCTGACTAGGATGACGGACATTTGAAGGAGGTGGAGTGGCTGTGGCTGGCGCTGAGTGCTCCCTGTTCCCCCCGCGCCCCCCTCTCTACTTCTCAATGGATACCAGGAATTGGTCCTTGGCACTCTTTTCATTGGAACAACTAAAATGGCATCAGGGCGACTAGAAGTGCCACTCAGTGAGCCTTTGTTTGTCAGGGAAACGGTGAGGGAAAATGAATTTGGGAAGGCTTCTATTTGTTGAGTGTTCAGGGATCTGCAGGTTCTGTAGAGCAAGACGATCTGCGCTGCCAATGTCCATGGAGGCAAGGCCTGCCCCAAAAGGGCCTTTGCTGACACCTTTAAGGAGGATTCTGCTGGCAATATTGTGGCGCTCGGTTACCATATTTGATATGGTGAAGCACTTACATTCTGAAAGAATGTGAAGGGCACTGTCTGGCTCCCCACAGAGGGGACATTGTAGACCGGTGGACATGTTAAAGCGCATTGCATGCTTCTGATTGAAGAGGGTACCTGTGCGGTAGTTGAAAACGTTTCGCTTCATTTTAAAAGGAAGTTTCGGCATGGTCCAGAAGGCATTGCTAACCTTTTTATGGACTGTAAGAAGTAGGCTTTAAAAGTAAGAGTAGTATCCTGTCTCTCTGTTAGCATTTCCAAGTTTGTGCTTTGAGTGCATGTGCGTCCTCAGAGCATCACAAAGGTTGGAAAAGTGTTTAAACTTTGGGGCAGGCGAGTCAGGGCGTTCTGATGTGCTTGCATGGGGTGGGGCAGCTTCCTCAAAGGCAAGCCAGGTGGTATCATGGAAAGGATTGCCTCCAAGGTTGACACAGGGGATGGTTGTGTCTGCAAGGGTGTCATCACCCTGAATAGCCTGGTGTTTGGCAATGGCATCTGCGTATTCGTTGCCCGCAATTCCAGCGTGAGATTTAATCTTGTAGAGATAGATAGGGGTAGTTGAATTGCGCACAAGCTGTATGATTATTTTAAAGATATGGCCTTGGACATGCTGGCGATGAAGCTCTGGACACAGTATTTGCTTTCTAATTTGGAGGAGTGAAGAAAGGCTATCAGTAGCGATGTGAGAGTGGCCCTGGAGAATGGCAGCTGCTATTGCTTCTAATTCAGCCCTTACAATCATATTTGTGATTCCTGCTCCGTTTGGTTGGACATAATTGGGACTATCATTATCAGGGTGGTGGAATTCTGCTCCTATTACTTGTCTTCAAGACAGGAAGTTGGAAGTTCCCAGGTGTGAATGGCAGCTACCATCTGTGTATGCCCACTCTTTCCAATTCTGGACTTTTCGGACCAGGTTTGGGCTAGATGCGGTAGGCGGCAAGAGGGGTTGTTGGCTTTGGACAATGTTCTTAGGGGAGTGTTGTTGTTCAGAAGGTAGTTTTTCAAACTTTTTGAAAGCAGCCTCAATGCCTGGGTGTCTGGGGTTGAGAACTGGGTCATTGCTGATGGTTGATTTCCACCAGCGTGCTTCAGGGATTTGTTGTGCTAAATCAGTGAGCCAAGTTGGGTTGTTGTCATTTAGGCGGATTCTTGCTGCAGTATTCCAGACAGCGATAATTTGTAGGCTCCAGGAGTGGCGGGGAAGCATGGATTCCTTGCTGACCCAGAAGTGGGGAGTAGCATAGTTGAGAGCTCCTGATGGTATGGTTCCCAATGTGCAACAAAGATGACAGTAAGCATTAAGAAGTTTGGAGTATGGATTGGTGCTCATTGGACCTCCCCAGCTTGGTAGGAACATGAAAGTTGCTGTTGCATCAGTTTGTAGTATTGCAGAGTAAATGGCATGTTTCAGGGTGAGGTGCATTACACGGTCGTCATAGATAGGATGGCATGACGAGAAGCCTGAGAATTTGGACGACAAAGCATTGTGGATGGCTCCACAGATCCCATCTCAAGGGTGTTCGCTCCAGTAGTGGATGTAGTTGGGGTTATGTTCTAAGGGTGAGGCCATTTTTTCCTGGGTCACTAATGCCCAATTCTTGAGAGCTAAGTGGACATGGTCGGGTAGGATGCGCATGTAGGAGTCTTTGATTTTTTTACTTTGGTGTTTGCTGCTGTTCAAGATAGAACGCGAGAAGAGGCCCAGGAGCTCAGAGGCAAAGCTTTTAGGTGGGGGCTGGATCGTTTCATGTGTCCCACTCTGCTTGGCTCTGTCAAATGCGTTATAGAGGATATTAATGCGCTCTGGGGTGAGCATCCCTTGACATTTGCCATCTGTGCCGTAGATGCATGCCACCTGTAGGGATTTGATTTCCGGTAGCACCAGGGGTGATATGGAAGGTGTGGAAGGGGAGTTAGTGGCCTCTGCTCTGGGGTGGGGATCTGTTGTGTTACTGGGATTTGGTCTAACGAGGTCAACGTTTGTAATCCAAAACTCACAACGTCCAGTCCCAGTAATGTCTGCTTGTGGGTTTGTGGGGTTGACATCGAAGGTGACCTTGTTGCAGAGTTCTGTGTCTAATTTTTGTTTCCATGTATTGTTCCTGTCTTCTCTGCTAAATCTGATTTAGGCAAGGAGTCCTTGCCTTTCTAGATTATCTAATGCAAGGTCAGCAGCAGGTATGGAGAGGTTCGGTTCATCCTTGTGAATCTCAAATTCGACAATGCGCTGGAGGAAAGTTGGCCATGTTTCTTTGGTGTCTTCTGGCTCCCAGCTTGGCTCCCATGCAATGCGCACGAGTTCTTTGCTGTGAGAGTTTGATTCTCGATTAAAATTTTCATCTTCATTGAGATGAGCACAGGCAGGGCAAGCCCAGTAGTTTTTGTTTTTGTCTACATCTTGTCTCTGTTCATTGGTGTAGCATCCAAGTTCTCTCATGCACGTCCAGTGATAGGTTATATGGCAGACATCACATATATACATATCAAGATAGGGGGGGTCAGAGTTCAAGGGTTAATTGCCACCAGCCTGAGGATAATTGCAGATCTCACAGCAGGCACATTCAATTCCTGCCCGGGCAGCAGATTCGATACTTGCAGGTGTGAACCCAGCATTATTGAACATTGTCAAAGCCCACTTTTCTATGGTCATGGGTGCAAAGTGGATTTGGTATTGCTTCTGCTGTATGGGGGGTCCATAGCTCCTGTCCCTTTTCTTGGCAGTAAAGAGTCTCCATGCATTGATATGAGTAATGTCTAGGTCATAGTAGTATACGGCATTTATAGCATCGAGAGGGGTCGTTTGCTCTGCCAAATTTTTTCAATTTGTTTTTCTTGTAGTCCCAGAGGTCTAGATTTTGAGGCATTGGGCCTGGGGAGGAGATGTTTGGGTCGGGGAGGTTTGTTTTGATGTGGAGATACTTTTTCTTCTTTGCTTTTTGGCTGCTGTTTTGTATGTCTTGGCTACAAGAAGTGGTAGGAATGGTGGCAGGTATGGGAGGTGAGCTTGTTTGGTGAATGGTTGCATTGCACTCTTTCATTGCACACATCCCCAGGTGGTCTCTCTCCGCAGGAAATATGCTCCCTTGTTCTCACAGGCAGGATCTCATGATGTGTCCGCTTTTTTAAACCAGAACAACCATAAACTTCCTTTTTTCCTTCATGAATTAATCGCTTTTTATGAGCAGGCTAGCAGTCGCAATTCTTGACTGAAGGCCTTATCCTTGTAAGATTCTTTTAGGTATTTAGGCATGCTGTTCACAAAACAACGCAACCCGCAAGCCACTGCTGAGTATATGTGTGCCCCTTTCCTAGCTGGTTGTAGACGGATTAGGCAATTCGCATCTGAGCACCGCCTGACAGATAGGCCGCATACCATGCTCTGGCTGACTAAAGCATATGCTCTCCCTGCTAGCATGTATGCATGCCAGATTTGGGGCACTAGATTTATGAAAGAAGGAGCTGAAATGGACTGTCCTTTGCAAACTGTACATCTGTGCTTATTGAAGCGTATCCTTGGGGTAAAGCGCACCACTCCTAATTGGTCTGTACTGCGCGAGTGTGGGCATGAACCTTTACAGTTCTATTGGTTTCGTGCAGCAGTTAGGTTTTACAATGCTTTACTGCGCAGCAACAGCACTACACTCAGTAAGGTACTGCAAGCAGATTTTGAAATGAGCAGTCTTTCCCATAAATGCTGGACTTCAGAATTTTTGGCTGCCTGCACAGGCTTGGACAGGTGCAACGTGTTTACTCATTGTGTTCGGTCAGGGCAGCCTATAGTCATGAGGGAGTTTGTGGTTGATCTGAGAAAAAGGCTGCGAGGTGTGTGGAATGTTGATGCCTTGGCAGAACATGGTGACCACACGAACAAATTAGCCAAATATCATCACTGGATGGCACTCCCTTTGAGACCCTTGTCTGTTCATGGTGCGCCCTTTTCTGTCCCCAGGTATTTGCATCTTGATTTGGGTAAGCGCACGCTAAGAAACATAGCACGTTTTCGCTTACATGCTCATACTTTAAGAGTTGAGACATCACTTTGGCAGGAGCACACATCAACTTGTGATAAATGTGAACAAGGACTCCAAGATGAAAAGCATGCCGTGTTCCTTTGTTCTTGCGCTTCTGTGTGCTCTCTTCGAAGGGCTCACAGTTATTTTCTGACTTCCCCTCGTCTTATAGAAATTTTCTGGACGATTCAGGCACTTTCTACTATTCTCAAGCTAGCTCTGAGGATGCTATTCATTTCTTGCAGAAACAAACTAATGACACTTACCGTTTTATTTCCGATCTCATGGATATTTTATGTGCAGTTGGAACAGTTGAGCAGACCGAGCAGCCAAACTACCTGGCTGAAGGTCAAACCCCATTGTAACTCATTGTAACTCATTATCCTTGTAAACCTTGTAAACCTTGAATGGTTGCATTGTCTGGAGGATTGGTGTGGGGGGGGGGCAGGTTAATGTGCTGCTGCTGCTGCTGCTGCTGCTGTGAAGCTGGGAAATTGGGTGCTCCTTGGTTGGTTGAATTGGGTGGGGGGTAGGAGCTCGTTTGCGATTTGGATCGTGTTCGCTTACTAGGTGGCTCGCTGGAGGGGCCCTTGTAGGTGGATATAGCGATGTAACTTGACCCTACCTATTTGTGCGCTGTCCTTGTAGGCAGGTACAGCTATGTTACACTATCCTATCCTATCAGTGTGCTGAACTGGCAAAAACTTCCACAGGCTATAGCACAAGCTTCTGCTTGTGAGTAGGAGCCGTATCTTGGTAAGGCTTTAGCTCAGGCCCAAGCTTGCTCAGCAATACTGCTGTGCATAATCTTCCTTTGATGGCAGGCTGTCTGTGCTTGACTTAGCATGGCTGTTGAAGGTCTTTAACTTCAGTTTGCAGCTTTTTCACCTTGCCCTTTCTCATTGCTGGACCTGACGTTTTTCTCTGTTGCAGTGCTTCTCTCGGTCTGACTTTGGTGGCAGGGTCTTAAATGGTTTCCCGACCTAAGTAGCCTCCTTAATGATGTGAGGAGTGTTCCAGGCAGCTGCAGGGAAACGTGGCCTGCTGTCTGGAAGATCCAAGGGACAGAGCGAGCACAGTCAACGCACTCGCAAAGAATGTGGTGAAAGGTAAGTCATGAAGATGCATCAGAACGGTACCCAAACATATCTTTACTCGCACTCAAGGATACAGCATGCAAACAAACGAAGCCTGCCCTTAAAATGTTCTGGCAAACAAACACTAAAAATACAAATGCAAGGGGAAAGGGCGTGACGGGTCACCCTGCCGCTGTTTGAGAGTTGGTGCTGCATTTGCTGCTGCTGCCGCTGCTGCTGTGCTTCCTGCTGCTCCCTCTGCTGTCATGCCTTGTAGATGGTGAGGGCGACGGAGACCTGCATGCACGCACGAGCGGTTGTGTAACAGGCCATGCACGTTGGAACAAAGTAAATCCAACACAGCTGTATCCATGAGATTGTTTGACAGATGAATGGCATGGCACATGAATGGAGGTGGCTTGTGAATAAGCATGCACCCACAGCGGTCATTAAGCATGCCATTATTTTTGCTGAGGCAGTATACAAGAGTCTGTCCAGAACCATCCTGTCCTTACAGATGAACAAAGCTGCACCAGTCCCTTGAGCATACAAGCAACGCAGATCAAATGCGCACAAGCTGATCTGTGCAGCTGCTCCACACAGAAATTGGCATGTTCGCGCATGCCTGCGATTCTGGGGAAGTTAAGATGGGGGGCCCGGCATATGCGTGCACTCAAGCAGTTTTTAAGGGTGACCACCCGAGGAAAAGAGGGCACATCAATTTTGGTAGGCAGCCCAGATGTGGACAAGCACTGGAAGGTGAGGCATAGTTTGCTGGTGGCCAAATGTGTTTGTTGAAAGAGGCAGATGCTGTGAGGACATACAGCAGGGGCCATTCAGGGCCACAGCTCGGCAAATCCCAGGGCTGTATTCCAGCTATTCTAAAACAGTTGGTCGCTTGGCAAATGCTGCGAATCCCAGGGCTGTATTCCAGCTATTCCAGCTATTCTAAAATAATTGGTTGCTTGGCACATGCTGCGAATCCCAAGGCTGCGTTCCAGCTACAGAACTTTGCCAGCATCCATCTGGCACATGCAATCCCTTTGCCCAGACAGCAAGTGCATGCAATGTCAATCCATCTAACTCCACCATTGCTACAAAGTGAGCTGTGAGCTTCCACCTTCGACTATGGCGACTAAGATGCCAGCCATAAAAACGTGTCAGAACAGGTGCAACAGACAAGCTAATTCTCTCCATGGCAAAAGCATGCTTGCAGAATGTTACAGCAAGCCTTCCAGACTCATGGGTTGCTAAGAAGGGCCTAGCCATGTGCGTGTGGAGGGAAGAAGACAGCGCAGGAAAAGCACATGCAAAAGCCACACAACCGCTGCCCCTGTTGGGATGCTGGAGCAGGAGCTATGGGCTCACAGACACGGAGCAGTACAAGTGCAAACACTGTGCGCAGTGCATGGAACCATGGGCTCACAGAAACTGTGCACATTCCATGCGCAAAGCAGCAGCAGAATGCTGCAGTGAGTGTGGCTTTTGGGACGATAAGAATAGAAGTGAGTGAAAATACCTGGAGCTGCCTGGCCAGCATGCCTGCTGCGAGGAGGGCAACAAGCACAGCACAAGCTATTGATGCCTCATGCTGCCGAGGCATCAGCTTACAGCTGGGCAGGGGAAGAGGGAGGGATCGCACGTGCGAGCGAGCCTGAATGTGGGAGTCAGCTGAAACAGCCTCGGGCCGCGTTATCCTCCCTCTCCATCCACAACAAAGTGCAGAAGAAGCCCCTTTTTGTGCAAGACGCGCTCAGGGCCTTATCCAGCGGCAGAGACCTTTCATCGGCTGCGCGCAGCCAGCGCATCTCTCTGCATCCATCCCGCCAGGTCCCTCTTAAATTGAGGCCAGCCGCAGCACGTCTTTGCGTCTAGACTAAGGCCGGCAGCAGCACATCAGTGCGTCCATCCCGCCAGGTCCCTCAGATTGAGGCCAGTCCCGGCTTGGGCAGAGTGGAGGGGCAGGAGCAGCGGCAGCAGCAGCAGCAGGCGGTGGCGGCGCAGCGGAGCGGCAGAGTATGCGAGAGCAGCAGCAGCAGCAGGAGCAGCAGCGAGGGCAGCAGGAACTCAGGCGGAGCGGTTTTGGGGGTACGTTGATTTGTTTGTTTGTTCGCTTGTTTGAAGTGCGCGTGCTGAACGATGATGCTTGCCAGTCCCCTACTCTCGTTTATGGTGCTGGCCTAAAGGCAGGCCTGCTGATGTTGGGAGAGCATTGCAAACACACCCAGGGACACACATGCTCTGCAGATGCCAGAAGCGCCAACACCAAGTCCAGCATGCGCATCAGCACTTTTGCCTGTTCAAGCTGAAGCACATGAGCACAACCCCTGCCCCTTTCACAGCAGCCCTGGGCCCCTCATCACACCAGCAGCTGCCTTGTCAAGCTGAAGCACGTAAGCACCACCCCTGCCCCTTTCACAGCAGCCCCGGGCCCCTCATCACACCAGCAGCTGCCACTGCACCACAGCATCCCGGAATCCGTAGACGCTCCTTCCATACGCAGGCACCGACCAACCCAAACGAGTTCCCCACTGGCATATCAATGCACATCTATTTGTGACCCTTTCAGGCCATGGATTCCCCACTGGCATATCTATTTGTGACCTTTCCAGGCCATGGGTTCCCCACTGGCATATCAATGCACATCTATTTGTGACCCTTTCAGGCCACGAGTAACCCAAACACCTGACCAAGAACACTGCAACTTGGTCACTCCTACTGAAGCCCTAGTTAGGCTAAACACTCGACACTGTAGCTATGCCAAGCACCATCTACACACCCCACCCACCCCCAAAAAAACAATGGAAACCCCAATTCAAGACGCGCACATGCACAAATAAACACACTATGCCTAACAGTGCCTGCTGACCTCCTTCAAATGTGTTTATTGACACTCTTGTCACTCCAAGCACCATGCACACACCCCAAAAACAATGGACACCTCCCTCCCAAGGCGCACGTGCGCACACACGCACACGCACGCACACACACACCCCGTTCTCAGCCTCAGTGCCTTGCTGATCTCCTCCAAATTGCACACACGCACACATGCACAAACAATCACACATGCACACGCGCACACACACCCTGTCTCAGCCTCAGTGCCTGATGCCCTCCTCCCACGGCCTGCCCTCCCCGGGGGGCCCATCACTGAAGCCCGAGTTGTACCTGGATTTCTTCACGGGCCGGTAGGGAGAGGGTGGGCCGTGGCGTGCCCCATCACTGGTGCCACGTCGTTTCCTGCTGCCGCCCTGCATGCCGGGAAACACACACCATGCTGCTCAGAAGAAGAATATAACAAGGATGCAACATTTTGTTCGCAGAACGCGATTGCGCATCCCTGCATGCCGGAAACACACAACATGCCTCTCTTTTTTGTTCTATGTATGTGATGGCCTGCATCCCTGTATGCCAGAAAACCGCACCATGCCGCTCTTTTTTGATCACTGGGTGTGATGACCTGCATCCCTGCACGCCCTGGAATACACACCATGCCGCTCTTTTTTGATCACTGGGTGTGATGACCTGCATCCCTGCACGCCCTGGAATACACACCAAGCCACTCTTTTGTATCACTGAATGTGATGGCCTGCATCCCTGTATGCCAGAAAACTGCACCATGCCGCTCTTTTTCTATCACTGGGTGTGATGACCTGCATCCCTGCACGCCCCGGAATACACACCATGCCACTCTTTTTATCACTGAGTGTTATGACCTGCATCCCTGCATGCCAGACAACCACAGCATGCCACGGTTGAAGACTGCTCATCAGTTGCCCAGTTAAGCTTGCCACGGTTGATACCTGCACCCTCCAGCCGCCACTGCCCTGGTTTGTCAGTGCTGTATGTCAGTGCTGTGCATGTCAGGTATGTCAGTGCTGTATGTCAGTGTATGTATGTCAGTGCTGTGCATGCTGAGATCAGCCATGGTCGGCAGTGCTGTGCATGTCAGGTATGTCAGTGCTGTATGTCAGTGCTGTATGTCAGTGCTGTGCATGCTGAGATCAGCCATGGTCGGCAGTGCTACTGTGCAGCTAGATGCACGTGCGCAAGTGCAGTGGCTTCCTGCTTGCTGTAGTAGCAAAGACATCATGGAGTAGGGTGGCAGCAGGCATGCCCACTTTGGTGCTGCTGCATGCAAGAAGGTTGCATGCAGCAGTAAAACCAGGTTGGCAGCAGGCATGCCCACATTGGTGCTGCTGCATGCAAGTAGGTTGCATGCGGCAGTAAAGCCAGGGTGGCAGCAGGCATGCCCACATTGGTGCTGCTGCATGCAAGGGGCAGGAGAATCAGCACTCCAGAGAAGCCAAAGTATCACTCCTAATGCGCAACCCAGCAGGCCAACATGCTTGCAAGCAAAGCCACCAGAGGTGTTGCTGCATGCTTGTCCTCCCAGTGTAGAGAAAGAAAAGAAAAACTACGTAGGCAGAGGAAACTCTCCCTACATCAATTAAGGAAGAGGAGACACATTGGCTCAGAAGAGCCGTGAGTCCCCTCCACCACGAAGCTACAAAAAGAAGACTCTAATGGGGATCTGGAGGGTTATTGGAAGCAACCGGCTCCATAACCAGGCTGCAAGAAGTATTCTTGTTTTCAATAGCACGCCTAGTGGTAACAAGCTTGTTGGCATACATGAATGGGCATGAAGTTTGCGAGCAAGTTTATTGGCGCGTTGGTGGTCAAGTCCCAGTTGTTTAAACTGGTTAGAGAGCCTTGGCAGCCTGGCATCCAGTCATTTCACTGGAGGCCTCTCCTATCTATAACACAAGTGTTATATATATATAGTGAGTGTGACCTTGACAGGGCCTCGTACACCAGCCTGCCAGACACACCTTTTAATGATTAGAGGACACACTCGTACCATAGAGCGACACGCAAGATCCGTCGCACCTCTGATACCTGCAGCGAGGAGGCACTCGCACAGGCAACACACCAATACCCACCTTTTCATACTCCCTGCTGCAGCTGGTGCGCTTGCGAGGGGCACCGCCCGAGCGTGAGCGTGACTTGGACTCTGACCAGCGCGGGTTGCTGCCGCTGCTGTCACTTCGTCTGCGCGTGCGCTGCCTACCCCTGGTCCCCTCCTTTGTGTCCTGTGAAGCAGGGAGGGTTACATAGGGGGTGGGGGCGGTGTGTGTTTGTGCTGAAGCAGGGAGGGTCGCAAGTTCACGCGGCTGAGCATGCCACCACGAGATCAATCAGCATTCATTCCTTGGATTGCAAGCAGCAGGCGTGCTGGTGCACTCAGGGACCCAAAGCCGTAGAGCTGTTTGAGGGGGTGAACAAGCGTGAGAATGGCTGCATGAGTCTGGTCCCTGTGAGAGCCGGATTTCTCTGTTGTCCTGGCCATTGTAAGGTATCTGTCAGGCGACTGTAACATTCTCAAGCATGTCGTCGTAATACATGATGAAGTATCACCATATTGTGACCAAAGTAAGTGCACAAGTCCGATCTCTGGTGCAGGAAGTGCCGTTGCAGGAAGTCATGCTGCCAAACAAATTGCACGTCAAGCTGCAAAGCTAGCAAGTGATTGGCCCAGGTTTGAGACGCTTCCAAAGGTATGGCGCGTGGTATCCGCCGGCTTTTGTGGCAGCCAGCTGGCTTTTGTGTGTGGCTTCCTTGACAGGGTTCAGGCTGAAGGGTGCAGAGTTCAGAGGTCCATCGTCAGGGTCTATAGGACCTACACCCTCACCCATTGAGACCATCCAGGAGCACTTTCTCAGTCTGTAAGCTCTCGCCGTATGGCAGCACCACGGGTATATTGGTGCAGGGCCTTACGACGCATCAACTGGTTGGTGCACCAAAAACATCAACAAGCAAGCCTCTGTCCCCAACTTGTACGCCATCTTAAACCGAGTTCCATGCAGCTGCTCAAAGCTTCCCACCCCTAGCTAAAATTGCATCCTTTATTCCATCATGTCTACGAAAAGCATGTTTCAGTCCCACAAGCGTGTGTGCACGTGCACGTGCACACACACACACACACACACAGGGTGCCAGGGCTGCCTCCCTTCCAACCCAACAACAAGCATCAAAGCAACAACCGTCTCTTCCCTGCTGCTATGGCCCGAAACTGACACAGGAAGTAATGCATTCCGTTCTCACACCTACCCTGTCAACATTATCATCTTGCAGCCACGGGTGCGTCAGCATCTCAGCTGCTGTGGCCCGCTTCTCCGGCACAAACTCCAGCATTGGCAACAGGAACTCTGTCAGCGCCTCTGCCTCATCGCGAGGCAGCCGGTACTTGTCTATGAGCACGCGGTCTAAGGGCCAGAAGCGCAGGCGCTTGATGTGGCGCAGCTCACCATTGCGGCGGAAGTACTCTCGTGAGTAGCGGCCGCGCTCGTACACCTGGGGAGGGGGGGGGGGTATGCGTGTGTGCGTCAGGGGGGGATGTTTCTTACAACAAACAAGGGGCACAGACAATAAAACGCCCTTGTAGCAACATGCACAACGCTCTTGCAGCAACATGCACACAGAGAACAAGTGAGGCTCAAGATGGCATTTGTACCGTGCTGTTGGACAGCAGTGTGTTGCTGACAGGGATGCTGGAAAATCAAAGCACCTTCCATGTGATTATGAGCGCAAGTTGGTGGCAACGCTTGCAGAGCCAACTGCAGCGGTTGATGCGCGTTAGCAATCATTGTGCATTCGGTGCTCGATGTGCATTTAAGCTATCATCGCTTACGCTTACATCCTGCTGCTCGTTGCTTACACTAAACTGAGACTAGATCAAGTTATAGGCAAGACTGAAAGGTTACCCAACTAAACAGGTTGAGCTTACCCGTGCTTGTTTTTCCACCTGTTGCATTGGGTGCTGAAAAAAAAAGCACCACCACAAAGGCAGCAGCATAGCGTCCGCTGCAGGCTAACTCGAGCATGGAGCCACAATTGCATGGCAGCTTCCATTGTACATGCGCACTTATGCAAGACCTCCCCCCTCTCACCTCGCGCAGCATGCAACCTAACAGCTCGAAAGAGCTGCGCCATGTATGCCCTATGCGAGATGAACCCTCACTTTGCAAGGCATGCGACTGGGCAGCTCAATGGATTGTGCTAAGTATGCACTCATGCGAGACTTCCCCCCTCACCTTGCGCGGCATGCGACCCAGCAGCTCAATGAACTGCGCCAGGTGGTCCTCATCACGTTCATAGCCCTCTCCTGATCGGGGGTCGAACAGCAAGTCACCGGTGACTAGCTCAAAGATCATACACGCCAAGGACCACATGTCAATGGGGGTGCTGTACTTGGCTCCCAGGATCACCTCAGGCGACCTGCGTGCAGCGACAGCAGCCACCCACCACAACGTGGAGAACGTGAGATACGTGTGCAAAAGGGCAAAGGGGTTGCTGCACTTGGCTCCCAGGATCACCTCAGGCGACCTGCGTGCAGCAACAGCAGCAACCCGCCACAATGTGCAGTGCGCAGAATGTGTAATATGTGTGCATGGGGGCAAAGGGGGTGCTGAAGTTGCAGGATCACCCTGGGCAACTTACATAGAGCCACAGCAGCAACTTGCCATGTCAGATGCTTGCATGTACACAAGCATGCAGGCTCAAATGTACACACACCCATATATATGCATATATGCGCGCACGCACACACACACACACACATGCGGCCGCACCTGTACTGCCGAGTCTGCACATCATTAGTAAATTGCTTGTACGTCCAGCACGCGTTGCCAAAGTCCACAATCTTGCACGAGGCCTGATCCAAGCCCTGCGCGCACAACAAACAATAAATTTGCTGGCGAGTTTGCGATTCATGAGTGCACACATACAGCCCACTGCACGAGGCCTGATCAAAGCCCTGCACGGCGTGCATGCGCAGCAAAAAACGCATTTACTAGCAATTACTGACCCATCAAAGCACACACACAGCCCACAGCAGAAGCATCTTCAATGAGTAGGGTTGGTCAACTTCATACGTTTACACCAAAGGGGGCTATCTGAGGCCCAAAATCAGCCACTTTTTGCATGCTCCCCCGCATATGTGCCCCATGACAGGCAGTTTTCAAGTTTGGGTTCCATTGGTAGTCCAGTTTCATGAGGTTTCTGCAACACTAAAGTTTCAAAGTTCCCATTTCCGGCGCACATGCCTACTTAGCCACGGCGTGAACCCTAGTTTCCACCACCAAAACTCCATATCTGACCATTCACTACACCAAATCGGGTGCTTCTAAATGATTTAGGGTCTTTGTAACATAAGAATTCCATTGAAAAAACAATGGAATAAAAAGACCCAGTGGTTGGTGTTATGTGGCGATTCTAGCCATTATCCCATAGAAAGCACCAAATTAGGGTCTATGTGCAACATGTGAGCTTTAGCCCAGTCTATCTAAGCACACAGGGCAACTTACACAAATCTGCGCATATGCTCTGGTACCTTGTAATGCCAGCTACATTATAATGCAAAAATCGTCCCAATCAAATGAAGTGGCTGTGGGTTGGCTTACTTTAAATGCAAAAAAAAAGCATATTTGGGCACATGCTCAAATAGCCCCCACTGCATTTACACCACAATTTCAAATTTCCAAAAAAAGTTATTTAATTGGCCAACCCAATGTGGGTTAAGAGTGTGAACTTGAACGAAAATTCACATTCGAGGGTTTGCCTGGTAAGCAGGAAGAGCGTCGATGTTCAGAGGCATGAAGCCAAGTATGTCTGGGAAAAAATGGTACCAAAAGCACACACTTTTTGTTTTATTGCCAATCCTACATTTTTGGCCCAGGCTAAGGCGCCAGCTCCCGCGCCACCCTCTCTGCTCAGGCGCCCTGCTTACACACCTTTGCTCCTTGCGTAAGCGCCTGCAGACGCGCCTACACTTTCTGCTCAGGCGCCTGCAATTTCTGCTTAGGCTTTTTGCCAGCTCCCACGCAAGCTTGAAAGTGTGCTGCCATTCATGTGTGCATGAGGAGCCCATCACCAAAAAACCCACAAAACGCTCCTGCTCACATGCCAGCTGTGTAAAAGACCTGGGCAGCAAACACCTTGTCATGTGGCTTTCCTGTGTGGCCACTCCTCTGCATTGAACTCCGAGCGAGTATGTGCTCCTTTGCCAATGCTCCTCTACATTGAATGTCAAGCAGGTGTGTGCTCCTCTGTGCGAGTCAAGGCACGCATGGGCGCACACAATCCCGTCATACGCATGCTCCGATACTCAAGCATAGGCAAGCCAGGCATATTGATGGCGCGCTCCCCTCTGCTCGGATGCAGCTGGGCTTGCGGCTGCCCTTGCACCACCCCATAAACGTATTGACTTACGCACAGGCTTGACACATGTATCCCTATCAGGAGCACACACCTGCTTGGTCAAGCCAGGCAGCGTGAAGGCGCTCCCCTCTGCTCAGCTGCGGCTGCCCTTGCACCACCTCATTACGTAATGGCTCACGCAGTCTTGACACATGCATGCCTATAAGGAGCACACACCTGCTTGGTCATGCTGGGCAGCATGAAGGCGCGCTCCCCTCTGCTCAGCTACGGCTGCCCTTGCACCACCTCAAAAACGTATTGACTTACGCACAGTCTTGACACATGCATGCCTATAAGGAGCACACACCTGCTTAGTCAAGCCAGGGAGCGTGAAGGCGCGCTCCCCTCTGCTTGGGTGCGGTTGGGGCTGCAGCTGCCCTTGCGCCGATGTGCCTGCCTGCGGGTGCTGCTGCTGCTGCAGCGGCTGCTGCTGAGTAGAGTCTATGGCGGGCTGGGTTGTTGCTACATCTGGTGCTGCTGCACCGTTGCTTGACGCGTTAGCAGCTGCACCTGCGCCTTGTTGCTCCCCCTTCTGTGCGCTATCTGCGGTGCTGGCGCCTGCTGCTGCTGCTGCTGCTCCTGCATCTGCGGCGGCAGCGGCGCCAGAGGTGGTGGTGGCGCTGTCGTCCTCGTCATCATCCGCTGCACCCTGCTGTGTGTGTATGCATGTAGATGAGCTAGAATGCTCTCGCGTGGCTCCAAATAAAGCATATAAAAACGCATACGCCATGAAAGCATCTGCTTGTGTGCAAATGCGCAAGCATTCATGTAAGCGTCTGCTTGTGTGCAAATGCGCAAGTATGCATGCAAGCGTCTGCTTGTGTGCAAATGCACAAGCACGTAATGAACGTAACTGCCTGCGTGCAAATGCCCGGAGGAGCAAAAGATGGACAACCTCAGCCACAGTGCTTGTTGCGCAAGGTTGAACTATCGTACTACCAGGTGATGGTCCTGCACCTCAAAGAAAGTTATTTTGTTTTTCACATTTCCACACCAGCCCCGCAACCACCTCATGTTGCAATCCCGCATGTTCCTGCAGGGTCAGTAGCCCCCTTCTCAATCCTTAAAATGGTACTACGGTATAACAAATGAGTGCTGGCTTGACCCAAGTACCCTCATCATCTACTAATTGGGGCCATACTGCACATGTGCTCAATCCAGCGGCAATGCACATCAGCTCATCCTTTGGCATGGCCACCCCACCTCACACCATCCTTCGATATTTCCTTTGCACCTCACCTCATCCTTGGATATTATACTCGTCCTGCTGCCAACTCCACCACAACTCATCCTTCAACATCCCCACCCCACCTCATCAATTGACATTACGATTTTGCTGCAAACACTTCCGCACCTCACCCGTCAAAATCCCACCTCAGCTCACCTCATCCTTAGGATTAATGTGCTTCCTTGGCACTCGCCTCTGCCCTCCCCTAGCCCCCACCTCACCTTATCTTTTGATAGAGCGCTCTAACCTCATCATTCAAAGGGCACCCTCGTTGCAGACCACACCTCACCTCATCCTCCAATGTCACCCTTTGCTGCTGCCAAACCCACTGCACCTAATTCTTCAACATCCCCACCGCACGTCCTTTGACAGTTCATCCTTGCTGCAAACCCCACCTTGTCCGTTGATACCCCCACCTTGTCTGTTGACACCCCCACCTTGTCCGTTGACATCCCCACCTCAGCTCACCTCATTCCTGGGATCAATCATGCTTCCGTGCCAACCACCCCTGCCCCCTCCCTCAGCCCCCACCTCACCTGAACCTTTGATAGGGCACCCTCACCTCATCATTTGACAGGGCACCTTTGCTGCAGACCCCACCTTACCCTGTGCTCCCCCTGCTGCAAACCCCCGTCTCACCTCATCCTCTTCTCCACCCTTGGCGGCCTTGGCCTTGGCCTTTTTCTTGGCTTTCTTCCTCTGGTTCTTCGTCATGCCCTGCTGGGAAAGGTTGCCACTGTCCCCAGAGTGAGCAGGCTCTGTGCTGGCTCTGCATGCAACAAAGCAGTAATGACCAGGGTCGGCCAATTGTGGTCGTGTATGCCACATCTTTGAACTTAATAGCAGGGAAAATACAGAACATATGGCAAAAAAGGATGGAATTGGCCAACCTGAGGAATCACTCACACAAATTTGTGTCATAAGAAGCTAGAGAAATGCGGCTGTTGTGTCATAAGAAGCTACAGAAACGCGGCTGTCAACGCCACGATGCATCATTGCCAAAAATCAAGATTGTGTTTGCCTTGCACCCTCATCAGGTCACACGAAAGAGGGTCAGGAGAGGAATCATGTTATGAGAGTGACACAAGCATGGGTCTGTGGTGCAATGCATGAGGGGCGTGCTTGGCGTGGCGTGTGTGGCGTGCATGGCATCTGTGCGCGTGCCATAAAATGCTTGGCTAAGCAGAGCTGCGCGCATGCGTGTGCGCTCGTGTGTGTGTGTGTGTGTGTGTGTGTGTGTGTGTGTGTGTGTGTGTGTGTGTGTGTGTGTGTGTGTGTGTGCGTGTGCGCGTGCTTGTGTGTCAACTGGCGTAAAGCCAGCCTTGAAAGGCTTAGGGTGCAGTGCACCTGGAGCGCTGAAGCACATAGGAGCAGAAGCCCCAGACTTGTGCCCCCCTCTGAACTTCTACTTCAGGTGCCAATGAGGATGAGACTTGCAGAGAGAGGCAAACCTGGGGCCTCTCCTCCTCTGTAACAAGTGCCCCAGATGCTCTGCACCCTCAACAGTCAGGTAGGCTTAACACCAGCCCTTAATGATGAGGCCAACCCTCACTGTTGATGTTGATGTAAAGCCCTTCAAAGTGTGTGAATTCATGCATGTGCGTGTGCGTGTATGTGTGTGTGCGTGTGCGCGCATGCGTGTACGTTTGTTGGGGTCGTCGGTGACCGCTCTTTCGCACCTCTGCTTGTGAGAACAAGCAGGCAGGACAGCCTCAAGGCTGCAACTGTGGTGTACGTATCAGGCAAGAACAGTGAATCAACAAAGACTGTGGGAGGGACACCCTGCAAACAAACACATGCACACACACATACACACCTGGGTGCAGCCGCCTGCTGCGCCTGCTTGCGCTGTGCTGCCGCCGCGGCCAGCTCAGCAGGGTCTGGCAGGATCCAGGTGCGATCATGCAGGGGCTGACAGAGCATGACGTTTTCGGGCTTGAGGTCGGTGTGGATGATCTGGAGCTCCCTGTGAGCAGGGTACGCAGTAACAGGAAAAGGAAAATTCAAAACGTGGAGCACAGCATACAAGGCAGCTTATCCTTGCATATACCATGCAGACAGCTATGGCAGCCTATCCATAGCATATGCCATACACAGCGTATCCATGACAGCTAATCTGGGCCAGGCAGCAGGCAGCAAGTTGCATCTTAGCCCAGAGCCAGGGCAGGCATATGTAGCCTATCTACCAGTAAATCGCATCTCATTTGAGACCAGAGCTATAGGGCATGTGTGTGTGGCCCATTTACAGCTTGTAACATCTCAGCCCGGGAGGAGGGGAGTGAAGCGAGAGAAGCGGAGAAAAATGTGTATCATTTTCTGAATTAACTCCCAATCAACACGCTGGAAAGCAGAAAGAGAGTTTGGGCGTGACAGTCTGATATCATGGATGCAAGGCTACAGGAGAGGAAGGGTCGACGCAATTCATCAGGGAAGCAAGATATGTTTGAGGGAGAAAAGAAATGACCTGCCAAGGGAAGGATAAACCACAGGCACACACTGGCAGCACACACTGAGCGCCCCCAAACATGTTTGTGAGCCTCACTTGCGCAAGTAGCCCAGGCTCTGAAGCAGAAGAAGGAATGAGCATATGCACACACTAGCAGCACACACTGAGCTCCCCCCAACATGAGTTTGAGGCCCACCTGTGCAAGTAATCCAGGCCCACCAGCATGTGGCGCGTGAGGTTGCGCACGATGGGGATGGGGATGCCCTTGTAGTCGTAATGCTTGATGAGGGCTAACAGGTTGTCGCCAAGGACCTATTGTCGTCCAGCAGCAGCAGGGAGTGGGATGGGGAAGTGCAGTGAGGGGTGGGGAGTCACATGACCAACTTGCCGGCAGAGACCAGAGGGCTGGCAAGCAGGGTAACACAAAGCCAACCGAGCACAAAGGGCTTTGGAGGGTGAGGATTTTGATCCACACAACTTAGCACGTGCTTTGGGACTTGAGCACCATCTGGTGCTTGGAACAGTCCCTGCGCGCCATCGAACAGCTGGATGGTGAATGAGGACGAAAGGACAGCAGGCACCACACACCCTTGAAAAGGCTCAAGCGCAGGCCGCCTCCCACGCACTCACGTCAAACACCATGCACACGTGCCGGCCGTTGGGCCCTGAGTGGTCAAAACTGTCGAGCAGGCGCACGCAGTCCTTGCGGTTCTCTGGGTCACCCTGACTGATCTGGGCCAGCAGCACAATCTCATCGCGCGCTGCCTCTGTGTAGTGCTTGGCACTCTTCTGGACCTACGTGTCACGTGCGTGTGCATTTGCATAGCATGAGTTCAAAGCTTGCATGCGCTTTGCAACAGGGTGAGACAAGGTTATGGGTACATTAGTGGGCGTGGAAGACTGCATGTTTGCGGTTAAGTATGCACGAGGTGTGCATACCAAAGCAAATTGCGTGCATGCAAATGGTCCAAATACAATTAATTGTTGGCATCCACTTCATCCACTTGCAGGCCTGCATGCTTTGTATGTGACTGGGTTGAGCATCATAAAACTTGTAGAAGGCACTGATGGAAGAGCAGAACAGCTTCTATACAAGCACATCCTGAGAAGCTAAACCAAAAGCCAACTTTTCCACTTGTAGTATGAAAAAAGCTCTACAAATTTACATGCCTTGCACATGCTCACCTTCATTGCACCATAAGCTCCAGTCTCATTGTTTACGACTAGCCACACGGTTGAAAAGTGGCCCCACCCCAGTTTGCGCAGCACCGTGTACACACCGCCTTTGAACCTATCCCCCACATGCACAGGGTGGTAGCCACCTGCATGCAGAAAGGGTGGGAACATAGTAAAGGCACTGCATGGAACAATTGGACTTTGGGTGCGAATGCGAAAAGTAAATGTCGAGGCAGCCTTCATGCACATGCAAGGTTCCAGGGCAGGAGAAGCATGAAGAGGTGGAAGTCTTGGGCTGATGCAGGATGCTGGTGTGTTTTTGTCATTGTAGACACATGCAGGAGATGAGGGAGGGGAGCAGCAGAGGAGGAGGAGGCGGTTTCAACAGTTATATGTCCCCTTTGTCTCTCACCTTTCTTGTAGTCCTCTGTGCCCTCGTTCTCAGAGTCGCTACCCGAGAAGTCCTCCTCGCTCTCATAATCGTGCTTTTGTTGCTGCTGCTGCTGAGGCGGGGCTCTTTGCTGGACCCAAGGGGGTTGACCTGTTCACACGAGGGAAAGTTGAAGGAGTTGAACAACCTTCAATCTGCCCTTACTGCACGAGCGTATCTCAAACACGAGCACACATACCCTTGATGCCCTTGAGCTTTCTCGCAGCGGGATTGGGCATTAGGTTAGTGGCCGGCCGCAAGGATTAGTAAGGGAGCTTCATTAAGGCCGTGATGCTACAAGGCGAGAGCGAAAATTAAATAAAATGTGCTCTTGCCATTCCCGCCAAACAGAACATTAGAGTAGCGCAAATGCATGCTCCCGTGAAGTGAAGGCTCCTTTTGTTTGAAGGCATCACTGTTAAGAAACAAATTGTGATTGTTTGTTTGTGTTTGCGTGTGTGCATGTGTGTGTGTGTGTGTGTGTGTTTGTGTGTGTGTGTGTGTGTGTGTATGTGAGTGTGTGTGTGTGTGTGTGTGTGTGCGTGTGTGTGTGTGTGTGTGTGTGTGTTCAGCTTCAATAGCTGAGGCAGGCACATATTGGGCATGATTTGGCGCAAGTTGTTCGAATGCAGTAAGTGGTAAATTAGAGGGGCTGCCTGTAGCAACCAAGGATGGCGGTGCTATTTAAAAATCATGTGTACACACATACATTCCATATGGCATGTTCATGCATCTCCTGCGCTATCAGTGTCGGAATTCTCTTGGTATGTATGGAATTGCTAGAATACTCAAGACAGGTTTACAGATTTAAAGCAAGGACCGGCAGCCACACTGTTGGGCTAATGGGCCTGGTGCTGGTACATTCCGGCACACAAAGCACACAACTGTGAGCAGCAAACTGAAAAATAAAGGGTAAAGGAGGGGGTGAAAAAGGCGGAATTGAGCTCGAGACTGAATTCAAAGTCAGCATTTCCAAGGCATGCCTGCAACTCAAGCTGTCCTTGGATGGCCTTCTTTGTAGGACCAAGAGCAAACATGACTGGATTGCTGTTTGCAAATCAGGTTATAGGTCAGGTCAGCCACGTATGTGTGAGATATTGCCACACTGCAACCAGCTAATTCTGAGCATGCAGGGACCTTTGTATAGACCTATCTGAGCAACCCTGCTGAGTATGCAGGGATTGTGCCTGGGGGTCTGAGTGCTCAAATTTCATTTCAAGGTGCAAGCGGATGTGTCTATCAAGTGGGCATATGCTCAGGTGGGCTGACCAGAGCCTGATGTTTTGATCAAACGTCCAGCTGTCACTGCTCGCCAGGAGGCACTCCCTGCACACCTGGGCCCCCAAACTTGGCAGGCACACCTAGGAAGCATACTGAGCAAGTCCTCATACTCAGGTTGGGGCCAAACATAGTGCATGCCTGGTTTCCATGTTGGTACAAGCACCAAATTTGCATCAATCATTGCACCAAGTTTGCAGATCCGTCCACGAGTGTCCATGCTCCAAGTGCTTTGGGACCAGATTTTGCCTCCCCTTTTTTTCACCCTGTCGATCATGTTTGACCCAAAGCCTACCTGAGAGCCAAATATGTGACAAAGCAGGCGCCTTGGCACCCAGAACTAACTAAACATGGCCAAGAATGGCCTAGAATGCCTAAAAAATGCCCCCGGCCCACTCCTAGGGCACCATCTTCACTTTTTAAAAAGTGCACAATTACTAAAGAAGTCACCCTCACAGGCTGTCATCAATTAGACAGTGCACTCCACATGCTTTCAGGCTGCCATAGTCATTTCATCTCCAGCATGAAAACTGAACGCCACAATGTTGCCGGAAGAATGATTATCAAAGCCCTTAGCAAAAGCCCTTGGGGAGCAGGCTTGGTCAACACATACATAGGAAGTAATGTTAGGTTGGAGCAACACAACCTTCAAATCCCTGCGCATGCATCAAACAGGTTTGTATCCCCTCTTTCCACGTAACTTTCCTAAGAGATCTAGACTCAAATTAAGCCGTCCTGATGCTATACTGATTACTCCTTATCAAGCCAAACCCAAAGAAAAGAAGAGAAAAGAAAAGAAAAGAAAAGAAAAAGAGAAAGAAAAAGAGAAAGAAAAGAAAACTACGTAGACAGAGGAAACTCTCCCTTTATCAATTAAGGAAAAGGGGACACATTGGCTCAAAAGGGCCTTGAATCCCCTCCACCGCGAAGTTACGCAAAGAAGATTTTAATGGGGATCTGGAGGGTTATTGGAAGCACCCGGCTCCATAACCTGGTTGCGAGAAGTATCCTTGTTTTCAATCGAGCTCAGCCACCGTCATGTTACGGAGCCCTGGCCAAGCGCGAGGAGGGCGACAGCAAGGAGGAGGTCCCCGGATCGAATCCTTGTGGCCGGGGTGGAGATAAAGATGCCCTCTATCGGTGGGAGTCAATGGGTGGCTCTTTCCTTAATGCACGCGGCCGAACGGCAAGTGTAGTCTTTCCTTTCCTTTCCTTGTTTTCAATAGCACGCCTAGTGGTAACAAGCTTGTTGGCATACATGACAGAATGGGCATGAAGTTTGCGAGCAAGTTTGTTGGCCCTTTCTTTCTTTCTTTCTTTCTTTCTTTCTTTTTTTCTTTTTTTCTTTCTTTCTTTCTTTCTTTCTTTCGCTTCGGTGGTCAAGTCCCAGTTGTTTAGACTGGTTAAGGGTGTGCTCAGTGTAGCAGGTCCCACCAACACCCAAAAGGATAGTGTGGAGAGTAACAACTTATGCATTAATGAGTTTGCAGAGGTCTGCATGCTGCCGCTGTGCCGCCTCCAACTGCTGTCCAGGCCTCGTGTCTTCACACTTGATTTTGATCAAGTGCACATGCCGTTGGCTTACATTCAGTTGGTGGGGTTGCCTCACGCGGTTGGCTGTTGTGGCCCTCAGTGTGGGGTTGTGCCTGCTGCGTAACGCATGATGAGTCACCTTGGTTACTGGTTTTCTTCCATTTCAGCTGAGAGGGTGATACCAAGCTCTGGAACCAGATACTGCAAGACTGCCTTTTGAGTTACCAGCGTTCATCTGTTGCAACCATTATGGTGAAGGACCCACGGAGCTTTGGACGCTTGAGGACAATGCGCTTCTTTTCCTCACAATCCTACCCACATTGTGTACAGTGTTCTAGTTTTTAGCAATTAACAGCTAAAGGTTTTCTACTGGCCTGAAAACGAAACGAAAAACGTCCTCACATTCGGAGAAGCAGCTGTCTAGACGCCCACGTATGCGATTAAAAGAAGTATGACCAAAACTTTCAGGGCAGAAATTCCTTTGAAACCTTCGTACATCAGAAATACTCGAGTTGGGTCTCCTTGAGTGCTCAAGTTATGAGGACCGTAGAACTGAGGCAATGTACACGCACACTTAGGTTCCCCAGCCTACAGGATGTGTATGACATTATAAGGGGCCATGATGCCTCAACTGGCTTGCTGCACATTGACTTGAAGCAGCTGACTGTGGGTGGGGACGTGCAAGGACTTGCTATCTCCCATGTCCCAAATTACAAGGCTATCGTGGACAAGCATATTGTTATTGCTGCAGGTACAATTTCGCCGTGGTGCGTGCATGTGTTTGTGTGTATGCATGTGTGTGTGTGTGTGTGTGTGTGTGTGTGTGTGTGTGTGTGTGTGTGTGTGTGTGTGTGTGTGTGTGTGTGTGTGTGTGCGCGCGTGTGTGTGTGTATGTGTGTGTGCGTGCGTGTGTGTGTATGCGTGTGTGTGTTCGTGTGTGTGTGTGTGTGTTCATTTGTGTGTATGCATGTGTGTGTGTGTGCACGCGCGCACGTGCGCCCGTGCACGCACTCACATACTCGCAAGCTACATGCACATGCCAGCAAAACTTGACGAGTCAACAAAAAGCAAGACAGAAGTTCAATGGGTGCTCTTAAGGACCATGCTGTCACAAATCTTGATGTAGAGGAGCACACAGTGTCCCATCTCTTAGCTGCACATCTGCCAAAGGAGGACTTGTTTTCAGTCCAATATCTTGCCACAGAGGGGGAACCTTCCATGTGTGCATGTAATTGCAGGTACGAATGTCCACATTTCCAATGGCACCTTGGACATACCTCCGGCATGTGCCTTGATGCTCTCAGGGACCAATGTCTCCTTCAGCAATGTGAGGCTGTGCTTTCTAATTATCACCACAGCCAGCATCAGCATGCCAGCAGAAGCTTTGGTGCAGAAGTAGCGCACATGTATTGCCCTGCAGCACACAAATTCAATGCTTTCCTGAATCCAGATCTTCCATCCTGACTTTCCTGTTCATAGAAGTTCTGCTAGCATAACAGGTCAGTTAGCAGTACAGAATTCAAGTTCCTGTGCTGCTTGCTGCTCCTGAACGGCGTCCTAATTTACACGTGGCTAAACTTCATTGTTATAGGTTGGAAAGGAAAGGAAAGGGAAGGATTGCACTGCTGTCCCTGCCTACAATTTTGCAGGTTGCCATCCTGGGTCCCGGGCTGCAGAAGCGCCACCGCGAGCCTTATCTCATCTGTGTGCATGGTGCAAACAGGTTGGTGGGTGATCCTCACAGAGTGGTGCTTGCATGGCCACTTGTTGGTCAAAGCTACAGGTTGCGCTCGGCAGCCATTGTGAAAATATATGGATTTGTTTGTGGCGGCACTCATACTCTAGCAACTTTCACATGCAACATATATTGCCCAGATGCGAGAGGTATCACCCAGACTGGCAGTTGCATGCATGGCAAAGTGGATGTTCAAATCAGCTTTCTTTTGACGATCACTGTGCGCTGCCTACAACACTTAGGCCCCGTAACCAGGCCTGTATCCTAATCTGAATTGTACGTTATCTATAATCTAAACCTATGACTGTACCCAATGCAACCCTGCACGCAACCTCTGATGCCTTTAGGTGTAAGAACATCTTTAATATTAGTAACCTATTCCTCTAACCTAAATTACAAGGTTACATCTCATCTAAACCTATGACTGTGCCCTGTGTGAATTTGCAGCCAGGCAACCTTTGATGATTGTAACCTGGAGTGTGTGAGCAGGCACAGCAATGCCAACACACTGGTGGTGTGCTCCGGAGCTACGTGCATGATGAACGGCACACGTCTAGTGGCATCCAAGCCTGGAAATGCATTGAAGGTGACCTTTGGGTGGTTTTGCTGTGTTGGGAGCAAAGCAGAGATAAAGGGCATGTTCAAAGGTGGTGCTGTAAGTCAGGCATGAACAAGAAAAGGAGGTGCTTGGATGAGAGTATATGGATGCAATACCGACAGGGCTTATTCGAAGGTGGTGCTGTAAGTCAGGCATGGACAAGAAAAGGAGGTGCATGGGCTAGTGTATACGGATGCGGCAGAGCTCAATCGGGCATCCTGGGACAGAGTGTAAGCATGAACCATGGTGAATCAATGTTTGTGACGCATATCTGTGAAGGATGCGGTGGGAGTATACGGATGCAGTGACGGCAGAGCCCAGTCAGCGTTCTGGTAGAGAGTGTAAGCATGATATATGGTGATGTATATCGGTAGAGGATGTGAGCAGGAGCAAGAGGCCTAGGCAGTGGTACCTGTTACAAATTGTGGAGAAGCAGCAGTGGATGCTTTAGAATTGACTGGGCGTCGCTACTTGCTTCACTGTGCTGCAGCGTCACTTGTTGCTGTGCTGCTCACATTGACTGCGTGCCACTAGTTGCTGTGCTGCTGCAGGTACAAGGCGGGCACGTAATCTGCAGCAGGCATTCACTCATCCAGGGTGGCGTTTTCGTGACATCTGGTGGTCCAGCGGCCCAGCCAGCACCCCAAATAGATGCCAGCAGAGCCCAATGGCACCGCAGCAAAGGCGAGCAATTGAAGGAAATTTGAAGGAAATACTGCCTTCATTGTGAGCAGCCTTAAATAGGTGCCAGTAGAGCACAATGGCGCTGTAGCAAAGGAGAGCGATGCCTTTCGCTCCTGCTGCTTTCTCTGCCTCTCCTTTCCAGGCTGATCATCCAAGGATAAAAGCAATACTTGCGGCCAGCAGTGCAGCCCTGATCCTGTCTTAGAAGCTAAGTGAAGGCATGAACTGCAGCTAAGCTGTGCAGCCCTGATCCCGCATCTCAAACACAAAATAAAAGCATAAGTTGTCGCCAGACAGTGCAGCCCTGATCCCCACTAAAATGCATCCGCTCTCCGTCTCGCTGTAGGTGGCGTTCGACCTCGTGGCCAATCAAGCTGGGGTACAGTAGAGGACGCTCCCGCGCAACAGCAGCAGCAGCAGCAGCACGACCAACAGCAAGGGCAACAGGAACATTATGGAGGCGTAGGCGCACATGACAGTGGAGGTGACGTGGCAGCTGTGCCAGACCAGGGGCAGCACAAAGAGGCACAGCACGATGCTTCTCGAGAGGATGATCATGGGCTTGAGGCAGAGGGTGACAATGTTGAGGGCAAGCATAAGCTCCCTGCTGCTTGCGTGCCTACAGGAGGACCTGGTGATGTACAGGGAACCAACAGTGATCACTTTGACCAGCAGGCAACCAGCAGGTTGCAGCTGGAGAGCAGCGAGATCAGAGGGGGGACTGTGTCGAGCATGGCAGTGTTTGGCTCTGGCAGCAGGGTCAGCGCACAGGGATGCATGATTGGTGGCTCCAATTTCGGGTGCCACGCTGCCAAGCACTCCAACGTAGAGCTTGTGGGCTGTGAGGTGACCAGCAACGTCTCTGCAGCTGTTGTCACAGGTGGGTGGGTGGGTGGGTGTGTCGCTGCAAGTAGAAAGGCAGCTGGCATGTGTGCTTTTTCAGCCATACAAGTCACAGAAGAGTTTCAGATGGTGGCGGACAGGCATACACTAATGCAATCAGGGATAGTGTTTTGGAAATGGTGTGGCGAAAACACGTCATTTTCCCTTTGTAATGTATGGAAAAGAATTGTGACACGATTCATGTTTGTGTACTGATATGTCATTAGACCGGTTTCTAGTGGGCGAGTCCGGAACCCTTTTCTTAAATCCGGGAATTCTTCTGCTCCTGAAATGCAATTCCCGGGTTTGGATGTTTACGGTGGAAATCCAATCCAGGAATTCTTCTCATCGACTCTCACTCATTCAAACAAATAGATTAGCGACTCAAGTAAACAAATGAAAACATTAAAAGAAAAATATGTGCCTTTTGCTTCTTCCTCTTCTCCTTGTCCTTATATCTGTATGAGACGTTTTAGGCGCACAAGGCGCCGCTTTTGTGACCTGACAGTGAGCTGGATGAGTTTCAAGATGATGGCATGGCTCTGCTGGAACACACACAGCTGTAGCTCAATTGCCTAATCCATGACCACGCAGCTGCTGCTGTTGCCCAGGCTAAATGTTCTTAAGGCTAAGTGTTGCCCTGAGCTCACTAGGAGAGGCGGTCCTGAGCTCACTAGGAGAGGCGGTGTTGCCCTGAGCTCACTAGGAGAGGCGGTCCTGACTGTGGCATGCTGCAACGGCTTTGAGAATGAGCTGCGCACAACAGAGCTCTTAAAGTTGACAGCTGTGTAGTGCCCTGAACAGGTGTGACAGAACAAGTGGTCCCACTCACAAGAAAGAACTCTGCGTCTGTAACCTCACATTTCTTTCAGCTCTTGTTCTTCCCCTGTGTGTGCGCGTGTGTGAGTCTGTTTATTTGTGTGTGACATAGACAGGTTATCGTCACGAGAAGTCATCAACCTGCTCAGTGAACCATTGGGTCTTGTTCTGTTGCGGGGTGTCCTTAGATTCTGCTCCTCATTATCTTCATCATTCATCCTGCAAGGCATTCAGATGCAAGTACTTACTAGACTCATGCCTGATCAGGCGGGAAAATGTCCTGCCAGGTTGGCAACAACTTCATGCATTGCAAAGAAGTGCAGCAAGCACAAGGAACACCAAAGCAGGATCTGTCACGCACCAGTTGTGGTTGCGCTCCTTGCATGGGGTTCTGACTGCTGTGCCGTCCTGATCAGCTCAGAACTGGGGCCTGGACCCAGGCAAAAGAGCATTTGAGCAGGATCTGTCTCTAGAACCTTATCCAGTGGTGGCAGCTGCAAGCCAGGTGCCAAAATTACCACGCCTGGGATGTCCAGAGGCTGAGACTCAGGAGGAAAGACAAAAGACTGGGTTGAAGCCAGGCCCCCTTGACCCTTCCCAGGCCATTGCACACCAGGCCACTGCACGCCCAGGCCACTGCACACCAAGGCCATGCCCCAGGCCATTGCACACCAGGCCACTGAACGCCCAGGCCACTGCACACCAAGGCCATGCCCCAGGCCATTGCACACCAGGCCACTGCACGCCAAGGCCACTGCACACCAAGGCCATGCCCCAGGCCCCTGCAGAGCCTGCAAGCATCACTCTAAGTCACCTGCCATGAAAAGAGGTACTTGTGAGCGGCTTTGCTGAAGCTCTGAAATTTCCGGAACCACCAGAAACGCGGTCAATATGTGTGGATGCTGTGAACATTCTATGGCACAGATTTATCTGTGCCCATATTTTATACCAAAAACATGTCTGTACTTGGACAAGATGTGTGAGCGCTTGATTGTGCTTGTACTTGGCTTTGCAAACAACCCTGCTCCTCTCCTCTTCTCCTGTTCACCAGCCTTCTCGATGTGGTTCCAAAAGCTTGGGACATTCTTTACAAATTTGTCCAGTGCAGTGGCAATCTTTTTTTACAATTGCTTGATGGTGCAGGTGGCAGCATGCTTGCGGCGAACAAATGCACACTGGAGGGTGGCAAAATAGGGCTGCAGGTTGAGCGCAAAGGCGCCGCGCGCCTCACTCTCTGCAAGATCAACAGCCAAAGCGCCCCTGCAGAGGCCCCAGAGCTTCCGCCAGCACCCAGACCAGGCTTCCTCCCAGACTTCCAAACGACAGCGGCTGGTGTTGAAGTCAGGCATGAAGGCTCATACGTGACTGTCATAGACAGCAAGGTTGGTCTCTTGGAAGGCCAGCTGGGGGAGCTGGGTGTCCACTGCATTGCTGGGGGTAGATTCTTCTTTGAAGCAGGGGTTGCTTTGGCTATGGAGGGCGTGCGAGGCCAATTCCAAGACTTTGTGTAGTTTGGATGCTTGGTTGCGTAAAAGAGCAAATTCATAATATTTACGTTTATTCGTAAAAAAAGGTGCCAAGCGCTTTACGGCCACCCTGTGCCTGATCTTTGTCCCTTATGTGGAGCATCTAATAGCAATTCCCACACTCTGCTCAGCATTTGCGGTAAAAAAAAGCAAAGGAAACCTTGGACTCTACAGTCTTACCATGGATGCATACAATAGAGAAAGGCCTTCCTGAAAAGAGATGGAAGTTCCTGATGGGATCCAAAGAAGCATTCCCCATTAGATGTTCCCATCCGGTCAGCTTCCCAGGACACAACTGAGCTGCCCTGATGCTGTCATAGTATTACCCCTTGAAGGCAGAGACCCTACTCACTCTCCAAACACATGAATCCAAGACACAGGGGTATCCTCTGGTGGCACCTCTTTGGACTGGAATCCTGCTCTGACACCAGACCTGAACAAACTCTAGTAACTTCCATAACCAACACAAAAACACTATCAAGAACTTAAACACAAATTCCCTTAAAGGTACACACCCCAATAGCAGAGTCACATTACATTCTATCCTCATCAGAATTGAGCGCCTGGGCCTCTTCTTGCACTCCATCTCGAACAGCAGCAAAGCCCAAAGCAAAAAAAACAAAGACTCCTACATGCGCATCTTACCTCACCATATCCACTCAGCCTTTCAGAAGATGGCACTAGTGACCCAGGAAAAAATGGCCTCACCCTTAAAGCATAACCCCAATTACATCCACTACTGGAGCGAACACCCTTGAGACAGGATTTTGGAGCTATCCACAATGCTTTGTCGTCCAAGTTCTCAGGCTTTTCATCATGTCATCCTATCTACGACAACCATGTAATGCATATCACCCTGAAACATGCCATTTACTCTGCAATACTACGAACTGATGCAACAGCAACTTTCATGTTCCTACCAAGCTGGGGAGGTCCAATGAGCACCAATCCGTGCTCCAAACTTCTTAATGCCTGGGTTACAAGGGTTACAAGGGGTTGGCCTACAGCCCGAAAATCTGGCTGATCGGCTGCTGGTGAAACATTCTCATCCAGCATCAAAAATTGAAACCAGTTCAGACAAAAATTTTGAAAATCTGTGCGAGTCTTGATTTAGAAAAGCATTGACCTCAAGATTAGTCACAACGTGAAAGCTCGCCAAGAAAGGAACAAAATCAGTGTTTGGAAGCTGGGCAAAAGTGTGTAACGGTTTAAAAAGATCAATGAACAGGTCCTTGTATCATCCTTCTTAATGCCTGCCCTCACCTTTGTTGCACATTGGGAACCATACCCTCAGCAGCTCTTAACTATGCTACTCCCCACTTATTGGGTCAGGAAGGAATTCATGCTTCCCCGCCTTCCCTCCTGGAGCCTACAAATTATCGCTGTCTGGAATACTGCAGCAAGGATCCGCTTAAATGAGAACAACCCAACTTGGCACACTGATTTAGCACAACAAATCCCTGAAGCACGCTGGTGGAAAGCAACCATCAGCAATGACCCAGTTCTCAACCCCAGACACCCAAGCATTGAGACTGGTTTCAAGCAGTTTGAAAAACTACCCTCTGACCAACAGCACACCCCTAAGAACATTATTCAAAGCCAAAAACCCCTCTCGCCGCTTACTGCACCTAGCCCAAACCTGGTCCAAGAAGTCTAGAATTGGAAAGATTGGGCATACACAGATGGTAGCTGCCATTTACACCTTGGAAGACAAGTAATAGGAGCAGGATTCCACCACCCTGATAATGATAGTCCCAATTATGTCTAACCAAATGGAGCGGGGATCACCAATACAGTTGAAAGGGCTGAACTAGCAGCAATAGCAGCTGTAATTCTCCAGGGCCACTCTCACATTGCTACTGATAGCCTTTCTTCACTCCTCCAAATCAGAAAGCAAATACTTTATCCAGAGCTTGCCAGCATGTCCAAGGCCACATCCTTAAAATAATTATACAGCTCATGCGCAAGTCACCTACCCATAGCTATCTCTACAAGTTTAAATCTCACGCTGGAATCGCAGGCAACGAATGCGCAGATGCCATTGCCAAACACCAGGCTATTTTAAGTGATGACACCCCTGCAGACACAACCTTCCCATGTGTCAACCTTGAAGGCAAGCCTTTTCATGACACCACCTGGCTTGCCTTTGAGGAAGCTGCCCGCTCCCATGCAAGCACATCAGAACGCCCCGACTCACCTGCCCCGAAGTTTAAACACTTTTCCAACCTTCTTGATGCTCGGAGGACGCAAATGCATTAAAAACACAGACTTGCAAATGCTAACACAGAAACAGGGTACTACTATTATTACCAAATCCTACTTCCTACAGTCCATAAAGAGGTTAATAATGCCTTCTGGACCATGCCATAATTTCCTTTTAAAATGAAACAAAACATTTTCCACCACCGCATAGGTACCCTCTCCAATCAGAAGCATGCAGCGCGCTTTAACATGTTCACCGGTCTACAATGTCCCCTCTGTGGGGAGCCAGACAGTGCCCTTCACATTCTTTCAGAATGTAAGTGCTTCACCATATCAAATACGGTAACCGAGCGCCACAATATTGCCAGCAGAATCCTCCTTAAAGGTGTCAGCAAAGGCCCTCTTGGGGCAGGCCTTGCCTCCATGGACATTGGCAGCGCAGATCGTCTTGCTTTGCAAGACCTCCAGATCCCTGAACACTCAACAAATATAACCCTCCCTCATTAGTTCAGTCTCTTTCCCTCTCCTAGGCTAGCTGTAGCTAGTATAGTTTTGAGGGACCACTGGTGAGGCCCTTGCTAGCTTGCTAGTTAAGGGATCTTTCCTTAATGCACGCGGCCTGTGGCCTGCATAGAGTATTCTTTCTCTTTTCTTTTTTTCCCCTCCTTAACTCAGGGAGGGTCGTATATATACTCGATGAGGAAAGTATACTTGAAGTATATTTCCCTCGACATTTCCCTGACAAACGAAGGCTCACTTCTTGTCGCCCTGATGCAATGTAAGTTGTCCCAATGAACTTCTGAAATGTGCTCTATCATGTGCCTTGTACCGGTTGGCCCATGTTTGTACGTTTTGCAGCTGCATGGTAATGCCAACGCAGACTTTGTGGTACCAGAGTGTTTTGAGTGTAGGCCAAAATGTACTTCATGGTTCTCCAGCTTGACCTTACCCATTTCATATTGGATTTGTGTGTGGAACGTTACGTTGAGCACTTTGAATGAGCAAAGCCACACACATCTTGCATATGCAAAACACAGCACTTGAACAAAACGGAAACAAGCACAGCATGGCATACGGCAGTTTTCTTTCTAAACTTCTTGAAGAAGCTTGTTTACTTGTTAACCTTGTGATAGCTGGTTGAGAATGTTTCACCAGCGACTGATCAGCCAGGTATTCGGGCTGTAGGTTATCCAATGTAAAACCCTGTAAACCCTGAACTTCTGAAAAGAGTGTCGAGGACCAATTTCCGGTATCCACTGAGAAGTAGAGGGGGGCGCGGGGGGAGCAGGAAGCAGTCAGAGCCAGCCACAGTGATTCCACTTGCCTCCAATATCCGTCACCCGTGCCAGCTCCTTCCAGAACTGAGACGCATCCATCTTGTTGAGGTCAAATACTGCGAGGACACCAGGCCCAAGAATCAGCCGAAAGCCTCCAAGCAGCAGCACCGCTGGCGCGATGTCTGTTGTGATTGTTGAAGGGCCTCAGCTCAAGTCACCTTCCATACCATTTTGCTAGGTGTTCAGCAGGGTCATCTACTCCCCCCACACCCTGGAGCCTCTTAAAGAGCATGGCCTTGACACTCATACAGCCACCAGGCTTGCTCTGAAGCTTCATGCCAATTCCGTCCAGTACACTTATGAACTTGCTAGCACCAGACGCGCTTTTGAGAAGACCTTTCTCAACTCTCGTCACTAAGATCAGGCATGGGCTACTGCTAGTAACCCTCCTGATCCCCATTGACTTCCTTCTTTTGTTTCTCTTGGTGAAGGGGATGCACGGTGCCCCGGCCCTAGGTATTCTCTTTTCCTTAATTGATGTGGGGAGTGTTTGCACTGCCTGCGTAGTTTTTTCTTTTCTTTTCCTCATTAGAATTACAATCCATACGCAACCAATCCTCTCCGTAAGCTTGGCTTATAAAAAAGGCCCTCAAACTTGCAACCAACCTCCATTAAAGGGGAAACCTCCACAAGTATGCTATTTAGACCTTGGCAGAGTTATCAGCACCAAACATGCCATTCAAAGTAGCAATCCAAGCAACGGGATATCTGGGGGGGCACTGGACAGGCTGGTTGCATGAGGGTGAGACGCAAGCCTGGAAGGATGGCCGACAAGCTGAATCTGCATTTGTTTGGTTACTCCTCAGGAGCTAGCTAGCCTGTGGCTGTTGCCTAGCATAGGCATGAAGAGTGGCAGTGTGTGGTTCTAGTTAGCATTTGGCACTTCCGAACTCAGCTCAGGGACTTTTTTCCTTCTCCAGTTGACACAATTGTTCACGAGTTTGGTTTGGTCTGGTTACAGGCACCTTTTTTGCTTCAGCAAAGCTGCCCTCGTAGGCAGGTGCAGCTATGTAACCCTATCCTATTCTATCCTATCCTAGTGTAGCATAGAATGCTAATTTTACTTTTACTTCTATATTTCTTATGCACACCAGGTCCGGTTGCGCACGTTAAGGAAAACTAGTATGGAAAAAAAGAGACGCCAAAAAATAACACAGGCAGAGGACACTTTCCCTACACTTATAATGGAAAAGGAGACATCCACCCAACCAGACAATCCTAACCTATCAGTGTACTGTAGGAAAGAGAACCGCTTGCACCCTATCTTAAACCTCGTGCATGTGTGCGTGAATGTGTGTGTGTCAGAATGAAGGGTTGTCACAACTTGCCAGATGCAACATTTCCAATAGAACTCTAAGACTTGAAGGAGGCAGAGCTAGCCTGAGAGATAGGCTAGCAGAGCTTATGGCCCTCAAGAGGGTTGTCAGCCATGCTTCTGATCTCCAGGGGTCTCCTTCTTCAGTGGAGGAGAGAAGTTCTCTCCTCCACTGCCTCTTCTTCTTTTCACAGCCAGGCTCTGGAGCTGGGTGCTTCCAGTAATCCAGACCCCGACCACCAAACACCAGACCACAACAAACAAAACCTTTTCATCTATTTTTCAAGTCAGAGTTTTATGGGACGAGCATTTCTACCTCCAGAACCCCAAAAGCTCTTTCTATTCTGTAGCTTTTTGTGGAGGGGACTTGAGGCCCTTTTGAGCCAACGTGCCTCCTTTTCTCAAGTGATGTAAGGAGAGTTCACTCTGCTGGAATACCTTCATTTCTTTCCTTCTTCCTTTCTTTTCTTTTTCATTCAGGGAGCGGTTCTGCAGCTGCGTAATTTCTCTTTTCTGATGTATAGACCCCTTGTAGGCAGGTACAGCTTTGTAACCCTGCCCTATACTATCCTAAACTACAGTAGCATGGTCTATGTAAGCAGAGACTGAAAGCAGAACCACAAAATTCAAAAAAGAGAAAATTGTGCAGAAAATTTTCAGAGAAGAGAGAAACCTTCCAGTCCATTCTTTGATCAAGAGGACGCAAGACACATCGTCCTGAAGGGTGGAACATCCCTGCGAATACAAAAGAAACCCTTAGGGCTAAGAGTCTACTAGCACCATGGCACCGCAGCCCTTGGAAAAAAAGCATCCTTTTAAATGCACATATAAAAGTGACTGGACAGTACAATTGATAAACAAATTGATGCTTTACTTGTGTGTCCAAAGTGACTGGCAGCACACTCTCTTAAAAACTTTTTGATGTTTGACAGTTTGAGCTAGAAGTTTGGCTAACTCAAATTGAGAAATGTGCGATGCTTGTTTGCTGCTTGATTGGATGTTTGGCCCTGCAGTAATAATACCCCTTGAGTGATCATCCTCTATTGCAAAGCTGGCAATACGGCGGAAAATCATACCCGCAGCACAAGCCCTTTAGCTACTTGAGCCGCTTAAAAAACAGGCCACTGGTATTGTGCAAACACATCGTGCATTGCAGAGCAAGTTGCCACCTACCTGTCACTTATTCTGCTGTGCAATGAACCGGCCTATTCGAGCAGCAGCATCTTCAAGCCGATCCACAGGGGCTACCTGCATAACAGAAAAGTCTGTAGAAATGACCAACAATATACTTTTGTCTATACAAAGTGGCCTACAAATAGAGACTTCAGGGCCTTAAGTGCACATCAACCCTGGGGCAAATGTGCAAAAGTGGTCAACTCTAGGTACCCTATTTGGTGCAAGCAGCTGCAAACACTTGACCTGGCTGCCAACATGCATAGCTCACTGGCATCTTGGACCAGCAACAATTAATTGTAGACCTTCCCTAAAGTAACTTGAGCTACCCCGGCTGGCGTGCACATGCTATTACCGAGCGAGTATGTACTGCAGTAATTGACTTCCTATGCCTAAATTGGCAATATCCACACCCACACACTGTATGCACGCACTGATGCACGCAGGAAAAATGCAATTACTCACAAGTGCAAAACGGACGTGTCCAAAACCACCAGGACCAAACCCCCTTCCGGGGGATAAGGCAACCCCTTCACTTGCTACCAGTGACTGGCAGAATGACAGATCATCTGTCCCACAGCCAGGAGGAAGTCTCCCCCAAAGGTACATCCCTGCATCGTAGTGTAACTTTGAAATCTAACAAAGGCCTCGAAAATTCATGCTAAGAAGGCACAGTAAAAGTTTTTACACATTCAAGAAGAAACTAACCCCAAAGATACCTCCATCATAGCCATTGCAAGGCACATGCATGAGAAGGTGCTTTGGAAGTTCATACCGTTAAAGCACAGCAAAGTCATGTGTGAACTGAATGTGTGATCAGGTGGGGTATAAGAAAGAAATGTAGGCATTATCAACCCAAAACAGTCCAAGGGAGGACACAGCCAGTCATCCAAAGTAATTCTTCTGAGAGGTCAGGCATTAGTGTGCTTGACTCCTGGCAGATTGATGTACATCTGGCTATTTAAGCAAGCTGCCAGGGGCAGATTGGTACAACTTACCAGACTTGGGCATGCTAAGTTCCCACCCGACGTCGCCTAGTTTGGACACAAGCCTTGCAGCACGTTCATGCCAAATCTGCATGTTGCATTGGAACGCCAGTGTTGCAGGGTTGGTGGCACCAGAACTGCAGCATGATCATGCCAAATCTACATTTGCATGGCCAAGCAAGCTCACTCATGGCTGACAGGATAGGTTTAGAGATTGATTTAAGGGTATCAAATACAGGGCATGCTGGGAGCAAACCTCTCCATTCCAGCACTTCGGCTTGAATCTGCCCTTGGGCAAATTACAATGGGTCAAGTATCTGTGCTGCGCAAGCTGCTATTGGTCCCACAATTTTAGTACTTAGACTCTGAGTCAGAGTAAAGTGACCAAAATCTTACTGCAAAAAGAGAGGTCTTAAAGGGGTGAGTACAGAGTTCCCAGAGGGCACAGCTCCCTACATTGATTGTTTTGGGGATGCCACTTTGTGTGAATTGCGCAAGGCAATCAGTTTGAGAAACTTGAGATTTGAGCTTGAAGGATGGCACTGCAGGCCTTTTTTCCCAATTGGCAAGCAGCACGAGCAGAAACAGAAGCAGAAGTATGTGTGTGTGTATGTGTGTGTATGTGTGTGCTCACGCGCGTGTGCGTTGGGAGGGGGGGGAAAGAGGTGTCAGAAACTCCTGCAATGTCTTCGGACTACCGTACTTGCACGTAATCATTCTGCACCCCTGAAACCAGTAATTATTTGATGGTTCCGCCAATGCTGTTTTTTAAGCCTTTTGGAAAATCTTGGCTTCATGTCTGTCCCCCAAAGGCCATCTCAGAAATCTGCAATACATGTCTTTTCTCACACGGGCCCAACTTGCCTGTGGCCTCCTGGCGTATGATAGCATATGGGAAGCAAAACTTTTCTACAGGATGTCCTACATTAGGGCCACGGCTTAAGGTGAAAAGGATCCCTCTGATGCCCACTGCTGTTCCCCTTTTAGGGGGGAAAATGTCTTATTGCTACTTCACTCCCTGGCGCTTCCGAGCACCGAGCCATTCCCCAATTGCAGCTGGGTATGGGAATACGACACCACGCTGACAACTGCAATCTTGAAACCCCTATAAGTCCGAAAAGAGCAGCAGGTCAGGTGTGCTTCATGGCGCTGAACATGCGCTCATCTTCCATTGAACCAGGAACCATCATCATCACCAACTCTGCAAGCCTGGCCATGCGCTTGAACACAAGTGCAAGCAGAGTGCGCAGCTAAGGGTCAGCTGTCTGGCCTGCGCACTGAAGGGCTATGATCTCTGCTGCTTTACCAGAGTGTGTCTGTCAGTCTGCCTTATCCTTCTGTTTGAGCACCCATGCTGTTCCTCTCTTCTGATGGCTGCTCTTGTCATGGCTCTTCACTGCCTGTGCCCAGCACTGGAAGGTTACATCGTACAAGCTGCATCCTGCTACAAGCTGGCCATTTTCACCTGCCTCTTTATCAGCAGCCAGTGCTCACGGCTGTCCATCAGCAAGGGGCTCTTTGAACCATTTAGCCTGGTACTTGTTGGTTGAACCCAACACCCAGTTTCAGCTTGTAGGCACCATCATTCTGTCCCTTTTTGTTGGATTTGTATTGTCACTCATTTGATTGAAGCCTGGAGATTTTAGAGAATTTTAGAGTTTGAGTGCTCTGGGGGCCATTGATACCCCTAAAAGGGGCATGAAGGAGGGGGCGCGAGGCCAGGGTACCTCCCACAGGCTCCCGGATACTCCACAAAAGTTACTTTTATGTCGATGTGAAAAGTCAGAAAATCATGTTTTTTTGTCAAACGACATGGTATGTTGAGTTAAAAGAAGCACTAGTTCCTGCCTTGATCCTGCACACCCCTCAGTATTTATTTGTGTACATCCTGCATATTCCTGCAGGGCAATCAGCCCCTGTCTGCCCCAAAACTCAAGAGGTGTGAAGCGAGCACAGGCTGCACGCTTCTCCAGCCTGTCAAGACCTGCATGCAAAGACCTGCAACAATCCCTTGCACTCATAGAGGAGCTGCTGCCCAAAAGTGCACACCACATGCTGCCCTGCAGTAGAAACCTCATCAAACACATCCCTTTCACACTTGAAAAATTGCTGTCAAAGCCCCCCAGGTGCCATCGTATCATAGACACCTCAAACATTCTAAAGAGCAATTAATTTTCATTATCACACACATTTCCGCACTGCCCCAAAATAGTTAATTTTTTCTTGTGTCTGCAGTCATCCCGCACCCCTTAATGACAGTATTTCTGTGGGATGATATCGTGTAAGTACGCTATGCTGCAGCAGCCTGCTTTGGAACATGCACCTAAGCTGTAAGGCTGAATCGCCAAAGCCTTGCAGATAGTGCAGGTGGTAGAAGAACATGTGCAGGCAATGGAACCGACAAACAGTTGGTAATAGTGAAGGTGCTCATGAAGAATGCCTTGATGAGCCTCCGAATATTTCAAAGTATGCCATCCAAACGCACACCGTGAACACCATAATATCCACAACTGAAGCTCAATTGTTACCTCCATATGCGTTGCCTTTGACGTGGCAATATAGCCAAGAATTTACCTGGGCATCAGCCTTGACTCGCTCATCTGGAAGATTTAAGCATACGATGCCCATGCGCTGGATCTGTGGGGTAGAGGAGCAGGTTGGAGATGAGCATGGATGATATGGAACAGTTGCAACACAAGTAGGTCATATGCATTTCCTGCCAGAGTGTGTGTATCTTCAGCATGTTGAGCATAATGTATGACCTAAGCAGGAAAACTATAAAGCATGCCTCCTTTAGATACAAGTTCGGATTTCTGAATCATAAGAGCATGGGCATCAAGCAGGAGGTGTCCAAAGCAAGCAAAGCCAGCCAAAGCCTACGGCACTCACCCCCAAGTACTGGTTGAAGTCAACTGGGCTCTTCACACTCTCCAATGCAGCAATAGCACTTGCATTACCCTAAATCAAAAATCAATGGACAAACACCCGTCATGCGTGTGACTTGCACTATGTAAGGCTCTTCACACTTTCCAGTGCAGCAATAGCACTTACATTACCCTAAATCAAAAATCAATGGACAAACACCCGTCATGCGTGTGACTTGCACTATGTAAGGCTCTTCACACTTTCCAGTGCAGCAACGGCAGTGGCAATTTAGTGGATGAGATTAACCAATGGACAAGAACAAGTGAATGCATGGCTAAAGGGTGAAAGGCAATCCAGCCTTTTGATCCTGCTGCACCACATCCATCCCTGATTCTCAGGCTTATTCATCCCTCATCCTGCCATACCCTGTCACTCTGAAAAGCAATCCATCCCTGATCCTGATGCACCGCATCGATCCCTGGTTTCAGGCCCCCCTGTCGCTCACTCTGTCATATCACATCAGTATAAAAGGCCCATCCATCCCTCATTCTGCCGCACACCAGCGAGAAGAAGATGAGCTGAAGGCTATAGAAAGGCACCTTTCTTGCAGCCGTTCTTGCCTCCTGATTGTGCACAAAATAGGTTTACCATGGACAACAGAGCAAGGTTCACAATGACCGCTCGTGAGTAGGCCTCCTAGCTTGCTACATCATGCTGGCCACGCTTTTCAAATTACCGTACAGAGATGTTATCATTCCGCACCGCTGGAAAAAAAATTGTTTTTTTGTTTAATCTTGCATCCCTTTCAATATTTATTCTATTGTTCCCTGCATGTTCCCGCAGGGGCAATCTGCCCACTCATACCCTCTTAAACCCTCAAAAATAATTAATTTTTACTTTCCCGCACTTTCCCGCAGCCTAAAAAATTATTATTTCTAGGTCGTCCCGCAGTCATTCCGCACCCCCCAAAAACATTAATTTTTGCGAGATAATATATTTTCTGTACGGTAGACAAAGGTTTTCATTTTGTGAAAAAAGCCAACTCAGCAAATAGCATGCCTTCTATTTCAACTTAATGAATGTATAGTAGATCATTAGTGCAAACAATCAGCTCTTGAGAACTTGCTTGCAATATTCAATTCAAATATCAAGGCAATAACCTTATAATGCATTCACACACCCCCTACACACAAAGCATAAGATAGACCAATATAAACAAGGCATACAAAAATTCCAATTTCAATACGTTACGCAAAACATTACCACTTTCATTCAAGCGTGTATATGTGTGTGTGTGCATATGTATGCGCATTCACACATGCATTTGCCATTTTAGCCAGAGGTTGGGCATTAGATCAGGTTGTGACTTTTGAGGCACGCACCAGTGCAAAGCCCAGTCTGAACCCTGCAAGGTGGAAGCTCTTGGCAAAGGAGAAGAGTTCCACGCACACATCACGTCCACCCGGCAGCGCCAGTGGCGAAGAGGCCCGGCCACTATAGACCTAAGAGCACCGCAGGAAACACAGCTTTTTGCCATCATACTCCATGATAGTGTATCACACATTACTGAATGGCAAGGGTCAGCAAAGAGGTGCGTTTACATACCACTCAACTTTCCCTTGACAAGGATCCCACACCTCGCAACAAGTTCACTAGCTTCCAGGCCCATGCTCCAAGAAAAGACAAACTCTAAGGACAGACAGCTGCAAGATGCCGAACAGTGTATTACATCACAAACCCCCCAAGCACTAAATGGAAAGAGTAAACAACCACCCCAAGCACTGCATTTATAACACATCACAAGTGTCTCATGCACTGCAAGCATGCCAAACCACAAACACCCCGAGGACTGCATGCCAAGTATAAGCACCCCACGCACTACACAGACATACCACACCACAAGCACCCCAAGCCCTGCAAGCAAACCACGCCACAAGCACCCCAAGCGCTGCATGTCAAGAATGAGCACCCCAAGCCCTGCAAGTGTACCACACTATAAGCGCCCCAAGCAGCACATGCCAACCGGCATACCAAATGATGAGCACCCCAAGCAGCACATGCCAACCGGCATACCAAATGATGAGCACCCCAAGCAGCACATGCTAGTATCACGTTATGTTGAGACCTATTTGCAAACCCCAAAAGCTAACCTGGTCCACATAAGGGTTGTCATGTATCAGCAGGAGACCATGGTGCTTGCAGAAATTGATAGTGCGCTCAAAAAAGCTATCATCTGCTGTCGTTGTCGTTGGGTTATTTGGGTAGTTGAGCAGGACTACCTTGCAGCTGCAGCAGAAAGGATACAAGTTGGAGGCCAAGAGTCAGAGCTACGTGAACGCTGCGTGTTGCAGCAGTAACAGCATGGTGTTCTTATTTGTATGACCGGCCTTAAGTTTTAGGAACAGCATGTAGCGTGCCCATTACAAAACTGCATGCAAGGGACAGACATACCAATAATACAAGACTTGCGCTCAAAAGCACAAAAACAGTTGTTTCAGAACTGCAAAAATATTTTACTGCTGTCATTTGTGCTTGAAGACCTCAGCTGTATACACAGCTGCACTGCGTTTCCCATGGATTCACACAGGGTCATTGGCCCTTACTACAGTATCTTAAACAATCTCAGGCATATATTGCCATCACCTTGCAGCGTCTGCAGCTGGCACCCTGCAAAAATCCGGAAGTCCATCCGCAGACAGAGGCAAGAACACCGGCTTTACTCCTGCAATCTGCAAGCACGAAAAGGAACCAGTTCCCTTATGTACGCTTTTGCGTACTGAAAGCCAGCGACTTGAACAAGCACTCTGTGGTGACTGCCCACCACATCTTCATTCAAATCCATCCTGCAAGCATCGACTTTCTAACTTTACCTTCAGTGCACCCCAATAGGACGGATATGCAACGTCCAGCATGAGAACGGAGTCTCCTGGGTCCGTGGTAGCAAGCAGCAAGTGTGCAAGGCCTTCTTGTGATCCCACAAGCGACCTGGATACCAAGGGCATCATGAATCAGTCAGATGTACTGATATCTTTGTTTCCAGAGGAACTCAGGTCAATGGACTGAGATTTTTCTTTCCCTTTCTTAAACTAGATGGACAACACTTTTTCTCTTCCTCAAACCAGATGGACTGGGATCCTTCTTTCCCTTCCTCAACTTATGTAAACAAAGATTCTTCTTTCTCTTCCTCAGATCAGATGGACCGAGATCTTCTTTTTCCTTCCTAAAACCAGATGAACTGAGATCCTTCTCTCCCCTTTTCAATTCAGATTGACCAATATCCTTCTCTCTCTTCCTCAAATAGGGTAGACTGAGATATCCTTTTTTCCCATTCTTCCCATACAGTTGCCCTACTTGAGTATGTAGAGCAGAGAGTATGCAAAGCAGTGCATGATGGTTTAGCAAGGGCCTGCTACAAATATTGCTTGTAGACAGAGAAAACTATGAAGGAATGCTGTGGAGGAGGATTTTTTTCAGAGCTGGACTATTTCTACCCCCAAAAGAGGTGTATTTACAATGTTCATTGCAGAGGGTACCCTCGACATCTAATATTTAAGCTTGAAAGCAAAACATTCAAGGAACTAGGGTTTCACATCCAAGATTGAGGGCACCCTGCCAAACAGCCGCGGCGTGAACCCTGCTTTCTCAACCACAAAACCTCGATGTCTGACCACTCTCTGCATCAAACTGGGTGATTTCAAGTGATTTGGAGTCCCCTTGTATTAAAAGAACATCATTGCAAAAAGTATGGATTGAAAAAACCTAAATCCAGCACAAAAGGTGCTAAAAACGTCATTTTGACCCCCCTCTTTCCTTTTTTGGAACATGCAAGATGTTAGCATAATATATAGTGGTTGCAAAGATATATTTCTAGGAGTAAACAATAGTCCTAGGGTGGAGTTGTGGTTCTTTTTGGGTGATCTGAAGCCAGGATAGTGATCTGGGGCCCTCTGATTTTTGTCAACTTTTGATAACAAGTTATATATGAAAAATAATAGCTGGCATGGTTAGATTTGAAAAAGAAAGACGGGAACAGAAGCAAGTCCAGTAAATTGGCCAGTTAACTTCCTCTGCAAAAACTAGTGCCAATTAAAGCCCTATCTACAAGCCCTTTTTACAAGCTTCTTAACCTACTAATTTTCATCTTGGCACCAGTGACTGGCAGAAAGTTATAGCAGTTTACACATGAGTTTGGACCCTTTACAGGACTACTCAACACTAAACAGCACCCAGTTTGGTGCAGTGGGTGATTGGGTATGGAGGATCGGTGGTGAAAAGATAGGGTTCACGCCGTGGCTAATTACGGACATGCCCCGTAACAGGTACCTCTCAAGCCCTATTGCTACAGACAGCAAAACAGGCTATTCAAGGAACCCAAGATCAAAAGGTACCCAAGATTAAAGGAACCCAAGATCAAAGGTACCCAAGATTAAAGGAACTCAAGATCAAAGTACCCAAGATTAAAGGAACCCAAGATCAAAGGTTCCCGGTATGGGGCACCTCTACAGGGAGCATGCAAAAAACAGGCAATGTCAGGCCTCAGACAACCCCCTCTATTATTTGTTACAGTGGTTAAAAAACTTAGTTCAACACGCACCAATTTATTTTTGTTGCGTTCTTGTTCACCTGAATGGTTTGCAAGCATGCATGTGCATGGGTTCGATTACACAATACTGTCAAGAAGAGGGCATACTGAAACAATGGTCGGCACAAGCATGCCAGCCAGCTGCTCAAGAGGTAACTTGGGGGGTTAAGAGTACATCGTTATAACATAGAATAGCTTGAGTGGTCAAAAAGTTTAGGTAATATCTCTGAGGGCAGATTGGCCCTTGCATGTCCAATGCAGCAATCTGGGCTCAATCAGTCAGGATAGTAAGGCAGGGTGCACAGGTCATGGTGAAGCAATGTAGCTTATTAACTTACAGGGCCTCCGAGCTGGGATCTAAGGGCACATTGTATCTGCGCTTAAACCACGCACATGCCGCCTCCAAAAGTGGCATGGTCTTGTTCTTCAAGCAGTAGCTGTATGTTCCTGGGTCATGAGAGGCGGCCTGCATGCCAGTGGGGTGGTGGAGATGCAGGTACAGGAGGCTGAAAGGGTGAGGAGAAAGGGAGACCTAACCAATACTATAATATGTTTGCTCTCATGGGTAGCAATTTGTTCTGACAGATGATAGATCAGTTTCAACAGTAGCGTCGCTCGCCGGCCAGCAAAGGGATTGCATGTGGTTCAAGTTGGATAGTTCCATACCATGCCCCTGGCCCTTTCAAATGCCAGCGGCGCCACACAGGGACTAGGACCTGGGTCTTTGACTGAAAAACGTTCCCAAACAACGTGACATAGAGCTTAGGCTTTGCCCCTGACACCTCTTCCTTTCATGCTTTGCCTTTCTCCTTCCTCCATCTATTGAGGGTCTAGCCTTCTGTCCTTTGCTTGTTTTCTGCGCTTTCTTTCACTTCTTTCATACCAGGCCTCCACATAGGACATTGCTACATCCTCGGCCAATATAAAAGAAGAAGTAAACTATGAACACTTTCATCATGTTATCATTCTGCATGCCCAGCAGACCTATGGCCTTTGCACAACGTCTCAAAATATGTTTCTTCAAAGCTTCATGCTTTAGTCTTCTTGGAAGGATGGGTGTGCAAAATGAAGAACAAGTTGTCCATGATGGGTGCACAATGGGCCTTCTATGTAATAGCGGTCACGGTGTCATATTGATAGCTGTAATGTCCTGCAGGGCCTGGGCAATCCCTGGGTGCACGATGGGCCCTCTACTCAATAGCTGTTATGATTCTCATGTTGATAGTTGTTATAATGTCAACACAGGAGGCCACAACCTGTTAATTCCTACAGGGCCAGTGCACTAAGAGTTGCCTGGGGGCAGTAGTGTGCCCACACAAACGCGCAGAGGGTGCACCACGAAGGATTGGCTATCACTGCCAGTGTCGATGTTGCATCATTTCAAATGATTCATTTGTTGACCAGGTTTTCCACCCAGAAAGGACATCCCTAAAGCTCTTGACACAATTCATGCACAAATTTGGCCATTAGTGCACGCGAGATCAGACCATAGGGTTTCCAGGCCAAGGGAGAGCGTATAGAGGTGTGTCTTGGCAGAAGGTGGGTGCTTCCATCAAATGGGCTGATTCTTCCAGGAAGTTGGCTGAAATTGAACAACAAACACTCATTGGCCTTGTCACCCTATTGATTTTACAATACTTCCCTTTTTTCTAATAATCCATACCACAAATCTTAGCACTGCACCCTGCTCCGAGACTTTTTCGTGGCTATATCCCCCACCCCAGCAGCAGGGTCCACACCATGGTTGGGTGGCATTGACATTGTGACCTGCAGTTATCAGTCTCGAGTATATTGAAAAGAATCTATCTACTGTGAGCTTTGAAGCAGTGGACTTTTGTCGCATGCTGCGCGCATGCAAACGTAAGAAGGAATTGCTTGTTGCAGGCCCCAGTGAGGCCCTTAATTCTTAAGGTTAGGATTGTGAACTTAAAAATGACTTGGAGCCTGAAAATGCAACAACTCAAATTGTTGAAGGCGTGTTAATGGCAAGCGAGCATAGGAGAAAAGTCGTAGAGGAATGAAAAATAATTCCTCAACCTATCCTTGAGCATTGCAGAATGTCTAAGCTTGGAGCACTTTCGCTCTGGATCAAAAAGGGCTGAGTGTTAGTAAATGCTGGCAAGTATGGCAGTGTGGGACAATGGGCGAGATTTCTTGACAGTTGTGATCCGAGGTGCACTGTGCTTGCATGCCTTAACTTTTCATTTCAGAATTTCCATGCAATCCTCAGAGTGCAAACAAACTTGAGTATGCAAGCATTAAGAACTTCATGGTTGTTATTAGGACCTGCCCAGGGCATATAAGAATGATGGTGTGGCTCGGTTGTACAGAAAGGAAATTTCCTATCTGTGACAATTCTTTCTTGCAGGAAATGATGCCCAAAACTTATAAGTTTTTTATGGAGTCCAAAATATATAGACAGGATGGCACTGACACAACATCATACTTATGATGTCAGACAGATTTGTGCCGACATTCAGAAGAGACCCACCCGCAGTTCCTCAAGCGCCTCTTTTGGTGGTGGTAAATCGCTTGCCCCGACAGATAAATCAATCACATCACGTCCATCGGCTGCTGCCTGTTTTTTCCAGTTATCTGCGACCCAGGTTTCAGTTGTTTCACAAGGGGTTAGCACAGCTTGCAACATGCTGACACCTTCCACAAGTGAAATGAAATGGCTTACCAATCACCAGGAAATAGCCAGGCTCAGGCACTCGCTTAGAGTGGAACAAAGGAGCCATTCTTGTCAAGCCATCCCTGCAGACAACTTCACTGGGAGCGAAGGAGACCAGAAGTATGACACAGTGTTCTCAGGAGCAAACATCTCTGCAAGCTCTGAGCTTGCTGATTGTCAAGCCATTGTAGATTGAGCAAAACACCATCTGTTGCTACATCAACAATGCTTCACCCTACTCCTACAAGCCCACAACTGTAACCTTAAAGCCAACCTGGGACTAAGGGCTATTAGCTCAAGAGGATGACACGTGTTGTAGCGTCCCTTGTCGTCTATAAAATTGAACGCGATACCCAATGCTTCGTTTTGGCAAGGTGGTTAATCGTTAGGTAGCTTGTCTGTTTGACTCATCCCTGACGATGATGATTTGAAGGATGTAGCAGTATTACCGAAAATATGTTTACTGCTCTCCATGCTGAGGTGCGCACAACCTAAGTATGCACCTTTGAAGAGCCAGGCCTTCAACCAGAAATTGAATAGGCTTGTGGCAGCAGCCCGCACCCCTAGCAAATCATCTTCAACATCAAGGATGGCCTCAACATCAAGTGGACAGCAAGGCCGCTCTATCTTGTGGTTTAGAAAGGTGTGGTCTGGGAACAGGCTTCAGAAATGCCAGCAATGATGGCTCTCTCAATTACTGTCAATCTCCATCTTTACGTGAAAGGACAATTCCTCCAGAGTCCAAGTTTTCTTATCCTACACAATCAGGGCCTGCGGCTCCACGACAACCCTGCTCTCAGAGATGCCTGCACAGGGTCTGCTGCTGTGTTCCCTATCTTCATCATTGATCCGTACTTCCTTCAAAAATCCAATAACAAGTGAGTCGACTCTCGCTCAAGTGATGCTGCACGTGTGACCCATTCCCCAAATTGCTTTGGTTATGGTTGTGACTGGCATTTTCTCTGGTTGAAGTGATTACTCTGGTATTAGTGACTGAGGTTCCACATCATAAGAAATTGACAGCAATTGTGCTTTGTCCTGATGTATCAGGGTTGGTGTAAACCGCTATCAGTTCCTTTTGGAGAGCTTGAGCGACCTGAATTCGAGGTGAGCGCACAATATCTGAAACTTGTGCCATCAAGGGGGCTTCCAGATCCCTCTAGTTCTTCCACTCTTGCAGATTTTGTTTGAAATTCCCTTTGATGCGAGAGGGATGAAGCACTGCTTGAACTCCCTATAGCTAGAATTCTACATATTTTTTTGCCACAGCTAGGTGCTCAGAAATTGTGATTTCTGTATATTCCTTGTGATTGCTGTGTGCAAAGAGATGATATTTTTCTGTATATCTTTGGCGACTGCTGTATGCTCTGAAGCTCTGCATGCTGGTTGTTCCTGCAGCCTGACTAGTCTTGGCTCCCAACTCCTGGTTTTGAGAGGTACCCCAGAGGAGGTGATACCAAGAGTTCTGCGCGACTGGAGCATCAAGAAGCTCTGCTATGAGGTGAGTTTGACCCTCTGACCACTACTTTTACTTTTACTATTTTTTACACTGTACAGCAGTGTTTTTTTTTCGTTTTGGCGAAACCCAGATTTCAATACTTTGAGGGAAATCCCCTCTCCTGAGAAGTGCCATTTTAATGCTTTGCCCCCCCCCCCCCCCCCAGCCTGGGCTAGGTAATAAGTATTCTTGCTTGCAATGCTGCATTGTGTTGCGCCTTTGCGCTTCAAGTACTTCATTAGCACTACTATGTTTGCCACTGTCTCATACATGTGTTGCATGCGTATCAATTCATCAAGCAAGCAAGAAAGTTTCAACATCCACCAACACCAAGTGTTCAAGTTTTGAAAATCCAAGCGCCCAAGTCATATCATGTCCCCAACTAGCATGTCAACCAAGCATATTGCACTTCACCACCATCCCCATGTATCGTCCACGCTTCTTTGCGGCATCCAACCACCTGCCAATTGCATCTGGGTAGGGGAAGGAACTCAAATTGCACTCCATGCTCTTAAACCCTCAAGCACACACATTGATGTGCGTCTCCTGCTCGGCCCTCCGTTGCATTTGCATCAAGCTGCTGCTGAAGTGACTACAACCTCGTTGATGCTGCTGCTCCTTTGCACAGTGCTTCTGGCCTTTCTCGTGAATCTGATGTACCAATGTGGCAATTAAACACAGTCCCACACCACTTGCACCCTGCCTTGAACACACCATCAACATCCTTGCCATGCTCCTCAAGCCACAAGTGCCTCTCATTCTCCTCCAGCCAGCTGGCCTGGAATTGGTTGCTCACACCATGCTCCAAGGAATTCTTGTATTCACCAGCACTGTGCCCTTTCTTCTTTGTTTTCATTTGTTAACTTTTACCTCCTGCCCGAGGTCAGGCCCTTCATCGGCCTGAGTGGGGGTCAAAATGGTCGATGCACCCCTGCGGGGCGCATCGTCCATTTTAATACGAACCCCAGCATCAAAAATCCCAGATTTTAATACGATCGTATTGGCAATACGCGAAAAAAAAAACCACTGCTGTACAGAGTATGCCGTCTCCTGGTGTTCTTCAGAAATATGACTACTGGTATGCTTATGCTCAAATTTCCTCTGTCCGTTAAATCTTGCATTTTGGCTCTGGATCACAATGTATGTGCCTACCACAGAAACTTGTGGATGAGGCAAACAAGGCAAAGTTCTCTGCATGCTTTGCCCAGTGCATTGATGCTTGGATTGATTTCCAGGGCGCCTCAAAAGCCATTTAGTCCTTTCTGCATCAGGTTTATCAGGTCGGTTGCCCTATATTTCAATTGAACCAATTTTATCTATCTAATAGAATAGTAGCTATCCATCTCTCTCTCTCTCTCTCTCTCTCTCTCTCTCTCTCTCTCTCTCTCTCTCTCTCTCTCTCTCTCTCTCTCTCTCTCCACATCCATCCATCCATCCATGCATCCATCAATCTATCTACCGTAGAGAAATGTACTCATTACGCATTCCTCGAAAAGCAAATATTTCATGCATCACGCACCAACCACGCACCCTGCAGCAAACATTTTGCAAAACTACGCATCAACCATGCAGGGGCTTTTGTCCCAATCGGCACACATGCTTTTAAAACGGAATGAACGTCTTGAAACAAATCCAGGAAGATGCAGTTCAAGGTAATTAATAACTGAGCGCTCTGACAGGCGTAGGGTGTTCACTTGTTCCCCCCATGCTGTCCCCCTTCCATACTTATTTGTTCTGTCTTTCGGGGACCCTGCTGATCCTCTCCACTGCTGACACTTTAGTGGCCTTCTTCCTCTCTTGCTGCTGCTGTAAATGCTTGAAAAAAGAAGCAAGACAAGGTTGGGCAGGGCGCTCCTGACCACTCATTCTCCGAGCTGTCTCTAAAACATTGAATTTCACAATCATGCACCATTTGGCACCGTCAAATTAAGCATGTATTTACGATCACGCAGTCAACGTGCAGGGCAACAAACATTAATTTTGCGCAGTGATATATTTTCTCTATGGTATCTCTCTATCTATCCATCTATTTATCTACAATTGCACTATTTCGTAACTGCCTGATCAGGTCTAGAATTGCCCTGCACCCCTGGCTCTGTATATGATATGTTCACTGGACTCCCTGCAGATTGACACGGAGCCATACGCTAAGGCCCGAGATGCTCGTGTAGATGACATGGCAAGGGAGGCAGGAGTGGAGGTCAAAAAGCACTGGAGCCACACACTATATGTAAGCATGCCAAGGTAGCAGCACTTGCAAGCAACACACCAAATGTAGCAGCCACACGCTACATGTACGTAAGTATGCCATGGTTGGTAGCAGCACTTGCAAGCAGGACAATGAATGTAGGAGCCGCAAACTAAAAGTAAGCATGCTAAGGTAGCAGCACTTGAGGCAGTCTAATGACATTGCACCTGTTTATGCGTGCTGCAAAAAAGGCAGCTTCCACTGTTATTTTTTAATCCACAGTCTATGTCCGCAGGATTCTCACCTGTCTCCTTTTGCATGCCTTGAAGCATGGCAATAGAATGGACTGGTTTAATGGTCTGTACTGGTTGAACAAAGATTTTTATGCTTTTTTCCTCATCTGCATGATTCTCAATCAACGACTGTGATTTGTTCCTTAGGATTTTTTTTTTGCATCCTAAGGATGCCTCTGTGGACTGTTGAGGCTGTATTTGCTAGCCTTTAGCATGGCAGTGGCTTATGCAGGTGTATGCTCACCTACGCACCTGCTTTCAGGATACAGACATGCTAGTGCGAGAAAACAAAGGGAAGGCACCACTGACCATGCAGGTAATGTGGGGGCACACGCGCACGCCGTGTGTGTATGTTTGTGTGCACGCTAGGACAAATAGCACCTATTGTAGCAGAATAGCCTCAGCCACCTTGCTCAGCCTAAGAAATGGTCTCCTTGAAGCTGCTGGTGCCTCTTGTGCAAAGGGGGCAAATCATCCCCATCAAAAGCACAATCTCTCTGGCTTACATCCTCAGGCAGCAAAGCACTTCCTGATCTTCAGAATATTCTGATGTCACTTGTTGGCTTGTTGCAAAGCACCGTGTTGGATTAAATTCTAAATGTGTTTAATTCTATATGTGTTTGCTGTAGTTCTCCATTCTTTCTTGCAGGGAAATGTGATCCATTTTATGGCGCATGTATACAGCATTGGTCAACCCTTGCAATGTGATCTGTTAAAAACTGATTTTAACTGTTACAGGCTTTCCTACTGAAGAACATGGGCCTAATCCTTTTTTGATACTCCTTTCTAGGCTTTGAGGAGCTCCCTGTTTGATACTCCTTTTCAGGCCTTTGAAAAGCTCCCCTTTTGAAACTCCTTCCCAGGCTCTCAAGGAGCTCCCCTTTGGATGTTCCTTGCAGGCCTTTGAGAAGCTGGCAGGCCGTGTTAGCCACCCTCTCACTGCCCTAGACACACTCACGATCCCCAGTGTTGTTGGGCATCACCACGCAGTGCTGCCTGCTCCAACAGCATGCCTCCCTTCAATTAACGTCAGTCTGCTCCCCTTGGATTCTCCTGTCCAGGCATGTGAGAAGCTGGTAGGCCGTGTTAGCCACCCCCTCACTGCCTGCTCCAACAGCACGCCTCCCTTCAATTAACGTCAGTCTGCTCCCCTTTGATACTCCTTTCCAGGCGTTTGAGAAGTTGGTAGACCGTGTTGGCCACCCCCTCACCGCTCTGCCTGCCCCCACGGCTCGCCTTCCTCCGGTTGATGTCAGCCTGCCAGGCATCAAGGACGCAGAAGTGGGAGTCCCCACGTGGCAGGAGATGGGCTTCAAAGAGGCACCCACAGCTATCTTCAAGGTGAGGCCCATCGTGGGTGTTGGGTTCCCACATGTCCTAAGACATTCTGCAAAGAGACCCACAGCCATCTCCAAGGCAAGGCCTGCGCTGTGGCTGGGTGATTCAGGGTTGCCTTCCAATGTGGACGTACAGCATTTTTCACAGCCACTTTCACAGCCATTTGCAAGGCGAGGCCTGCACTATGGCCTTGATGCTGCTTTCCAATTTAGGCGCTTTCCAAATTAGGCAGGGGAGACGTCTGCCTGCATATGTGGGACGCCCAAGGCACGAGGCTGGGATGCTGGCAGGTTCTGCTTTGGTTCCCCCGACGCTTGTGATTCTTCTGCTTTGGGTCAGAACAGCTTGCTCGCTCCAGGAGGGAGGGGAATTGTTTTCTTGAAGGCGCGCGTAAACTTGGGCTGGACCCCCTGACCCCCCACCCCCCCACCCCTCTTCCAGTGGCCCTACCCAGACAATAAGGGTACCAATTTGCTCCTTTCTCAAATGCATACTCAGTACCATGAAAAGTGAGTTGCAGCAATTATATGGAGCAAAAACTGAGCAGCAGAGGCCCATGTGTACCTGCCCCGTCAGGCACCCACAACTGGCTTGTACGTCCACAAACTACTTTCATCAACTTCACCATGCATGACGCATGACACATCGTGCATTGTCACTGTTATGGGAATTTGGAATAATTGCTTGCATTTTTGCCTCCACACCCCCGGCGGCCTATAACCATGTGCATCAGCATTGACTCTGGGACCTACACACTGACCCACCCTTATTGATACAGATTCTGATAAGGGTGCCAATCGACAGGGCTCAAGCTCGGGAATCCATGATATAGTTATAGTTGTCAAAAAGTCTGTCAAGAAACTGGAAGGGGGGTCCCATAAAGTTGACCCCCCTCCAACTTTCTCTGACCCTCTCCAATTTGACACATGTATACGCCAATCGGTAGCTCTCAGTCTCAGGATTTCAAATACATCATGCATAGAGGAATTGACGCGTGCTGTCAAAGCCTAAATGAACTCTTCCCTCCTGTTTGCTCGCTTTTTTTTGGTGCGGTGTGCAGTGCCTGTGCATGGGCATACAAGTATGAAAACTAGGCGCTGGACAAACGTGGTGGCTGGCACTGCAAAAAGCATGTGAGATTGTGACCTTTTACAGAAGCTGAAGCACGTGAGATCATGACCTTTGTTTTCATGCAACAGAAGCCCGACTGAAATGTTGTGCAAGAAACTGGATGAATCAACAAATAGCAGCTTCAATTCTGCAGGTTGAATGTCTGTTTGTGCCTGCACCTGGAAGTTGACATGCCTAGCTTCTGAAAAATGGTTACCTTCCCAGCAGGCTGCCATTTAAAGCCTGAGATCCTTTGGCTTTCTGGGCAGGTGTGGCGCAAGGTGCTTGGCCATAGGTAGGCTCGTAAACATGGCTGAAACAGCAGTTTCTGTAGGGTAACTCGCAAACAGGTTGTGACTCAAAAAACAGGTATCAGAGATGGCCACTTCAATCAATGTACAGGTGCAAGGAACCTGTTCAGCCCATGCAGGAGGTAATTTTATCAGATAATTCTGCCCACTGTTCTCAGCAATTGACAACTTGCCTGTTGCTCATGGCTTTCCATTGACTGTCTGCTTCGTTCAGGGCGGAGAGACGGAGGCCCTGAAGAGGCTGGAACATTACATGAAAGACACAAAGTGAGGGAGCGAGATCTGGGAGATGTGATCCATGATCTGTCGTAGCTGCTGTTGTTGATAAACGAGATGAGACTAAATGATGCTTATATGGGATGACTAAGCTGGTGGGATAGCAACAGGACTAGGAGCATGCACTCGAATATGACCACGTAAGTGTATCTATGCAGGCATGCCTGACTATGCCAACACTCCCTCATACAAAAAAATCATTGGGTAGTCAAGCTTACAAGGTGGCGGCATCTGGATTCGATGTTTGATTCATTGTTTTCTTGGGGGCCTCTGAGGTGACTCCTCCCAATGCACCTTGCTTTCAAACCAATGTCCAAAAGTTAGTGAGTGTCAGTAACCTGGACCTTTGATCACAGTTACGCACACAAAGAACCGTCTTGCTCAACACTGCGTGCCTTACAAATCTGCAGGTGGGTGGCCTCGTTTGAGAAGCCTTCCACCGACCCCTCAGCCTTCACAGAGCCCTCCACCACTGCGCTGTCCCCATACCTCAAGTTTGGATGCCTGTCTGCACGCTTCTTTCACCAAAGGTAGGTCAATCCTTTTTGTCGCTACCGGGTGATGGCCGTGTTTGAGGAGCCTTCCACAGACCCCTCTGCCTTCACAGAGCCCTCTACCACCGCGCTGCCCCCGTACCTCAATAGATCTCAATAGATATAGATGCCTATCTCAATAGATGCCTATCCGCATGCTTCTTTCACCTGAGGTAGGGTTTTTTTAATCACCACTGAGTGATGGTCTGGTTCAGAAGGCCTTCCACAGACCCTGTGAACCCTTCGCTGAGCTCTCCACCACCGCTTTTGGTCCCAACGCCTCAAATCCAGATGCCTATCTGCGCTCTTGTTCACGAAAAGTGAGTCGCCTATTTTTGTTCAAACTTCAAGCAGCTGGCATGGAGGAAGCTTGGACCACACGATGTCTCTTGCATTTTGGCTGTTGTTGTTTGTCACGCGCCTCTCAAGAGCTCAAGTGCCTGGCCTGACAATTTGAAGTCTGAAGTTAGTCACAAGTGTGTTACACATTCGTGGGAATCCGCGCCAATTGTGGTGATCCTTTGTACCGTGGCTTTCCTAGATAGTCAACGTCTGCACAACTTCCCACCATCATCATGGCATGCATCATCATACAGCGCTATTTGGAAATAGGCGCGGATGATCAGCCATTCGCATGTGCAAGCACACAATATGAGAGTTTACATCCTTACCTCTGTGTTTACTTCTGTGCTTATCCTTATACCTATCTGTGCTTTTCCTTACCTCTGTGCTTGCTTCACCTCCGCATATGCACATTGAAACAGCAGGCATCCTTACCTCTGCAGGCTGCTGGATGTGTACCGCCTTCACCCCAAGCATTCACAGCCACCGATGTCCCTCCGAGGGCAGCTGCTGTGGCGAGAGTTCTTCTATACATGTAAGATTACCTCCTTGACTTTTGTGAAGTTAGGAATGGATGTGCTGTGTTTCGTGTATGTCCAGTTTTGGTCCACCAAGCAGCGTGGTCTGCACAAAGTGGGTCTGCACAAAGTGGGTCAGCACAGAGTGGGTCTCCAACCTTCCTGGCCAAATGATCCAACTCCCAGGCAAGAGACTGCATGAGCTTGTTCAGCAGAGTGGGAGTTTTATTTTAGCAACACATGTGAATTTTTGGTGAGGCCTCATTCGTGGGGTGTGAGCCCCTAGCTTTGCCTCCCTCCGGCAAAGCTCACACCTGGCTGCCCTGGCCTACCCCCAGTGCACCCCTAGCCCTGAAACTTTGGCTAGCCTCCCAACCAAATTTTTTAGACAACTGTGCAGTGTCAGGGGAGCGGTGGCTGGTGCTACAGAACCTTTAAAAAAGTTTGCAGCCAGTTCTTGGCCTGAGCCAACCAGCCTACTATTCGCCCTGAAACTCAGCATGCAGACCAAGAAAGCTATTTTACCAGAACCGCCAAGCCTTGGTGACCTGGGGTGCAGTGAGCAAAGTTTGGAAGCAATAATTTTCCAAAGGTTTGGTTTTGACTTCCCCAGCCCAGCGACCTTATGCCTCCGGAACAGATCCAGTCTACACTAACTGCATCAGCATACTTGTGTGGATACCCTTGCTGGGTCCGTGGCCTAGGGGTGGCCTGGTCCCGGGACTTCGTAGTCCACTTGCAGACCAGCTTGTTGCTGAGCCAACAAATTTGCAATTCCAATTGCGACAGGATGTATGATTTTCTTTTCATATTTATGCTCTATTGACTGTGCAATGTGCACAGCAAATTGAGAGGTTAAAGCACAGCAAAATTTTGGGTACGACATTAAGCACAACCTGCACCTCTGACCTGGTGGATAAGGGAGCCTCTGGTGCATGGCGTGCTGCTGGTTGTCTGAGGGCAGCAAGCAATTAGCGGCAGGCAAAGCTTGCATGGCGCGCACTCAGCTGTGCATGCATGCATGAACAAGGCATGGTCTGCTGCATGAAGGTCCTGTTCCAAGCACTGCAAGGACATCTCATCTCTGTGTCAAGAAGACACTGGCTTTGCCAATTTTTCACTCTGTGTCAGGAAGGTGGTTTTCAGCGTCGCTTGTGACGCTTCCCCCGCCTCCCAAGTTTCTTATTGCTGTCTAGTGGCTTGGACCCTCCCTCTTCATGGCTGCAACTCCCATGCTTGTGTACGTGAGCATTCTCTGTGCTCGTTTTGCTTGACTCTCCCTGACCAAGGGCCTTGGCTTTTATTATTCTTTTGATGTCATAGTGTGTGGGGCGTCCTATGGCAGGACTGATTTGCAGGTGTTGCTGGCCTCTTCAGTTTAGTTCAGTACCTCAGTATCTAGCTTCTGTTTTGGAATACCCCTAATTATCAAGCGTTAACTTAGCTTCTTGTTTTGCCCAATGCAGTGGGCTCACACACCCCAAACTTTGACCGCATAGCAGGCAACCCCATCTGCCGACAGGTAATTATGGCTTGATATAATTATATCTTGGCATGTCACTAAAGGCTGTTGGAGCCTGCTTCAGCTGCTTTATGGCAAGCATGGGGACAAATTTGTGTATCTTGGCACATGTTATGGCAAGAAGAGCAAACCATTGAAGGATCCTTAGTTGAATCTACTGTAAGGTCCATCACTAGTACAGCCTGTGCACATAAATTAGCGCAGGTTAAAATCCTTGATGCACGTTGCCTATGCCGCCTCTGGCTAGTCCAGTTTTTCCTACCGCTTTCGTGTTTTTTAGGAAAGAGCTGCCTCATTGCTTAAACATTCCTGCAACACATTGACCCACGTCCAGGAAGTTCTATTAGATTGACGCTCGACTACATGATTTCTCTGTATCAGAACTGCTTTCCAACGAGTTCTGCCCTTGCAGATTACTTGGGACACAAACCCAGCCCTGCTCAAGGCTTGGCGAGATGGGGCCACTGGTTATCCATGGATTGATGCTGCGATGACCCAACTGAGGGAATGGGTAGGTTGTGCACGTGGGTGGTTCTGGATGCACACAGCCATCCATGGGTCGATGCTGCCATCCATGGATTGACGATGCAATAATTCAATGGGGGATCCATGCATTGATGCTGCGACGACCCGACCCAGGGTATACTTCAGTTGTGCCCTCAAGTGTGTGGATGCATGCAGCTTGGTTTTAATGCATGAACTTCAGCTGATGCCGAGGCCACCTGTAACACCAGTGCACTTCATAAGGTCTCATTCAAAGGAAGTCGTGCCCATGCCATTTGTGTAGGGATTACAAACAAAGAGTGGCCTGGTTGCACAATTCTTGTTCTGTCGTTCGTGCTTGCAAACTTTCTTTTGATTTTGAGGCGATTTGTGCAATTACTCCCCTCTGCTTCTATACCGCAATTCAAGTGCTCTGCGCAGAGATGACATCACACAACATGCATTCAAAGCCAGCAACAAATTGCAAAGACACGTGAAATGTATTGCCTTTGTTTCTTTTTTATAGTTTGCGTTACTTCGAGTCATTTGCAAACTGTTCAGCAAGCATGACAGCTCTGCGCAGAGCTGGATGCATCTACTGAGGTGCCACTCCGTGGCTGCCCCTTATTGGGGAGAAAATATCAATTTTATCATCTGTGCCTGTCTGTGCTCAACAATTTCTCGTGTTTGCAGGGCTGGATGCACCACCTGGCACGCCACTCTGTGGCTTGCTTCCTCGCTAGTGGGTGCTTGTGCATGACACATGTGCTCAAAAATTTCTCGTGTTTGCAGGGCTGGATGCACCACCTGGCACGCCACTCTGTGGCTTGCTTCCTCACCAGGGGGGACCTGTACCTGAGCTGGGAGTCTGGCAAGGAGGTGTTCGAGGAGTTGCTCCTGGATGCAGACTATTTCATTAATGCAGCAAACTGGGTGAGTCGGAGGGTCCCTGGCCCCAGCCCTGGCCCTGGCCCTGGCTTTGTCTGTCTTGGCAGGCAATCCCCCCCTAAACGGACAAGGCCAGCAAATGCTGCCAGCCCAGTTAAATCCACTGTCCAGCTGACCTTGCATCCTGCATCGATTTGCCACTGTCCAGCTGACCTTGCATCCTACATAGATTTGCCACTGTCCAGCTGACCTTGCATCCTACATCCCTTTGCCAGAGTCCAGCTGACCTTGCATCCTGCATCCCTTTGCCAGAGTCCAGGTGACTTTGCATCCCTGGTCTGCATCCCCTACCATACATCTCTTGTGCTGAGCCTGCTGCTACTGTTGCTGTTCAGTTGCTGTCTCCATCCTTGTGCTTTCCTGGGATGCATTTCATTGAGCTGCTGCATCCATGAAAGCATCCACAACTGACTGCTCATGTGCTTACCTACACACTCTGCTCTGCCTCGCAGATGTGGCTGAGTGCCAGCGCGTTCTTTGCACAATACTTTAGAGTGTACAGCCCTGTTGTGTTTGGCAAGAAGTATGACAAGGAGGGCGCCTACATCCGGAAGTTCTTGCCAGTGCTGAAGGACATGCCCGCAAAGTACATCTATGAGCCATGGACTGCGCCGAAAGAAGTCCAGCAGCGCGCCAACTGTATCATAGGTGCGCTGGCTGTGTGTGTGTATGTGTGTGTGTTTGTGTGTGTGTCATACATTGTATTACAGCAGGTCCATGTTTCATTTTCAGGGGCGTGCAGGGGAGCTACTGGTAGGAGCACTCCTTCCAAATTACATTTAAACCACAACTTCATTCCACAGGACTGGCTACATGCAGAAAAGATGCCTATCTCATTGATGTCTGGTGCAATGTTTGATGCAGCAGCCCCCCATGCTACGCTGTCAACTTTTGCAATTCACACCATGTTGACTTTTGTCACCCACTCGCAAGCACAGAGTGCCTCCATGCATCACACCATAATGACTCTTGTCACCCACTCGCAAGCAAAAAGTGCTATGCCACCATGTATCACACCATTATGACTCTTGTTACCCACACAAGATGCTGTTGCCCGGATTACCCTGCAGGCCGGGACTACCCTGCTCCCATTGTGGACCATGCAGTTGCAAGCAAAGAATGCATAGCCAGAATGGGAGCTGCGTACAAAGCCACAAACACCGGGGGCAGTGCAGGCAAAGCCTCCCCTGCAAAAGCGGCCTCTTCTGGTGGGTGACTTCTGCTGCCCTTTTGCACTTGTATGTTGCATTTGTTTGATTGACCCGCAGGACGTCTGATACCAGTGCAGTCCTCTGCTTAAGCCTGTTAGGGTGTTTGCTGAGATGAAGGGCGCACCATATTCTTAGCTGCTCTGGTCCTGCAAAAGAGTGCTTCTAGGCTGGCCTTTGTCGCAGGCTGGAACACATCAACTGTGCGGGGACACAATTTAGTTCAGACTGGCAACACAGCCTGCTCTTGCATTTGCTTGATCCTTGCAATGGATGGGGCATGGAGCTTTTTATTGCAAGTTAGATAGCTAAGACATGCCCTTTTCTTTTGTTTAGCTCGAGGACCCTTCTTGTTTTGCAGGATGGTCCCTAGATACAGCTTCAGGGCTTTGAATGGAGTGTAGAGGCCAATCAAAAAGTCTGAAATCTTAATTCAGAGCTCCATGATGAAGTCTATCATGCACTCTAATTGCTGCGCTCACATTGCGATTTGGTCATGCTACGACGCAGTGTGCGACTCGTCTCTCCTTTGCCTGCCCTGATGACTTCACTGTTTCACAGTCTCTATCATTCTCCTTCATGCTTCCTTCCATGCTACGCAGGTGACGCCGGCACTTCTGCATCAGCAGGAGCGCCATCTTCGTCCAAGAAGACCACAGGCAAGCGGGCAGCATCTGCAGACCAAGGTGGCAAGCGTCAAAAGACTCTGGAGGAGTCGATGACGAAGAAAGGTGCCAGTAAGAAAGAGGCTGGGAAATAGCTTGGAGGTGAAACTGTGCTGTGCTTAGCACTTTGTCGTTCTCTGCTCTGTGGTTTGGGATCATCAATATGCTCAGGTGTACAGTTGCAACGACTTGGCCTCTTAAGAAAAAGTGTAGCAGCATTGTTTTTGTACACTTCCCATCTGTTTGACTCAATTTATTTAACCATATCTAGGCTTTGCAGGCTGCGTGCATTTTGGCGTGTAGCAGCCCAAGTCTTGTATTTGTGCTTGCCATTGCTACTCCCCCCACAGATTGATTTCATGCTACTCTACAAGCAACCGGACGTTCAAGAGAGCACCGTTCGTGTACTTGCCTTTGATTCACCCTATTTTCATTGTTCCTGGCAGGTTTCAATGCTTCAGCTGTTTTGTTTTCATAATTGATGGAATGAGTTATTTCTCTGACCTTACACTGTTGGGTTGACAAAAGCCTTTTTTTCCAAGCAGCCAATACGTCCACGTGACAGTCGATGCCCTTTAATTGACGTTATTTTTTGTCAGCATCATGATGGTCATGCTGTCATGGCAAAGTAACTTGCAGGTCTACTCCATCTTTTTTAAATATAAGGCAGGAGGCGTCAGAAAGCATGATGTTTGACATTATGTACAAACCCTTTTAAAAAACATACATTTGGGATCCTCACGTCGAAAGTTATCGATTGGTATTTGGGTCCCATTGGAGGAGGCGGGGGGCTGGTGGGTGGGTGGAGGGGGGGCGACTTTTTAGGACCCTCCCTACAGAATTTTCTGGGCCACTGCTACAAATTTACAACTGTATCATCGGATGCCTGAGCTCAAGGACTGTCGATTGGCACCCTCTAAGTGCAAATCGGGTATATGGGGGGGCCTGTGTACATGGATGGGAGTCAGTGCCATGCGCGCAAGGGTGTGGGCAGCAGGAGTTGTGGAGGCAAAAGTGCAGCAAATCAATCCAAACTTCCAGGTTAGTGACAATGTATGATGTGTTCTTGCACGGTGAAGTCAAGAGGGTGGTTTGTGGACTTGCAAGCCAGTTGTGGGTGCCCGGGAGGGCAGGTATGTATGGGTGTTCGCTGCATAATTTCTGCCCCATAACTCTGCTGCAACTCAAATTTTCAACGTGGTGAATATGCAGATGGATAGATATTTCAAAATGGTAAAGATTGGCAGAGGGGGTCAGCTGAGCATGTACCTAACATGCTGTTTTTTGGCATTTAAAGTGTGCCCACTCACAGCCATTTCATCTAATTGGGACACTTTTTGCTCTTAAGTGTAGCTGGCAATACAAGCTACCAGAGCAAATGCTCAGAATTGTGTAAGTCGCCCTGTGTTCTAAGATAGATTGGGCTATAGTTCACAAGTGGCACGCAAACCCTATTTTGGTGTTTTTTATGGGAAAAAGGCTAAAATTGCCCCATGACACCAACCACTGGGTCTCTTCACTCCATTGTTTTTGAAATGATAGTATTCTGTTACAAGGACCCTAAATCACTAAAATGCACCCAACTTGGTGCAGTGGGTGATCAGATACGGAGTTTTGGTGGTGAAGTGGGAATTAGCGTCGCGGCCAATTAGGCATGTGCGCCCCAACTGGGCACTTCGAAACCTTAGTGTTGCAGAAATCTCACTGGCTATCAGAGGAAGCCAAGTTTTGGTTTTACCAGTTGTGGCGCTCATATGCGGGAGAGCATGCAAACAGTGGCAGATTTGGGGCCTCGGCTGAACCCCTCTGGAAGATTGGTATTATTGGTGGCACTGGAAGGGGAGGTGGTGAGTGGGTCAGGGGGGCTCCCACCCAAAAATTTGACATGGTGTTCACTACTGTTTTTTTGCCCTTGTCACGACGAGAGTCTGCTGTGCCGAGAGTGTGCTGCAAGTTAGTTGAGTTAGTTGGACAGTGGTATTTATCCTTGTGGCAACACAGCTGAGGCTGTGTTGAGAGAACTTTACTTCACGTAGGAACTCGCAGTAACACCATCTTGTTCTTATCATCTCTGTAAACCCAGTCAAGCCCCTAATAAAGTAGCCCATGTGTGAGTAAGCTCACCTAGCCTTTGGAGGAGGAAGCCAGCAGTGCCACGCCAGTTAAGGGGTTTACAAGGGGTTTACAATGGTGGCCTACAGCCCGAGACTCTGGCTGATGGCAGCTGGTGAAACAAGCTCAACCAGTATCAAAAATTGAGACTAAATCTGACACAAATCTAAGAAGTCTGTATGAGTCTTGATTTAGGAAAGCATTGATCTCAGAATCAGTGATAGTATGATGGCAAGCCAAGAATGGAATAAAGTCAGCGTTTGAAGGCGGAGCAAACACACACAAAGTCTTAAACATCTCCTCAAAAAGGTCCTTGTATCTCGTGCGTAGCTCACGCACCTCAGTACATTTGCAAAAGAAAAGCACACCACGCCAGTTAAGTGCACCAGTCCAGCATACGAAGTTCAGCCTAATTACCAATAGCATTAGCCAGCAAGCCAAGCAAGCAAGAGTCAAGCCGACTCTCCAGAATCTGCATCATATCTGTCAGCAGCTAGAATCTCCCGCCAAACCCTCTTGTTGCTGTACGCCACAGCATCAACATCTTATCTTCTCTCAACACTGTTATGGCTGCGTCACTTTCTCAGCCTGACACCCTACTGCAAAAACCTCGGCATGGGTTCAGGGCGTATTTTTCTACAGCAAAAGGAATGAAGAATCGGCAATGAAACGTTACATACACCAAGCTTCAAGATACATAACCTTTCTTGAAACTGCTCTAGCCACATGCTTCCAGTTAAAATCTGGTGGCATCATGAAAAGAAATAAATAAATACAAGATAACGCTAGCCAAATGCCACATGCATTTCGGAACAATTCCCTAGCAAGAATCTCAATTATTATACGTGCTAAAGTAGGCACAGAGCAAGCCAGCGGCATGTGCACCTGATTGAAAGCAGGTATTGCAAAAATACAAGGCCTCAAGGGAAGGAAAACGAAGGGAAGGTTACATAGCTGTCCTGCCTGGGAAGGAATGGGTTACATAGCTGACCTGCCTACGTGGGCAGCTGAAGCAAAAAATATGCCTATAACGAAGCCAGTACGATCTGGAAGACAAGAACATAAAACTAGTCACAGCGTTTCAAGTATTCAGATAGGGCACAATTTACTGGCTGGGACTCCGGAGGGTAGGGGATAAGGCATCCAGGAGGGATGTCTGCAAAATACCTCTGTCGATGGCTCCTTCTCCTCAAGTTGTCAACTTGACTCATACTCATTGGAAGGATCATTTAGACCAGGATGGTGCATGTAATTTAGCCAGCGTCCAATGCAAACATGAGCATCTGTGGCAGCACACGCAGCAGCAGCATGTTGCTGATGATCTTGCTCAGGTTCATGACACTCTCAATGAGCATTTTGTTACATGATGAGGCAGAGGTGAAGGCGAGCAGGCTACCTGCTTTGTGCACACGAGCTCACAGGGCAGACAAAGCACATGAGGCTGAGGAGCTAGCGCAAAGGAAAGCGGATCAAGAGGAGAAGCTATCAGCATCCAAGCAGGATGAAGAGAAACAAGAGGACACAGGCCCTGTACAGGAACACAAGCAGGAGGGGCTGCTTCAGAAGCTGGGCAACCTCTTTGTAGAAAAGAAGCACGAGGAGGGAGGAGCTCCACATGAAGAGCATGCTGAGGAAGCAGGCAAATACAAGGAAGCAAAAGAAGCAGAGGAGAACAGAGAAACACAAGAAGGTAGGTGAGGCGTTTTGGTGTTTTGAAATTCACATACCGCGGCTTAGCCGCTACCGGGCCGCTTTTTGCTGCACTCATTTGACATGCACTGTTGGAACATATCAGCGTTTTCAGACACGAACTGCTAATTCCAGGTAGTAAGCCTGGTTCATTAAATCCCTAAGACGTGAAACACTCCTCAGGGGTGCAGCATTTATCAGGTGCTGGAACTGAGTGTGCAGGTCTGTTAAGTCCTGAGAAGGGCAATTCTAGTTAGGGGCCAAATCTATGAGCCACCTAAGCCACCTAAGGCATAACCTAGGTGACCTATAGCTATAGCGACTATTTCTTGAAAAACTACGTAGGCAGAGGAAACTCTCCCTACATAAATTAAGGAAAAGGAGATACATTGGCTCAAAAGAGCCGTGAGTCCCCTCCACCACGAAGACTATAAAAAGAATATCCTAATGGGGATCTGGAGGGTTATTGGAAGCACCCGGCTCCATAACCTGGCCGCAAGAAGTATCCTCAGGCTTGTTTTCAATAGCACGCCTAGTGGTAACAAGCTTGTTGGCATACATGACAGAATGGGCATGAAGTTTGCGAGCAAGTTTATTGGCGCGTTGGTGGTCAAGTCCCAGTTGTTTAAACTGGTTAAGGGTGTGCTCAGTGTAGCAGGTCCCACCAACACCCAAAAGGATGGTGTGGAGAGTCACAACTTTTGCATTAATGAGTTTGCAGAGGTCTGCATGCTGCCGCAGTGCCGCCTCCAACTGCTGTCCAGGCCTCGTGTCTTCACAGTACTTGATTTCAATCAAGTGCACATGCCGCTGGTTTACATTCAGTTGGTGGGGTTGACTCACGCGGTTGGCTGTTGAGGTCCTCAGTGTGGGGTTGTGTCTGCTGGGTAATGCATGATGGTGTGAGCAGGAGGTGGAAGGAGAGAAAGTGGGTTTGGCTTTATAGGGAGTAATCAATATAGCATCAGGACGGCTGAAGGTGAGTCTAGATCTATTAGAGAAATTTCTTGGAAAGAGGTAAGGGGGTATAATTCTGTTTGATGCATGTGCAGGGATTGTGCCAATCACATTTGTTGTAGATTCTAAGCTCATACAGGCACTTATAACAAGGCCTGCGCAACAGTTGGAGACGGCATAGCAGCAGCACGCAGACCTCCGAGAGTCTGCAAGGATATTCATGGGGAAGCTATGACCTCACAGCACACATTCTCCAGGGTGTTGGTGGAGCTTGTTATATTAATCACACCAAAAGTATATGAAATATATGGGGTCTCCCGTATATATATATATATATATATATATATATATATATATATATATATATATATATATATATATACATATGTATAAACATATGTATAAAATCTATGCACATTCTGTGAAGTATGCCCACAAGCTTCAAGTTGTGACAAGCTTGTCCCAACTAGGCGCGCCATGATCATGATGTTTGTGAATGTTGGTACGAGAATACTTCTCAAATACAAGCTCTGGAGCCGGGCGGTTCCAGTACACCTCCAGATTTCCACTAGGGGCCCTGCTTGCAGTCCTCCCAATTCTCCGCCTCCTCAACCGCATCAGTGTTGGTCTTCCATCCTCCATATCGCCACCTCTGGTTTACTCCAGTCTCAAGGATCAAACAAGACCGCTGCGATTGTAGGCAGGACACAACAAGCAGCTCAGGATTGGTCTCCTACCCTTTGTATCACCACCTTCCGCTTACTCCAGTCTCCCAGATTAAGCAGGACTGCTGCAAGGGCAGGCAGGATACAACAAGCCACGGTTTTGTGAAAGTCGGTCTCCCACTCTCCACGCCAGCATCTCTTATTCGCTCCGGTATCCAGGATCAAGCAAAAACATTGCGAGTGCTAGCGAGATACAGCAAGCACGAGTGTGTGTGTGTGGGGGGGGGGGTGTCTGAGTCTTAGTACTGCCATTTCCACCTCATCACAGACTCCAGGATCGAGCAGGAATACTGCAAATGTGGACAACGTGTGAGGATCATGCATGTGTAACCCATTTCCCATTTATAGGTCATCAAGCAAGTGATGAGATTCAAGATGAGGCTCATGCCCTTTTGGTGTGCAGAGACGCAGATGTGTGTGCTTTGAGAAGAAAGTACGCTTACCTGTTCAACTGTTTCTCTGGTGATTTTTCAATGGAGCAACCATTTTTACAACAAGCCAGTGTCCAGGATGTTTCTGATTTCCTCTTGCAACACAACAACAAGCTTTTTTCGTTTGTTTCTGAGCTTATGACGATACCTTATGTATGCTAACATTCTTAGGGAGGTGGTCACTGGGTGGTGTAAAGATAAAAACAAGATTCCAGACACTCAATTTGGTTTCTATCCTGGCCGTAACACTTTGCAGCCCATTTTCATTTTGCGGCACTTGCAGCATGCTGCTCAGGTCAAGCGCCCAAATGCATCCCCAAGGCTGCATGCAGCTTTTATTGATTTCAAGCAGGCATACGATACAATTCCTAGGGAAGCTCTTTGGACTCACCTGCAGCGCATTCGTATGTCTGCGTGCCTGTTGGCTGTCATTAAAAGCATGTATGCCGCGGCTAATGATGAGTATATCTTGGTGGATGGCTGCAAGCAAGCTCGTGTGCGCCCCCATTTTGGAGTTAAGCAAGGCTGCCCGCTTTCCCCTTTGTTGTTCTCCTTGTATATCAATGACGTGGACTGCTTGGCAGAAAATGTGCAAGGGGCTATTACAGGCACTAGGGACGTTCGAGTCACCCACATGCTGTATGCAGTCGATTTGTGCCTCACTAGTAACCTTCCTGATCAGCTCAAACTGATGTTAAATAGGCTACATACGTATGCTCAGCGGAAAGGGTTGTTGATCAATACTGCCAAGTCTGAGATTGTGCACTTTAATTCAAAGGGTGATAATGTGCCAGCCTTTCGCTAGGTGGAGCTCGTTTGGCATGTGCAGATTCTTTTAGGTATTTAGGCATGCTGTTCACAAAACAACGCAACCCGCAAGCCACTGCTGAGTACATGTGTGCCCCTTTCCTAGCTGGTTGTAGACGGATTAGGCAATTCGCATCTGAGCACCGCCTGACAGATAGGCCGCATACCATGCTCTGGCTGACTAAAGCATATGCTCTCCCTGCTAGCATATATGCATGCCAGATTTGGGGCACTAGATTTATGAAAGAAGGAGCTGAAATGGACTGTCCTTTGCAAACTGTACATCTGTGCTTATTGAAGCGTATCCTTGGGGTAAAGCGCACCACTCCTAATTGGTCTGTACTGCGCGAGTGTGGGCATGAACCTTTACAGTTCTATTGGTTTTGTGCAGCAGTTAGGTTTTACAATGCTTTACTGCACAGCAACAGCACTAGACTCAGTAAGGTACTGCAAGCAGATGTTGAAATGAGCAGTCTTTCCCATAAATGCTGGACTTCATTTTTGGCTGCCTGCACAGGCTTGGACAGGTGCAACGTGTTTCCTCGTTGTGTTCGGTCAGGGCAGCCTATAGTCATGAGGGAGTTTGTTGTTGATCTGAGAAAAAGGCTGCAAGGTGCGTGGAATGCTGATGCCTTGGCAGAACATGGTGACCACACGAACAAATTAGCCAAATATCATCACTGGATGGCACTTCCTTTGAGACCCTTGTCTGTTCATGGTGCCCCCTTTTCTGTCCCCAGGTATTTGCATCTTGATTTGGGCAAGCGCACGCTAAGAAACACAGCACGTTTTCGCTTACATGCTCATACTTTAAGAGTTGAGACATCACTTTGGCAGGAGCACACATCAACTTGTGATAGATGTGAACAAGGACTCCAAGATCAAAAGCACGCGGTGTTCCTTTGTTCTTGCGCTTCTGTGTGTTCTCTTCGAAGGGCTTATGCACAGTTATTTTTTTACTTCCCCTCGTCTTATAGAATTTTTCTGGACGATTCAGGCACTTTCTACTATTCTCAAGCTAGCTCTGAGGATGCTATTCATTTCTTGCAGAAGCAAACTAACGAGACTTGTCGTTTTATTTCTGATCTCATGGATATTTTTTGTGCTGTTGGAACAGTTAAGCAGACCGAGCAGCCAAACTACCTGGCTGAAGGTCAAATCCCATTGTAACTCATTGTAACTCATTATGTTGGCTGGCGAGGACCAGTCACAGGCCGATCAGCCGAACAGTCTGGCTAAAGGTCCCCCTCTGTAAAATCTTAATCTAAATCATCAAGCAAGACCAGTGCATGTGTAGTCGGGATGCAACGCACACCTGGGCAAGCTACTCCCAGCATCTCGCGCCAGCGAAATTTTGTGCCATCAATTTGAAGCAGGGCTGTAGTAAATAGAGAAACTCCCCTTATACATGCAGCCTTTCTGGCTGGATTAGTCTTTCTCTGTCTTCTAACTTGAACTTTGCTACTTGAATGAGTGTACTGAGTTTGATGTCTTTTGCACTTCTTTTAAAATGGACTGGTTCGGCTAGAGGTACCTTTTATCGGCTGCAAATCGGCTGCATGCGCTCATCTGGCTCTTGAAAACGTATGCTATCCCAGCAGGAATGTATGCTAGCCAGATTTGGGCCACTCCTTACTTACGGCAGGGCGCAGAAGTGGACAACCTGTTGCAGAAGTGGATCCTGAACGTTTTGCAAAATCTTCTTGGAGTGAAATCCACAACACCATCTTGGAGCATTTTACGAGAATGTGGCATTGAACCTTTTCAGTTCAATTGGTTTCGTGCCACTATGCGCTTCTACAACTCGCTTACTAAGTGCAACTCTCGCCAGTCTGCTGCTGCCGCTGCTGCTGCTGCTGCTGCCCAGCCCTCCCCTCACCCACCGCCCCAACCTGCTGCTGCTGCTCAGCCGCCTCCCGCTGCTCAGCCGCCTCCCGCTGCTGCTGCCCCCTCCACCACCACACAATCAGCTGCCCCTGGTGTGGGAATCCTGCACCCCCCCCCCACCCCACCACACTGAGCAGCCGGCTAACTCCTACGCTGCTGCTGCTGCTGCTGCTGCTGCCCCCTCCTCCACCTCCACACGACGCAGCCCTCTACCGGCTGCTGCTGCGGCCAATGCTGCTGCCGCAAGCACTGGCAAGAAGCACGCCAGGAGCAAGGATCCCTCTGGGGACACTCCAACCCCCAAGGCCCCCATGACTCGGATGAGGGCCCGGCTGGACCAAGGTCAGGGTGCCACAGCCGAGGAGGAGATCCAGCCCAACTACGCGCCCTACGCTCAGGACGACGGAGAGTACGGTGTTGATGTAGAGGGAGGGGATGATGAGGGGAGTGATGATGAGGGCCCGGAGTTCTTGGATCCAGAGGAAGCTGAAGTGGGCCTTGACCAAACATATAATGAATGGAAGAGTAGGAAGGGAAAGAAGGGAAAAAAGTACAAGGGCTAGGAAGGTGGCCGGCCTGAGCCTGGGCGTAAGCTCAAGCTCTTAGTATGGAATGTGCATGGGATTGGGGGGCGATCTGCTGATGCTAATACAGAGCTCAAGGTTTTAGATGTATGCCACATGGTCAAAGACCATGACATTGCAGTGCTTACAGAAACAAGAACTGGTGATGCATCTAGGTTGCTGCAGCACTTGCCTGGCTTTACTTTGCACAACTTGGGAATGGCTAGAGAGAACGAAGGCAAAAATGGGTTTGGGATTGCTGTGTTTGTTGCGCCAGGCAGCTCAGATTATGTGCGCTTCCATAAAGTCAGTGAGCACACGCAGTGTATTTGGCTTCAATGTGACAAAAAGATGTTTGGGCTGGGGGAACATGTGATGATAGGTGCTACTTACATAAATCCTCTGAGTGGTTCGTTTACTTCTCGTGCTGTTCACTCTCACTATACTAACCTTTTTGAGGACGTGCTTGATGCTTTTCAGGTATCTTCGCAAGTCATTTTGTGTGGCGACTTTAATGCGCATGTTGGAGAGCTGAGTGAAGTGAGTGACGCGCATTCTTGGTTTGTGTTGGACTGCCCTGAGCTCCTTGAGAATAGGAGATGTGCGTGCAAGAGTGTGAACAAGGCAGGCCAGCTGTTAGTTGATCTAGCAGCTGCGACGAGTATGGCCATTTCTACTGGGCGTGTTGTTGGAGATGATGGGCAGCCCTCTTTCACTGGGCATTTTGGTGATAAGAGAAGTAGGCCAGACCATGTGTTGTTGTCTCCGGCTCTGCTCAAAATTGTACAATGTTTTGAGATGAAAGACACGCGTGCCTCAGATCACGCAGGCTTGAGCACTGTGTTTAGAGTGACTGATGAGGGTGGAGAAGGTGTGAATGCTCCACACCATGTGTGCAAAGCTGGAGAGTGTATCAACAAGTTAGTGTTGCGTTGGCAGCAGGATAAGGCCCAAGTTTACGCTGAGCACATTCGGGACAATGCTGAACTGCTGGCTCAGTTTGATGAGGCAGAGAGGTCTGGGGATGTAGATAAATTGGCGTTTTGTGTGCGTTCTTTGATCATCCAGGCTGCGAGCAGTAGAGCTGTGGGCATGTCAGCCCGAGCAAAGTGTGTTTTTAAACGTGAGCGTAATAGGAAGGGTCCTCTAAACCCTGTGTGGTTCAATGAAGAATGTCAGGAAAAGCGTAGGGCTTTCATTGAGGCAGTGAAGCGTGGTGAAGCCAGGCATGCTTGCAGATTTCTCAAGAGGGAGAGTATGAGGTGCAATCGTAGGATGAAGCGAAGGCACGCGAGACAGTTGCGGAATTTGTTTTTGGACAGGCTATTTCGGAAGGATCCGGCAGTGCACGCTTTACTAAAAAAGCACACCAAGCCTCACACAACCCCTGTGCCTGCTCCAGCTTGGCATGATCACTTACACAAACACTTCAGAGCAAAGAGGACATTTGAAGAGTCTCGCCCATCTGCGAGGGATATGGCTGTGCCACTGGGCCGGCGCAACCTTCCACCTGAGGTCCTTCTCAGGCGGGGCGCGCAGTCTGGGTGGGCTCCTGAGCCAGATGAGTTTGAGATCCCTGATGTATCTGTGTTAGAAGGTATGTTGGGTAGTGAATTTTAGAAGTTGAATGTTGGTGCCTCTTCAGGCTTTGATGCGATCCCGATTCCTTTTCTTAAGCATGCGTGCTTGCCAGTGCAGTGTGGGAATAAAACCAAACAAGTAAATGTGCTGGTGCCTCTGTTGGCTCGTCTTTTTAAAGTGTTGCTGACTGAAAGTAAAGTGCCTGCGTGCTGGAAGGTTGCCAAGTTGAGCCCCATTCACAAAAAAGGGGAAGTGCTGAAACCTGGGAATTATAGGATGATTGCGGTTAGCGGTGTAATGTATAGGATTTATGCTAATGTGCTGAAAAATCTGGTGACAGATTGGTGTATGAAAAAGGGAAAGATTCCGGACACGCAGTTTGGCTTCTTTCCAGGAAGGAGCACTCTGCATCCTCTGTTCATTCTGGGGCACCTCAAGCACGCTGCGAAAAAATTGAAGCCACGGAATTCTTCCAGATTGCACGTTGCTTTCATTGACTTTTCTCAAGCTTATGACACCGTGCCCAGACAGCAGCTTTGGTCTCACTTGCAGCGCAATGCAATGCCGACTCCTCTGCTCAGTGTGATCAGAGATATGTATGATAATGATGAGTACATTCTAATGGATGGTGAGAAAAGGGCGCGCGTGCAGCCATCGAACGGTGTTAAGCAAGGTTGTCCTTTGTCCCCCATTCTTTTCTCTCTGTACATCAATGATATGGGCAGAGAGATAAGTGAGGGCATTGAGGGTGCTGTGACTGGTGATAGAGTGAATGGTGTGTCCCACATGATGTACGCTGATGACCTTGGATTAACTACGAATGACCCTGGTGAAATGCAGAAGATGCTGGACAGACTCCGTGTGTAAGCCCAGAGAAAAGGGTTGACTGTAAACACATCTAAGTCTGAGGTGGTGCACTTCAACAGTACGTCTGTCTCTCCTCTGCAGAATCCTTTTACGTATGATGGAGTGGTCCTTCCAGAGAAGGACAGGTTCAAATATTTGGGAGTGCTGTTGGATAAAAAGATGGATTTCAAGGTAGCTGAGGAGCATGCGGTGCGGCCTTATATGGCTGCACAGAGAAGGATTTCGGAGTTTGCCAAGGGTCATGACCTGAAAAACAGGCCTCATGCTATGCTCTGGTTGTCTAAGGTGTATGGCATTCCTGCTGGGATGTATGCGTGCCAGGTGTGGGGAACTCATTACTTGAGAGAAGGCAGTGAGTTTGATAGTCAATTGCAGAAAAGACATCTGTGTTCCTTGAGGCGCATTCTTGGAGTAAAGAACAGTACTACAAATTGGCCGGTGTTGAGAGAGTGTGGCCAGGAGCCTCTGCAGCTCTTCTGGTTCCGTGCCTCCATCAAGTTTTTTAATAGCATGCTTGACTCCAATAGTGAAGTTTTGCGTTGTGTGCTGAGGGCTGATTTAAGTCTGGCTTCTTTTGATTCCTCTTGCTGGGCTGCTGAAGTCTCTAATGCTTTTGGTGGGATGCGGAATGGTGATTCGTTCAAACAGAACATGCTGAGAGCTGAGAAAATCCCCATGCAAGAGTTCATTGGTGATTTGCGATACAGACAGCAGAAAGTGTGGAGAGGGGCCGATGTTTTTTGTCCTCGTGCAGTTAACAAGAAGGCAGTGACGTATCATAAGTGGTGTGGGAATTTTGAGAGTGGTCCCAGAGGTGCTCCTTTTTGTATCCCCTCGTATCTGTTCAAGGATTTGGACAAGCATGTTTTGAGAAACATTAGCAGATTTAGATTGCGTGCTCATCACTTGAGAGTGGAGTCTGGTAAATGGCTTGGGGGTTCAAGTATCTGCGATAAGTGTGAGTGTGGGGAAGTCCAGGATGAAAAACATGTGCTTTTCTTTTGCAAATGTACTGAGGTGCGTGAGCTACGCACGAGATACAAGGACCTTTTTGAGGAGATGTTTAAGACTTTGCGTGTGTTTGCTCCGCCTTCAAACGCTGACTTTATTCCATTCTTGGCTTGCCATCATACTATCACTGATTTTGAGATCAATGCTTTCCTAAATCAAGACTCATACAGACTTCTTAGATTTGTGTCAGACTTAGTCTCAATTTTTGATACTGGTTGAGCTTGTTTCACCAGCTGCCATCAGCCAGAGTCTCGGGCTGTAGGCCACCATTGTAAACCCCTTGTACTAAGTGCAACAGTCTCCTCCTCAAAAAGGTTCTCCATGCTGACATCAGCCTTAGCTCCATGACTGATTCTTGTTGGACGTCCCACCTCTTATCTGCGCTGGATGGTTTGGCTCACTCGGATCTGATGAAACGTCAAATTATGGCTTGCGACCCTGTGAACCTCAGTCAATTTGTGGTGGACCTAAGAACTAGACACCTTAGCTACTGGAATCAATTCACAGCCCCTGATCCAAGAGTAAGCAACAGTAAGCGGCTGACTTACCATCAATGGTGCGCTCTCCCTGTCAGAAATGCACATGCCATTGACCCTCCTTATACTCAGCCTAAATACATGTACTTGGATCTTCCCCATCATGTCATTCGCAACACTGCCAGATTCAGGCTGCGGGTACACGCTCTCCGAGTTGAACGGGCTACTTGGTCCAATAGTACTTCTCCGGTCTGTGATATCTGTGATTCTGATGACATACAAGATGAAAAACATGTGTTGTTCAGATGCTCCAATCCCCAGGTCTGCTCTCTCCGAGAGTCCATCAAAAGTGTGTCTCACTTTTTGGGCACAACTTCTCTTTCCTACACCTTCACGTCTCCCACAGGATCATCATGATGCCCTATCTAGGCACCATTCACCATGTGAATTCCCAGGATATAAATATTTTTTTAAACCAGGATAACAACAAACTTCCTTTTTTTCTTCATGACCTCATGTGTATTTATGAACAGGCTAGCAGTCAAACGTCTTGACTGAGGCCTTTTTTCCCTTGTAACCCTTGTAACCCTTGTACCTTTTATGCTTTGACTAAGCTGCCTACGTAGGCAGGGACAGCCATGTAACCTCAGCTGATTCTGTTTTCACCGGTTCACTTCTGCATCCCACACTGCTGGGTCTGTCAAGCAAGCAGGGCTGTGTGTATTCCAGCAAAGACTCCTACATTTTCCCAACCCCTGCAAGTCCAGCACAGCTTCTTTTTCTTTTTCCGACAGACAGAGGCCCCACCCTCTACAATCATCAAACCAAATGCAAGAAATTGACAGCACGTCAAGTGTTATGACGTACAAGCTCTTCTATGATTAATCAAAAAGAGGCATCCATCCGGGGAGCAATGTTCGCTGGGTTTCAGTTCATTGACTATGGTTATAAATACAAACACCAACACTAATGAAGTAAACATGTACATCACCAGAGCACGTACTTGTTTTGGGTGTCGTTAGGGTTCCTTGCTTTGCAAGAATCAATGCTTATCATAAGCATGATGCCTAAGCCCCTCAGTACTCTGGAGAACGCGGGGCCATGCACTGACAATGGTACGGTGTACAGGTACATTTTCAAATTCCAGTGGGAGAGTAAGAAGGCAGGTATGCTGGTTAAATGGCTTGCCACTGACTCAACAACCAGTCAAAGTCTAGGACAGATGCATTGCCATAAAACAAGCGCACACTTTTTTCATATTTGCCCCACATGGTACAGGACAGCGAGACCCTGGGGCCAGACAAAAGAAAAGCAATGCTGAATGAAATGGCCCACGAGAAGTCCAGCAGCGCCCTTGCTAGCTTGCTGCTCACTTGTGGAACCATTTCTTACATGCATGCGGCCCTTAGGCTGGCGTTCCTTTTCTTCTAGCCCACGCAAAATCCAGCAGGACTTCAATCAAATGCCTGCTCCTCCAAAGTGATCAATTTATGGATCTTGCGCACCTGCGACGCACCACATTTGGCAACAATTGGAAAGAGATTACTTTGAATCCTGGCAAGATTCAAGATGTGAGGCGCAAATGCACTGCTGCTCATGCGTTTGGTCTGTTTGAAAGTTGCAAGCAGTGCATAGCATTGCACTCTCCTTGCAGTTAGTCAAAGGGACATGAGCCTCACAAAATGTTCCAAGCATGCTCCCATTGCTGCATACCCATCGCGCCCCTTCATTCAAGCCTGCTGTGCTGCGCCTCCTCTCCCTCTGTACCTATGTCCATGCAAAAGCATCTTCTTATATTGCGCAGACGCCCGTGGTTGGACTAAACTATGAAGCCTGCTGCACCACGCCTCTGAGAGGCATACCAAGGCATATGGAGGACACAGGGCCTTTTAAATCCAGTTGCCCCAGCAGCAATGCAGAACTGAGCGTGTCCCTGCTTCCTGATGCTCCCTTTCCCTTGCAAATCAAGCTGTACTGGGAGTCAGAGGAAGAGTTTCAGAAGTTTACATGCAGAAGTTGTCCGTCAAAACGCGTGACTGCAAGGCTGTACCGTGAAGAAAAAGGTTGCTTAAGATGCTCAGGTGCTGTCATATGGGAAAGGCACAGCAAAACGACGCACCAGGTGCAGCTTTTGGTACCCAAGGAGCTGCTCCATGGTGCTCCGTTGATCCACTTGTCAGCCAAAGGCACAGCAAGGATGCAGACACAGCAAAGCCAGGTGCGTTCAGTGCCCTAGGTCTGCTCTGAGGTAGTACTCCGTTGACCCGACGGCCAGCCAGAGAAAATAGGCACAGCAAAACCACGCACCAGGTGCAGCTTCTGATGCCCAAGGAGCTGCTCCAAGGTGCTCCGTTGATCTGCTGGGGAGTGCGCGGGCCGTGCAGTCGCGGAGCCCTCTTCCCCCTCCTCCACAGCTGATTGCTGCAGCTCATGCAAGTACCTGGCAGCGAGCATGGAGCGCAAGATGAACGGCAAAGCTTGAGTGCTGGAGCAATTCAATGACGTTGAGCAAAAGCACCTGCGGAACAATGCAAAGGAGAAAAGACATCATTGCGGTGCTTCTTGGTGGAGAAAGAAGGCAGATGGTGAGAAGACATAAATGCGGTGCTTCCTGGTGCAGAAAGCAGGCAGATGGTGAGAAGACATCATTGCGGTGCTTCCTGGTGTAGAAAGAAGGCAGCTGGCGAAAAGACATGATTGCGGTGCTTCCTCGTGCAGAAAGAAAGCAGCTAATGAGGTGCGGAGCTGATGGGATGCGCAGGAGGAGGGCAGCTCATGACGTGTGCTACTGGACTGAGTATGGTCCCCAGAGCTGAGGACCTGGAGGCACAGCTGAAACACCTGTCTGAAGGATGAAATGGGACTGAACAGCTGAAACACCTGCCTGAAGGATGAAATGGGACTGCACTTCCAGCATAACACTTAAAAGGAGGTCTACGGCTACGCTCAAACACACAGGAGGCGGTGAAAGTGCCGAGGTCAGCCTCGATACAATTTGTTGGCTGTGCTTCGCCTTCAGCAGTCAGGAATTGAAAAAAAAGTGGCTTATTGATTCTAATAGCACAACTGCCCACAAGAGCCTGAAAAATCTCCCCTTCCACTCGTACATGCCTGCCTGCCAAAGCACTGTGCCAAGCATGTAATAACATTGGCACCTGCACTAGCAATGAATCCATGTTCTTCCTGAGCATGCTCAACTGTCAGACGGTGAATTGAACTGATCAAAAGTGAACCCCTACCTTTCCTTAATGCGCGCAGCCGGACCTGGTGCGCGTAGTCTTTTCTTTCCTTTTCTGTTTTGCTTTGTTCTTCTGGGCCCTTACCTGTAGGCGGTAAGAAAGGCCTGTGGCCACGCTTACGCTCACACACACAGGGGGTGGTGAAAATGTGAATGTTTTAGACAGGCGGTGAAATAACTTACCAGTTGTGAACCCCTACCTGTAGGCAGGTACCACTCATGGAGAAATATCACTCACCCTGTTACATACCACAGACTCCCCTACACCTGTAGGTGGCAAGAAAAGGTCTGTGGCCACGCTCACAGGAGGTGGTGAACATGTTAAAGTCAGGCGGTGATTCCCCCTGATCAGGTGTGAACGCGCGCACACACACACACACACACACACACACACACACACACACACACAAACACACACACACACCTGTAGGCGGCCAGAAAATTGGCTGCCCCCAGCTCTGCCTCCAGCCCCATGCGGAGCTCCTCAACGCGCATTGCAGCAGCAACGTTGGGGGACCTGTAGGGGTGGAAGCGTTGCAGCCGCATGACACCCATGCAACGCATGAAGCAGCCATGCCACTGCTTTACAGAATTACAGTACACACATGGCAGAGTCGATGCGCAGCATACGCCGACAAGCACCAAGATGAAACTCATGTGACGCAGCCATATATCACTGCCTTGCGGAGGCCTTTTAACACACATATTTTTTGGCAGGCTCATGCAAGCGCCAAAAAGGTGACGCTCAGACGGTGCAGTCATGGCCCTACTTCCTGGAATTTTGTCACAAATGGCAGAGTCCATGCGCAACTCACGCTACTCACTCTTGGGGAGCTCGGTCGTCTGGATCATGCTGCTCTGGGGGCAGGCGCAGTGTGCTTGGAGTGAAAGGCCTGCTGGAGGTCTTGGTATTGCCGCCCTTTTGTGCATGCTGGCTTTGCGGCCCTTGCTGCTGCTGCTGCTGCTGCTGATGATGATGGGAGGAGGGGGACGGGTGCCCGCTGCTGCGATGGAAGCGGGCTGCTGCTGGTGGAGTGGAGAGCGTGCGGGTGTGGCTGGAGTTCGGTGGCCCATCTTCCCCTGGCCCTCCATGCGTGCTGCCTTGAGTGCCTCTACCGGGAGGAAGCTGTTGGCTGTGTTGACGGGCGTGTGTGGCATCTATTACATGCCCTTCCCTACTCCTGCTCCGGCCCTCGTCCATGCTGTTGCTGTTGCTGTGCTTCCCTTCCGAGCTGCTCTGCTGCCCATCCTCCTCCTCCTCTGCGCCTAGCACCTGCTGGATCTGAGAGAGCACCTCCAGCAGCTCCGCCTTTCCACGCTTGGCCCAAACCTCCAAGGCTTTGGTTTGCGCAACCCCACCCTCACCCCCACCCTGTGCGGTGCCGTTGCTAGGCAGGTGGCTCTGCTGCTGCTGCTGCTGCTGCTGCTGCGAGCGTGATGGCGGCCGTTGCTGCTGCTGGTGCTGGTGCTGCTGGTGCTGCCAATGGGCATGAGAGGGGGGCAGGGGCGTAGGTGCTGTGGTGGCGTGCACTAGCTCACTGCCAAATGGTGTGTAAATGTGCACCTCGGGGAAACTCTTTGTGGGAGGTAGGCGTGGCGGGGGGGAGGCCCCAGGAGTACCACCACTGCCCCCTGCCGCAGCAGCGGCTGCAGCTGCGGCCCTTGCAGCAGCAGCCACACGCCAGGGAGGCTCCTGTTGACGTGCAGGGTGGGCAGCGTTTGCTGTGGCTTTGTCTGGAGATTGGAGGGGGGGTGCGCTGGGGCTTGGGCGGTGCCTGCCCCGGGGGGCAACGCGGGCCTTGTTGGGTTCGTCGCCCCCCCTTTGCTGCCCTTGCTGCTGCTGTTGCTGCTGGCCCTGCGATGAGCCAATGTCCACAACGAGCACATGGCCATGATGCGAGCCCTCCCCCTTCTGCTGCATCTGCACTGCAAACTTGGCACCCAGCTGGCTGAGCTCCTCGCGCTTCACGCGTGCGCGTGCTGCCTTGATCTGCGCCTGGTGTGCAGCCATGTGCTCTGCAAGCTCCTCTTGCAGCCGCCGCTTGGACTCCTCCTGGTAATGCAAACAAGTGAATAGGGGATGACCAGCTGTTCGCACTCCTTGAAGGCTACATGGACGTGTTGGTTGCAGCAACAGCCCTGTTATTTTCACCTGATGCCACTCCTTGCCGCAAAAAGCAATCAAAACATGTGCTGCAAGACTCCTTTACGATGGGTGCCTGCACGTCCGCCTAAACACGGAACAATTAATAGCACAAACCATCACACAGCAGCATGTGCACACACGCGCACACACACGTACACGTACACATACGCATACACAAACACACACACCTTGCTGCGCAGCTCCTCTGCCATAGCTTCGTTGCGCTTGGCGCGCGCCTCCTCACGCGCGCGCTGCTCCAGCAGCTGCCGCTCCACCTCACGCTGCCGCTCTGCTGTGCGGTGTCGCACTGCCAGCGCTGCTTCCTGCATGGCAAGAATTCAAGGGGCTTCAGGACAGCAGTAAGGCTTCAGACTGCCAGCACAGCTCCCTCAGCCCTTCTCTTACAGCAAAGACGATCTGCTGTGCGATGCCGCACTGCCGGCGCCGCCTCCTGCTCAATTAGCATTCACCAGATGAGAATGCCAGCACGGCTCCAGGGCACCAACAAGGCAACAGAGCAGCGCCAGCGAGGCTCCCTCAGCCACGACGCTCTGCCATGTGGTGCCACACTGCCGGCGTCGTCTCCTGCATTTCAAGGATTAAACGGGTAAGGATGCCAGCAAGGCTCCTCTCAGCTACGGCGCTCTGCCGTGCGGTGCTGCACCACCAGCTCTGCCTCCTCCTGCATTCCAGGAATTCATCAGATAGGAGCGCCAATAAGACAGGCAGTCAAGAAGCACTACCGTGCGAAGCTGCACCGCCAGCGCCGCCTCCTGCATTCCAGGAATTCATCAGATAGGAGCGCCAACAAGACAGGCAGTCAAGAAGCACTACCGTGCGGTGCTGCACCGCCAGCACCGCCTCCCGCATTGCAAAGATTTAATGGACCAGAATGCAAGGCTCCTATTACAATAAAGCTCTGAAAGGCAGTGCCACACTGGCAGCCATGTCCGGCATTGCAATCCACCTAAAATGGCCTCCAGTCAAGAAGCTCTGTGCGGTGATCCCATCTGCATTCCATTCAGATTCAGAGAAAGGCAGTGCTTATGATCCTGCCTGCATCCCATGAAGGTTTAAAAAGACGCAACGTTGTGATCCTGCCTGGATTCCAGGAAGATTTAGTGTAAATGAGGCGCTTAGGAGGCTCCCTCCGGTAAGAGCGCTTGGCTGCACACCTAGCACTGCCTCTGTCATTCACCAGGAGCCAAGTGGTAAGTGCGAGAAGAAATACTGAGCTGGACCACAGCACTCGCCACAGAAGCAGGTGGGACTCCATGACACACTTGTACAATTCAGGATTGCATGGCAAAAGGAGGCACTCCTCAGACGAGGCACCCGCACACTAGACCCTTGCGCTGCCTCTCGTATGCCAAGTGCAGCCAGTGCGCATGCAAGCAAGCACCGCTACACAGCCCTTGAGGGACGTTTGGCCACCACCACACAGGGCGCCATGTCCATGCCACAGAGTCCAATCACTGAGGTTGCCAGTGCTCATGCAAGCAAGTATCAAGGTTGCCGGTACACGCGCGAGCACCACTGCACAGCCGTCAAGGCGCACCTGGCCACCACTACACAGGGTGCCATGTCCATGCCACAGAGTCCAATCACTGAGGTTGCCAGTGCTCATGCAAACAAGTATCAAGGTTGCCGGTACACGCGCGAGCACCACTGCACAGCCGTCAAGGCGCACCTGGCCACCACTACACAGGGTGCCATGTCCATGCCACAGAGTCCAATCACTGAGGTTGCCAGTGCTCATGCAAGCAAGTATCAAGGCTGCCGGTAAACGCGCGAGCACCGCTTTAGGCAGCCCTCAAGGTGCACTTGGCCACCATTACATAGGGTGCCATGCCACGGTGTTCAATTGCGAAGGTTGTAAGCACCACTGCGCAGACACCATGGCACACTTGGACACCATTATGCAGGAAACCACGCTCATGCACGACCAGGGTGAGCAGGGACTCAGGATATGCTCATTCGGTTGGCACAAGCTCCAGACAAAAGTGCGCCTATTGAAAATAAGCCACAAAAGTACCAGGCATGCAAACAGCAGAGGAGCACACCCACTGAACACATGATCCGAGGCGAGCATGACATGCAGGGCTGCCTGTTGGCCTAACCTGCGTGCGTTTGGCTGCTGCTATTTTCTTGCGCTCGCGCTCCTGCAGCACAGCCAGCTTATTGGCCTCCAGCTCGCTCAAGCGCTGCTGCTGCTTCTGACCCAGGACGCCTTTGGGGCGCAGTGCTATGCGCTGCTGCTGCTGCACAGACAGCGGCTGTGCAAGCAGCTGCTCTCCTGCTGCCCCCACCCCCCCTGCATCCGCGTGGTAATTGTGGTGATGATGCTGCGAGTCCATGCCGCTCAGCACAAGCCCGTTTTCCTCCACCGCCTGCTCTGCTTGCTGCTGCTGTGCTAAGGGTGTGAGCGGACCACGCTGTGCCTGCTGGCCATGCACATGCAGCGCCATCGCACCCTCCAACTCGCTCAGTGCTTGGTGCTGCTGCCTAGCCCAAGTGCCCCCGCCCGCGCCATGGCCACCGGCATGGCGTGCGTGGTGGGGGTGACCCGCTTGGGCCATGGCACTGGGGGGCAGCTTGCGGCCGGTGAAGCCAGGGTGATAAGGAGAGGCACCTGGCATTATTGATATGGAGAGGCATCATGGACAAGGATCAGGCATATAGAGAGGCATCATTGCTAAGGAGAGGCATGATTGATAAGGACAAGGCATAGGGAGAGGCATCGTTGGTAAGGAGGGGCGTCATTGGTAAGGAGAGGCATTATTGACAAGGACAAGGCATAAGAAGAGGCATCATTGATAAGACGAGGCACCTGGCATCATTGGGGGTGCCACCACACCTCCGCTGCCGCCCCTAAGCAGGGAGGCAGCCATGGTGCCCGTTAGCGAGGACTGCTGCTGCTGGTGCTGGTGCTGGTGCTGTTGTTGTTGTTGCTGGCGCTTGGCTAAACGACGAGCCTCCAAAGACACCTTAGGAGGCTGCTGAGGTGCTTGTGTCAAGCTGCCCCGCTGCAGGCCTCCTCCGCCCCCTCCCTGCTGCTCACTGCTGCTGTACGGAGGCTCGAGGTGGAGCCCCCTCAACCCACCCCTGTGCTCCGATCCTTGCTGCTGCTGCTGCTGCTGCTGCCGATGTTGCTGGTGCAGGTGCTGATGGTGGTCCAGGCCTTGAGAGCTTGCAAACTCCTGCTCAAACGCCTGCTCAAACTCCTGCTCGTCCTGCTGCGCTTGCTCGTGCTGGGACTGCGCCATTTCTGTCCATCCGTGCGCATCCAAGTCCGAGCTCTCACCCCCGCTGTAATCATCGTCCCCTTCATCATCCTCTCCATCCCCCTCGTCCCCCCCGCCCTCATACTCCGGAACATCATCAGCATTGTCATCATCACTGCCACCTGCTGCCTGCTCTTTGGTCCTGGCATCCGCAGCTGCCGCCTCTTCTTGCGGCGGCTGAGTCACTGAGGGAGCTGCTGGTGTTTGGGGTTGGGGGGACGCTTGAGGGGGCTCAGCAAAGGTGGGAGGTGTACTTTTGTGGTGTCGGTGCTTGGTGTCCAGTCGAGGCCGGGATACTGGCTTGGACCTGCAGCATTGCATGGCAGTTACTGTTCAAGATGGGTCACTTTTGTTGACTGCGCTTTCACGGGTGTCAGTGACTGGCATCCAGTCGAGGCCTAGACACTGGCTTGGACCTGCAGCATTGCATGGCAGGTACTGTTCAAGGTGGGTCACTGTTGTTGACTGCGCTTTCACGGGTGTCAGTGACTGGCATCCAGTCGAGGCCTAGACACTGGCTTGGACCTGCAGCATTGCATGGCAGGTACTGTTCAAGGTGGGTCACTGTCGTTGACTGCGCTTTCACGGGTGTCAGTGACTGGCATCCAGTCGAGGCCTAGACACTGGCTTGGACCTGCAGCATTGCATGGCAGGTACTGTTCAAGGTGGGTCACTGTTGTTGACTGCGCTTTCACGGGTGTCAGTGACTGGCATCCAGTCGAGGCCTAGACACTGGCTTGGACCTGCAGCATTGCATGGCAGGTACTGTTCAAGGTGGGTCACTGTCGTTGACTGCGCTTTCACGGGTGTCAGTGACTGGCATCCAGTCGAGGCCTAGACACTGGCTTGGACCTGCAGCATTGCATGGCAGGTACTGTTCAAGGTGGGTCACTGTTGTTGACTGCGCTTTCACGGGTGTCAGTGACTGGCATCCAGTCGAGAGGCCTGGACACTGGCTTGGACCTGCAGCATTGCATGGCAGGTACTGTTCAAGGTGGGTCACTGTTGTTGACTGCGCTTTCACGGGTGTCAGTGACTGGCATCCAGTCGAGGCCTAGACACTGGCTTGGACCTGCAGCATTGCATGGCAGGTACTGTTCAAGGTGGGTCACTGTTGTTGACTGCGCTTTCACGGGTGTCAGTGACTGGCATCCAGTCGAGAGGCCTGGACACTGGCTTGGACCTGCAGCATTGCATGGCAGGTACTGTTCAAGGTGGGTCACTGTTGTTGACTGCGCTTTCACGGGTGTCAGTGACATTGTATGTCAGACGGTACGGTACTGGCGTCCAGTCGAGAGGCCTGTCCAGTGGACACTGGCTTGGATCCACATTCGAGGCCTAGACACGGCTCTGCAGCGCATCATGGTAGTTAGTGAGCATGGTAGTGTGGGTTACTTTATTGGCTGTGCTGTGGGGTGGGGTCAAAACAAGGTACGGTGGAGACCTGACGCTAGCCTGGACCTGCTGCACTGCGCGGCAGCCAGTAAGCAGATGTTAGCTTTTTTAAGCTGTTGGACAAGTAGATTTTGTCATATCCAGCACAGTCTTTGGAACAATTCGTGTGAAGCATTTGTTGCCTCTGGAGCAGGTGCGTTTGCTGCCAAGGTGGAGCCTTTCTATAAGGCTGAGCAACATAGCAAAGGGTAAATGGCAGAGGGGATAGCAGAGGGTGAATGGCAGCAAGGAGAGCACGCTGGAGCTGGATCGACTGGGTGACACAAGTAAAGCATAGGCAGTGCCGTGGTTTTTGTTTCTTGTCGTCAGAGGTAAGCGCATGAAGCAAGGTCCAAGCTAAACCCAGGCCATCCTCTGTGGCTAAGCCAGACTGGTGCGCGCACAACCCACAGCAAACCACCTGAAGCAAGTTAGGAGCTCGTTGCTCCTTTGCCAAGCAAAGCCAGGAGGCGCCCCATGCCAGCGCCCAATCCTCTGTGGCTAAGCCAGACTGGTGCGCGCACAACCCACAGCAAACCACCTGAAGCAAGTTAGGAGCTTGTTGCTCCTTTGCCAAGCAAAGCCAGGAGGCGCCCCATGCCAGCGCCCAATCCTCTGTGGCTAAGCCAGACTGGTGCGCGCAACCCACAGCAAACCACCTGAAGCAAGTTAGGAGCTCGTTGCTCCTTTGCCAAGCAAAGCCAGGAGGCGCCCCATGCCAGCGCCCAATCCTCTGTGGCTAAGCCAGACTGGTGCGCGCAACCCACAGCAAACCACCTGAAGCAAGGTTAGGAGCTCGTTGCTCCTTTGCCAAGCAAAGCCAGGAGGCGCCCCATGCCAGCGCCCAATCTCCCACCAACCCTCCAGGGCCCTCACCTCGGGGCAGCCTTGCGCATGTGTTTGCCTTCAGAGCCCCCTCACCTTGTAGACAAGTGCAGCTGTGTAACACTTTCCTTTCTTTTCTTTTCTTTCCGTTCCTTTCCTTCCCTTTCTTTTCCTTTCCTTTCCTTTCAGAGCCACCTCACCTTGGAGCAGGAGAAGGCTCAGCTGGGTTGCCCTGCTGCTGCTGCTGCTGCTGCTGCTGCTGCTGCTGCTGCTGGTATTGCAGCTGGAGCTGGTGCTGCTGCTGGTAGCCCTTCTCTGCCGGAATGGTGATGCCCAAGGGTACCGGCTGTTGCAGGGGTGACAGCTGCATGACGTGCTTGGCGTAACGTTCGACGTGGCGCCGCACATATGACAGGCGCAGGATTTGATCCATGGAGGGTCGATCCTGTGGTGAATAAAAAGCAAAGTGCAAGTGCGGTGGTAGGCTATGCACGATGGGATAGGGGGCTAACTGAAGCAACAAATGGTTCAGCTGATGTAACTCGCCCCGCCCATTGGCCCCCAAAACATACCCTCTCAAGCTTGGCACCAAGGCAGTGTGAATACTGTTCATGAAAGAACTTCACCAGCGGTTCCACGGAAATTGTTTAGGGCTCTGGAATCAAGGGAATACAAGTCTTTTATTTAAGGCCAGCAGTGTGATTTGGGGCCATCCAACTTCTTCCTGTCCTGGGCACATATGGATTAACTTCTAATCATCATTGCTGAGAATAGAAGGAAGCCTGAGAGGGATCACCCTGCACGTGCACAAGCACGTCAGCTTCAATGAAAGTTTGAAACTGCCCAGGAGGGTAAAAATTAAAAAGTAGTGGACACCATGTCAAAATTATGGGCGGGAGGCCCAAAAGGACCACCCACCCCCCTTTCCCCCCAAATACTGCCCCTCTCCCCAAGGAAAGGGTACCAATCTGCTCCTTTTTCAATTCCCCATCCATCTGCATACTCAGCGCAATGAAAAATTGAGTTGCAGCAGAGTTATAGGCCCGAAACTGAGCAGCGGACGCCCATGCATACCTGCCCTTCCAGGCACCTACAACAGGGTTGCAAGCCCACAAACTGCCCTCTTGACTTCACCAAGAAATGATGCAGCATACATTGCCTCTACCTTGGAAGTTTGGAATGATTTGCTGCATGTTTGTCTCCACACCCCCTGCTGCCCACACCCTTGCGCCCATGGCACTGACTCCCAGGCATGCACCCAGAACTGACCCCCCCTTTCACCTCTGTACTTAAAAAGGGTGCCAATCGACAGTTATCGAGCTCAGGAATCCATTGGTATATTTAAAACTTCAAGAAAGTGGCTTAGAAAAATTATGGAGGGGGGGTCCCAAAAAGTCCGGCCCCCCTCTAAGGACCCCCCACCCCCCACCCCCTCCGATTGGACCCATACATATACCAATTGACGCCTCTCAGTCTCAGGCTTCTGAATATTTAGTTTTTATATGGAAAACCACATGAGTGCCAAACATTATACTCGTTGGGGCCTCCTGAACAGCCTCTAAATTTATTATCAAGCAGACCAATGTGTGTAACAAAAGCCTAACATTTCCCCCACTTTGGAGTTTTGATTGAAAACGCTGTTGACAATGTGAATTTCCCTCAATGCAAAACATCCAACCTCCTCCTGACAAAATGAATCATCCAACGTCCAATATTGCAAAACCCCCCAGCTTCCTGCCAACAATGTAAAACACCCAAAGGAACTTCACACCTTTGGGTTTTGTTTGAGCATGCTATCGACAATGTTGCGAAGTGGGCTGGAGTACTTGGTGGGCACCGGGGGGTAGCGGCCCTTTAAGATCTTCACAACCTGTGGACATGAGAGCAGAGAATGGCTGGCTTGCAAATTTGGCACAAGTTTCTGTATGCTTCTGCTGAGCGTTGACACCAGTAAAATATTACACCATCACAACATAGGAAGACCTGTAGGACAAGTTTTTTAGTAAGAGGGTTGTGACCTCAACACAATCAGACCATAAGTGAGACCAAAGCTCATCACAAAGGCATGCGCCTTTTGCACTGCAGTTTACTCATCACTTTTGGAGCACAAAAGCTGCAGAGAGGACACAGCCTTTCCCTGCAGCACACCAAACTGTGATCATCCCGCACCCATGGAAAAACACAATTCCTTGAATCCCGCCTTAATTCTGCGTTCCCCCAGTATCTAGCATTGGGTGTGCTACATGTTCCTGCAGGGGCCTGCAGCCTCTTTCTGCCCTATAATGCTGTGAAACAAGAAGATCGTACTCTGCTCCTGCATGCATGCAGGAAGGTCTGAAAAAAAATCCTTAATCTTATAGAAAACCTGCTGTCTTAAAGCTCATGAAACCCAACTGCACACTCTACCCCTCATGTTTGACTTTGCTCACAAGGTATAATCCTGGAAGCTAAAAGGAAAACTTTTGATCCAGATACACCATACACTGCACCTGCATTTACATCCCCATGATTTTTTTGACAACTTCCCATTCCTAGCTGTCGGCTCCCTTCTGGTGTTCTAAGGCCTTTGCTTTACATACCCAAGCCCCAACGATAACAATACCTTTCACTAGAACTCACTTTCCTCTCCCACATGCTCAAAAATCAATACTTTTCTGGGTGCTCTCAGTCATCCCTCACCCCTCAAAAGCATGACTTTTGCGGGATAATATCAGCTCTATGCAGTAGCCAGAAAATGCAACGCAACCGCTTGGCATCAGATCATGGCTGACTATAAAGATGCAACAGAAATTTGTGCACCTTTACTGAAAAAGATAACTTCATGGGTGTGTGTGTCGACGCTTTTGGTTGATCTCTAAATGACACATTTTATGGCCTGAATTCATGCCCTAGCACCAAAGCACCAAACCTGAAAGGTAGGTGCCTTGGCTTCGCAACCCCTGCACATTACGTTTCTTGCCTTGTACAAACCCCTCAGGCACACAAATGCTGTGCACGTCATCGACTGGACATTGAAGCGCACTTGCTCTTGCTGGCTGACTCACTAATTGGGCACTGAAGCACAATATCTCTGGCATTGAAACGTAATTGCTCTGGCACTAAAACACACCTGTCCTGGCACTAAAGCACATTTTCTTCCCCTAGCTAGCTCTAACAAAACGATGTGCAATGTGCGCGCACATGCACACATGCTCGCACCAGTGCAGGCAAGCTCTGGCCGTCAAATGCGCGCTTCAGGGTGCAGAGCTCATACAGCACGCAGCCCAGGGCCCACACATCGGATTTGCGGTTGTAGGGGCGGTCCTCACACAGCTCTGGGCTAAGGTAGTAGGGAGTGCCGATCACGGTGCGTGCCATCTCGGTGTCGCTATTCAACACTCGTGCAATCCTGTGTTTGTGCATGTTAGTGTGTATATGTGTGTGTATGTGTGTGTGCTTTGTGTGTGTGTGTGTGCGCGCGCGTGTGTACGTGTGTGTTTGTGACAAAGACAAAAAGTGCAGGCAAGGTACCGAAGCTACCTCAAATGCTTCACATTGTACAGAAAATGCATGTTGGTTTGTCAGCGCTGGGCAGGGTCCTGGGCAGAGGGCTTCTGAATGGCATGTGCAGCTTTGCGAGTCATACTTAGCAGTCCCAGCCAGACAACCTCCGTGCTTTCCTGTTGTTCTCAATACAATTTGTCAGCCCTGGGAAGGGTCCTGGTCAGTACCCCTGACTGCTCTGTGCATGTTTGAGCCATATTTGGCAGTCCCAGCCAGACCACCAATCGACCCCTGTGCTTTCCTGGTGCTTTAATTAATTACAGGAGAGTTCATGGTCCATAGCTTGGAGGCCAAATGATCACAATGTAGCAATGCACATCACTGGGGTCGACAATTGCCGATTTTGTTGGCGCCAGAAAAAAACAAGCCTCCTCATCTGCCAAAAGGATGACTCAGCCTCCAAATGCGGAACATGCTACGCACTCCACAGCCCAGAAAGAAGCCGTCTGCCCTAGCCTTCACATGCAGAACATGCTATTTCCAGAAGGATGCCCTCGCCTAGCCTGCAAATGCAGGACATGCTATTTCCAGAAGTAAGCCCTCTGCCTAGCCTTCAAATGCAGGACATGCTACGTGCTCCAGAGCCCAGAAGGAAGGCAAATGCCCTTCAGACCTACCTCCCTGCTTTCTCACACCACTGCTTGCACATGGAGTCATTGTTTCTCAAACTTTGATGCAATACCAGCATGCAGTGGACAAAAGGGAAGGAGCGCATTTGAAACCCAGGAATAACAGGGGCAACAATAGCCAAAAACAATTGAAGGGTGTGATCCCCTTAAAAGTCCTGATGGCGCCTATCTTTGTGCAGGTAATAAATTGTGAAGGACCTTCACAATGCCTCCCAATCAATGTGCATGTTTAACCTCTGAAGGATCGCCCCAAAAGCTTCCCAGTACAGTGCATATTGTCATTCATGAAGGACACATCTAAGGTTTCCCAATCAATGTGCATGTTTTCAATCTTTGAAGGACTCACTCAAGGCCTCCCAGTCAATGTGCATGTCACTGTCTTTGAAGGACCTACCCAAAGTCTCCCAGTTTCACGATGTTGCCTGCAACGACCACAGAGCAGAAGACAAAGGATTCAAGGACCACAGAAGAGTGCTTGAGGCTCCATGCATAGCTGTTTGCAAAGCCATGCCGTGCACCGACAACAACAGAGGTTTGTGATTGCATGGATTAACTTGATGGCTAGCTCATCTGTTGGGCAGCTGTGGCAGGCAAGGGCAATATCCTTCCAAAAGTAGAAAGAAGCAGATCAGGAACAGGTATATCTGCTGGGGCTGGTGGAAACAGGAGGCAGAGGATCCACATTAAAGCTTTGCCTTTAATGGCACGACCTGGCAGAGGAGACTGGGTGGATCTTTTTCCTGGCTAAGTGGCGCTTCTGAGTCGGTGACTGGATGGCTGATTTGTCGTGGCTCAGGGGGCACCTTCTCTCAGCTAAGTGGCATTCCTCTGCTCAGTGGCTGGGAGGACTGGTGCTTTCTTGGCTCAGTGGCCCTAAACTGCTACCAAGCCAGCTTTTTTCAACCTTGCTGTGCAAGCACAGTGCTGACACTAGGCACAGAGTAATTGAGATGCCTTGGAGCTATATGCACAATGTGACTGATCAGCCTTCAGTGCTGAAGCTTGGCAAAGAGTAATTGAAGTGCCTTGGAGCTATATGCACAATGTGAATGATAAGCCTTCAGTGCTGAAGCTATAGGCACAGAGTAATAGGGGTGCCTTGTAGCTACAGGCACAATCTGACTGATAAGCCTTCAGACCATGTGACTTCATAGACACGTTTAAACTCTACAGGTCCTACCACCGCCAGGGAAACATGACACATTATCATAGGTGAAAGACACTTAAGGTCCTACGTACCTTCAGAGATAAACACGTTCTGACTCTTCAAATCTCGGTGGAGGATGTTCTTGGAGTGCACATGGTACAGGGCAAGCACGATCTGCACAAACCTGCAGGTGAGAACGCAGCATGAGCAGATGAGCAAACAACTGCAAGTGAGGGCAAGGCAGGGTGATATTCTTATGTTTGTGGACAAAGGGAGAGATTGTAACTACCAATATCTCTCTCACCATCCACAGACTCAAATTTTGTTCAAGTTTTCAAACAAATTCGGCAAAGTGAATGATCATACCCTGATAGGCTCTCGTTTACTGGGTGCATTTGTATGATCTTGGATCTGTGAGGCTCAGCCAGCTCAGTCATTGCCAAATGATAGAGGTTGGTAGGCTTTCGCGTTTACCACTCTTTGCTGCGCAGGGTGCCAGTGGTTATCCTTGCATGACTTGCAGGCACAAGGGTAGCATGCTCCTCTCCAACATGCAAGCAAGGAGTTCTTAAGGATAAAATCAATTGCAGAAGCAAATGGTGAGCCTTGCATGGCTTGCAGGCAAAAAGGTGACATGCTCCTCTGTTTGCTAGCAAGAGGTTTTCAAGGATGAGATTGACTGCAGAAGCAATTGACAAGTGCACCAGGATTGCAAGCACAGAAGTGAGATGCCTTTTCAAGGTCTGCAGTAAGATTGCTGGTGACAAGCCACTCGCGCATGATACTTGGGCATGCTGCAAATAAAGCTTTGAACCTTCAGAGGCTCTCACCAATGCCACATGCTAATCTCTTTTATCACACATGGCAAAACCTCTTTTACCACCCATGGCTACTTGTACAAGTTGACAACTTGTGCAACTGCAGCAAGAGAGTGCCCATCATGGACTTCATGAGCCCGTCTAGAAATGGTCAAGGTCTCACTGATGTTATTGAGTTCATGGGTGAATAAATTCAGGAGCCAAAAGGAAGAGGCCGGTCAAAGGTTTCGGAGCCTGTCTAGCAGTAGCAAAATTTCTTTGTTGTTGTGGAGCATGTTAAATTCGGATTGTTGTTTGTGAGCTGTGATGATATCTCACGGGCAGGAATCAGTAAATTACGAGCAAGTTGAGGAACCTATGGTGAAGCCAGTTGATTGTTGCTGTTGTTGCCAAGGACATAAGGGGGAAAGCTGCTGATAGCATCCTTCAAAAATGAGGGACAGTTGACTCAGTGGGCAAATCAGCATGAAGGACAGTGCATCTATAAATACAACCTGCATTTTGGTGTGGACACAAAGCGGCTATGCATCAAAGCAAAGGCAAAAGCTTGGACTAGACAGTCACAGGACATTTATTATTGACACCATTATAGGTCTTGACACATTTAGGTCTCCACCCACCAGAACATGATCTCATCCTCGGTGAATCCCTTCTTCTCATCTGCGCGCTTCGCAATCAGGTCTGCCAAGTCACCCTCAGAGGCATACTCCATGACAATGTGTAGGCAGTCATCCTACACGCAATCAGAGCACATGCGTGTTACTCCATCAGAGTTCATGCATATGAAACGATCAGGGTACATGAATGTTACGCAACCACGCAGCATGCACATTACGCGATCAGGATGCATGCGCAAGCTGGACAACACGCTTTTGAGAATTGTGAAGGATACTTCTGTGTGACTTTGGAACCGTGGTAAATTTGCAAAGCATCTTTGGACACAAGCAAAACCAATATATACCATGCAGAGCAACACAATGTCGATTCACGCACGTACTAGCTCTAAATGACCGGGTCATCTGACTAACAGCAGCCAAGCGAGCATTAGAGCTTTAAAACAAGAATGCATTTTACAACAAACAGCCAGCCTGATGAATTTCTTATGTATATTCTGCCAGCTTTTGGACAAATGATACATTCACTTTGATCAGAGCATTGATGAAAGATCAAGAGCAGGATGAATAGTCGGAACGCACCTCCAAAACACACTCATAGTAGTGGATGATGTTCTGCAGGCAGCAGTACCAACAGCTAAAAATCACAATTTGTACCAGTAAGTGGGCCAAACAGGAACGAGATCCAATGCGTTGAACACAAAAGCACCTGCCTTCTTCATAAGAGCTGCAAACACTGATAGTATGTAATGCCAGGACAGACTCGTGGTGCACAGGTCAGAGGAGGTGCCTGGGCAGCGCAACAATTTGAGCATGGCAACCTTGCACAAATGCAAAGGGCCCTTTGGGTTTGCAGGAAGCTTTGCATGGAGAGCTTTACCCTTCTCTCAACCCTTTGCTTACCACATGGTCAAACTGGGAGAGCATTTTGGCTTCTCTGAGGGCATCCTCTCGAAGAGAATCTTCTTGGATCTGAATCTGCTTGATGATGACCTTTTCATCAGGGCTGTCAGAGCGGCATGCCAACACGGCCTATGGAGCAAGCGCAGTGCATGCGTGTGCGTGCGCGTGCTTGTGTTCTTATTTTGTGCATTTTGTGTTCTTGTTTGTGTGTATTTTTATGCATGAGTGAATGTATGTCTTTACTTTGTGTGCGTGTGTGTATGTTTGTGTGTTGAAATGCTACTTACAAAATGTGCATGAGAGCTGGGTAAACCTTTCAGAGGGAATGGGGCCAAAATCAGTGGGTCTTCCATGTGTGCTTGTGTATATGTGTGTTTCTATGTGCTGTGTGTGTGCGCGTGTGTATGTGTGTGTGCGTGCGTGTGTGCGTGCGCGCGCGCGCGTGTGTGTGTGTGTGTGTGTGTGTGTGTGTGTGTGTGTGTGTGTGTGTGTGTGTGTGTGTGTGTGTGTGTGTGTGTGTGTGTGTGTGTGTGTGTGTGCGCGCGCGCGCGTGTGTATGTGTTTGTGAGCTGTGTGTGTGTACACCTACGACAGCCAGCACATGCCCGGAACAATGAATGATGTTTTAGCATATTACCATACATCATCTGTCTGCAGTGCAACAAAGTCTTAGTTGCACTGCGGTAGTCGCGGTCTTGCTTGCATGCTTGCATATTTGCATCTTTGCATTCCATGCACACATATCAAACTCATTTAACCTCACCTTCCCAAAGTTTCCAGATCCAATCGTGCCCTGCAGCACGTACTTGCTGGATATCGCCTGCTTGCCTTGGGTACCTGTCAGAACATCCAGCTCCTGGAGTTCTGCCTTTGGCATTCTGCTAGCTAAACAGATGAGAGGTAATCATCACATTTGGTGACAATTTACACTCAGCTCTGCGAAAGCTTGCACACACATCTGTCAATAGATGGACTTATGCTAACTACAAGTGCTTTTCGTATATATATACATATATAAATTATAGCTTTCTATTTTCGGAAGCAATATTACTATTATTATTGGGGTGAGGGACAAAACCAGGGATAAGGTACCTTTCTGCACACTGCACCTCAGCTCTTAATTCTAAAGGCGTTCAAATAAATACCCTTCAATTATTATGATAACACTCTCAAAGTAGGGAGTTGTGCCGAACGGGCTGCCTGCCTGTGCATCATAAGATCATCTGGGTGTCTTATCAAGGTGTGCTGAGAAAGAGGTATTTCCTGGTTGGTACAGGATTAGGGATTGATGAAGCAAAGGTTGGTACGTGCGATAGTTCCAAGTTCGTAACAGAGGTGAAAAGCAGTGATGAGTTTGGAATAGGGTTTAGTTATCATGTGTTTTCCCCAGACGGGGAGGAACAGGGAAAAAAAGATAACTTACGTAGGCAGAGGAAACTCTCCCTGCATTAGTTAAGAGCCGGAAGCTGGATGAAAGGGAGTTGTGACAGGGACCAAAGGGGTTGTCTCGGGGGTAAACACTCCAGTAGTGCTGGTATTGTGGGTTGTGGTCCAGCGGGGAAGCCGTTTTTCTTGAGTTACCAATTTTGGAGGGCATTGTGGGTTGGCAGGGCCTGTGAAAAGAGTCTTTGATTCTTTGCAGGTGTACTTGTTTTTCAGTACAGTCTTGCATGCAAAGAGCCCCTGCAATTCAGATGCAATTCTAGTAGGAGCAGGTATTACGCTTTCATGCATGCCAGCAAGCTTGGCTCTAAAATGCCTCGCGGAGAATCTGAAATCGGCTGGGAAAAGAAAAGAAAAGAAAAACTACGCAGGCAGTAAAAACACTCCCCACATCAGTTGAGGAAAAGAGGATACCTAGGGCCGAGGCACTGTGCATTCCCTTCACCAAGAGGCACAAGAGAAAGAAGTCAATGGGGATCAGGAGGGTTACTAACAGTGGCCCGTGCCTGACCTTGGCGATGAGAGTCAAGAGAAGTCTTCTCAAGAGTGCGTCTGGTGCTAGCAATTTTACAAGTGTATCGGACAGAATGGGCATAAAGCTTCAGAGCAGGCTTGGTGGCTTAATGAATGTCAAGACAAAGCTTTTTAAGAGGCTCCAAAGTGTGAGGGGTATAGATGACCCTGCCCACACCTAGCAAAATGGTATGGAGGGTGACTTGAGCTGAGGCCCTTGAAAAATTACAACAGACGTCGCGGTGCTGCTGGGAGGCCTTCAGCTGATTCTTGGTTGTTGGCCTGGTGTCCTCACAGTAATTGACCTCAACAAGATGGATGTGTCTCTGTTATGGAAGGAGCTGGTACGGGTGACAGATCTTGGAGGCAAGTGGAATCGCTGTGGCTGGCATTGAGTGCTCCCTGTGCCCCCCGCACCCCCCTCTACTTCTCAATGGATACCAGGAACTGGTCCTTGGCACTCTTTTCATTGGAACATCTAAAATAGAATCAGGGCGACTAGACGTGAGCCTTTGTTTGTCAGGGAAACGACGAGGGAAAATGTATTTAGGGAGGGTTTCATTTGTTGAGTGTTCAGGGATCCGGAGGTCCTGTAAAGCAAGATGACCTGCGCTGACATGTCTATGGAGGCAAGGCCTGCCCCAAAAGGGCTTTTGCTGATACCTTTAAGAAGGACTCTGTTGGCAACATTGTGGCGCTCGGTTACCATATTTGACATGATGGGATGTTTGAATCCTGTAAGAATTTGAAAGGCACTATCTGGCTCCCCGCAGAGGGGACATTTTGGTTGGTGGAAATTTTAAAGCGCACTGCATGCTTTTAATTGAAGAGGGTTCCTGTGCGGTAGTTGGAAACGTTTCGTTTTGTTTTTAAAGGAAGCTTTGGCATGGTCCAGAAGGCATTGCAATTACTGAACTTTTTATGAGTAGTAGACATTGCTAGTAAAAGTAGTATCCTGTTTAATTTTGAGGCACCTTAAGCATGCGGCTCAGACACTTCAACCCCAAGGCTCCCCACGTTTATATGCCACTTTTATTGACTTCAAGCAGGCATATGACTCAATTCCCAGGGACAGACTGTGGGAACACTTACACAAATGCCAGATGCCCAGCCAGCTTATCTCCATCATTAAAGACCTCTACCAAGATGAGAAATACACCCTTATTGACGGAGGTAAGCGGGCGAGTGTCCAGCCAACGCACGGTGTTAAACAAGGATGCCCTCTGTCACCACTCCTATTCTCAATCTACGTGAATGACATTAGCCACATCACTGAGGGGGCAACAGGCGCGGTGACAGGCTTACCCAATTTTTATGTTTCTAATATGCTCTATGCAGATTACCTCGCCCTGACTGCAAACAACCACACCCATATGCAAACCATGTTGAACAAGCTGCAAGATCATGCAATCAAGAAAAATGCCTGGCTGTCAATACAAAAAAGTCTGAGGTCGTCTGCTTCAATTCCAGAGCTGATACTCTTCCCCGACTGTATGATGGTGACAGCCTTCCCTACACTGAATCTTTCAAATATCTGGGTATGGTCTGTGACAGGCGTCTCAACCTTTCTACTGCTGCTGAGGCTGCTCTGAAACCATGTATAGCAGGGACTTATTGTGTTAAGACCTTTGCAAACGAACACAAACTCACAAATCGGCTGCATGCGTTCATCTGGCTTTTGAAAACATATGCTATCCCAGCAGGAATGTATGCCAGCCAGATATGGGCCACTCCAGTGCAGTTCAGAGCATTTTTAAGGGCTCCGGGTAGCCCGCAAGGCTGTCAAGTGTATGTGCGGGTTGCCCGCAAAGAGTTCAAAAATAGTTGCGGTTTTAACTCATGAAATTTTCCAATTAGCGAGTCTGTTGATGTTTATGCCTTAGGGAAGCTTCATGTCCAACATGCACAAGTCACACACACAGGGGGGGGGTATTCGTGCATGCATACGTGCGCGTTGCGTGAGTGTGTGTGTGTGTGTATGTGCGTGTTTGTGTGTGTGTGTCTGTGTGTGTGTGTGTGTGTGTGTGTGTGTGTGTGTGTGTGTGTGTGTGTGTTCGAGCGTGCGTGCATGCGTGCATGCATGTGTGTATGTGTGTGCGCGCGCGCGAGAGGGCCTGCCTGCATGCATGCTTATGCATGTGTGTGTGTGTGTCCGTGCGTGCGTGCGTGTGTGTGCATGTGTGTGTGTGTGTGTGTGTGTGTGTGTGTGTCCGTGCGTGCGTGCGTGTGTGTGTATGTGTGTATGTGTGTGTGCGCGCGTGCGTATGTGTGTATGTATGTGAGCGCGCGTGCGTGCGTGCATGCGTGCGTGCATGTGTGTGTGTGTGCGTGCGTGTGCGTGCGCGCGTGCAAGAGAAGGCCTGCCTGCCTGCATGCTTGTGCTTGTGTGTGTATGTGTGCGTGTGCATGTACATATGCGCACGTGCGCGAGGGGCCTTGCATGCATGCATGCATGCTTGTGCGTGTGTGTGTGTGTTTGTGTGTGTATGTATGTGCATGTGTGTGTGTGTGTGTGTGTGTGTGTGTGTGTGTGTGTGTGTGTGTGTGTGTGTGTTCAATGCTCATATGGAAAGCATGCACCCAGCCAGTACCGGAAGCAGCACTTATAGATGTCTGTGAGGGCTGTTGTTGCTGCTGCTCCTGCTGCTGCTGGACAGTGCTTTCCCCCCTTCCTACTGCGCCCCTCTGCTGGCATGCCTGCTGCCTCTACCCATATTTGCCCGCAGCTGATTTTAAATATTTCCGGGCAGCCCGAAACTTGCAGGGGCGCGCCCCTGTAAGTTCCGGTTTGCCCGAAACCGATTTGAAATCAAATTTACCTTTTTATTTCCGGGCGCCGCGCGGGATGCACAGCACTGGGCCACTCCTTACTTACGACAAGGCACAGAAATGGACAATCAGCTACAGAGGTGGATTCTGAACGTTTTACGGAACCTTCTTGAGGTGAAATCCACAACACCATCTTGGAGCATTTTACGAGAATGTGGCATGGAACCTTTTCAGTTCAACTGGTTTCGTGCCACTATGCGCTTCTACAACTCGCTTACTAAGCGCAACAGTCTCCTTCTCAAAAAAGTTATCCATGCTGACATCAGCCTTAGCTCCATGACTGATTCTTGTTGGACGTCCCACCTCTTGACTGCGCTGGATGGTCTGGCACACTCGGACCTGATGAGATGTCAAATTTTGGTTTGTGAGCCTGTGAACCTCAGTCAATTCGTGGTGGACCTAAGAACTAGACACCTTAGCTACTGGAATCAATTCACAACTCCTGATCCCGGAGTAAGCAACAGTAAGCGGCTGACATATCATCAATGGTGCGCACTTCCTGTCAGAGCCGCTCATGCCATTCACCCTCCTTATACTCTGCCTAAATACATATATTTGGATCTTCCCCATCATGTCCTTCGCAACATTGCCAGATTCAGGCTGCAAGTTCACATTCTTCGAGTTGAACAGGCTGTTTAATCCAATAGGGTAACAAGGGGGGTTGGCCTACAGCCCGAGAACCTGGCTGATCGGATGGATGGTTTAGATGTATGTCTCTAGAATGGATAGGCCCCCCGTGTAAATCTAAACCATCCATTCTAGCAGTCACAGGCCAACCCCCCTTGTTTAATCCAATAGTACTTCTCCAGTCTGTGAAATCTGTGATTATGATGACATACAAGATGAAAAACATGTGCTGTTCAAATGTTCCAATCCCTATGTCTGTTTTCTCCGTCAGAAGCTTAACCTCTCTTATCTACATCTCCACGTCTCCCACAGGATGCCCTGTCTAGGTACCATTCACCATGTGAATTCCCAAGATATTAATACTTATCCTAAACCAGGATAACAAATAAACAAGTAACAGGCTTCCTTTTTTTCCCGTCACTGACGGTGATATCATGTGTATTTCTGTACAGGCTTGCAGTCGAAGTCTTGACTGAGGCCTTTTTCCCCCTTGTAACCCTTAATTGATGTGGGGAGTGTTCTCACTGCCTGCAGTCCTTTTTAAAAGCTGTAAATCACTGCCCACGCAGTTTTTCTTTTCTTCCTTTTCAAGCATAAGTTTTATGAGTCGAGCACTGTTGGCTGGGTCTAGTTACAGGTCTCAGTGTTCCACTCAGCTGCCCTCATAAGCGGATACAGTGATGTAACCTTGCCTTATATGTTAATAAGGGACCTGTATAATTTCTTCTTTCTGCCGGAAGCGGTGCTATAGCCTAGCAGTCATGCAATTTGACTGATGGCTTCCACTCATAAGCCCCCTGTAACCTGAAACCCATTCTTACCTTGGCGATATTGTAATATTACCCCATAACATACTTTATGGGTTATTCAACCAACTGCAAGAGCTCTCTTTTAAAACTGCTCTCTCTTAAAAGGAGTATGCTATGCACCATATCACAAAAGATATTCACAATACGGATGTCGAGTGCAATCTAAAGAAAACATCAAAATGGCATGTTTTTCCAAGCCTTATCCACAGGATCAAAGGAATAAAACCTCCAAAGGCTGCAGGTCTAGGTCATCTCCTATCAGCAGCAGGATGTCCACAAATACCTTCTTGATTGGGCGGACTGGACTCGCTCCATCTCATAAGCTCACAATTCAAGACAGGGACAAGACCGTGGATGAGAGCAACCAAGAAACAGCCTGGTGGATGATAGTACAATGCTGTGCAGCAGTGTTCAGAGGTTTCACTTAACGCACAATTACAAAATCAAAATCCTAAAAGCTGAGCTGAAGCCCGCATTAAAATACACAAAGCACGCTGTTCCTGCTGCGATGCTGTCCTCTGTGTATGCATGTCATTGTCACTATCTCTCTCACACAGACAATCCATTCACCACACTCAATTCTCTAACAGTTAATCTCACACACACACATGCACTCACAACAGCTCGCAGAAAGTCGACCCTCATAAATAACATATGCTGCACAACCATTCCCTGCACCTGTTTCTGCAACCGTTTTGGTGCAGGCTGGCTCAGTCTAGCTCTAGTAGGTTGCGCAGGATGGGCTGCCCTGTGGCCAGCTCGATGGTGACGATGACAAACAAGGCCACCATCGCCAAGCGCCTGGAGGCAGCAATACAGAGGGAGTAGGAGGTGTGTACAATGAGGGCGCACACTCAGATTGGGTGTGTGCTGTCCCCTAAGAGGCAGCTCATGAGCTGCACATGCATGGAGCCTGGCATTAGCCGTTTGTACAACTCATGGTAATCGCGACATTCATGGCGCCAAGGTACTTGGTGTTTGTTTTTAAGTTGGTAATAACAACTTTATTAAGTTGACCTTTCGTTATTTTATGATACAGTGCTATGCGCCTGCAGCTCAGGCTGCCACCTTACCTGTGCCATGTTCTTGGCTTTGGAACCCACTTTCCCCGATGTGGGCGACAACAGTGCTTTCATGGCCTTGCGTGCGGTGGCGCTCGATGCACTTTCCCCAATGTGGGCGATAACAGTGCTTTCATGGCCTTGCGTGCGGTGGCGCTCAATGCACTTTCCCCAATGTGGGCGATAACAGTGCTTTCATGGCCTTGCGTGTGGTGGCGCTCGATGCAATTGTACCAATGTGGGCGACAACAGTGCTTTCATGGCCTTGCGTGTGGTGGCGCTCGATGCAATTGTACCAATGTGGGCGACAACAGTGCTTTCATGGCCTTGCGTGTGGTGGCGCTTGATGCAATTGTGCCAATGTGGGCGACAACAGTGCTTTCATGGCCTTGCGTGTGGTGGCGCTCGATGCAATTGTACCAATGAGGGTGACAACAGTGCTTTCATGGCCTTGCGTGTGGTGGCGCTCGATGCAATTGTATTCATTTCCTTCAGCAAATACAACGCCATTGATCAAATGATGTTTGTCCAGCTAATACCATGCCATCGAGCAGCACCACCGGTCAGGCCGCGAAAGCGGTGTGTCATCAGAACAGGAGCAGAAATCACCCCCTGTCGTTCCAACATTGAGCAAACAGCACTAACAGCACCTGCCTGAGCTGCAAGCACATTGGACTCGCGGCACAGATGGCATGAGCACCACGAATGGTACAGATATTTCACGTCACGCTCCTTATCAGGCAGGGCTCCTCTTGATTCCCTGCCATGCCACCCTCCAACATCCTTTGTAGTGCGCTCCAAGAGTCCTCAACACACCGGTCTCAACTTTCAAATTGCTAGGCTGACGAATTGAGCTCATAAAAGTTAGCAGCTATGTCCAGCCAGTGCCCTCTAAAATGAGTGCACATGCACAACAGATCTGTGCACCATCTAGAGGCCAGCAGGGCAATGCCCATAACTTGAAAATCAGGTACCTGCAGCTCCAAGCCTCCACGCTCCAAAGGACAAACACAAACACACATCTCCAACTCACCCGTTCCATGTCTCGGCGCTCTTTGTCCACCCCCACTGCCATACCACCACAGGCGAAGGCAGGGCTCGCCGTTCACGGTCATACGCTTGCAACAGCGCCTCCAGCTCTCCTGCACAGGCGAGATTGTGTCAGGTGAGAGCTTGCAGTCATGCTCATGCGCTTGCGAGTGGTTGTCGCCAGTGGTCATGCGCTCAATCCAGCGCTGATGGACATGCATGAGATGCTTGGCAAGTGTCCTTGCAGGTGCTACGCTTGAGCTCTCCCCTCAGTGCATGCGGTGGACACACCACCTATCTGCTTGCACTGTGCCTCCTGGACAAGACACACACACACACAATGAATAAATGCCCATGCTCAGGCATGGACAGGTCTGCATGTTGCACCGATCACAGCAGTGCTTCCTCTTAGGTGTTCCAGAAACCTTGGTCGCATATCGAAGAGATCATGGATGTGTTTTATGTGGCTGGCAGTGACCAGCAGGCTGAGCAGTCAAACCACCACCTGGCTGAAGGCCGAAACCCCATGTAAACAGAACTAAACTTGTATTGACGACATAATATCGTCGCAAGACAGGAAGCACCGATTCACAACCATGCTCGCATACTGAACGACAGAATGACACAGTCATGGATTGCATGCCTAACAGCCATGTTCCTCCCCATGGAAAACTGAAGGGTCTCCCCCTGTTTACAACCCACGTAAGCTGCATTAGGGTTGACAGACACTTTTTCCCTAGGTATCCGCCAAATCTGGACTGTATATACAACATTGGCCAACCCTACCCACGCACGCACTATGGGGCACCAGTGCGTCGCTGGGCTTGGCCACCATGCCCACATGTAACATTGGCCAACCCTACCCACGCACCTTGAGGTACCAGCACATCACTGGGCTTGGCCACCATGCCCACATTTAACATTTGCCAACCCTACCCATGCACGCACCTTGGGGCACCAGTGCGTCGCTGGGCTTGGCCACCATGCCCACATGTAACATTGGCCAACCCTACCCACGCACCTTGAGGTACCAGCACATCACTGGGCTTGGCCACCATGCCCACATGTAACATTGGCCAACCCTACCCACGCACGCACCTTGGGGCACCAGTGCGTCGCTGGGCTTGGCCACCATGCCCACATGTAACATTGGCCAACCCTACCCACGCACCTTGAGGTACCAGCACATCACTGGGCTTGGCCACCATGCCCACATGTAACATTGGCCAACCCTACCCACGCACGCACCTTGGGGCACCAGTGCGTCGCTGGGCTTGGCCACCATGCCCACATATGGCAGTGCCTCTAGCACAGCATCTGCCAGGTCATCGATGAACAGCTGGTTGGTATTGAGGGCGGGCACACGGCCCCAATTCTCGATGCCACTCTCCTCCGCCAGCTCGCGGTACTCTGTGCAGGGGGCATGCAGGCGAGGGTGTCCATTGCCCAGGGAGACATTCAAAAGCTGAGGTGAGGAGTTGGTTTTCACTCAACTAGTTCTCATGGCTCCATTCACATGTAAACTCAGAACACGCCTGCCTGCTCCTTGCATCATATTTATCCATGTGCTCCCTCAAATTGTGTGAATTTGTCCCTCCTTCCCCTTCAGCGGCTCTTCGCACCACCTTCTTGGCAGCCTCGAGCATGCTCTTCTTCAGCACCAAGCAGGGATGTGAGGCAGAAATTAGTGCTCTAGACATGGTGCACGCTGCTTGCTTTGGACCACAAGTTGGTACTTGACAATGCGATGGCATGTATCACTTCCATGTCACCCAATCCCTAAAAGAGTATCAACTTGCTATGCTCACAAACCTCAGTGAACTGAGCTCACTGGCACAATTTCGCTACCTCTTCATAAGAAACATACAGTATCCCTTTTTGTAGGATTTCTTATATATATGTTTTTTTTAATAGGAAAAAACAGGTTCCTTGTTGACACACCCATGTCACTCTCATCTAGCATCTCAGTGTGCTCCCTCACAAACAGTTGCAAAATATTTGACCTCAAACTCACCCATGTCGATCTCCTCTAACGTCTCAATGTGCTCGCTCACGAAGCTCACTGGCACGGCCAGCATGCTCTTAGTGCCGTTTGCTCCAAGCTCCCTGCAGCCCCGATGAAAAAGCAAGCAGGATGTTGACTCGTTAGAAAACCACTTGCTCACAAAGCTTGCTGACACAACCAGCATGCTCTTGGTGCCAGCAGATTTGTTCCCAGCTCCCTTGAGCCCCTATGACAGAGAAGGCAGGTCAACCAAGACTGAGCAAAGAACGAAAGGATAAGCAAGGCAGCGCACACTGAGTCTCATGCTCATGGCCAACACAGCTAATGTGCATGACCAGGCAAAAACTGTTCAGCCACACCAACAACCTGAACGATCCTGTAGGCTGTGGTCTGCTTGTTTGCACTTCCAACCCCCATAGGCATTGCTGAACCTGACACCACAACTCACTTGATGCTGTCATCAGTGTACGGTTGCAGCCACTCCACCGGTCCCACTCGACTCTGATACGCCAATGTGTGGTGGTTGTTGTAGCCTCGCCTCTTCACCTCTGCCACAATCAGCGCGATGCACTCCTCCATCTCCTCCTTGTAAGGATCGCCTGCAGAGTAAGTGGCCGTGGGAAGCGTGCAGGTGTGGAATAATGCACCACTGCTGCGGACACAGCGGACTTTGAAAAGCATGCAGGCGTAAAAAACTTGCAGGCGTGAGGAATAATGCACCACACGAGCCAAAGTTGTGCACACAGCAGACTTCGAAAAGCGTGCAGGTGTGTGAAATAATGCACCATTTAAGCCAAAGCTGCATTCACAGCAGACTCCTGCATCCACAGCAGACTCTAATAAGCGTGCAGGCGTGAGGAGTAATGTACCACACGAGCCAAAGCTGCATGCACAACAGACTTAGAAAAGCGAGCAGGTGTGCAGAAGCATGCACCACTTGAGCCCAAGCTGCACACACAGCAAACTCTGCACTTCAGGGCATTTCCGCATAAATAAACCATTAAGGTGTCCTGACTCGCGCACAAAACAGACAGCATTGTGGCAGGAGGAAGGGCAGTCTAGGTTGTTTGTTTGTTTGTTTGGGCATTCCTGGGATGGATGTGTGGTAGTGCTCTGTCAGAGCTGCCTTCTCCGTTGGCTGCCTCTGCTGCCAGAGACTTGAAGAATTCAATCTGGGGCGTGATGTGTAAGGGCAGCCTGGCTGGAGTTGTGCGAGAGCAGCCTCCTCTGCTGGCTGTCTCCATCTGACTCGCCCAAGACTCTGGCGAGTGTGACAGAGGCAGCCAAGAGTGGAGGCTTCTCTCCCACACCTGCATCGAAGGCTGCCCTTGCACATTACAACCGCAAAAGAATCCAGGAGCGCCCTTGCTGAATATCGCCCCCAACCGTGCATCTTCTATATTTCTTTACTGCCTGGCAGCTGCCAGGAACATTTGGTAACCAAGTGCTTCCATTCCCTGTCACCATTGTAAGCCTGCACATGGTCCGAACCAGGACACTCCGCAGCGAGCATGCTCATTAGCATGAATGTGGTGTAAAATGGGGGGTCAATAGAAGCGGGGTGTGGGGGGAATTGGTTGTGTCCCCTCACAACCCCCCTTCCCAGCATCACCTCTTCCACATCTGTCAATTCAAAACCTCATCTCGCTTCATGCTGCAAAGCTGATCTAAGCACACTGCGTGCCTGACAGCACAGGAATCCCTGCTCTTGAGGCTCACAACAAAAGCACACTGAAAACACTGAAGAAGCTCCAGCTGATGAGCACCTGATTGGCGCAGATGCTCCTCCCCGATACAGTGCATTCTTCCTCATATAAAGCTTAGACATGCGAAACCCTAAGCAATAAAGCATGCTTCAGACACTGAGTGTGTCTCAATCTGCTCTCCCCAAAACAAACCCCTGATGCAAAAGCAACTTCTTTGATCACGTAAAGAACCCGTGCATCCCAGCTCAATTGCAGGGTGCACCTAATCTGAGCGTCCATCGAATCGATAATGATACCATGCATGCAATGCACTGGTCGCACACCCCAGATTGTACACACCTGCCTCCTCCACGTAGGACTTGGGTACGCCATGCGCACTGAAGAAGAGTTCCACACTCTGTGGGTCAGAGAACTTGGTGAGCTCCTGGCAGATGAGATCTGTCATTGCATCAACGTAGCCCTGGGCACAAAAAACATGCATTGAGATTGATTGTACACAGCCCATCCATGTCCCCCTGGGCACCAAAAAGCAAGAAAACAAAGTTGTACACAGAAACATGTCAGCAGTCACCACATCCCTTGGTTCCAGGCAAAATTGCGCAGCTCTTGGATGCAAGCAGGCCAACAAAGAAACAGCACAAGCAGACCATGTCATATTGCACAATCTACCTTGCAAGTGAACCTGAGCAGAAGCTCTAAGCCAACGACGAGAGCACAAGCACCTGCTTTTTTCTCAGGGGTGTGTTGCAAAAATTTGGATGCTCGCCCCCTCTTTGTCAAACAAGCACGCACGCACGCACACACACGCGCACACCCCCACACACACCTTGCGTTGGTACCAGGATGGGATGACGGTATGCCGCAGACCCTGCAGCTGCTGGTCCTCTTTCAAGATTTTTTCCTGCGTTTGCACATGCAGAATGAAAGGTTCCCTGCCCACTCCAGTATCAGTTTTTTCCTCCATATGGAGGACCTTCCCTCCCCTGCTGCCCTAGGTACTGCCTGCAGCAGGCTGGAAATGTATCCAGCCTCTAACAAACCACTCAGCTGCAAATCAATGCTTCAAACAGGGCGTGTGCCTGAAATGCTTTTGAGCTTATACACATGTGCAATGCTTAGAGTTAGACTCGCGTGTGTGCACACTTTCAATCAACTCCCACGCACCAGCAATCTGAGGCTCGACCCGCTTGTCGAGATGGAAAATTGAGGATAGAGCGGCAAGATGACCAGGCGCCCCACGTTGTCTCTCTTGATCTGTTCCAGAGCCTCCTCTGTGTAAGGGTGCCAGTAGCGCATGCCCACGTACACATTGGCGTTCAGGCCCTTCTCTCGAAGGGACACCGTCAGTGCGTCTGCCTGTGAATGCATGAATGAACCAGTGTGGTGTGTCTCTCTGTGGTGTGTGTGTGTGTACGTATGCGCACGCGCGCGCAAGCATGACAGGCACTTCCCCACCAGCAAACGTGAACATGGGAAAAGGGAGGAGAGGTGGAGAGTGGCAGGTGCAACTGCCTTCCTAGTCCCTTTTCCTGGAGCCAGGCAAACATGAAAAAAGGGCGTCTTAACCTTCAATTGGCCAAGGATATCTTACTAAAGCGTGCTTTGCCACCAGGACAGCAAGCGCTTGTTAGGAGTCCTGCAAGCAGACCACACTGCAGTAATCTGGACAAACTTGGTGCTCAATGCGCAGCTTTCTCATAATTTTTACCTGTTTCTGGGTGATGCTGCGCAGAGGAGAGCCGCCCCCAATGGATGCATAGCCCTCAGCACTCTTGGGAGCTCTGGCATTGGACAGCACATATGCTAGGAGAGGCTGCAGGTATTTGGCAGCTCCTGGCAACCTGTGAGATAAGAGGAGGGAGTTGGTCTGGCACTGGTTGCAAGACCATGATCCTTGCTTGCCGCACTTGATATCTGATGGGGCAGCATGAGGTCAATGTACAAAGTGGATGGTCCCGGCAAAAGAAGGCAGCCCTCTTTGCACACCTTCACCTGCTCACGCGAGTGCCTTCAAAGCTAGTACGCATTCCAGCACAGGCCTTTCAAGATATTTTGGCATTAAACATGCTTTAACTAGTTAATGTTCATGTATTCATGCATATCGAATGCATGAGTGGAGGTGCAACAAGAGCGCTTGGGTATGTGGCGAATTACCTGATGATGTCCGGGTCAGCAAACAGATTGTACAAGAAAGGTTGCACATCATCCAGCGTGTCTGGTCCTCCCAGGTTGAGCAGGAGCACCCCCACCTGCACTCATAGGAATGTAAAATGTGACACACCGCGCATTGGTGCAAAGCAGCCATACCGGAGGGATGCTGCAAAATGCTGCAAGGCCCCCATCAGGGAGGGCATCCTTGCACAATGGTTTCAGGTCAATGGACCATAAAGCCCTCTGACATGTAAAGGCAGCTGGCGAGCCTTAGCAAGAGCAAGCACCTTCGTGTTGGATCAAAGTTTGATTCAAGGACATGCTCACACCTAGTCAGTTTGATCAGCTGTGGCATGTACTGTGCAGCCTGCACAATGCAGAGTATGCAAGCATGCTCCATCTACCAGATCAGGAGCCGAGGCGTGCCAGACCATGGTTTTCACATGCTCTCTGATTACGTTATGCTTGTCATGGGCTTGGCCTTCCACCAGTAACACTGATCCAGCGATTGCCTTTGAACAGAAGCATGTGACGAGCGTGCCCAAGTTTGGCACCTTGCTCATGAGCATGCAGGCTCCGACATTTTGGAAGGGCATGAAGTGCAAGCATGGAGCTAATAGGCTATGAAGCTGGGTTGAGCCCCCCTTTGAGCCTCCCTCTTCAAGGAGGGGGCATCGTAACCACCCACACGTTCACTTTCCCTGACCTTGTCTGTAGCAGAGCGCTGGTTGTTGCCGCCACCTCCCTGCGCGCTCCGCTGCTCAACGGCAGGCTCGGGCTTGAACGCTGACACATTGTTGGAGAGCGCGGCTGCAGCGACGCTTGCTGGTTTGAGGTGGGAGGGCCTTTGAGGGTTTGTCGTCGATCGCCTCAACAACTCCTCCACCCCAGCCGCTCTACGCACGCTGTAAAAAGCCATCGGTAGTGTGAGAGGGGGAAGTGCGCTTCGGGGAAGTCGACAGACGCGTGTCCTGGCCACCAACCACCACAAACACACACCTGCGCCGAGACATGAACCTCCGTGGACAGTGTGTCCATTGATGTGATGAGGTGCTAGGCAGCAGCTGCTCCCCCCTGCCACTGCAACTGGCCACGCTGCTGGTGTTCATTGCCCCTTGTGTGTGTGTTGCCTTTTCTCCGAGGAAGTCAATTTACATGCTCAAGGCACAAGCCTGCTAATTGAGTTAATTGTACTATTTCTAGGTTTAATAACTTTGGCTATTCATGCACGCATGGTGACCTGTCCAATTGAACTGAATGGTTATAGCTTTGGGGAAATTAAGATATCATCATTCTTAATGAAGCAAAAAACAAGCAGCCAGGGGCAGGGAAACGGATAGGAGGAGCTTGCAGCTACCTTTGCTGATGAGGGCTGCTGCGGGCTAAGAGGTGCGCATGATTCTTTGAACAAATTCGTTTTGTTCTCTCTGTGTACTAGCCTTCTACATCCAGGCTGCACTTATGCATGTCAGTAGGATGCCTATCCTTTATTCTGTCAGCTTCCTCTTTTTTTCTTGCAGAGATGCAGCGTAAACATCCTTTCCCACACACTCAACCCCAAACTGCAGCCCTCAGCTGCAACTTGCTAGACACCCACCGAAAAGGCAACATTGCGGTCAGTGTGGCGACTGAGGGAAGGGTTGACCGCTTGAGAAGGGGACTACTCCCCTTCTCACCCAGAGCTGGTGCTGCTGCAAAGGGGTGCTGCTCCCAAGCAGCAACTCCGTGCCTGCATGCGTAAAATGGGAGTCCCGCGGCTGTGCCTAGTAGGGATTTTCGCCGTCATGAGCACAGCGGCTTACTTCTATTGTGACAAACGGAGGCTGCAGGAGTTTCTGCTCATGGTCAGTAGTATCCTTGCGTGTCAAATGTGCTGATTTAGATCCAATGTTCTGTTCAGCCTGCACTATGCACCCCTTTTGTGTTTGTGCACCTGCACTTGCGTGTCCAAGGGTCCATTTTTGCTTTCGTGTTTTTGGCAACCTTAGGAGAAGGCTTGATCATCCTAGCGTTGACATGCATGAAGTGAAACCTTTCCCAGCATATTTCGAACTACATTTTCTAAAGTATGGAGTTATTATGGCAATTTGTTGTGCTCAACCTTTCCAGCATCCATCTTGGTTCTTGGGCACTCAATGTGCATTTCTTCCACTTAGTTGCAACGACAATACAAGGTGCATGTTGCCCGTACGTTTAAGGAAGAAGGTGAAACCTCTGGTGTTTGAACATAAGTTCAGCTGATCCTGCTGTTTTGTATTGAACATGCTGCAGGTTTGAAAGCATGCAAGTACACCAGTGCGGGCACGCACGCGCGCGCGCACACACACGCACACACACACGCACTGGCGCGCACACACACACACACACACACGCACTGGCGCACACACTGACGCGCGCACGCACACACACACACACACACACACAGGTTCAGCAGGACCCATCAGGCTCCTTGCACCTTTTCATGGCTGCCTACACCCTCTCAGTGGTGCTGCTTTTTCCTTGCATGATCATGCAAGTGATCAGCGGGGCGTTGTACGGCTTCACCAAAGGCTTCATGGTGAGGGGCCTGTCCACAGAGTCCACTCTGTGGCAGAGAGCTTGACTTGGCTGCACGCTAAGTGTATGATGGCAGGTGTTTTGAGCATGGCAGCTTAGCGTGCTTCTCAGTGTTGTTATTAGTGATTTTTGGGGTGTCGCACTTAGGCCCCCAAGTGAGACCCAGGGGGGTCTGAGCAGGATTTGGGTGTCGCACACCCCACAATTTTTTTGCCACAATTTTGGCTGAGCCAAAATTGTGGCATGCTCACCAAAAGCGTTATTTAGAGCCCCGATGCCCTTAAACCCCTTTTTAATGGCCAAACATAACAACGGCAAAGTTTCCAACAAACGTATTAAGCTGGGGCATTGCGTGCCCAATCCCACGTCTGCTTGCGCAGATACAAAAAGAACTTAACTAGCCGTCTGAGTCAATTTCAATCACAACTGGCTGCCTTGGATGGTGAGGCTGCCTAGGCACTGCTGCAAGGCGGCGCGCTCTGGCTGCAAACCATTTCTGCATGGCTGAGATGAAGAGACACTGAGCGAAGGTGAAGATGCGCTGGGTTGCCAGGACTAAGCACACATTCAAATGCTCTGCTTCTAGGCGGTTGCGCTGCTCGTCCTTGATGAAGCCTTGAAGCCAACTTGCTAAACAGCCGCTCTTCCTCAAGTGAACCAGACACTTGCACACTGGCAATGGAAGCCAGGGCCAGCCATACACTCAGCTGCTCCCTCAGGTCCACGTTGCATGTCAAGCTGGCCCCAAACCCGGCTGTCTGCCTGCCTGCAAGTGCTTCCCCCAAAATTTTGTAAGCTGCATCTGCCTGCTCCATGAGCAAAGGGCCATTGAGAGGGGGCTCCAGGGTCCTGTCAGCCATGAGGGGGGACAGAGTGTGGCCAAAGCACATTTGCTCCATGCCAGCAGCTTGCAGCTGAATGCGAATGCTGCCTTGCTCTGCTGGTGCCTCCTGCTGCTGCTGCAAGTGCTGCTCCCATCGTGCCTTATTCTGCTGATGCGAGTTGCTTGGCTTTGGCTTCCGCAGGGGCACCTTAGGGGCTGAGGGACCTGCTGTTGCTGATGCTGCTGCCTTGCCTTCACGACTCTTTGTGCCTATGTGAGAATTGATTGGATCTGCTCTGTGCACTTTCACGAGCTGCTCCTTGCCTGTGGCCCAGGTGCATGGCACGCACAAGCCATTGAGGCATGCTGGGGCCTACCCCCCAAAAGTTGCCTAGCTCTGACAGTGGAACAAAGGACATGGGAAGGTTCTTGGGCTTCTTTGCTGGGTGCTCCCCTTCACTGCTGCTGCTGCTGCTGCCCTCACTGCCCATGTCATTCCCCTCACTTGCATGCTGTGCCACGGTTGCACTGGAAACACCTGCTGATGCCACTGGCTGGACAGTGGCTGGGGGGGGGGCCAGGCTGCTCCGGGGCAGGTTGTCCCGGGGGGGGCTGTCCCGGAACAGGCTGAGGGCGCCCTCGTCCACGTCCACATAAAGCGTGCAGTGTTCCACGGCCAGAGTTCATTTCAAATTTACCACTTTAATTTTCAAGCGACACAGGGTGCTCTAAACCGAAATCGCTGGGCGTCGCTGGGTCGCTCCTCAGTGTATGAAAAAAGCGACCCAAAGCGACGCGTCGCGCCTAATAACAACACTGGTGCTTCTTGTCTATCAAGGGGGGCACGGTGCAAGGTTAGGTCAGATTAGATCAGGCACGGTGCAAGATACATCACACGCTTGTGTTAGCTCCATGTTCGTGTGTTGCATAAAGCTTTTTGTTCAGGGCTTGGCTGTTTAGAGGGTGCTGCAGAACGTCGGAAACACGGGTTTCAAACGCACCGCAGAAGCCAGGGTAGCGGGTGCCTTGAGGTCTCAAACTTCGAGTCAAAGCATGATTTCGGGCCTCTGCCATATGATGAGTCAGTCATGCATATTCACCGGCCATTTCAGGGGCAAGGGCTAATATCTCCCTGGGTAGCCAGAGCTCCATTGTCCCTTGACCTTCATGTTTTTGCACTTCAACGATGAGGTAGGCCATGCGCAAGCATTGCAAAAAGCCATCAGTAGCCTCTCAAGAGCCACAGCTCATTGGACGCTCAACCCCATTTGCAACTCGTGTACTTGAAACCTTCAAGAGATACTCAAAATTAGCTGAGGCATGTGATGTCATACTAGAACAGCCTCATAACTCCCGGGTAAAGCCAGCATCTTTAAATTGGGTTTAACAGTACTCAAAGCTCTCCCTCATAAGGCACAGTTTCCCTTTCCCCCAATAACCGTTGGATTTTCACCCCCATAACCCGCTTCTCTACCCCCCCATAGCCATTGGATTTTAACCATGACAGCCATTCAAAACTTTCCCTCATAAGGTGCGGCGCTTCCCTTACCCCCCATCAGGTAGGCCGAATTGCAGCTGCAATTTTCACTCCTCAAATTAAACTTCAGCTGCATTACTGATGTATTTTTAGGGATTTGTTGCACAGACTGCTGTGCCAGCTTGTGCAGAATGGCACCTCAAGCAGCCGGTGTGCATACTGCTCTGTCTCCCCAGGTGTCTTGGGTGTCAACCTCCACCGGCCAGGCCCTTGCCTTCCTCTTAGGCCGCTACCTGTTCAGACCCACGGTCAAGGTGGGTGTGATGGAGGTTGGTTCGGCCCTGGGAAAGGATGTGAACCATGAGGGCTGTGCAACCTTAATTTAATGCATCCACATTCTGGTTGCCAACATGTCTCCCAGATGGACAGCGGCTCCTCCCAAAGCTATGTTTTTTACATGCTTGCAAAGCACGTTGTCCATGATCTTAGACAATCTAGCTCGGTTGCAAATTTTCTCGTAGCACAAGGGGTGCAATAGTCCAAGGTTAAGGGCAAGGTGCTTAACCAGCCACGGTGTAAAACCTATTCTTTGCCACCGATTTTTCCCTCTGAGACCTCTTACTGCGTTTACCTGAATATTTTTTGGTGATTTGGGGGCTTTATGCCAAAGTTATATTGTTACAAAAGAAATGAAGTGATAAGACCAACTGGTTGGTCAGTTAAAGAATCAGCCAATTCCTGCAGGGAAATCAGCCCAAATGGTGCCAAGCAGTTCAATTTTTGACCTCCTTCAGTTTTTTTTTAACTTGCAGGGTGCTAGCATGGTGTATCCGGGTCACGAATGCTTTTATTTGGGAATAAAACGATCCCAGGGTGGGCAGTGGGCCCTATTGGGGTGATCCAAGGCCAGGAGGGTGATCTAGGGTCATCCGACTCTAGCCATTTTATAACGAACATAATGGTTGGCAAAAATATCTTCAAGGAGACTCACGAGAAGCAGCATATCCAGCTATGTAGGGCGGTTGTCCACCTTTGATATGGTTACAAACACTCCTCTCTTGCATCCTTCTATATCTTCTATGGACACTTGGGGTTCCTGAGGCGAGTCCCTCAAACCCGCTGGTGACGGTTATGTATGCCATGTAAAGGAGGGCTGCAAAGCTTATGTAATAAGGGCAATTTGATGGCTATGACGCACTGTAAGGAAAAGTGCCAACAAAACATTGTAGGTGCACAGCTGAGGTGACCATCCACTGGGCTCTCACTCAACCTGAATTTATCATGTCTATGCCACTACTGAAGGGTTTGAAAATGAGTTTACAGTCAGCTCAGCCAAGCTATGTGTGAAAATGAGGAGTTAATGCCCCGCTGCAAACTGAGTATGCTAAGTGGTTGAGGGTGCCTAAACTGGTGCTTCTGCATCAAAAAAGTGAGGGTGGGGCTCTAGGATTGAGCCATGGGCATTTTAGGTCATTTTTGACCATTTCCAGGAAAATGGGTGCCAAAACACCTGCTCTGGCCAAATTCTGCCCATATTTTGGCTCTCAGGTAGGTTTTAGGTCAAGCCTGATCCTTCGGAGTGAAAAAAAGGGGGGGGCAAATTTTGTTCTGGAGCACTTAGAGCATGGTCACCTGTGCGCACCTGCTAGGCAAAAGTGGTGTGAACATGGAAACCAGGCAAGCACTGTGTTTGGCCTTAACCTGAGTATGAGGACTTGTTCAGCATGCTTTCTAGGTATGCCTGCCAGGTTTGGGGGCCCAGGTGAGCAGGGAGTGGCTCCTGGCGAGCAGTGACAGCTGGGCGTTTGACCGAAAAACTCCGCTCTGGTCAGCCTGCCTGAGCGTGTGCTCACTTGATAGACGCATGTTTTTGCACTTGAAGATGAAACTTGAAAACTCAGACTTACGCCGGATCTTTGAAATTTGAGGGAGGGAGCACATGCTGAGTTTTCAAATTTTGTTTTTATATTTTATTCGTCCCAGCAAAAGTGTCGCGACCCCAGATGGTGCAGTGGTTGGTCTGGAGTTTTTACTCGCCATTTTCCCTGCCAAAATTGAGGTCCGGGGAGCGATTTTCTGGACCCCCGCCCCAGCCCCCCGGACCCCCCAGAATGTGCTCCTGATAAAGTGCCCAGCCATCGCTGCTGGTCAGGTAAGCCGGGGGGGAGCTTCCTGGAGACCCCATTTTGGCAGGGGTTTTGCTTGATTTCTGGCCCCACACCCTGGGCACCCCCCGGCACAAACTGAGTATGCAGAGTTGCTAAGATAGGTCTAGACAAAGGTCCTGCATACTCAGAATCATCTGGTTGCAGTGGGGCATTAACTCAAACCTACTTGGCTGACCTGATTTACAGCTATTAACATTTCAAATGACCCCATTTGAAATGTTAATGGCTGTAAAGGATCTGAGAACCAGGCCCTTTCAGACCTAGGTGGAAAGGCCTAGCTGCACGTCACATGTTTGGGCGAAAAGGAGTCCCAATCAGTGCTGGACATTCAATTTATGTCACCAGCCGCGAATGTTTTTTTGTCAAAAGTGAGCTTTTGGCATAAAGGAAAACAATGTTTTTTTGGCATTCCCGTATTTTATGTCCCCAAACCATCAGGAACTACATGTTAAACCACAGATTTCACCGTTTTCGTGAGGTCCTGGAATGGTCCAGAGCTAAATTGGCAGCTAGATGCTTCCTTCACCCGGACTTCAGCAAGCGCTCTAGGCCTGTTCGTCACGGACATGCTTTGTTGTGCGGGATGGTTTGAAGACAAGCGCAGAAAAAAGTGCTTGAGCTCACTGGTGTGTGCTTGAGCTTGCTCTCTGGCACTTTCATTTCCTGACGGTCAACTTTTCACATCGTTGATGACGCATTCGCACTTTCAGGCAAAAATACACCATAAGTGACAATGATGTGACGTGATCATCATAGGTTCACTGTTAATGATGGTGCCAAAACTTAATAGCATTGTATTAATGCACAGCATGGTTTTGACATTTGCAGGAAATGTGCCCCTCCCCCCACTTTTCGCACTTAAGTATCCCAGGCCTTCATAAATGAGGCATAATTTTAATGGGCATACTTGAGTAAGTGCGATTTATGTTGTCTTCATGGAGTCTCTATGTGCGCGCATGCACGCGCGCGCGCGCGCGCACACACACACACACACACACACACACACACACACACACACACACACACACACACGCACACACACACACACACACACACATCAATCATGTATGCAGGCTTACTTGCACTCTACCTGGCCCACATTCCCCACCATCGACCACGCCATCAAGCGGGAGGGCTGGAAGCTTGTGTGCCTTTTGCGCCTGTCCCCTGTTCTGCCCTACAATGTTCTCAACTACGCACTGGCCATCACGCCCGTGCCTCTTTGGTGTGTGTGTGTGTGTGTGTGTGCGCGTGTGAGCATGTGCTGCTATGCAAAGTGCTGTTCTTCAAGCCTCACTCTGTGAATTTGAAGCATGCTGAAAAGAACCAAGCTTTGGCAAGTCCATGCTTCCTGCTTTCCTGCCAGCTGGCATGGCAAGGGTGAGGAGGTTTTGTGGTGGCAGACCTACCCCTCTCTCTCTCTCTCTCTCTCTCTCTCTCTCTCTCTCTCTCTCTCTCTCTCTCTCTCTCTCTCTCCATACTGACGTGCATACATATGTACAAATACGTAAATAAATGAGTAGATAAACAAACATACACACATCTATGCATACATACATACATATTTTTGTTTTTCTACGCACAAGCAGATCAAAAACAGGTGGCTTGCTAGCTAGGAAAGCTTCTCTTAGTGTACACAGCCTCTTTGGCTGGCTTACTCTTTTCGGGGTCTTCATTTTCAGAATGCCTGCTGTAGAGGGCACAGCATTTCAGGATGTCACATCGAGGCAATCGTGACGTAAGCTGGACCCCTGCTTCAAATGCAGCCAGTAAAATGTGCAAAATACTGTATCTGGGTGTTAACGGATTGAGGATGTGCAAAATACTGTATCTGGGTGTTTACGGATTGAGGATGTGCAATATACTGCATCTGGGTATTTACTGGTCAAAATCCAGCTGCTGTATCTGGGCACTCATGAGCTCAAGCCCTGCTGGTGATGCAGCCAAGGAATCATCCAAGCATGTTGCACCTAGGTGGTCATCGATTGGGATGCAGTCAACGGAGGACGTATGAGGCAGGTTGCATATCTGTAGGTACCCATGAGATGGGTCGAAGCCCTCTGCTGGAACTGCTGCTAATGGGACACGTTAAACGTGTTGTGACTTGATACTGTTTGTTGGATGTGGTCAATGGGTCAAGTAGCGCATGGTGAACCCTGAGACTATGGTGCTCATGACATAATCAGACGCTTGGTGCGTCGCCCACTGCTTGTCACATCAACCCTGTTTGATGCCATGCATTGAACATCGTTGTGGCCCATCGCAAGCGCCAGGGACGTGGACAATGACCCGGCCTCCTTTTCCTTGGCATCTCTGCATTTTGCATCTACATCCGCGCTTGCAGTGTGTAGTTTGCCTTTTGCCTGAGCACCTGTAGGATCTACACACTTGGCTCTTCAGTGACGCTCATCCCATGGACACCTTTCCTCTTTGCCTGAGCACCTGCAAGATCTACACACTGGGCTCTACAGTGACGCTCATCCCATGGACAGCCTTTCCTCTTTGCCTGAGAACCTGCAGGATCTACACACTGGGCTCTACAGTGACGCTCATCCCATGGACAGCCTTTCCTCTTTGCCTGAGCACCTGCAGGATCTTCACACTGGGCTCTGCGGTGGCCGCCATCCCATGGACAGCATTGTACGTTTATCTTGGTACTTTCTCCACCAACCTTGTAGACTTGGCACAGGTGGGTAGGACCGGAGTGTGAGGCTCCGTCCATGCACGAGCATTAGCATTCACAACTACTGTTCCAGGATCTTGATGGGTGGCAAGTATAGATCAACGCTTGCTCTGATGAGTTCTGAGCTGATGGGACCTTTCAAGGCCAGGATGCCCTGAAGGCGCGTCAAGCGCACAATGCCCTGAAGGCAAGTCAAGCGCACAATGCCCTGAGGGCATGTCAGGCGCACACTGCACAATGCCCTGAAGGCACGTGTGGCGCACACTGCCCTGAGGGCATGCCAGGCACACAATGCACTTTGCCCTGAAGGCACGTCAGGCGGACAATGCCCTGAGGGCATGCCAGGCACACACTGCACAATGCCCTGAAGGCATGTCAGACGGGCAGAGCGCCTCCAGTCCAAAGTCCAAAGACCCAACAGACATCGACACTGAATGGCATGGTGGCCCGTGTCAAACATTTATGGCACAAGTTCTGAATAAATTTGTGCTTATCATGGTTTTGTTCAGCGTGATCATCCATGTCCTGGCGTCCACTGAGCGCGACCCGTACTTAAAATGCTGCCTGGTCCTTCAGCCCTGAATTTCATACACATGGTGTGCACGTTGTTTTATGGCAACATGCACAAACACGCACACCTGGTGGTTGCTGTGCTCTTGAAGCTAATCTAGCTCATTCACACTTGCAATGCGCTTCCAGGGGAAAATTGAGTACCAGGGTGGCACGCATGTGTTGGTGCGAATCCTTTCAGGGGTGCTCATTGCCTTGACAACGGTGTACGGGTACATGTTGTCACAGCGGGCGATCCATGCGGTTTTGAAAAATGCGTCAGGGGCTAGTTTGGGGGCAAATGGGGGCAAAGATGGAGAGGCGGGGTCTTTAAAGGGTGGAGGCAGCAATAGCAGCAACGGCAGCTGTCCCCAGACGCCCTTGACCAGAAGCATGTCCTTATCTATGACCACGATTGTCGAGCATAGAGACTTGGAGTCAGGTAATTAATCATGCTGATATTATTACTCGGAATGAACAGCATTTGCATCGGTAAAAAATTGGATTGTTTTGCACTAGATATTTTGTTATTAAATCTGTTTCCTTTCTGGGCATTTGCGTCTTCAAATTTGAAGCCTTATACTCGGTGTCCGTTGCCATGACCATTCATCACCAACATTGTTTCCAATTTTTTGTGACTTGTCCATAATTATTTTCATAGGATTGAGGATCCTTCGCCTTGCATGCATTTGTTGTGAGCAGTGAGAGAGTTGTCCTTTTTGGAGTAGGTGCAGCCCACAAAGGCTTGCTGCTCTTGCAAAACTGCTAGCAGAGGATTGTTCTTTGGTGATTCTGATGCTCTGCAATTCTTGCTTTCCTTTTCACCTTCTGACCATTTCTCCTGACAGACAGGCTTACGCAGTTGCTTGCATTTTTGTCCTGGTAAACTGCCACTTATAAGACAAATGGTGCAATCTGTCTGCACACTTTCTCAGCACGTGCACTTCACCAAAGAAGCTGCCTTAACAATGGAAAATATATTACTTGCACCTTCCAACTGTTGACCTGGGGTCCTTTCAGGTCATGCAGTTAGGGCCCTATTTCCAACTTTGATACTTCACATGGAGGCTCTGCTCAAGCTAATCCCCGTGGGAAACCTGGGTCAGCCCTTAAAAGAATGACAGCTCCTGCTATTTGCATTGCTCATTTTGCTGAGAGAAAGAGATATTTTTAAGCAGAGAAACTCCCTACACCAATAAAGGAAAAGGAGAGAGGAAAAGCAAATGTCGGCAAAACTGCCCCCCACATGGCAAAAGTAAGAGGAGCCACTTTGTGGTTTGAAGAACCATGCCCTCCCGACCATAGTCGTAGTGAAGAGAAGATCAGGCAGACGAGGAAAGGGGGCCCAACACTGCGCATTAATGGGGTGAAAGCTGAACGACTGGAGCTTCAGACCTTCAACACTGATACGCACATTGCACACATTGTAACCTCAGGTAAGGCAACACTATTACTGCCTGCAAGGGCACCTGGCCGAAAATGCAAGTACTCAACTCACATAACATTAATGTCTATTGCAGTCTGGTGTTTGATGGAATAGCACGAGGTAGATTAGATTAGGTTGCACAGGGGGACCTTCAGCCAGACTGTTCAGCTGATCAGCCTGTGGCTGGTCCATGCTAGCCAACAGCAATTCCAAAAGCTCAGACATGAAATAGAAAAGCTTCTTCTTGCGCTGCGAGAGAAAATTAGAAACAGTCTGGACACTCAGTTGATGCTGCAAGAAAGGGTGTGCAGGTGAAGAATAGCCAGTGAAAAGTAGCTCGGAATACTTTTGTCTTAGAGCACACAGCCCCTCATACCTGCACACGAGGTAGGTTATGCTCAAAGGCTTCACAGTTGTTGGATCAGATGAATACTCATATATTTGATAAAGAATGTACTGCTGTGTGTAATTCGTAAGCATTCATTTCAAATGCCCATGCACTGCTCCGAGCTGGAGTCCATGTTCACTAGGATCTTAAGCAGTGTTTGGCATTCAGGTGAAGGAAGACATATGTTTCATTCTTAATTGGCACACTAGCTAGCCTGGATGACACCGACTACAGGATCACCCTAGATTTAGATTTAGATTTAGATTTACACAGGGGGACCTTCAGCCAGACTGTTCGGCTGATCGGCCTGTGACTGGTCCTCGCCAGCCAACATAATGTCCATAAGCTCAGAAACAAACGAAAAAAGCTTGTTGTTGTGTTGCAAGAGGAAATCAGAAGCATCCTGGACACTGGCTTGTTTTAAAAATGGTTGCTCCATTGAAAAATCACCAGAGAAACAGTTGAACAGGTAAGCGTACTTTCTTCTCAAAGCACAAACATCTGCGTCTCTGCACACCAAAAGGGCATGAGCCTCATCTTGAATCTCATCACAAGAACAGCAATCACACAAAAGAGTGTTCCGAGTATCCCAAGCTGCTGTCTCCACCTTCAGTGTGTGTGCCCTAAGTCTGAAACGGCTAACATTCGTCATGACATGTGGAGACAAATCCAAATGCATGTGCCTTGGTAAACGGGCAGGGGCACGCACGTTATGGTCAAAAGGCACTGCAAAAAGAGACTGGTAAGTTGCCAGCTTACTATATGTGTCCCGCGGGTTCACTCCCTCAACATCTCTCCACACTGCCCGCAGCCTGTGTCTGAGGTCATCAGTAAAACCTAGATAAGTGGGAACTTAAAAAACTGGAAGCCCATTCCCATAACTTGGAGGCCTGACATATCCCCCAGAGGTCCCATACCTCCCGGGAGGGCCCCATGTCACTATAATTGCCTGCACTACCTTCCGCGCTTGAACTCGGCTGTCTTGGTCTGCGCTTGCTGCTTGTTGTTCTTCACGGCTCCTCCCGTGTTCTATCCTGGTGCTGCTGCTCCTGCTGCTGGGGAAGGATGGCTGTCATGATCATCAATCATGATGAATTACCGTTACTGCACATTTACTGTTCTTGAAGCAGGTAATACGTGGTGTTGTGTTGTACCGCGCAGGGCTACCACACGTCAACGCCCAGAGTTGCCAATAACCATACAACAAAGGTCCATGCTGCCATGCTGCTCCCCAGCATGTTCCTAATTGAGCTGCTCTTTCTTCTGGACTTGCTGCTCAGCGCTAGCTTGACTGCAGCACATGGAGAATGTCAGGGTCCGGACCAGCTTGCACCAGGTTACATCAAGGACAAGCACCGCTGGCACAAGTCCAGTGATAATGAACACAGAGCCAAACCTTTCCGGAAGGTGGAAAAGAAGGTTAAATAAGAGAGCATCCGACAAAAAAACCCCACTCAAATACAGTTTACACCTCATACACTGGGCTCTGCGATGATTCAGCAATAACCACAATTAAACGTGACATGGTGCTTGAATGTAAGGCTCAACTTCAGAGCATATCTCCTGGTGTTCACTGGGAAAAAGAAATGAAAGGAAAGGGTGACACAGCTACACCTACAAGGGCAGCATGGCTGAAGCAAAGAGGTGCCTGAATAGAATAGAAATGACCGGAAGAGGAAAAGCCTCATGCCATGTTCTGGAGTGTTGATTGCTGCAAATAAGGCTCACAGACAGGTTTATTTGAATGGGCATGTAAAGAGTGTACATGCAAACTAATTGTACACTAGTGAAGATTCTGGCCTTCTCCTTAATAAACGCTTCCGGCCATTGGCTAGTCGCATAGCTTATCTCTTTTTCCAATTTTCTACTGTTAACTGCCCAGGAAGTCAAGATATTCAAAACATCTCTTGCATGGTCCAGAATTGCTGCCAGCGCAAGTGTGGTTGCTAGAACCTCCTAGATAGGCAACCCATTGTTCCTTCTTTTTTCACACAAACTCCTCCTTTCTCGTGAACATCTCCATTACCTCTGTTCCTGGCTTTCCCTTAAGCTAGCTGTGCCTAATTTTATTATTATTTGAGGGCACTTTGCCGACACTCTTGCTAGCTTGCTAGCTAATGAACCCTACATACCAACCTGCACTATGCTGCTGAGGAAGCCCTCAAGCCTTGTTTCATAGGGATGGCTCCCATTCATACTTTTGCACATTAACACCAGATTACTTACTGCCTCCATGCTTACTTGTGGCTTTTTAAGACGTATGTCATCCCGACAGGCATGTATGCCAGTCAGATTTGGGCTACTCCTTATGGGCTACTCCTTCACCAGGGAAATGAGATGGTAATTGCATTCAAAAATGGCTACTGAGATTTCTGAAATCCATTTTGGGAGTCAATCAAATACTTTAAGGGGTTTACAATGGTGGCCTACAGCCCGAGACTCTGGCTGATGGCAGCTGGTGAAACAAGCTCAACCAGTATCAAAAATTGAGACCAAGTCTGACACAAATCTAATGAGTCTGTATGAGTCTTGGTTTAGGAAAGCATTGATTTCAGAATCAGTGATAGTATGATGGCAAGCCAAGAATGGAATAAAGTCAGCGTTTGAAGGCGGAGCAAACACACGCAAAGTCTTAAACATCTCCTCAAAAAGGTCCTTGTATCTCGTGCGTAGCTCACGCACCTCAGTACATTTGCAAAAGAAAAGCACATGTTTTTCATCCTGGACTTCCCCACACTCACACTTATCACAGATACTTGAACCCCCAAGCCATTTACCAGACTCCACTCTCAAGTGATGAGCACGCAATCTAAATCTGCTAATGTTTCTCAAAACATGCTTGTCCAAATCCTTGAACAGATACGAGGGGATACAAAAAGGAGCACCTCTGGGACCACTCTCAGAATTCCCACACCACTTATGGTACGTCACTACCTTCTTGTTAACTGCACGAGGACAAAAAACATCGGCCCCTCTCCACACTTTCTGCTGTCTGTATCGCAAATCACCAATGAACTCTTGCATGGGGATTTTCTCAGCTCTCAGCATGTTCTGTTTGAATGAATCACCATTCCGCATCCCACCAAAAGCATTAGAGACTTCAGCAGCCCAGCAAGAGGAATCAAAAGAAGCCAGACTTAAATCAGCCCTCAGCACACGACGCAAGACTTCACTATTGGAGTCAAGCATGCTATTAAAAAACTTGATGGAGGCACGGAACCAGAAGAACTGCAGAGGCTCCTGGCCACACTCTCTCAACACCGGCCAATTTGTAGTACTGTTCTTTACTCCAAGAATGCGCCTCAAGGAACACAGATGTCTTTTCTGCAATTGACTCTCAAACTCACTGCCTTCTCTCAAGTAATGAGTTCCCCACACCTGGCACGCATACATCCCAGCAGGAATGCCATACACCTTGGACAACCAGAGCATAGCATGAGGCCTGTTTTTCAGGTCATGACCCTTGGCAAACTCCGAAATCCTTCTCTGTGCAGCCATATAAGGCCGCACCGCATGCTCCTCAGCTACCTTAAAATCCATCTTTTTATCCAACAGCACTCCCAAATATTTGAACCTGTCCTTCTCTGGAAGGACCACTCCATCATACGTAAAAGGATTCTGCAGAGGAGAGACAGACGTACTGTTGAAGTGCACCACCTCAGACTTAGCTGTGTTTACAGTCAACCCTTTTCTCTGAGCATACACACGGAGTCTGTCCAGCATCTTCTGCATTTCACCAGGGTCATTCGTAGTTAATCCAAGGTCATCAGCGTACATCATGTGGGACACACCATTCACTCTATCACCAGTTACAGCACCCTCAATGCCCTCACTTATCTCTCTGCCCATATCATTGATGTACAGAGAGAAAAGAAGGGGGGACAAAGGACAACCTTGCTTAACACCGTTCGATGGCTGCACGCGTGCCCTTTTCTCACCATCCATTAGAAAGTACTCATCATTATCATACATATCTCTGATCACACTGAGCAGAGGAGTCGGCATTGCATTGCGCTGCAAGTGAGACCAAAGCTGCTGTCTGGGCACGGTGTCATAAGCTTGAGAAAAGTCAATGAAAGCAACGTGCAATCTGGAAGAATTCCGTGGCTTCAATTTTTTCGCAGCATGCTTGAGGTGCCTCAGAATGAACAGAGGATGCAGAGTGCTCCTTCCTGGAAAGAAGCCAAACTGCGTGTCCGGAATCTTTCCCTTTTTCATACACCAATCTGTCACCAGATTTTTCAGCACATTAGCATAAATCCTATACATTACACCGCTAACCGCAATCATCCTATAATTCCCAGGTTTCAGCACTTCCCCTTTTTTGTGAATGGGGCTCAACTTGGCAACCTTCCAGCACGCAGGCACTTTACTTTCAGTCAGCAACACTTTAAAAAGACGAGCCAACAGAGGTACCAGCACAATCAATCAGGTCCTCAAATCCTTCATGGAGTGTGCTACAACTTGAAGAGTATGGGATAGAGCCTATCCAGTTCAACTGGTTCAGAGTTTGCGCACGCCTTGACAATTCTCTCATCTTTTGCAATAGCCCCCTTCTACAGTCTTCTATGCTGGTGTCTCCCACATTTCCAGGAATTCTTCTTGCCAAACTTCACACGTATTGATCACCACGAATAGCTTACGTTATAGGGTTTAGGTTTTTAGCTAGCCTCTTTAAAATTTTAGCTAGCCTCATGCTTATGGCTTCAACGGGGAATAGGTTCAGATAACCCTTTAAATTTGAGTCAATTTGCAGTGGATATCAGATGTTGCCGCCTGGCATACTGGAGACGTTTTGAACGCAGCACGGCCCTTCGTGTCTATACTTTTTTAAGTTGAGCTAGTTACATGGAATGACGCCATTTCTCCTACCTGTGATCTTTTTAATGCCCAAGGTGATGTGCAGAATAAGCAGTGTCTTATTCTCAAATGCACTCATCCCCTGGTCTGTTCTCTCGGCTCAAGTATGCTTGCTATTTCTTTGGCCCCATCCTTCCTCTCTCCCATCCTTTTCCTCAGATGGTTCCTTATCTGCCTGCTATTCACCATGCCACAGTGTATGGTCTTTCAAATCACATCAAAGTTCAATGTGATTTCCTCTATGAATTAGAGCAACAACAATTTTTGTTCCTTTTTACATGATTCCTTCTTTGTTGCAAATAGACCAGCAGTCAGTCGTTTTGACTAGAGCCCTTTTCCCTGTAATTTGTAAACCCTATCTTAATACGTGCAGCCAAGAAAAGAAAGAAAAGAAAAGTCTATGCACGCCAAAGGCCGCGTGCATTAAGGGAAGGTCCCCTAACTGGAAAGCTAGAGGCCTCACCAGAAGGCCCTCTAAACCTACACCAGACACAGCTAGCCTAGGAAAGAGCCAGAAACAGATCTAATGGGGATCTGGAGGGTTGCTCGCCATGCTCCTGGACGCCCGGACTCTCCCTCTCCCGTCCTCCGCCGCCGCGCGCCCAGCAGAACACCCCCAGAAGGCCCCGTGAAAACAAAGAGCGTGTCTAGTGTTAATGATAGTGGTTAATCTTTGAATGGCATGGTCCCTAAGCTTGGATGCTAGTGATGTAGCTTTTTGTTTGGCACGACCCAGATTCATAAGAGGTGTGATTGTATACTAATTGTAAATGATGCCAGCCTTTTGGGATGCGTAGCCTTTTCTTTTACTATCATGGACAGGCTAGTAGTCAGTCGTTCTGGTGGGCTTTTAGCTACTGTAACTTTCAGCCTAAAATTGCTCCCCCTGGTCTGCGCGGAAGCTTGCCTGGATTTTTTACTGTTAGTAAGCAAGCAGTTCCGCCATGAAGGATAGGCCCCATCATGGGGCTATGATAGTTGCAGTCCTCCTATTGTATCTGAGAACTCAGATGCAAAATGGACATCTATTTGCATCGGTATTGCTAGCTTACTCCAAGGGGAACCTTCCCTCGATGCGCGTGCTCTTCTTGGCTCGCGTTTGTCTAATCTCTTCTTTGTTTCTTTCTCAATTCCATGTTTTCTCTTGTGGACGCGAAGGAATTGGAGCAATGCAAGCATTCGATCATGCAAAGAAGGTCGTCAAATCCAGAAATGCATCCTCCTTATACAAGGTGCGTGGATTGTCATGAAAAAGAGGGAAGCAAATAAATCTATGGCTAAAGTACAAGCTAACAAGTCAAGCATATGACATGTGTCACAAAGAGCAAAGAACATAAGCCCTTTGCCTGGCGTATGGACCAAGACCTACTTCTTTCAAGTTTTACAGGCTGCAGAGCTACAAACAACCACAAGGAGTTGAGTTCATGTCACGCAAACAAAATTCACATGATAGCTTCACTTGTGCAGTGCTCACATCCAAGAGAACAAACTACTTCATCAATGGGAATGCAATGACATCGCGGATAGACGGGCTGTCTGTGAGAAGCATCACCAGTCTGTCAATGCCGATGCCCAGGCCGCCAGTGGGGGGCATACCATGCTCCAAGGCAGTGATAAAATCATAATCCACCTCCACCTGCGCGGACAACAAGATGGGTTGTCTGTGAGAAGCATCACTTGCCTATCAATACCGATGCCCAGGCCACCAGTAGGGGGCATGCCATGCTCCTAGGCAGTGATCAAGTCATAGTCCACCCGCAGAGACAAAAAAAGGAAACAGGTACGAAAAACTCAAACCCTCCTCCACCTTGGCGCGTGATAAGATTACAACAGCAGACAAGCCAAAGCTCCCTAAATAGCAGCCCTAAGAGCAAACTTAGGTGTTCAGAGCAATCACATAACCAAAGAGCAGCCTGACCAGTTTTCATGAAATACCATGTGCAGACATCACAAAATGCTGTGGCATCCTTCTGTGGCTTTGTTGTGGAGGAGACTCACGGTTCTTTTGAGCCAATGTGTCTCCTTCCCCTTTATTGATGTAGGGAGACTTTTCTCTGCCTGCGTTGTCTTCCTTTTTTTTGCTGTGGCATGCGCGCAAGCCCACTCTACCTCTCCCCTCCCTGCAACCCCATGCATGAAAGACACCTTATTTTATCCTCTCCAAAGTTAATTTAACTCTAACTCCTTCAATTCAAGCTCATCAGCAACTCCATTGTACCATCATGATGATGCCTGCTGTAAGCATACTGTACATGTGCTTCTTGACCACACCTTGACCTCTCCCTTTGTTCCACCACCATCTGTGTTGGCTTATGATATCGTCGACCATCAATGCTGGCCGCAATGCTTTTCCACAGTGCGCCCCCACAAAGGCATCATTTAAACTCCGTGGCGTCCCTTTCTGTGTGCAATGTCGAGAGTCAAAATGACCTAACAGTGCATTCCGCATCCTCACCTCATATGGTGCATCCTCATCTGGCTCCCCTTTGCCCTCCTCTGCCTCTGCTGCCTTGGCAGCCTCCACAGCTGCCTTGTGCTCCGCAACCTGCAAGCAAAGCCAAGCCAAGCAAAGCTACCAAGACGTCACCATCCAGGACAGGGGGCATGCGCATGCAGCCTTCTGGAGGCACAGTTGTGGGTGCTACTTCGGCAGTCCCCACAGCTGCCTTGTGCTCTGCAACCCACAAGCAAAGCAAAGGAACTGGAATGTCATCAACCAGGACGGGAATACATGGTCGCAACAATGCCCATGTGGCCCCATGTGCCCCATCGCACATTTGGTCCCGTTGATGCCAACGCAGTCTCTCACTGAAGGATGACACCTCTACATGCGAGAATTCACTGCTGCTGTATAGACCTTTCACCATCGCATCAGCAGGTGTGGCTCCAGACAAGCAGCTGACTACTTCCCCACCTGTAGCTCAAATCGCCGTCTCTGCTCCACAGGGTCCGTCAACTCAGAGAAGGCATTGGCATGCTCACGGGCTACAATTGCAAGGTAGGCAAGAAAACCAAATAATGCATGGCACTTGGTGTGAGCACAATTAGCTAGTTTGGCCTGCCAAACCCGGAGCAAAATGTGGTATGCGCGGTCAAGATGCGGCTGCTGCGACTAAAATGTGGAAGGGCGATCAAAACGTGGCATCAGTTTGGCCTGCTAAACCCAGAATGTGGCATGAGCGATCAAATGTGGCATGTGTGATAAAATGTGGCAAAGCAGTCGGGGTACTCTGGGTCCTGGGAGCAGCTGCCAAAGGGGTTGCCTGAAAAACAGATGGGTGGTGCCCCTGGCTTGATTGGGTGCTTCTGGCTTGTTTTGATGCCCCTGGCTTGTTGCAATGCAACTGGCTTGCCAGGATGCACCTTGCTTTTTGAGTACACATGCCTACTAATTTGGCAGCTTGGCTCTCCCTATTGTGCGTCCTGGTCCCCACACCAGTCCCCATAGCACAGTGTCCGCATTGTCGGACAGTAATTGGAAGGAAAGGGAAGGCAGGATTTCAACAATTGCTTGCCCAGTAGGGCTGCTTACATGGCAAGGAGGAACCAGAGTTTGCAGGAGGGTTGACATACTTTTGCTTATTGCACAATGAATGTTTTTGTGACCACCCTTCTAGTGAATGAAAGCTGCCAGAGCTAAATTTTTTGCGTCACAGATCAGCAACTAAAGGCACAACAGCCAGCAGCCACAGCAAAAACGGGCAGGGGTTCATGAAACATTACCCACCCGCAATAAAAAGCTCAAAGCGCTCTGTGACCCCGGGCTTTGAGCGGTGCGGCTTGGCCAGAGGCGAGATGGCAATGGGGTGCTCTAATACAAACGTGGGCTGGACCAAAGACCTGTTCCGCACAAGAGGTGGTAATGGGATGCTCTACTACAAGCATTAGCTGGACTAAGACCTGTTCAACAAACAAGGTAGCAATGAGAAGCTCAGGTACAAACATGAGCGGGATGAAGTTTTGTTCAGCAAACGAGATGGTGATGGGGTGCTCTGATACAGACATGTGCAAGACAAAGATCTGTTCATCTTGGGAGAGAGCCCAGGCCTTCAGCTTTTGTATGTCTCATCACTCAGCACGCACAGCACTGACAGCATCAACGCAGCATAGCCCAGGCCTCAACCTCTACGTGCCTCATCACGCAGCCTACACAGCAACAGCAACGCCTCATCTCCCATCACGCACAGCACTGACAGCACTGACGCAGCAAAGCCCAGGCCTTCAACCTTTGCATGCCTCATCTCTCAGCACGCACAGCACTGACAGCACTGACGCAGCAAAGCCCAGGCCTTCAACCTTTGTATGTCTCATCACTCAGCACGCACAGCACTGACAGCATCAGCACAGCAAAGCCCAGGCCTTCAGCCTTTGCATCCCTCATCGCACAGCCCACACAGCGGTGTCTCATAACTCAGCATGCACAGCGCTGACAGCATCGACACAGCAAAGCCCTGGCCTTTAACCTTTGCATGTCTCATAACTCAGCATGCACAGCGCTGACAGCATCGACACAGCAAAGCCCAGGCCTTTAACCTTTGCATGTCTCATAACTCAGCACGCACAGCAAGGACAGGCGACCTCAAGTCATACCTCACCCTACACACATGGCCTCAAACAGCTCACTCAGGGAGGACTTCATTCAAAGGCATCGCCTTGAGCAGCTGATTCAGAGGGTCTCCATCAATAGCAGACCTCACCCTTCACACATAGCCTCCAACAGCTCATCCAGCAGGATTTCATTCAAAGGCATTGCCTTAAACAGCTCATTTAGAGGGTCTCCATTCAAAGGCGTGCCTCACCCTTCACACATGGCCTCAAACAGCTCATTCAGGAGATGCCCAACAGTCGGTGCAGCATCCACCTTGGGCAGCGTCTTTCGCCGCACATCAGCATCAGCCTGCACACGAGAATCAGAAGTGGAGAAGTTGGGCATGGCACCGCAGGCGACCGGTCACAAAGGACAGGGGACAGGCGACATGCTCACGCGTCCAAAACCCTAAACCCCAAGCCAAATGATGTGTGAGCAGAACTGGACAAAAACCTGCGCTTGAATTGCACTGCAAAAGCTCATCAAGACTTTGTCACAAAGAAGCGGCTATACCAGCTTTCCTTGCCATCACACACATCGGCGTACTCCAGCAAGGGCAACACATACCAGCGCAAGCCAGCAAGATTGTCAGGCAGTGATTTTGCAGCAGTGCACACCAGCAAGGCTGCATAGTTGTGCATCAGCGCACGCAGCGGTACACCCCAGCAAGGCGGTTACGCACCAGCGCACGCCAGCAAGGTTTTTAAGTATTGGAAACAGCAGCGGGCTCTGAGACACTTTTAAGCTACATGCATATGCACTTGTGAACCCTACGCACCCGTTCATGCAGCATCGCCACCGCTGCTGCCTTGGCTGCCTCTAACCCCCCCTCAGGCCCCCTTGGCAAGCCTTCATGCTCCCCTTGCTGCCCTCGCTCATAGGCCATGACATCTATGCCTGTGGCCTCTTGCACCAGATCACTCATGGTGGCCCTCCTGAAGGGCTGTGCAAGGTCTAGCTCGATGCCCTGGTACTGGATCTGCAGGCATGTGTGTGTGCGTGAGTGTGTGTGCGCTTGTGTGTGTGCGTGTGTGTGTTTGTGTGTGTGTCTTTGTGCGTGTGTGTGTGTGTGTGTGTGTGTTAGCCCTGGATCAGCAATGGTGCCCTACTTGACTTAGGCATGCTTTACAAAAGCTCTTGCCGCTCAAATGCCTGAAACCTCTCACACATGTGATGCATTGGGCTCACCATATCACAGATCATACAACAAGCACATGCATTTGCTCACTCACCTGCAGCTTCCCATTCACTGCTTGTGCGCACGCGCGCGTCAGCTCTTCTGTCAGGTCCATCATGTCTTCATAGTCAGCATACGCCTGGTACAGCTCCACTGTGGTAAACTGCGGGAGGGGGTCATAGACACTGCAGTTTGTACCAATTGACCGGCGCCAAGGAGATGCGAGATCGCAGGGAATCACCAGGCACACATGAGGAAGCACTTGTGTCATGGAGATACCAAGCGCTTAGGAGGGTGCACGTGTGCAGAGATGCAAGGTCGCAGAATTCTACAAGAACTCATGAAGGTGTAAGAGCTGCCAAGCACACGTGAGGACACACTTGTGCCATGGAGACGCCAAGCAGCTGCGAGGCTGCACCGGTGTCATGGAGGTGCAAGGTCGCAGGAATTTCCAAGCACACATGAGAGCGCAAGATTGCAGGAACCGCAAAGCACACATTATGATGCACCTGTGTCATGGAGAGGCCATGCACTCAGGAGCGTGCATGCAAGGTGTCATGGAAGTGTGCAAGGAGATGCAAGGTCGCAGGAGCCGCCGAGCACTCATAAAGGTGCAAGGTCGCAGGAACCGCCAAGCACACATGAGGAGGCATTTGCATCATGGAGAGCCCAAGCGCTTGAAGGGTGCACGGGTGTCTAAGGATGGAAGGTCGCAGGAATCACCGAGCACTCACGAAGGTGCAAGGTCGCAGGAACCGCCAAGCACACATGAGGAGGCATTTGCATCATGGAGAGCCCAAGCGCTTAAAGGGTGCACGGGTGTCGTGGGGATGGAAGGACGCAGGAATCACCGAGCACTCACGGAGGTGCAAGGTCGCAGGAACCGCCAAGCATCACGGAGAACTTAAGCGCTTAAAGGGTGCACAAGTGTCATGGGGATGGAAGGTTGCAGGAACTGCAAAGCACACTCATAAAGGTGCATGATCGCAGGAACTGCCAATGAGGATGCGAGCACACATGAGGGTGCAAGATGCATCCTGATGCTGCAAGGTATGACTTGGGGCTGCAACGTGTATACTAGGGCTGCCAAATGTCAAAGCACTTCACAGTATTCATTTTAAGGCATTCAGTTTTTGGGATCCTGACACAGGCAACTGGCCAAACCGTGACATGAGGTTGCGAGATGTATAATGGGGCTGCATGGTTGCAGAGCTGCAGGACTTCAAAATTTGAAATGAGGGTGAAACAGGTTACATCTGAGATGTTGGTTGGGACTGCAAGGCTGCAAGGCTGCAGAACTGCAGGCCTGACAGGCAGCCAATGAGAGCAGCCAATGAATGCAACCAATGAGGGCAGCCAGTGAATGCAACCAATGAAGGCAGTCAATGAATGCAGCCAATGAGGGCAGCCGATGAATGCAACCGATGAGGGCAGCCAATGAAAGCAAAGGCTGCATGTTACAAAGACATGACCACTCTTACCGTGCAGCCTGGTAAGAGTGATGGGCCAGACAAAGAGGGGGGGCCCAGATACATAGCTAGACAAGACTTACTCACTCGTCCCATCTTATAGCTTTCATATAAGTGGTGCAGCTGACAAATGTTCCATTTGCTTCCTGAAACGGCATGCAGAAGATGATTGCCACTCAAATTGGCCTCGGGTGCTATAAAGCCTTATGGCCGATTTCAGTTCCATGACATAAGGCCTTCCCCTAGAGCTTTGGAAAACAGTTGCCACTCAAATCGGCCCTGGGTGCTTCCAAAGCCTTTTGCCCACTTCCAGTGCTGGAACATAGGGCCTTCCCCTAAACTTTGAAATACGTTTGCCGCTCAAATTGGCCCTGGGTGCTGGGATAAGCCTTGCAGTGCTGGAACAAGATCAGTTTCAAAGGAAGCTTGCCACTCAAACTAGCCCTGGGTGCTCACAAAAGATTCACAGTGCTGATAAGAAAACTGGTTTTGACACCACCACTTGATCCAGCACTGGGTGCTCCGAGCTGCCTTGCGTCGATGACGCCCTGGACTGCAGCGATCGAAAGTCAAGCTTTGGTGCCTTGACCAGTATGCTGCATAACTGCAAACAGAAGACATCAGGGGCTCAGTTCCTAAAACAGATTGCTGGCGTAGATCAGAGATGCCTTCTTGGGCAAGGATTGTTTCCAGTGCATTTCGGACTTACGCGCGCTAGGAGGATGGGTTTACTGCAGTTGAAGGTCAGCCTTTCTCAGTATTCATTATCACCGACCCCCCTCTACACTACAAGTAATGGTTGCAGGTACTGTGTCAGTCCATAGCATTTGTGTGCGTGCTTGGCGAGAGCGGCTCACATTGCACGTGCTAAGGAGGTACGAGCGCAAGATAACTCAGGCTTCCCCTATGCTCGAACTTGTTGGATTGCAGAGTGGTGTAGAAGCAGGACGCCAAGGCTTTTGTTCCACCTCTGTAGCACTTTAGTGCTTCACCTCTTCACCTGCTCTCTTCCTCAGGGTACTCACAGCATCACTTGCAAACAGATTCGCACCCTCATCCAGCCTAAATGAGCCTTGCTTCATTTCTGCCTACAAGTGCAGCCTACCAAACCAGCGATGGGCCATTCCTCAGTTTGGTGAAATTAAGTTGACAGCTGTTTGATAAGATATGTGGCTCCACAAACTTTTTAAGTGCATGGTCACCTGTAGGCATGGGGAGTGAAAATGAGGTGGCAACTGGCCCATCCACCACCATCCCTCCAAAACACCCCTCCAAACCCCCCATTCCCTCCCAGGCACAATATGTAAAGGGGAGAAAAATGTCTGTCCAGGGGTGTCATGGGGGGGGGAGGAGGGATGGGGTTGTCATGGTTTATCAATGGGTCTTTCTTGACGAAGAAGAACTTCAGGTTCTATGGTTTGCAAGTTTTAAGTCCGCCAACGATTTAAAGTTTGAAGAGGTCCTGTTTTGCCAACAATTTGAAGCTGGAAAACAAACCATCCCTGCAACACACACACCTCTGGGTTGTGGCGCGCCGACATGCCCTCGTTTCTAAAGATGCGACCCAGCTCAAACACCCGCTCAAGGCCCCCAACCACCATGCGCTTGAGGTGTAGCTCCGTGGCGATGCGCAGCGTGAAATTGCGCTGCAGCGTGTTGTGGTAGGTCACGAAAGGGCGCGCGTCGGCGCCCCCGGCTACTGACTCCAACACTGGCGTCTCCACCTTAAGGTACAGCAAGCAGTAAACCGAGAGCACATGAGTTAATCAGTGAGATCGTTGAGGTGGGTCACGAAAGGGCGCGCGTCAGCAACCCCTGGTTCCGCATCCAACACTGGTGCCTCCACCTTAGAGCACACCAAGTGGTAGGCCGGAAGCAGCTCTTCAGTTGGTCAGGAAGTTTGTTAAGGCAGGTCATAGAAGGACGCAGGTATCCAGCTTATGATTTCAACACAGGGTCTCCAACTTAAGGCGCACCAAGGGACAAACCAACAGGACGTGAGTTGGTCAGTGAGCTTGCTGTGGTAGGTCATGCAAGGGCATCAGTATCTGCAACCCCTGCAACTGCATCCAACACTGGCGCATCCACCTAAGGGGACACCAAGCAGTAAAGGAAAGGAAAGGAAACGGTAGTGTTACATAGCTGCACCTGCCTACAAGGGCATCTCAGCTGAGACGACAAGCCACGAGCATGCCAGATGGTCGGTATGGTGAGCAGCAGTCAGCAGTGAGGTCTAGCATTCCTGTAATTGTTGTTGGCTGGCAGAGGCCAGCCACAAGCTGATCAGGCAAACGAGCCGGCTGGACGTTAGCCCTCCCTATAGAGCCATTGTTGCCCTGTTTCTGCTCTATGAAATCCTGCGGAAGCACCCACTACTGCCTTCTAAAATGTGACACTTGCAATCCCTGCCTCCTTACAAAGTTGGAGGACAGTGTGTATGCCAATTGTGGCAGATGCCTACACCAGGGAGGAAAGGAAACAGGGAGGAAAGAGATGCTTACACCATGGGGAAGAGGTTTTGGCGGAAAGCCTTTCCATCTCCATGCCAACAGATGGCCCTCCATTTTCCAACTGCAAGCTCACCACTTCAAGCTTAGTAGTTCAAGCGTCTGGACTGAGGGCCTGCTCTTTGCAAATCCCGCAACACCCAAAGCCACATGACGGCCACAGTTACTCCCACCTCAAGGAAGTCCCGGTCCTCCAAGTAGCGGCGGATCGTGGAAATGATACGTGAGCGTGCACGGAAGGTGCCCCGTGTCTCCTCAGACATGATCATGTCCAAATACCGCTGCCTGCGTGTGCATCCCACAAATTGCTGTCATTTGGTGGCAAGCTGCGCTATGGCAAAGCATGACGTGATGTCTCCAGCTGACACGCCGCATGGAGGTCCTCCAAACATCAGACTGGGTTGTGCAGCTGCAGGATGCTCCCACCTTGATATGAGGATCAGAGCGGTTCTGTGCCGACTGCTGACAAACTGCACTGGCAAAGCTTAAAAGACATGTATGCATCTAAGCAAAGAATGTAACATAAAAAACGTGCACAGACGGCTTTACAGAAAAGCAAGCATGCACCTACAAGCAGCATGCACAAACACACACAGACGCGCTCACACACACACACACGCACGCACGCACGCACGCACGCACACACACACGTACACACACACACGCACGCACGCACGCACGCACGCACACACACACACAAGCACACACACGCACGCACACACACACACACACACACACACACGTACACACACCTGTATCGTTTTTCCACGTCAGTGAGTCCATGCCACTTGTCTGGGAGTGGCAAGAGTGACTTTGTCAACACCTGCAGGCAGAGGGCGCATAAGGGGCATGACGTGACAGGCCTTTCATGTTCTTCTTACAATGTTTCTTTCTTCCTTTTTCTCTCTGACTTCCATGCTCATCTTTCGGGATTGCATGCAGCCCAGATTCTACACACCAAGGCTCAAAACCTTCCAGGGACACATTGATTCAGGTCAGCCAAATCTCCCTGTCCCTCAGCAAACGAGTGCCACACCACTAAGACATGGGATTGCCATGGTTCCCATGCACACGGCTACTCCAGACACATACACGTTGCCATATCAGCTCTGATTCCAGCACCAGCTGCATGGTACAGCGCTATGAATCCCCACCGATTGCCTAAACCAGATCCTTCCAGTCCTCCGTCAAAGCACATGAAAAGGGGCCCTTTCCCGGTCGGTCCACACCTGCAGCTGTGTTGCAGTCACTGACAGCTCTCCTTTCTCTGTGCGCTTCACCCCCCCTGCAGCGCCGACGATGTCACCCACATCAATTACGGATTTCAGCTGGTCAAAGCTGCCCTCCGCAGCCTCCTCCATCCGCGCCTTCTCCACGTAGAGCTGCACAACAAAGTGCGCACCAAAATGCATGTATGCTTAGAAGCAGCACTTGTGAAGCCGGCTGTTTGTCCAGGATGATTTCACGAGACACTGTGTATGACAAGGATTGGCCAGTTCTGTACGAGCTGTATCTTTTCCCTTTTTTTGCAAGAAAAGTGTGAAAAGTGGCGCATATGTATGGAATTGGCCAACACCACATATGAGCAACATCCTGCCGTGCCGGCCTGAAGCCTGATCTTTGATGCTGTCCAGCCCCAAAAGGAAACCAATTCCTCTGGGCCAAACAGCTGGCGAGGACACATCCGCAGTTCGCACTGCACTTTTTGCGCTCCATGGTTGGATAAGTACTGGAGCACGAGTACAAGACCCCAGTCACATGGCACTTGCATATCAGACCGAGAGGGACCAGCGCAAAGGGCAGTCAGCCCATGGGCAGCACCCACCTGTGCTCACACCTGCACTCACCTGCACCTGACCCTGACCATGCATACCAGATGGGGAGGAATTTGTGCACAAGGCGGGAGCTGCAGTCAGCCCATGGGCAGCACCCACCTGTACCTCACCCTGACCATGCACACCAGATGGGGAGGAATTTGTGCACAAGGCGGGAGCTGCAGTCAGCCCATGGGCAGCACCCACCTGTACCTCACCCTGACCATGCACACCAGATGGGGAGGAATTTGTGCACAAGGCGGGAGCTGCAGTTAGCCCATGGGCAGCACCCACCTGTACCTGACCCTGACCATCTCGCAAGGTCAGGAAAGCAAGCTTCCCCATGACACGCTTGTTCATGACCCTGCCAGCCACGCGTACAGGGCTGGGGCACTCCGCCTCCTGCCCACTCTCTAGGCCCTTGTGCTGCTCCTGCAAGGTGAGAGGAGGAGGGAGCTTGCTAGGCGCGAGCAGGCAAGACAGAGGAGTGCCTACTTTCAAAATCCAAAGGGGTGTCCTGAGGAACGCTCTTCGTGATTGCTGCAGCCAACCTGTTTGGATGTGCAAATGGCATCCCAACCCACACCCTGACTTTTTATAGCTGGGAAAGCCCCAATTTTGGGTCATATCATGAATCTTAACCATCAGATTATGCTGCTTGCTACCTTCCAATGTAGTTGAAAGCTATAACATTTTCCTTGGCGTGTTTTAACTTGCACTGCAAAGGAGCTGCATACAACTGCAATCCGACATCTTTCATGAGTCCCTGCAACTTCCCTGCTTTGGGTTATGGTAAGACTACTGGATTGGGAAAAAACGAACCTGATGTTGGTCTCATCCTCTCCGATCACAAGTAAAACCATCTGGATGCATACTCCAATGGCATAACTTTGCATGAGCCACAGCACTTTTGACCAGGTCCATGAACAAGAGCAAGGTGTTCGTTGCAAGTGATTACCTGCAGCTCTGCCGTAAAATGCGTCCTGTCAAAGCGGTAAGCAAAAGGCTCTACCCCAGAAGTGCGGAGGTCAGACACCTGGTGCAGCATGGCAGAGTTGTAGCTTGAAAGTGAAGGTATATCCAGCCAAAGATTCAGCTTGCAATAGAAACAAGTCGACCTACACCGCAAAGCAATGAAAGCACAGAAGAGCAGCAGGCAAAGGAAAGCCAGTTTCTGACTTTCCACACGCAAAGAACCGGTTTACAAGTGCACTAGATACTGTGAGCAGCAAATCTGAAAGTCAAACTAGTTGGATGTTGGATGTTCCCTAACGACCTCAACTGTGCACAGAGGAACTGCACCATAACTTGAGGAGGGAAGGCGGTGCCTTGGCGCATTACACTTGTGTTACTGTGGCTCTCTATGCGCAATAGATGTAGACACCACCTTTCTGAAGTGCATCCATGATCTGGCAACAGCAATGCGGAGACCTGGTGCAGCAACCGTCCTTGAACACTATGCAATAAGGATACAGATCCATGTTAGCCCAAACCGCTCACAAATGGCTGAGTACACATGCACACACACATACACGCACACAGGCGCGCGCGCGCAACAACACACACACACACACATACACACACAACACACTCCCTTTTTCACTTGCAAACCCGCACACACTCTCCCTCAAAAATCACAAAATGAGACGCTCAGGATGCACCTTCTGCAGCCTCACGCCACGTATTTCCTCAGGTGAGGATGCAGACTGAGCCTGCCTGGGTTGCTTCGGTTGCTTGGGCTGCTTTGGTGGCTTTGGTGGCTTGTTGCTTGGAGCTGGTGCATCCGGTGAACTGTGACAAAGCGCGCAGCATCAATGGAACCGCCTGGTGTTCTGTCATGCTTGCATGGGCCACCAATACCAAAAGTTGCAATTGCTAAGTTTTGGCATGAATCCCATTATTGAGTACTCACGTTGCAAAGCAAGGAAGGAGAATGCTGCGATGGAGGGGTGCTTTCTGTGTCCTATGACCATTGGACTTGTGCAGCTGACTAGGCTTGTTGGCCAACATTTTTGTAAATATCAAAACAGAATTAACAATGTTTACATGCAATAGGGTGAAAAGAGGTGAATTTCGACCTCAGCAGTCAAACAGCAAGACAACCGATGCAAAACAAACAACGAAGCAAAACAATCCCAAACTTGTTTCAGTATAAATCAGATGTGCTGTCCTCCAGGACGGTGTTGTTAGCCATTTGTTAAAAATCAATGCATGTAGGCAGTGCAGGCACCCATCATCATGCTGCAAGCAACCTGCATGCACAAAGCTGCTGGCATGGTCATGTCTGCCGCAAGCCCGGGCTTCTTGCCCAGCATGCGCAGCAGGCCCGACTCCAGCAAGGGCAAACCAGGCCATCCCCCAGGGGCTCCAGCAAGGTGCAGGCACTGCACGATACTGCTGCCTGTAGGAGGGGGAGCGCAGCCAGACACCCAAAGCCTTTTAAGCAGCAGCAGCAGCAGCAGCAGCAGAAGCAGAAGCAGCAGCGGCGACAGCCAAATACACAGCATGCCCCCTCCTGGAGGCCCACAAGGAGCGCTCGTGCTAAAAGGGTGCCGCTGCCTGAGCAAATTGAGCAGCTGCTAGCCGAGTGCGAGGCGCACCAGCACTGGGCTCTTACCCGTGGATCTCAGCACTTGAACCAAGGACAAGGGAAGAACAGCACCTGTCCGTCAGCAGGCCAGGAGGCCCTGTCCAGGCTGCTTCGCTTGTCGGAGCTCTGCAGCTTGTGGGACACAGCACAGGGCCAAGCTGCTAGGCAGCAAGCCCTTGCAGCTTCGCCACCAGCGGCCGAGTCTCCCATGCACACTGCCAAAACAGTGCAACCACATGATACATCCCGGCGAGCCAGCAGTGCACATGCCCCGAATGCCACCCAGTTTGTTGCACCAGGAATAAGCAAACAGGGCGCTGCCGCTGCTGGTGCCTCCTGTTCCCAAGCTCCTGGTGAACACGCACACTCCCGATCCCCGTCGATCCCTGCCCCACCTGATCTGCCAGCACGCATGGGAGTGTGTGCAGATCACTTGCTCGAGGCCATCGCTCTGCATGTGTGTCCTTCACCGACACCTTCCTCTCCCTCCCCGGCTACCCTTTTGCACCCATGGAGTCTCCCACTGACACCTTCTGTGTTGGAAGGCCAAACCAACACTCCATCAAGGCAGGTTCCCATCCCTGGACCACCCTGCCCAGCAAGACTTGCCCCATCGCCCCACAACAGCACCCCCACAGATCGCATCCCACATACCACCCTCACGCATGTTCCTTGTGCAAGCTTAGTGTGGGACATTGAGTCAGCATCTCAACTGGCCCATGCCATGGCCGCCACGCAGCGCTACCATGTGGGCCTGTGTGCGCATGTGGAGCGCGCTGCTGTGCAGCATGTGGTGGCAAATGGCCGCATGGAGATCCGCTGTGCAGCGCGCATCATGGCCGCATGGGCCAAGCTGGGCCATGTCCCTAGCCAGGCATCCCTGGTGGCTCTGCTGCATGCCTCAGGTGCGTGTCCTTCATATGTGTTGACTGGTCAATGTGTGTCGAAAGGACACAGAGGAATTTGTAGTTTATAGTTTATATATATTATGTATATAGTTTACAGTTTATAACATGCCCTTGTGCAAAAGTAGCGCACAACCACAACTGCATGCCTCAGGTGCATACTCTTTGCAGGTGGTGTGCAAACATGTTGGACTGTGAATGTATGTCGAAGAAGGTGTGCATAGACCCTGAGCAAACCAAACAAACTACTATCAAGGCTGCATGCCTCAGGTGTGTGCAGCTGCCTGGTGTGTGACGCAGATCTCACATGACCAGATAGTTTGCAATGAATTGTCACATGTATTGAAGGAAAGTGTTAGCATGGTTTTATTAGAAGGCATTGCCGACCCCACATTATTTTAGTGTGGGAAGCAAGCTTAAACAGTAAAACCTACATCCTTGTTAGCCGAGTGGCTGTGGTATATGTTGCCCACACGTCACAGATAACTAACAGGATCGCCAATCAAAGCGACTGATCGCTAGCCTGTTCACAAAAAAGAGGGGCCTTGCTGTGTATTGCCCATACATATGAAGCCAGGCTATCACATGCTGAGGACATGCTTGCATGGTCTGTCCGCACACAATGCTACCACTGCAGTACAGCTAGATGGTGCGCACTGGGGCGTCCACTGCAAATTCAGGTGTCTTTGCTTTTGCTCGTCTGCTCAACCTCCCTCCTCTCCACACACGATTTGCAGGCACAGCCATGGATGAGATGGCAGCCTCCCTTCCCACCACACCTGCAGTCTCCCTCCCTCAAGCACCACCTTCCTCGGCCCTCCAACCTCCCATACACACACCTAAGTTGCAGGCCTCTGGCCAGGCCATTGCTCCAGCTGCTGCTCCAGCTTTCTCTCAAGCCACTGCTCCAGCCCAACTGCACAAGCTGCAGGCCTCTGGCCGGGCCGTTGCTGACCTGGCATGGGCTGCCTCCCAGCTGAATACATGGGGTAGCAGGAGGGGCAGCGGCAGTGGTGGAACTGCTGGGCGTGCCGGCCTTGCAGCACCACCATCGCCACCACCACAACTACCATGGGTTGACAGGGTTCACTGGGGGGGTGCTGGAGGGAGAAGCTATGAGGGCAGCAGAGGTTCTGGCGGTACAGACAGAACGGTCAACAAAATCCGGAGTCCCACTGGCGATGTTGGGTGGGGCAGGACAGCCTCTCCAGCAGCACCCCTGAATGCAGCCCTGCTGCTCTTGCCCTCCCATAGAGCTCGCCCCAGTGCACCTGCAGTAGCAGCAAGTACCACGGCCACCACAACCACGATCCCTACCCCCATCAACGCCAAAGTTGCATCTGCTGAGGCTGCAGATGATGGCTTTGATAGCAGAGGCCTCCAGGCAACAAGCCATCATGGCGCAGTCACGCCGCTGGACTTGGCACGGGCGCAGCAGGCTTGGCTGGATGCGCTCCAGCGCTGCAGCCTGCCCCACCTCCCTGCTCTCAACCTGGCAGGTGAGCGGCCTGATCGCTGGAGGAGAGAGTGGGAGCATGCTTGTGAGTTGAAGTGTTGAGCGTGCTAGGAGGAGAAGAGGTTGTGACTGTGTAGCATGAGATGTATGCATGCTTGGCGTTGTGGTGCGCCAATGCCATGGAAGGCCTTCTTGCGTTTTTTGCAGCATCACAGGCTGGGCACAAAATATTAGTTCCTGACAATTGTGGGTGGCAGCGCTTCTTGGGCTTCATAGGTAAAGTATTTTAGAGAGGGTCTTGCAAGGTGGCAAAAAGTGCCTACGTGGCTTTTTAAAGCCTATGGAGCCTCTTTATAGACTCCTTGGTGGAAGGTTTTACCCTCTCTGCCCACCCTTATTCATAGGCCTCATTGCTGTGGTAGTGCTTTGCGGCTGCCACCACCGAGAGGTGTATATCCCCTCTGTGTCGTGACTGTGGTGGTGCCCTGAAGGTGAAACAAACTCTCACTTGAGCATCGAGAAAGGAAGGGTTCCGGGAAGGGATCATACAGGCCACCCTCCTCGGCTCATCAAGCTGCCACAACTCTCTGTTTGATGCATCAGCCGCCTCAGCCATGCAGGACCTCAGCGCGCTGCATGCTCGCTGCAAGGTCGTAGTGTGTAGCCAAAAGTCTGCTGTACCTGCATTGGACGCACATGCTCCCCAGGAACTGCACCCCTCGCTCAACTCCACCCCTCTTCCTCCCTCAACCCCTCAGTCGCAAGCCTCTGGGGTGCTCGCTCTGTGCAGCAGCGATTATGCACATGCGCCCTGCCTCGCATCAATAAAGTCAGCATCCCTGCTCACAAGCGCTCAAATCGACTTTTGTCTATCACACGCCGGGGGTGCGTGCTCCGCGCATGAGGCCGCGGCTGCAGTGGTGCACACACAGCTGCAGTCATGCACACATCAATGTGACCCCTTCCTCCCCTACCCATTTTAGGCCTGGGGCGCTTGCTCCATGCAGCAGCGTTCATGCACACACAGCTAGACCCCCCCCCCCCAAACTGCACACTTCAAAATGGCCCCTTCCTCCCCTACCCATTGTAGGCCTGGGGCGCTTGCTCCGTGCAGCAGCGGCTATGCACATGCACCCCTGCTCGCAAGCATGGCTACAAAGTGCAGCCGCCAGCCTGCTTGCTGCCACGCCTGAGCTGCATGCACCGCCTGCACCATACCCTTCCAACCCCCAGCTGCCTCCCCTTCCTTCTCACACACCACCACCACACCCCACAAGCACAGCAGCTGCACCATCTGGTCAGCTCTCGCAACCTTGCCCAGCACCATCTTCTGCCCCTACCCAACCGCCCGCACTTTCTTCGGCTCTCCTCCAACCCACCTCCCCTCGTTCTCCCCTCTGTCCACCACCCCTCGGCATTTCCTCTCTCCACTGCCCCCAACCCCTTCCCCAGCCCCCGCCTCCTCCTCCCCTCACTGGCCCCCGTCTTGCGAGCCTCACAGATGCAGCGCTGGGCCTGGCAGAGCTGTGGGCGGGCCTCGAGGTTTTCAGGTGAGCTGATTTTAAGGGCCACCTGTTTCTATCCTCGACAGATTATCACGCACAGACACTGCATGAGGTCTATAGGTTCCCAGAGGGTATCATTTGCCATCTCTTTTGCTGCTCTTCCAACACGACCTTGCTGAGGTAAGCCTTGCTGAGGTAAGCCTTGCTGTGACAGACCTTGCTGACCCTGCTGTGTGCTGTGACAGGCCTTGCTATGATCTGCTTTGCAGTGATAAGCCTTGCTGTGACAGACCTTGCTGACCCTGCTGTGTGCTGTGACAGGCCTTGCTATGATCTGCTTCCCAGTGATAAGCCTTGCTGACCTTGCTGTGTGCTGTGACAGGCCTTGCTGTGTTAGACCTCTTGCTGTGAAAGACTTGCTGTGAAAGACTTGCTGTGATAGGCTCTGCAGTGGTAAGCCTTGCTGTGAAGGGCCTTGCTATGATAGACCTCTTGCTGTGATAGGCCTTGCTGTAATAGTCCTTCCTGTGATAAGCCTCGCATAGCCGTCACCAGTCCATGCCAGCCTGTGAAGTTTCTTGGGGGGGGGGTGTCTTTGGGGCTTTAGGGGGTGATGAGATGATTCTCACTTTCAGGTGCCATCCCTGGCAAGCACAGGTGTGGGCTGATGTAAGGGATCACAAGGATTTCAAGGGTTACAAAGCGATGACAAGAGGCCTGCAGCCCAGCATCTTGGCTGGTCAGGCCGATGTTTGCAAAAGCTGGGCCTCTGTACTGGCTGCATGTGTCTCTCCCGGGCACTTGCTTTGTTCAATAGCAATCATCCCTCTTCATCTTAATCTCCATCACCCGCCTGCCTGCACCGCCATCCTGCCTGCCTGCCTGCCTGCCGCCATTCTGCCTGCCTCCACCGCCATCTTACTCTCCATCACCCGCACACCTGCCTGCATTGCCATCCTACAGGCATCACGCACTGCAATGCCCGGGCAAAGAAGTTCAAGCTAAGTGGCAAGGGAGGCCACAGGGCCTCTTTTGAGCCTCTTGTATGCAACATTTCAAATGTTACATTTGTCTTTTTTTTCCCACCCTAACGCAGTGCGCATTGCCACCCCACTTGCTTGCTTGCTTGAATGATGACAGGAGTGCCAGAGGGCGGCGGGATGCCCTGCACCTGCTGCCCGGGTCAAACCTTGAGGCCTGCAGGCATGCTTGTTCAAGCTTAGATGCAGCTGTGAGAGCTGGATTCAACCAGGAGCCTGCTCCAAGGATCGGATTTGAGAAGTCACTCACCAAAGGTCGGCATGGGAAGGGAGAGGAGGAGGTGCAGCAGGGTGTGCCTGGCAGCTCTGTTGGGGGGAGGGGTGCGGGGGGTGCAAGCGGGGAGACAGGGCCAAATCAGGAAGGCGTGAGGTGCAGCGGGAAAGGAGACACAGGCAGCGGTGCAGGCAGCATGCAAGGTCTGTCATCAGATGGATCAGATGGCACAAACATGGCATGCCACAATGACGCAAGAGTTTGGGAGGGGGTCAATATGCCGCATTCAAGGGGAGGGCATGCTCACCAGCAGACCAGCGCAGCAGGAACTGCGGGGCCTACAGGGTCTGAGGACAGGGAGGGCATCGGCTCAGAGGTGGTACCAGAGGGGGCTGCACTAGCAGATCTGCAGAAGGTGAGCTGCGAGGGCCGCTCTATGCTGATCATTGAGCTAAGAGTCTTTGTTGCCGTCATGTCCGCATGGCAAGAGGGCTGCTTATGTCAAAGCAGGTGTGATGCAACATATGTGGCGGGCGTTTCTTGCGCAGCTGCATTTGCTGAAGCTACTGGGTTAAGGAATGCTGTACGAGGTGAACTTCAAAGAACACTCCTTGCAGAAATGCTCACAAGCCTTTTTATCAACCAATTCTTGAAGTGCACTTGCTTGCATTCCGTCCACCACCATGACTTGCATGCGAGCTTAAGTACAACTCACACACATTTACAAGTGTGTGTGGAAACGCCTGTTTGCTCTCAACCCCAGCTCTCTCTTTCATGCGCATGCTCCCCTCTCTCCCCAGGTCTTGGCCCGCCTGTTCAGCCCTCAGCTGCTGCCGCACATGGGCTCCTCCCACTTGGCCCCCCTTTTGTGGGCCTCTGCTGCCCTGGGTGCTGGGCCCTACATCAGCCCTCAGGTGCATACCAGCAGCTGAAATTGACAGTCGGGAAGTTTTTTTGATAGGTGTCAGTATCCAGAAGGTGCTAGGCGGGGTGATCTGCAGTACCAGGCTGTTGCTGGCTGTTAGACCGCGCCCGTGCATTTAGAAAAATCTGGGTATGCTGTTGCTGGGGTGACTTTAGGGGGTGGCTGCATAGTCAGGAAGGCCTGTGATATGCTGCTGCTGCTGCTGTAGTAACATCCGAGTGTGGCTGCACATCAAAGAAAGGCTCGGGAAAGGCTGCTGCTGGGTTCACATTGGAGCATGGCTGCGCATGTAGGAAAAGGCTTGGTAAGGGTCTCGTGACATATGTGAGAGCTGTGTACTTTGACTTTGTACTTTGTGTACTTTCATGGAAAGCCTAAAAGATGGAGGTTCTGGGACAGGTTGCAGGATTGGCACATTAGATCTCCCTGTAGAATGAAACTTATCTGTGGCTGTGTCTGAGTGCTCATTAGAACGCATGTAGGTCACACACACTCCTTGTGCCACGCAAGTGCTCACATCTGCAATTACAAAATAATGCACACGCATCGCCTCTCAGGTCATCCATTTAGCCATGGAGCGGCTGCATGGCCACTTGCTTACCATGCTAAGCACACGCGTCACCTCTCAGGGAGTCCATTTAGCCATGGAGCGGCTGCATGGCCACTTGCTTACCATGCTAAGCACACGCGTCACCTCTCAGGGAGTCCATTTAGCCATGGAGCGGCTGCATGGCCAGTTGCTAACAATGCTAAGCACACGCATCACCTCTCAGGGAGTCCATTTAGCCATGGAGCAGCTGCATGGCCACTTGCCTACCATGTGCCCCCCCCACCTTGTGTATGCGCTGCATGCGGCTGCAATGCTGCGCTTGCGCCCTTACAGGTGTGAATGCGTGTCTGATAACGGACTTTCAGCCCATGATTCTGATTTGATCGGTAGCTGGTAAAAATTGCTCAATCAACGTTCACAATCTGAACCGCAAGTTAGCAGGAAAAAAGGTGTTATACTGAAGTTTTTGCCTTAAATCTGCTGAAGGACATCAGGGGCATTTGCAAGGGAAAAGTCAGCCCAATGTGACCGGTGATGAGTTGAGTGCACAGCACACATCAAGACTGCAGGTGGACAGGCTGCGGGTAATTCTATGTGTGTACGTGCTTGTGCATGTGTGTGTGATCCTACCCACACGGGCGTGTGTGTGTCATCTCCATGAAAGGAACAAAAGTCCTCTACAAAACACACTCTTGCCAGCTCTTTCCTCTGTCCCATCTCAAGACCCTTTTCAATGCTGTTTAGAAAGTGCTAGGGTTTTCTTATCTGCAACAATTGCGTGGACCACCGTGTATAATGGATTCTTTTATTTGGGCATGTCAGTCCATTGACCTGTAGGGTGGACAATAGACTAGCTGTTGCAGATTTCAGGCTGAAAAGAAGCAAGGTTGGCCACCATCATGAGCAAGGATTGTGTGTGCCCACGCATCCCTTCTTCAGCTGACTCGGAGCACCAGCACAGAGCACAGGTCTCTGGTCCACTGCTGTGAATATTTGCCTCCACCGCCTTAGCCTCACCTGTTTAGAGGCTGTGGATTCCAATTCTCTGTCATGCTGTGCACTCTTCTGCTCTTTTCCCCTGCACCCACAGAGCAGCCTCTTGTGCAACCAACCCTAAGCTCATTCTCATCCCTGTGTGTGCTGAGCATGTGTGATGCTTGTTTGCCCTCACTCTCACAGTCATTTGCAACATGTGGGAGTACAATTTCCATCCACTCTGATGGGCAGGTCGTTGCATAAGGCTGGCTATTGGCTTTTTCCAGAACGCATGAAGCGTGACCTCCCTCGCAAAGCTTGCCACTTATTTGGCCTTCCCACTGTTTAGGGCCTGGACGGTGAATGTCGGATATGTTCATCCCCACTGCAGAGCTTTGATGACACAGTGGCAGCAGCAGCTCATGCAACACACACACACACACACACACACACACACACACACACACACACTACACACGTACACAGGAGGATTGCTTCATCTACACTTCAGGGGCTTCCACACCCACACCCTCCACAAGTCAGGATCATCTATCCACACTGCAGAACTCCTGCGCACACATGTAAAGAACATTGCTTCATCCACACTGCAGGGCTTGAGGTGGTAAATGTCAAGACTGTTTCCAACACGCAGCTGGGCGTCCACACACATATGAATATCTGTTCCATCCACACTTGCAGGGCTCCTGCCCACACATGTTAACATTGCTCCATCCGCACCGCAGGGCTTGAGGTGGTAAATGTCAAAAATGTTTCCGACACACAACTGCGCCTCCACACACGTATGTAAATCTGTTCCACCCACACCACAGGGCTTGGATGGCAGACTGGCAGCAGCAGCTCCTGCGCCATGCCCCTGCACTTTCCTGCGTCGACTCTGTGCGTGTGGTGTGCTCCCTTGCTGTGCTGCTCCCGCCTGCGACGAAAATTGGGGCCCCTGTTACAGCAGCCCTTGTTAACAGGTGCGTGTGTTGTGTGTGCAGTTTATGCAAGTATTGCAAGTTGAGCATGCAAAGCTAATACAAGTGTGCCACATACTCCCAACAGCAACACCGTTGTGCTTTCCCATGGAGCGCGCAGATGCATGCCTGTGGTGTGGTGATCAAGTCTATCTGCTAGGGAGAGTAATTACGGACATGCTTTGATTGGTATAAGCGCTAAGTGCCATCATTTACCGGGACAAGTTGCCTGTCTATCGCTATTTTCCATCACCATTTTACTGTGACCCTTTGCCTATCACCACCATTTACATGCAGGCTGTCCCGACACTTGCCTGCCATTATTGTTTGCCTGCCATCACCATTCTTGCACAGGCTGTCACACCATTTGCTTACCATCATCATCCCCATGCAGGCTGTCCCACCATTTGCCTGCCATGAATATGCTGGAGGTCTCTCTCTCATTAGCTGCCATCCGCCGCCTGTACCGCCGCCTGAGTGGCAGACCCTTGCAGCGCCTGGTGCATGCAATGGAGGACAGGCTGCAGTTCACGCTGTGCTAGCTGGCACATGGATGACAAGCTGGTTGCCATCGAAGACAGCAAATTTGGCCTATTCCCTGTATATGCACTATGCATTTCAAATACTCTCTCAGCTAAAAGCTCAAATATATGGCATATCTGTACGGAACTGGCCATCCTAGAAGGAAGCTCAAAAATCGTTGCGCTTGTAATCTATTAGCTTTTGGGCTGTTTTTGCTTCGTGTCTTAAGGTTTGTAAATTAGAATGTTCTCTGTGGTGCGTTGTGTATTTGTAAAAATTCTTGTGTACCAATCAAAGTTTTGTGCAACCAAAGTTTTGTGTTTGCAAGGTCCAAGAGCCATCTGTAATAGTTGGTGTACGTCCAATGAACACAATGCAAGATGAGTTGGTGATCCCATGCACATCTGTGGCCCAAATGTGCATTAAGTGTGAATGTTGTATTATTTCATGAGGTTTTTGGCAATGTATCTGTGTACAACTGCAAAACTCAAATAGGCGCCAGAATGGTTGGATGGATGTTGCAGCGTTTCCAAACACAGGTCATTATTGTGTGAACAAGTGGGGGCTGCTGTCAGCGCCACGCGCTGCCAAGTGATGTGGATTCGAGCTGCCTAAGCTCTTTCAGTGCCAAGCTCCTTCAACATTTTGTGTGACTCTGCCTAAATTATTTATCTCCTTTATTTCCTTGCTATAATGTGCTGCAAAGAGCTGCCAAAGCCAACAGCTGGTGCTGGTTCAATGTGCATTTTCAAGGTTACAATGGGATTTGACCTTCAGCCAGGTAGTTTCAAACTACCAAGTTGGCTGCTCGGCTGATGTGCTGCCTACTGGAGAGGCAACAACCTATCCGCACAGAGCGTTATTGTTTCTCCCATGCAGACTCCACTGGGATCCAGCAACAAAGTTATCGTATCGTCTGCTGTGCTTCTCTCAGTCTGGACTTCGTGGTGGGTGGGTCATACGGTCTGTGCACCAATGTGGCCCCCTTTCCTTAATTGATGTAGGGAGTGTTTCACTGCCTACTTAGTTTTCTTTTCTTTTCTATCGTACATGACACATCGTGTAATGTTACATGTGAAAAGATTTAGATTCAGATTCACATGGGGGGACCTTCAGCCAGAATGTGTGGCTGATCGGCCTGTGACATAATGTCCATAAGCTCAGAAATAAACAAATAAAGCTTGTTGTTGTGTTGCAACAGGAAATCATGCACAGCCTGGACACGCACTTGTTGTAAATAAGGGGAGGGAAGGGTTACATAGCTGTACCTGCCTGCGGGGGCAGCTTAGCTGAAGCAAAACGTGCCTGCAACCAAACCAGTCCAAACTAAAAAGCAAAATGAGCTAGAAGCTCAGTCACAGCATTTCAGGCAAGTAGACACGAACTTGGCTAATCCTAGGACATCATCCTGATTCATGAAGTCTCTAAGGCGTGATGCACTGCTTGGGGGTGCAGAGCTAAACAGATGCTGGAACTGAGTGCGCAGTTCTGTTAAATCCTGAGATGGGCAATCCAGGATAACATGCTCTTCGTCTTGTACAGTGTGCCAGTCGCATTTGTTGCAAATTCTAAGCTCGTATGGGCACCTATTTCCATGATGCCGTTGGGTTTCTACTCGAAGGTTGTGACCGGAAAGGCGTAAGCATGAAATACTGCGAAATAATTTATGAGGAATATCTTATCGTAGGTAGAGAGTTAGCAATGGCTTTTTGTTTCTCTTCTTTTCATCCCACCAGCCTGGTATAGAGCCCAATGGAATGCCAAAGTGTGTGTGGTACGTCCTCATGATTCTACTGGAAGCATGGGCCTCTTGTAGAGTCAGATTGTCCAGACTCCTCCAATCATGGATAATATGCTCACGAAGAACACCCTCAAAGTCGTTCATGTTAACCTTGGCTCTGGTACGTATAGCAGCAGCAAACTGTTGAGCACGAGGCATGTCATTCAAGGCTGTCAGAACCTGGTGAGTCCAACTGCCCTTTTTATCAGAAAGTCGTAGGTCTGCTTGCGCAACTTGGCTCAAAAGGGCATTGCTTGTACTGAGAAGAGAGTTCCAGAATTTCATAATACACCTGAACCAGTAAAAATAAAGGGGCATCTGTCCCGTCTCTCAAAGTAAGCAGTGCGTTTCTGTTGCTCTCTTAACACCCAAAAGAGACTTGAGGAAGCCTGTATGATAGACATGTGCTTTGGTTTCCGCTGATGACTCGAAAGAAAGTTTGTTTGTAGCCCATATTTGGCATCCGTATAAACCTGCTGTGAGTGCAAAGACTTGAAAGAACCAAAATATGGCATGTTTTCTATTCAAGATACCAAGCTCAGCACCAGCTTGTGTACTCTGGCAATGCCTCCCATAAAGTTACGTGCCATTTGGCTTGTAGCAGCATTCATTTTGCCATCACGTCTCAGTAGATGGTGAAGGTATTTAAATTCTGTAACAACCTCAAGGGCTGTGCCATTGTACTCAAAAGTAGGCAGTTGCGTAGAATGTTGTAAATAAGGTTGCTCCAATGATAAATCACCAGAGAAGCAGTTGAACAGGTAAGCGTACTTTCTTCTCAAAGCACAAACATCTGCGTCTCTGCATATCAGAGGGCATGAACTTCATCCTGCATGTGAAAAGAAAAGAAGAAATGCGGAGGCAGAGGAAAACCTCCCTACATCAATTACAATGGATACAATGGGGTTTGACCTTCAGCCGGGTAGTTTGGCTGCTCGGCCTGCTCAACTGTTCCAACTGCACAAAAAATGTCCATGAGATCGGAAATAAAGTGATAACTCTCATTAGTCTGCTTCTGCAAGAAATGGAAAACATCCTCAGAGCTAGCTTGAGAATAGAAGAAAGTGCCTGATTCGTCCAGAAAATTTCTGTGAGAGGGGAAGCCAGAAAATAGCTGTGCATGAGTTCTTCGAAGAAAACACACAGAAATGCAAGAACAAAGGAACACAGCATGCTTTTCATCTTGGAATCCTCCTTCAAGGAATGGAATCCTCCTCCAAGTTGGTCACACCTATCACAAGCAGATGTGTGCTCCTGCCAAAGTGATGTCTCAACTCTTAAAGTGTGAGCATGTAAACAAAAACGTGCTATGTTTCTCAGCAAGCGCTTGCCCAAATCAAGATGCAAATACCTGGGACCACCCACTCCACCCTCACACCGAGTACTGCGCAGTATGGGGAGAAGCACAACTCCAGCCCGCCATATCCACTTGATAGAAATCAAATACTGTGAAGATACGAGGCCTAGTGCCCAGCTAGAAGCCTCACAACAACAACACAGCGAACTGTGCAAACAACTCCAAGGTGCAGGATTACTATCCCGTCGGAATGTAGGAAAGCATTACCGACCCCCTTACCACAGCTTACCACCGCTTACCAGACATGGCTTACCAATTAAGACGGATTGATAATTGAGCTGGTAAGCCATGGCTTACCATTAACCCATGGTAAGCCAAGGATGGTAATGCTTTTTGCTATGATTTTGGGTCCAAATTTATTAAAAAAAGCATTACCAGAGCAGGCTTAACGCCGATTAACTGGAAAGCACAGGCTTACCACAGCTTACTACTAATCCGGCTGGTAAGGTTGGGTTGAAGCCTTTCCACCAGCTTACCAGAAAGCTGGTACCGGTAAGCTTTGTATCTATGGCTTACTCCCTAGCTTACTAGAAAGCTATCCCAGTAATGATTTTTTCTATAGTTTCACTGATTACCGACTAAGCAAGCCTGGTAAGCCTGGTGCTGTGCTTTCCAATTGGCTTATCAGAAAGCTGGTACAGGTAAGCTTTGTGTTTATGGCTTACTCCCTAGCTTACTAGAAAGCTATCCCAGTAATGCTTTTTTCTAAAGTTTCACTGATTACCGATTAAGCATGCCTGGTAAGCCTGGCGCTGTGCTTTCTAATGGGGTTATCAGTGACCTTGGTCTATTGTTCTTGGCTTACTGGAAAGCCATTTTGGTAATGCTTGCAAGTATTGAGATGCATTAATTTCTGATTAAGCAAGCCTGGTAATCCTGACGTCGTGTTTTCAACCTGGCATTTTCCCAGGGGTCCGCAGGTGTGGACGCCTCCACGGCCCCCGCGGGATGCATCCTGTGTATTCAAACACACTTCGTTTTAGTTGCAAAATCGCCAAGTGCTGAAGTTGTATCTGCTCCCACAAGGTTGACCGGCCATGCAAGCGCGCCCTTCGCACGCGCACACCTGCAGCAACGAACACAGCATGCTTAATCCTCGATGGTGTGAGCTGCAGCGCAGACAAAGGGAGAGAGGAGCATTCAGAAATGATTGAAAGTGCCTGATTAGGCAAAAAAAGAAAATTTCCGAAATTTTACAACTTTCCCGAACCGGGAAAACGTTTTCACCCGCGATTCACGCGAACACGACATTGGCTCCCCGCCTGGCCATAATCCGGAAATTCTTTTTTCAGTGACCCCCAGTTCTTCAATGAAAATAGCAGTAATTGAAGTAAATGAAAATATATTTTAATCACCCTTATGACTTCTGATGGCATGAACCATGAGCTGGAGTTTCAAGATGATGGCATGGCCATTGGGAACACGCACTGCAGTGAGTAGTGCATTGCTCAGTCAATGACCACAACAGCTGCAGCTGTCAACCTGTTGCCCCTATACACACTGATGCATACACATGCACGCATAAACGCACATATGCAAGCACACACACTCGCACACAAGCGCACGCATGCACAGTCACACACATACACACACATACACACATACACACTCTTACACACACTTGAAAGTGTATTTTCCTGACACTGCAGCTTTGTGGAGTTTTTGTGCATGACTTTGCATGCTTGTTTCATTTAGAGTGACTGTTTGTTTTTTACAGTTGACACTTCTAAACTCAGCTCAAGGCTTTCAGTCGACATTTACACATTTTTGGTTTGGTTTGGTTACAGGCACCTAAGCTGCCCTTGTAGGCAGGTACAGCTATGTAACCCTATCCTATCCTATCCTTACACACACGCACACGCGCTTACACACACACACACACACTTACACACACACACTCACGCGCACACACACAAACACATACACACACGTGCACGCTTACACACACACACTCACGCGCACACACACAAACACATACACACACGTGCACGCTTACACACACACACACACAGACACAAAACAAAAACACCCATGCACACACATAAAACACATACAACACACTCACGCACACACATAAAACACACACACAAACACACATAAATCAAACGCACACACATAAAACACACTCACGCACACGCACACACACACACACACATAAAATACATACACACACACGCACACACACACGCACACTCACGCACACACACATAAAATACATACACAGACACACACACGCACACACACACACACGCACACACACACGCACACACACACACACATGCAGACACACACACAAATACACACACACACGCGCACACACACACGAACACACTCACACAGACAAATAAAACACACACATACATACACACACATACACACTCATGCACACACACATAAAACACACACATACACACTCACGCAGACAAATAAAACACACAAATACATACACACATACACACTCCCTCACACACATAAAACACACACACATACACACGCAGACAAAGACTGCAGGACAAAGACATAAAAAGCCGCTAAGTGCTGCACACCGAAATTCCAGCGAGAAGTGCTCTTCCTTCACACATCCACCAGGGCCTTTCCTGCATTTTTCTTTAACCTGTCAGGTTGGTATGGCCAGCAACTCACTGGGGGGAGAGCCTGGGCTTTCAAACAACCACCCTCATCATTACAAGGCTTATCAGTGGCTTCCTATGGCTTACCTGGTGCATTACTACTATGTTTGCAAGCACGCAGGCTTACCGGGTGCATTACTATGAAGCAGGTCACCCATGCTGCATTCATAGAGCATTACCAGGCTTATCAGTGGCTTTCCATGGCTTACCAATCTGCAAGCACGCAGGCTTACCGGGTGTATTACTGTGAAGCAGGTCACCCATGCTGCATTTATAGAGCATTACCAAGCTTATCAATGGCTTTCCATGGCTTACCAATCTGCAAGCACGCAGGCTTACCGGGTGCATTACTATGAAGCAGGGCACCCATGCTGCATTCATAGAGCATTACCAGGCTTATCAGTGGCTTTCCATGGCTTACCTGTCTGCAAGCACACAGGCTTACCGGGTGCATTACTATGAAGCAGGGCACCCATGCTGCATTTTTAGAGCATTACCAGGCTTATCAATGGCTTTCCATGGCTTACCAACCTGCAAGCACACAGGCTTACCGGGTGCATTACTATGAAGTAGGGCAACCATGCTGCATTTTTAGAGCATTACCAGGCTTATCAATGGCTTTCCATGGCTTACCAACCTGCAAGCACGCAGGCTTACCGGGTGCATTACTATGAAGTAGGGCACCCATGCTGGATTTATAGAGCATTACCAGGCTTAATCAATGGCTTTCTATGGCTTACCAATCTGCAAGCACACAGGCTTACCGGGTGCATTACTATGAAGCAGGGCACCCATGCTGCATTTATAGAGCATTACCAGGCTTATCAATGGCTTTCCTTGGCTTACTGACAATTTGAATAGCATTTATGTGAAAAGCATTACCAGGCTTGCCATAGGCTTACTACGCTTACCAAATTGGTAAGTACAGGCTTACTGACTCACTTACCTAGCTTTAAAAAACGAGCATTACCAAACTCAGATTACCAGCCGATTAACGCTGGCTTAATCAAACAGTAAGCCAGGGCTTACCATCTCGCTTACCAGTCTGGTAAGCGGACAGTAAGCCTGGAAAGAGGGGTCGGTAATGCTTTCCTACATTCCGACGCCACCCAATCCTCCTGGGTGTGGGTGGGACTATTTACACGCCCATACCCTTGATCAATTCAAAAAATTAGGGATTGACTCACAGAGATCTGAAACACTTGCAAGAAAACTCCATGCCCATTCTGTACAATTTGCGCACAAACTTACCTCTACCAGACGTGCCATTGAAAACAAAAACACTCGTCATAACACTGGTGCCCTGGAGCAGCGTGCTGCCAGAAACCCACCTGATCCACATTAACTCCCCTCTCATCTTCTGGTGAGGGAGACTCACGGCTCTTTGAGCCAATGTGTCTCTCTTTCCTTAATTGATGTAGGGAGAGTTTTCTCTGCCTACGTAGCTTTTTCTTTTTCTTTTCCAGCCTTTCCTCCTCAAAGGCTTGCACATGGGCATGTAGATCTGGATGTATTTGTAACATATCAGCAGCTTCCCATTTGGGATGCCATTCCACATGGACCATTTCACTATCTTCAGAGAAGAAAGAAAAGAAAGAAAAACTACGTAGGCAGTGAAACACTCCCTACATCAATTGAGGAAAGGGGGCCACATTGGTGCACAGACCGTATGACCCACCCACCACGAAGTTCAGAGAAGTTGATCCTTTCCGCTTTTTGGGAGTCTGACAGAGAGGCGCACGCAGGGTAGTCCCAGTGCTCATTTGGCTTGCTCAGTGCCCGGTCATTTTGGGAGCATGCTTTGACGTCTATGAGGCAGCCTCAATGGTAAGTGTGGTAGCAGGTATCACAGGTGGGCATGTCGTCATAGCATTGAGATTCATGGGTGTGTTCTTTGCTCACAGGGCTCCAGCAGAGTTGGCAGCACGGGTCTTCTTTAATCCTTCTAGGTACATGCTTTGAATGGGCTACTTTCAGCCCATCATTTTGGAAAAAGGGTAAGGCCCACTTTTTTAATTGTTACAGGGTGCCATTGGACTTTGTATTGAGTTTGCTGTTTCTCTTGAGAGGATCTCTTGGATTTCCGTAAATGTTGCCAGCTTAAGATTTTTAGGATGACATGGTCATAGCGGAAGATGGTGTTGCTAACTTGTTCTGCGCACAATTCAGCAGCCTTATCCTGCTTATAGTTCCAGAGCCTCTGGGCAGCGTCAGTGCCTGGTGTGTTTGGAGGTAGGGGGCATGGGGTTATAATGGGATGTGTGTGGTATTTTAGGTACATTGTTGGATCTCGGCTCCCTCTGGGCCTCCTGACTCAAATTGTAAGGTCTGTGTGGGTTCCAGGGGCAGGGCCTGTGTGAGGGGTGTCAAAAGGGTTTGGGTGGGGTCTATGTCATGTGCTTGTGCTTGTGGTTCTTCCACATAGAAATTGTTTCTTTTGCAAGTGCGTCTGTCTTGGCACTTGTGTGCCTCTGTACATGGTTGGCTGTTTGGGGATGGGCTGTCCTGGCTGCGGGGGAAAGCATTTTCTACTTCCATATATTGAGCATCAAAGAGGGGGTTACTGTAAGTCCTGGAGTCAGTACGTATATGTGTGTTAGGGCATGGACCCCATTGACTGGGTTGCAGTTGGGGGGGTTTGGGGGAGCATGTCCTGTGTAGAGCTTTGACCAGTTCCAGCCTGTTGGTGTATGTTCTGTTTTCATCAATTCTGCATATGTTGTGTTATTTATGCAGCGTGATTCAGGGGGTTTGTTGGGCAAGCTGTCTTGGCTCTGTACGATCGCAGATGAGATGTGAGATTGTGGGTGTTGAGGGTATGGGAGAGCTTATTAGGGGCCACGATATGTTTGGTCCTGATGTTGCAGCCAAACACGGATGTGAGTTTATCTCCGTCAATAATATGGGTGAGGTTGTCATTTAGCAGAGAGGAGAGCCTGGATATGCCTAGTTCCATGAGGGGATAAGTGCAGTGGCAGGCTAGGGTCCTAAGGGTGGGTTGCATTGGCATTGAGAGAACATTTAATACGGGAGTGATGCTGGAAAGAAGGTAGGGTGCACCTTGATAGGAGACATCAAGATTGCTGTCGTTGATGCAGAGGTATTGCCTAACACGGAGCATTTAGGGTAATTGCTTGAGGAGGAAGTTAGGATAGTGGTGTGATGGGTTGATGCTCCTGAGAATATAGTACCTGAGTTGATGGATTTAGGATTTCAGTAATGACTTGGTGACCCGGCCGTGTCTGCCAGTGTTATTGAGGCTAGTGGTAAGGGCCGCTGCACATCTCGCATTATATTCTACTGCGATGGATGTACACCCGAGTCCAAAGTTGACTTTGTCTTCCCGCAGGATGGCTGTGGCAGTGCACTGCCAGAGCTTGTACCTCTCTTTAATGGTGTTAGGGGCAAGTCTATCCCAGTATGTAAGGTCATTCTCAGAGCAGGGCGTGACTGGAAAGGCATAGGCAATGCTTGGGATCATTGCTGTACGAATTATATCCATTGTCTGCCTAGGTGTGGCAAATGAGCAAGTCAAGTTTGAAAGTTTTTTGGTAAGCTTTTCTGTCATTTTAGTATGTTGGGGTTTCCAGTCCAGGGTCATGGTGACTTCTACACCAAGGTAGGTAAAAGGATCCCCAGGACAAATGAACTGGGCTGGTATGCCTTGGACCAGAATCTTGTCTTTGAGCAGACGTCTGGCAGAGTTTGCCACAGACGTGTTGCCTTGGAGTTGCTTGCTCTGCAGGCTGGGGAGGTTACAAGTTACCTTTGACTTTGAACCAGATATGATGAGGTGGGCCCAATCTGCGTAAAGGGTTAATTTATTGGCTTGGATGCGAAGATTGGCATAAGTGCCCGTGATGCAGATGAGGTCATCTGCAAAGGCCCCACTGCTGATTTTATTTTGGGCTTTCTCTTCGATAGTTTGTGGACTTTTGTTGAGGCACTCATAGTCACAGCCACGCCTGCCAGCATGGAGCCAGCACAGCAGGGGTATATGAGGAAGAGGAAGGGAGAGAGGGCATCACCCTGGATGGTCCCCCTCTCTATGTGGATGTCTTTTGTAGATTGACCAGTAGGGAGACGGACTCTGGTGTGTGCCTCCTGGTACAAGTTTTTTTACAGTGTCAATGGCATCGGTGGGGAAGCCAAGGTCATACATGATCCAAAGCAATTTGTCGTGGTCTGTTGTATTGAAGGCAGAGGTATAGTCTACAAGCAGTGCATACACATCTCTATTGAAGAGTTTGGATCTTCAGGAGTCATGATTAAGTTTTGGAGTTGGTGTATGGTGTCTGTGTGTTTGCAGAAACCTGCTTGCATGGTGCTCAGCAGGGAGTGGCTCTCTGCATATTTATGTAGGGTTGTTGTAACCAGACGTGTCCATAATTTATAAAGGGTGTTGGCCAAACCAATAGGCCGGTAGGATGTGATGTCCGTTTGAGGGCCTTTCTCTTTGAAAATAAGTATTGTATCACTCTTTTTCCAGGTTTTGGGGGTTATACCAGTTGCCCACATAATAATAAAGAGTTTATGGATGGATTCCTTATATTCATGAGGCAGGTGTTTGAGCAGCTCATTGTCTATGCCGTTTGGTCCCGGGGTCTTATTGTTTGTGAGGGATTGGATACACTCCTGGAAGGAGCAGCTATCCAGGATGGAGCTGTGAAGCCATTCCCTCTTCCTTTGGGTATAATTTTCAGCCCTGGTGATGGGAGTTTCTAGGAGGATGTGGTCCTTGCACTGTCGGTCCATCCAGGGGAGTTGCGTCTGGCTTGGGCGTCAGATGGAAGGTATGCCCCAGTCTTTATGGAAGGGGCAGCCATGCTGTCAGTGTAGAACTTTTCCACAATATCAGCTACTTTGCACGGGTCTGTTTCCACCTTGCCTGTGCTGGGGTCTGTGAGTGCTTGGATTTGGGAAGGGGTGGTGATTTTGCCACTTCAAATTTCTTTATTGGCACGGGCTGGGTGCTTTGCATTTTTTTCTCTGTTGTTGCCTTTGCGCTCTGATGTGGCACTGGGTGCTGTAGTCATAGTCTATCTTGTTGATTTGCTCCTTGAGGTTCTTATGCTGAGCTTGGAGGACAGCCTCCAACGGTGGTAGAGGGGGAAGCGGTGTTTGAGGTCGGGCTGGTGGGCATTGTTTCTGCTTGGGAGAATTTGCGGACAAAAAGGATGGCCTTATGGAGATTGGGGTCGTGGCTGTTGAGGGCCAGGACTTCATCAAAGGTGAGGGCCAGGTGGGCCTGGGGCCAATTGTACTGCATGTGGCGGACAGATTCGATTTTGTTGCAGAGTGATTTGCGGAGGTTACTGACCCTCCTGATTCTGAAGTTTTTGGAGGTTGCAGGTTTAGTTTTGGTGGTGCACACCTGCAGAGCCACCTCATGGCACTCTTTGATAAGATTTACAGTTCTATCGGCAATGTTTTCAACGGCTCCCCTGGCAGGGAGGCCACAAATTTGATTCAAGCGGGCTGTTTTCTTAGCACAGGTGCTCTCTGTGGCAGACAGGTGGGAGAGAGTAGCCTTGTGCATACTGTTCAGTGTTTGCAGAATGTTAGCGTGGGTGATGTAAGGTGTATACGTAGGATCATAGAGAGCACAATGTAACTTTTCAATATCTGAAGGTTTTATGGGCCGCACTAGTACATGCTCATTTTGATGTAACGGGGCAGGTCCAAGAAATTTTTTGATTTTGACCCGTAGGATGTTGGTGGGGACATTGGCAACAAGGGGAATATGATCGCTGTGCTTGTACCCTTGGTCAGCAGAGTTGCAGAAAATCTGAGAATGTTGGAGGTTGGTGTTGTTGGCTTTGAGGATCGGGGATGGCAGCAATATGTCATCAATGCGGCTGTGTGTGTGACCTCTTGAGGTTTGGTTGCGAGGCGCTCTTTCTGACCTTAATGTCCAGGTTCTTTGTGGCAAGTGCCAGTCAAGGGGACAAAAATTAGTGTCAGAGATGAAGTTGCGGAAAAGCTTGTCTTGCTCATAAGATATTCCCCTGGTTCTATCTTGTGGAGAAAGTGTAGCATTGGGCATTGCCGGTTTTTTCTCTATATGTGGTCACAAACTCTGATAAGTATGAGTAGTAGCCTGTTTTGGGGTTGGCATATCAAAATCTGTGTTTTGTATCATACAAATGATACACGTGAGACTTGAGAGCATCATGGAGGTTGGGGAGGTAGGTGATTTTAGGACTGGGTGCAGGAGCTGTGGATGTGCCAGTGGTGGGTTCTCTTCTTTCCACCTTGGCTAACCAAAATAAACAAGAAAATTGATATCCGCCAGGGCCTGCGCCAGGGATCCCAGTATCAGCCACGCTAATATTGGCTTCAAGCCAACCAAGTTGGTTTGCTTGATATTTTGCATTAGCATCTGCACATTCGTTACCAGGAAGGCCAGTATGAGATTTTATTTCAAGTAAGTTATAGATACAAATGTTGGTTTGTGAGTTGCTAATGAGTGTAGATATGGCTTTACGGACATCCCCTTGAATGTGTTGTCTATGTTTCTCTGGGTAAGTTAGTTGTTTACATCTTTGATGAAGAGAGGTGAGACTATCTGAAGCAATGTGTAAATAAGAGTGCGTGATAGCAGCAGCTATTGCTGCCAATTCAGCTCGACATATGGTGTTGGTGATTCCAGCACCGTTGGGATTGACAGAATTTTTGCTGTCAGTGAGGGCAGTAGACGCCTGCTCCAATTTCTTGTTTGCCATTCTGAATATGACAGCTGCCATCAGTGTATGCCCATGTTCTCCACTGGCAGTCAGGGACTTTGAGCATGAGGATTGGACTAGATTGGTCAGGTACAAAAAGATCTTCCCGATTACTTATGTGTGGATAGGTTGGATTTCTAGACGTTTGTTGTTTGTCAGAGGGGAGCTGTTGGCACTTTTTGAATCCAGGCATGTCGGCATGCATTGTGTTGAGAGTATAATGGTTGTCAACACTGCGTAGCTTCCATTTGGCTGTGAGGTGGAAAACAAGTGATACTATCCTGATTGACAAAAACAAAGGAGAAGAGACAGAAATCTAATCCTATAGGCCCATTGGGCTTGCTAACACACTCAACAAACTCTGGACCTGCCTCATCACCAGCACTCTATGAATATGCTGAAGCGCACTCCTTACTCAGCACTACGCAGGCTGGTTTTTGCAATCAAAAAGACACAATCCATCAACTCCAGAGTGTTATCATGAGCCTGAAGGACGCCAATTTTTCAAACAAGATATCTATGCCCTCATTGTGGATTTCACCTCTGCCTTTAATACCACCAATCATGACCGCATGCTGTGGATTATGTATGACCTTGGCTTCCCCACTGATGCTATAAACGCTGTAAAGAATCTCTATGAAGATGCCACCACCCTTATCAGACTCCCCTCCGGTAAAAGCTCTCAACAAATCCCTGTTGAAAGAGGTACCATTCAAGGTGACACACTCTCCCCTTTCCTCTTTTTATTGTACATGGAGCCCCTTCTCCACTGGCTCCACGTTGGAGGGCGCGGCTGTAAACACAGCTGCATTTCAAACCAAAAATGTCTCTGATGCACTCCTTGCCAACACCCTCAGCAGCGCCTCCTTTGCAGATGATCTGCTCGGCAAAACGAACACAATTCAAAACCTCAAAGTTCAGGCCCGCAAAGTTACACTCTGACTGGGCAGCTCTCATCATATCCGGCAGCAAAACCAAAGTAACAGGCATTCTACATAGTCACCCACCAAAAGCAAAGAATGGAGTGGCACCCTCCCAAGCCCTTCGCCGACAGCTTGAAGGAAAATAAACATACAAAGACAAAAGGCCCATTTCATTACACCATATACACCATTTCGCTACCTAGGAGTGGAGCTCACAATGAATCTAAACTGGAAACACCAAGTACAATGCATGACATGCAACCTACAAGAAAAACTAGAATGCCTTAGAGCCTCCTATCTTACCCCAAGCCAAATCCTTAGAACAATCCGCATGGCTGTCATCCCTAGCCTGGCTTATGCTTTTGCTATCACCCCCTGCACCCTATCAGACTTCAATATGTGGGATAATATGGTAGACAGAGTGATCAAAGACAAGTTTGGCTTTTGGGCTTGCACTTCAACTGCAAATGACGAGAGGACACCTCAAATTTTGTATTAGGGGTAACCTCAGTATGTGTTGAATATCATAGGCGTATGGCCCTTGCCCTTACAATCAGCTTAGAGGACCCCTCAATCAGACACCGCACTGTCACCTTTAACCTCCTCACCAAGCAAATAGCGCACCTGAAGAATCTTGCCTCAGACTACCTTACAGCAAGAGAAGGAACAAACCTCCACATCAGACGCCAACTCAATTACTGCTTGAGAGCTTGCCAGCTGATAAGTATCTACACAAGCAAGCTCCACCTCATAAAACACAATAAAAGCCTGTCTATTGATGATCTTAAAATCATTGCCATCAGTGATGAAGCTCTCTCCCTTCACAAAGCCCCTCCCCACTCCCTCCCTACATTGCTTGCTTGCATCACAAAATCCCTTCTGAGCTTGAACATCCGTGGACTCCACAACCTTACAACCCCCAGCGGAACTCATATAATCACTGTGGTCCAACTAAAGACTAAACACTAACATTAACGCAAAACGCAAAACAGCTCTTAACAGACTAGCAGCCTTAGTTAACCTATCTCCTACCGTGGAATTAGCTCCAGGCGTCATACATAACATTATCCGGGACAAAAACACTGCAGTTTACACCCCCCCCTGTGTACCGCCAAATCAACAACAACTTCAACCACATTAGCGAACTTGTTTATACACACTTCAGCAACACATCTCTGAACCCAGCCATCAAGCTGGCTAAAACACTTCATGCCCATTCTGTTCAATCATCAGGCATATGAGTCATATGCCCACAAACTTGTTGCCACTAGACACGCTATCCAAAACAAGAGTACTTATAATAGCCAGGTTCTAGAGCCACGTGCTTCTAGAAACCCTCCAGATCCCCATAAGCTATTTCTGTTTCACTTCTTGCCGTGGAGGGGACTCACGGCTCTTTTGAGCCAATGTATTTCCTTTTCCTTAATTGATGTAGGGAGAGTTTCTCCGCCTACGTAGTTTTTCTTTTCTTTTTCTTTTCTTTTCCATACTGGTGAGACTCATGGTCAGTGACAGCGCTGACTGTGGGATCTTTCCTTAATGCACGCTGGTTACGTCCAGCTTAGGCTTTCTTTTCTTTCTTTCTTTCTTTCTTTCTTTCTTTCTTTCTTTCTTTCTTTCTTTCATTTCCAGCCGGCCCAGACACTGTCCCTCTGACCAACTTCATACAAACCACACAACAAGTGCCCCCAACACAAGCCCGCTCCAAAACCTACTACAGACACCCACTTACAGGACAAAGCATCCGTATTACAAATACCCCAACTACTGACCCCACCCAAAACACTGATGGAGTAGCACAAAATCCAGGGAGCAACTCGTCATAACTGAATGCCAACCATTCCAGCGGTGGTGGTACCGCTCCACTTAACACACAAGGGATCCCCTCGGCAACCAGGGAGGCAGCTGCCAGAACACCTCAAAACACATGCCAAGGGACCATAACTCAAAGAAGTCCACATGAAGCTAACAAGGAACCCACAAATTCTTGCAGCAACACACATGAAATGCCTCCCACCCTAATCCTTGAGGTCAACCTGGTGTCTCAAACTGCCCTAAATGCAATATATGACCCACCCAGCAAAAGGACACGATCCAAATGCAAAGGAGCAGCCATAACAACCAAAGAGAGACACTCCTCCACACAAAACATCAACCAAACCAGCCAGGCACTCCCCACCCAAGAAAACCCACACCTTTCCCCCAGAACCACGCAAAAAAATTGATACAACACCCCTACACCCCCAGAAACCTTCAAGAACCCCAAACACAAAGAAAAGAGCAACTCCTGCCAACTCTAGCCTCCTTAGCACTCAGCCCAATCCTGACACTTCAAAAAAAAGCAACCCACAAACTCTCTCTCCCTCCAATGAGCCACCTAGCACTGGCAAGCAAACACGATCCAGTCGCAAACGAACTCCTACCCCCTACCCAATCCAACCAACCAAGGAGCACCCAGTTCCCCGGCCTCACAGCAGCAACACATGAACCTGCCCCCCCCACACACACCAATCCCCCAGACAATGCGACCATTCACCAAACAAGCTCACCTCCCATACCTGCCACCATTCCTACCACTTCTTGTAGCCAAGACGTACAAAACAGCAGCCAAAAAGCAAAGAAGAAAAAGCTTCTCCACATAAACACAAACCTCCCCAACCCAAACGTCTCCTCCCCAGGCCCAATGCCTCAAAATCTATACCTCTGGAACTATGAGAAAAACAAAGTGAAAAAATTTGGCAGTGTAAACAACCCCTCTCGATGCTATAAATACCGTATACTACTATGACCTAGACATTACTCATATCAATGCATTGAGACTCTTTACTGCCAAGAAAAGGGACAGGAGCGATGGACCCCCCTTACAGCAGAAGCAATACCAAATCCACTTTGCACCCATGACCATAGAAAAGTGGGCTTTGACAATGTTCAATAATGCTGGGTTCACACCTGCAAGTATCGAATCTGCTGCCCGGGCAGGAATTGAATGTGCCTGCTGTGAGATCTGCAACTATCCTGGTGGCAAAGAACCCTTGAACTCTGAACCCCCGCATCTTGATATGTATATCTGTGGTGCCTGCTATCAAACCTATCACTGGACGTGCATGAGAGAACTTGGATGCTACACCAATAAACAGATACAAAATGTAGACAACAACAACTACTGGGCTTGCCCTGCCTGTGCTCATCTCAATGAAGATGAAAAACTCAATCGAGAATCAAACTCTCTCAGCAAAGAACTCGTGCGCATTGCTTGGGAGCCAAGCTGGGAGCCAGAAGACACCAAAGAAACATGGCCAACTTTCCCCCAGCGCATTGTCGAATTTTAGACTCACAAGGATGAGTCAAACCTCTCCATACCTGCTACTGACCTTGCATTAGATAATCTAGAAAGGCAAGGATTTGGCAGAGAAGACAGGAACAATACATGGAAACAAAAATTAGACACAGAACTCCGCAACAAGGTCACCTTCGATGTCAACCCCACAAACCCACAAGCAGACATTATGGGGACTGGACGTTGTGAGTTTTGGATTACAAAAGTTGACCTCGTTAGACCAAAGCCCAGTAACGCGACAGATCCCCACCCCAGAGCAGAGGCCACTAACTCCCCTTCCACGCCTTCCATACCACCCCTGGTGCTACCGGAGATCAACTCCCTACAGGTGGCATGCATCTACGGCACAGATGGCAAATGTCAAGGGATGCTCACCCCAGAGCGCATTAATATCCTCTATACGCATTTGACAGAGCCAAGCAGAGTGGGATACATAAAACGATCCAGCCCCCACCTAAAAGCTTTGCCTCTGAGCTCCTGGGCCTCTTCTCGCGTTCTATCTTGAACAGCAGCAAACATCAAAGTAAAAAATCAAAGACTCCTACATGCGCATCCTACCTGACCATGTCCACTTTGCTCTCCAGAATTGGGCATTAGTGACCCAGGAAAAAATGGCCTCACCCTTAGATCACAGCCCCAATTACATCCACTACTGGAGCGAACACCCTCGAGACAGGATCTTTGGAGCTATCCACAATGCTTTGTCGTCCAAATTCTCAGACTTCTTGTCATGCCATCCTATCTATGACGACCATGTAATGCACCTCAACCTGAAACATGCCATCTACTCTGCAATACTACAAACTGATGCAACAGCAACCTTCATGTTCCTACCAAGCTGGGAAGGTCCAATGAGCACCAATCCGTACTCCAAACTTCTTAATGCCTACCCTCACCTTGTTGCACATTGGGAACCATACCCTCAGCAGCTCTCAACTATGCTACTCCCCACTTCTGGGTCAGCAAGGGATTCATGCTTCCCCGCCACTCCTGGAGCCTACAGATTATTGCTGTCTGGAATACTGCAGCGAGAATCCGCCTAAATGAGAACAACCCAACTTGGCTCACTGATTTAGCACGACAAATCCCTGAAGCATGCTGGTGGAAAACAACCATCAGCAATGACCCAGTTCTCAACCCCAGACACCCAGGCATTGAGACTGGTTTCAAAAAGTCTGAAAAAAACTACCCTCTGACCAACAGCACACCCCTAAGAACATTGCCCAAAGCCAACAACCCCTCTTGCCACCTACCGCATCTAGCCCAAACCTGGTCCGAAAAGTCCAGAATTGGAAAGAGTGGGCATACACAGATGGCAGCTGCCATTTACACCTTGGAAGACAAGTAATAGGAGCAGGATTCCACCACCCTGATAATGATAGTCCCAATTATGTCTAACCAAATGGAGCGGGGATCACCAATACAGTTGTAAGGGCTGAACTAGCAGCAATAGCAGCTGTAATTCTCCAGGGCCACTCTCACATTGCTACTGATAGCCTTTCTTCACTCCTCCAAGTCAGAAAGCAAATACTGTATCCAGAGCTTGCCAGCATGTCCAAGGCCACATCCTTAAAATAATTATACAGCTTGTGCGCAATTCACCTACACATTGCTATCTCTACAAGTTTAAATCTCACGCTGGAATCGCAGGCAACGAATGCGCAGATGCCATTGCCAAACACCAGGCTATTTTAAGTGATGACACCCCTGCAGACACAACCTTCCCATGTGTCAACCTTGAAGGCAATCCTTTCCATGACACCACCTGGCTTGCCTTTGAGGAAGCTGCCCGCTCCCATGCAAGCACATCAGAACGCCCCGACTCGCCTGCCCCGAAGTTTAAACACTTTTCCAACCTTCATGATGCTCTGAGGACGCAAATGCATTAAAAACAGACTTGCAAATGCTAACACAGAAACAGGATACTACTCTTATTGCCAAAGCCTACTTCCTACAGTCCATAAAAAGGTTAGCAATACCTGCTGTACCATGCCAAAACTTCCTTTCAAAATGAAACGAAACGTTTTCAACTACCGCACAGGTACCCTCTTCAATCAAAAGCATGCAGTGCGCTTTAAAATGTCCATTAGCCTACAATGTCCCCTCTGTGGGGAGCCAGACGGTGCCCTTCACATTCTTTCAGGATGTAAACACTCCATCATATCAAGTATGCTAACCAAGCGCCACAATATTGCCAGCAGAATCCTCCTTCAAGGTGTCAGCAAAGGCCCTCTTGGGGCAGGCCTTGCCTCCATGGACATTGGCAGCGCAGATCGTCTTGCTTTACAGAACCTGTAGATCCCTGAACACTCAACAAATAGAACCCTTCCAAAATACATTTTCCCTTGTCGTTTCCCTGGCAAGCAAAGGCTCACCTCTAGTCGCCCTGATGCAATATAAGTTGTCCCAATGAAAAGAATGTTAAGGACCAATTCCCGGTATCCATTGAGAAGTAGAGGGGGGCGCGGGGGGAACAGGGAGAACTCAGCGCCAGCCACAGCCACTCCACCTACTTCCAAAGTCCGTAACCCTAGTCAGCTCCTTCCAGAACAGAGGCGCATCCATCTTGTGGAGGTCAAATACTGTGAAGACACCAGGCCCAAGGACCAGCTTGAGGCCTCCAAGCAACCGCACCGCGACCTATGTAGCCATCTCTGAAGGGCCTCAGCTCAAGTCGCCCTCCATACCATTCTGTTAGGTGTGGGTGGAGTCATCTACACCCATCACACTTTAGAGCCTCTTAAAGAGTTTGGTCTTGACGAGTGTTGACTCATACAGCCACCAGGCTTGCTTTGAAGCTTCATGCTAATTCTGTTCAGTACGCTTATAAACTTGTTAGCACCAGACGTGCTCTTGAGAAAACTCCTCTCAACTCTCGTCACCAAGATCAGGCACGGGCTACTGCTAGTAACCCTCCTGATCCCCATTGACTGATTTGTTTTATTTCTCTTGGTGAACTTCACCACCCCCTTGAAGGGGATACACGGTGCCTCGGCCCTAGGTACCCTCTTTTCCTTAATTGATGTGGGGAGTGTTTTCACTGCCTGCGTAGTTTTTTCTTTGTTTTCAATTTGGCTTCAGATACAGCTGCAGCCAAGCCCCGTAGCCAAGCTGGGTTGTGATTGTTAAGATGGTTCCTTGCAGCCGTGTTCCAGACTGCAATAATTAGTAGGTCCCAGGTGTGCTGAGAGAGGGGTATTTCCTCATTGGGGCAGGATTGTGGATCGTTGTAGCAAAGGTTGGTACAAGCGATGGTTCCAAGTTCACAATAGAGATGTGGATAGGCAGTGATGAGTTTGGAGTAGGGGTGTTTTATGTGTTGTCCCCATACAGGGAGGATCATGAAATTAGCAGTGGCCTCTGTGTTGAGAATGGCTGAGCAGATAGCATGACGCAAGGCCCAAGTCATAGCATCACCATCAAAAGTGGGATGGCAGACAGAAAAGCCTGAAAATCTGGATGAGGGGGAGTTATGACAGGCACCAAAAAGGGTGTCTTGGGGGTCACTGCTCCAGTTGTGCTGGTATTGTGGGTTGTGGTCCAGCGGGGAGGCCATTTTTTCTTGAGTTACCAGGGCCCATTCTTTAAGGGCAGTGTGGATGTGGGTTGGCAGGGCCCGCAAAAAGGAGTCTTTAAGCGTTTTGCTAGTGTACTTGTTTTCTAGCATAGTCTTGCGAGCAAGGAGCCCCTGCAGCTCAGATGCAAAGCTAGTAAGAGCAGGTGTTATGGCTTCATGCAAGCCCGCAAGCTTGGTCCTATATAATGCCTTGTAAAGGATATAAAATCGGCTAGGGGTTATCATCCCAACACATTGACCTTGTGTGTTGTAAACGCATGCCATGTATGCTTTGTAAATTTCCGGGAGGAGAAGGGGAGGTGGAGCACGAGAGTTGGGGCTTTGTGATTCAGTGTCTAGTGATGTTAGATTGGGGTTTTGTTTTACTTTGTACTTGACAAGGTCAATGTCATGCAGCCAGAATTCATAACAACTAGTGGGTTCAATGTCTACTTGTGGTTTAGTGGGTGCATATTAAAGGTGATTTTGTTGCGTAGTTGTATGTCTAGCTTTTGCTTCCAAGTGTTAATAGCATCAGGCTTTTTGAAGCCTTTTCTTTCAAGGTTAGAAAGGGCAGAGTCTGCTGTGGGACGACAAAGGTCAGGTTCGCTCTGCCTGGGTTTAAATTCAAGCAGACGCTGTTGGAATTTAAGCCAGGTCTTTATAGTTCCTCTGGCTCCCAGGAGGGCATCCAAGTGACCCTCATGAGTGTTTCTCTAGACTGACATTGTCTGCCTATTTTCTGTGCATTGTCTAGGCTTAGACAGGCGGGACAAGCCCATGTGTCAGCTACATCAATCTCTTGTCTTTGCCCATCAGTGTAGCATCCAAGTTCTTTCATGCATTTCCAGTGGTACGTTCGTTGGCAGACATCATGAATATACATATCAAGGTATGGAGGTTCAGAGTTAATAGGTTCATAGCCACCATGGTAATTGCATATTTGGCAGCAAGCACACTCAATATCAGTGCAAGCAGCAGTTGAGGTAGTCGCAGGCTGAAAGCCAGCTTTCTTGAAGAAAGGCAGGGCCCACTTCTCTACAATCATTGGGGCAAAATGGGTGTGGTATTGTACTTGGTGGTGGGTGAGGGTTCTGCTTCTCTCCTTTTTATAAACCGTGCAGTATCTCCAACCATCTATATGGGTTATGTCAAAATCATGGCTATGTAAAGCATCGATGGCATGGCTAGCTGTTTTTGCTTGTGCAAGCCTCTGAACCGAGGTCTTCTTGTACTTACATACCTCAGAGCCTATGCATAGCGGGCTGAGAAGGTTGATGATAGGAGGGATGAGCTCTGTCATTGGTTATTGATTTGTGTATCTAGGCTGTGTGGAGTATTTGGACAGGTAGGATGGCTGCGGTTTTTGCCTGTCTGGCCAGTGTCTGTTGTGCATGGGGAGTTGGGCTGTGTTGGGATGTAGTTAACAGTGCTTTGACGGGCATTTGCTCCTGGATAGTTCTGGCTAAGGGGTTGAGACATGAGTGTGGAGGTGTGTTTCATTGTTGAGCGTGTGTGCTTGCTGGGTGGCCCTTCTGCAGGTGAATCCTGTCGAGCGGGCGTCATAACATTCAGTTAGCAGTAGTTCGTGTTGAGATTTGTGTAGGAGTGATGTTCAATCTACAATTGGAGCGAGTCCTTTGATTGGGTGGCTCTTCTGTGGGTTGTGTTTCTTTGGCAGCCATTACTTCCTGAGTAATAGGGCATGTTTCTTGTTTAGGATTGTGAACTGTAGGGGCGGACAAGGGGGCATGGTCACGTCTGAGGCGGCGTCCAGTATGTGTCTGTAGTGAAATGCGGAGAGGGGTTGTGGTGATGGCACTACTTGTGTGGAAGGGGTGCTGTTTGGATGGGACCCTGCATGGGGGTAGGTATGAATGGGGGAATTCGGTTCCACATTGAGGCGACTCACATGTGTTTTGTTGATAAGACGGTAATGTGCAAGGGTGTTTGCTTCAGTATTTTTATAGGTATTAATGGATAGAGGATGTACTCAACTCTTCTCCCAGGGGGAGGTTAACCAGTGCTGCCAGTCTGTTGAGTGCTATTTCACGTTTTGTGTTGACCTTGGAGTGTTTAGCTTGTAGCTGAGCTACTGTGATGATGTGAGTCTTACACGGGAATGTACGTTCATGGACACTATTAATTCCAAGGCCCGTTAAGGGTTGCATTATGCAGGTTATTAGGGGGGAGAGGTTGTGTGGAGGTGGTTCATGCAGGGAGAGGGCTTTATGGATGAGGTTCAAGTCCTCATTGAACACATTTCCTCATGTTTCATGAGGTGGAGCTTACTAGAGTGGGTACTGATCAATTGGCGGGCGCGCATGCAAAAGTTGAGCTGGCATCTTATGTGCAGGTTGGTCCCTTCTCGTTTGGTAAGGTAAGCTGTAGATAAGAGCTTAAGGTCCGCTATTTGCTTAGTGAGGAGATTGAGGCTTATGGTGCGGTGTCTAGTTGAGGGATTCTCTAGGCTAGATGTGAGTGCAAAAGCCAGGTGTCTGTGGTATTCTACACAAATTGAGGTGCGCCCTAGTCCAAAGTCATCAGAATCTTCGCAAATCATAGCTGCTGCTGTGCTGTTCCAGAGTTTGTATTTATGTTTGATAATCCTGTCTATCATGGTGTCCAAAATAATGAGGTCTGCTGGTGTGCAAGGAGTAACTGCAAAAGCGTAGTCAAGGCTAGGGATAATGTCTGTACGGACGACGTCAAGCGTTTGACATGGGGAAGCATGGGAGGGAGTCCAGATGATAGAGCTTGTTTCTGAGGTTACAGGTCATGCGCTGAATCTGGTGCTCCCAATTCAAGTCCATGGTGATTTCAACTCCGAAATAAAGGAAGGGTTCATGTGATGCAAGAAACTGGGCCCTTTGTCTCCAATTTCTATTCTTCCTTTGAGATGTGAGCAGAGAGCTTGAGAGGGTGTCACCCCTTTTTTTTCCAGGATGACTGTGTAAGATGCCCGCTGCTTTGTTTTGCTGCCAGAAATAATGAGTGCAGCCCAGTCAGAGTAGAGAGTGAGTTTCGTGGCTTGCACTTTGAGGTCCTGGATTTTGCTAGTTGGGCAGAGAATGTTGTTGGCAAATGCAGCGCTGCAGAGGAGGTTTACAAGGTGGGTATCAGTGACGTTTTGGCCTGGGATGCAGTTGTGTTTGTAATTGCATCCTCCTATCTGCAGCCATCTTAAGAGGGGTGCAACCTATTTGGAAGTTCCATATAGAGGAGAAAGAGGAAGGGCAAAAGTGTATCTCCTTGAACTCTACCTCTTTTAACAGGAATTTTTTTCAGTGCTACGGTTTAAGGGCAATCTGACTTGGGTGGTGGCACTTTCATAAGACTTTTGCAGCGTCAAAAACATCAGTGGGGAAGCCCAAGTCCTACATTATCGAGAGCATCCTGTCATGGTCAGTAGTGTTGAATGCAGAGTTGAAATCTACAATGAGGGCGTAAATATCTTTCCCAAAAGCTTTTGCGTCTTCAAGTCACATGATGACATTCTAGAGCTGGTGGATGGTGTCTTTTTGATTACGAAAACCAGCTTGAGTCGAGCTCAGGAGAGAGTGTGCTTCTGCATATTCATAGAGTGCATCAGTGACCAAGCAGGTCCACATTTTGTAGAGCGTGTTGGCAAGCTTGCGGTTTAAGGCGACTCGGAGTGTGATGCAATTCCCAGCAAAAGAGATGAAGGTGCATATTCCTATTTTTGCAACTATTCTGCATGATTTTCAGCGAGGACTCCACTGTTTTCTCTTTTGAAGATGTGACTGAGTTGTTAAAATTTGAGCAATGTATGCATCAGCTTTGGCCACATGTATGGAAATGTGGCAAAAATAAAATATGGCCCCAAAAGACCAATTCAAATACCTCGGTATGCTTGTAGACAAGCACATTTAAAAGTGCCTGAGGGGCATGCTGTGCAGCCTCATATGGCTGCCCAACAAAGGATGAAGAAGTTTGTGCATGAGCATGATTTGAGGAATAGTCCACACACTCTGCTTTGGCTGTCTAAGGTGTATGGTATTCCTGCTGGGATGTATGCATGCTAAGTGTGGGGAACAGGATATTTACGAGAAGGCAATGAGTTCAAAAACCAGTTGCAGAGAAGGCACTTATGCTCCTTGAGACGTTTTCTAGGTGTGAAGAGCACTGTCACAAACTGGTCAGTACTGAGAGAATGTGTGGCCAAGAGCTTTTGCAGTTTTATTGGTTCAGGGCTACTGTCAAGTTTTTCAACAATATGATTGATTCAAACAGTGAGACATTACATCAAGTGCTGAAAGCGGATTTATACCTTGCTGATAGGTGCGATTCTTGTTAGTCTGCACATGTGTCCAAGGCATTTATTGGCATGCGCAATGAGGATATGTTTAAACAGAAAATGCTGAGTGCTTCTAAGATTCCCATGCAGAATCATTTTAGGGGATTTGAGGTACAGAAAGCAGAAGGTTTGGAGGGAAGCGGATGCCCTCAGTCCCCAAGAGGTGAACAGGAAAGCAGTGACTTACCATCATTGGTGCGGAAAACCATTGAATTAAACGGCACGAGCTCCCTTCTGTATCCCATCATATTTGTTCAAGGATCTGGATGAAGAAGTCATGAGGAATGTGAGTAGGTTTAGGCTTTGAACCCACAGCTTGAAGGTTGAATCCTATAAATGGCCTGGTGGTTCAAATGTTTGCGATAAGTGTGAGAGTGCTGAAGTCCAAAACGAGGAACATGCTTTCTTCTATTGCTATTGCTTTGAGGTGTGTGAGCTGCACAGAAAGTACAAGGATCTTTTCATTGATCTTTTTAAACAATTACATACTTTTGACCAACTTCCAAACACTGATTTTATTCCTTTCTTGGCGAGCTTTCACATTTTGACTGATTTCGAGGTCAATGCTTTCCTGAATCAAAACACGTATAGATTTTTGTAGTCTTTGTCAGAGTTGGTTTCAATCTTTGATGCTGGTTGAGAAACTTTCACAAGCAGTCGATTAGCCAGAGTCTCGGGCTGTAGGCCAACCCCTTGTAAAAGAAAGAAAGAAAGGTCTACGCCCTTGAGCGTGCATTAAGGGAAGAACCCGTCAGGGAACTCACCAACCACCCGGATTCCTCCAAGTTTCTTGTGCGTAGCGAATGTGGCTACCAGGGTACGAACCCCTGACCGCTGGACAAATAGCGTTTCCCGAGCACTTCCGGGAGAGCGGCTCAGCTACGCGTGCTCTCTGCCTCAAAAGACAAAGGTCTACGCCCTTGAGCGTGCATTAAGGGAAGAACCCGTCAGGGAACTCACCAACAACCCGGATTCCTCCAAGTTTCTTGTGCGTAGTGAATGTGGCTACCAGGGTTCGAACCCCTGACCGCTGGACAAATAGCGTTTCCCAACCCCTTGTAACCCTTGCAAGCAGCCCTTGCCACTGCTAGCAAAAGTTGCAAAAGTAGCCAGGTCCAGCTTTTTCCTTCAAATTCAAAAATGTCTTTCAAGTTTTTGAGCTACGTTATTGTTGGCCAGGTCTGGTCACAGGCCTCAGTGTTTATGCTCAGCCCTCGTAGGCGGATAAAGCGATGTAACCTTACCTAAACCCATACCTTGCATTCCATACGTAACCTGGCAGCACCACCCGACCCCTGAGAATTTTACAAGTCTGAGCATGCAGATGTTTCAAGAACACACCTTTTACCTAGGAGACAAAGTTTCAAGCAAACCCAGGGGGTTCAGTATTTGGGCCCCTGAATATGTCCAAGTCCCCAGGCGGCAACTGCCCAGGCATCCCTTCGGCACAACCCCCTACTAAATAAACTTGATCGACAGTGTCATTACAACCAGTGGTAAAATACTGCCCCAAGCAATTTTAAATCATGAGCTGTGGTGCAGTGTGCAAAGAGGAACCTCACCTCTGGTCTTGTCCCTCACCCTCTTCACATTGCAGGCGTAGTTTCGGTGAAAGCAAAAACAGCAGGCTCAATTTGTAGAAAAAGGAATAGATACTACCCGTTCTACGTGATGTCGTAATCTGGCGGAAGTTCCGAAAGGTGCAACCGACTTTTTGGTGGTTACCCCAAGCATTACCACAGGCATTACCACAGTGCCATCAACCGCAGGGCACACGCCTTCCGGCGTAGTACTTGAGGCGTCATCCGTGCCGGATGGCACAAGGATTAAATCGCCATGACGCTTCGAAGCCTTTTCTCCGCTGAGGAGGTGCGGTGGAACCCTGATAATAATAACGTGAATGCATGTGGAATATGCTGCGTTCTTTTTCTGACGGCGTAAAGACCGGGACACCATCCCGCAAAACCCAATCCCACCCACAACACACACACACACACACACACACACACATAACGACACACACACACCTATCGACACACACACACACACACACGCTGTAGCGTTATCTGGTATCCATTAAGACTGACATGAATGACTGCAAATTTGAACATGTTGCACACGCACACATGCACACACAACTACAAACACGCACAATGCACAGGGGAATTACCAAGATCACCTCACGCCAGACCGAATAGGCCTGGCCTTTGGCCTATGCCTCGCGAGTGGATTTGCAACTGCTGTTGGGTCCATGACTCCCTTTTTGGTCAAGGTTGTTGAGACACATGCTTTTGGGTGTGCACTTTTGAGGGGAGCACTTTGGTATTTGAGCATGATGAACACATGGCATCCTTTTCTTCCCTTTGCTCACAGGTTGCAAACTCAAAATTTATGGCATTTGCTCTGGGCGTGAGCTCAGGCGTGATGATGTGAGTGACTGGCATTCTTGCCTGATTCTGACGTAAGAAATAAATTGCTGTAAGTGGCTGTGAGATATGCCAATGAAAAGAGCTGCCGTTCTGTTTTGAATTTTTACTCGACCCGAGGGACCAAAAATGCTTTACAAATGCAAAAAGACTGCTCAACATTGCCAGTCCTCTTCCCTTGACTTAATCCCTTGTTGTCTCGCTGTGCAGAAAAGGTGAATGTGGCCCTGCTCTGCAACAGCAATCTCAACAACAACAACAACAACAACAACAACAAAAGCATTACCTAGGGTTCATGAGCTCAGTTGGTTGGTATAGAATTAAAAACACATGAAAGAATTTTGTTGGTGCTGATTGCTGCAATCGCAGATACGTGTCATTCGTGGAGCTTTTCGCCGGAGAGTCTGTGGATGAGTTTGAAAATGCTGGCTATACAGATGTTCTGGCTTACCGCTATTCCACACTCGCATTCTTTGGGGGCTTGTTCTTCATGTGGCTCTTGGACAAAATTGTAAGTTGCACCAGCTGATTATGATGTGATTTGCTTTCGAGAAAAAAAGGAATTTTGTCATGGAAGGTGAATGAAAATGTGTGGTCGAGTAAAAATCGCCCCTACCTTCAGTACATTCTCAGTGTGCTTGTCCCTTTGCCAATCATTCTTGTTCAGACTACACAAAAGATACCTAGAGCGCATGCTCGCAATCCCCTCAAATTAAAGAACTGTCAAATTGCCATGGTAAAATCTTGCTCCCCTGCGCATGTTCAGGTGCACTTGCTCACAAATCGAGAGGCCTTGAGGTTGCTCAACCCCTTTGCACAGGTGGGTGTCCCAGGCGCCCATTTTGCTTATGTGCATTTCTTTGTCAGGAGTCTAAAACGCCTGCTAAGCACCCAGTCAAAACGTTAAGATGTCCTCCTGGTGCTTATGGCGGGCACATTTGCCCTGGTTGTTGTTGAGACTAAATGAGGGTGGGCAAAACAGAAGTAGGGGTGGCCTGACATGTGTGCAGGGGGTGTGATTGCCCTGGTGCGCCTGATCATTGGCGACATACTTGGTAGTACATGAGCGTGCACGTGGTATGCACATGGAGTGTAGGATGCAAACGACCACGTTGAGCACATTCAGACTTGAAATTTGACTCGCGGTGTTCTCCTGACCTGGTGCAGGACATGAGTTTCAGAGAAGGATATCCTTCCCATGCACAAGACACTAGTGGAAAAGATCTGGAAGCAAACAAGGTTGCTGTTGCTGCAGAAGAGCTGGCTTGCCCATCAAAAGACAAGGCTCAGCATACAGGTATGCCTCATCTTTTTATGATGCATGAGAGGGCCGGCTCGTCTGCCTCTTCTGATCTGTTGTTACTGTGATTTACTGATTGATTATGGATAGTTATAGCATAATAATTCTCATGATAAGGAACATAATATGTGATGATCTAATTTATTACTGTAGTTTATGACGAGGCCTGTCTATTATGCTTGTATTTTGTTTCAACCTTGCGCTTGCCAACTACGCTGGAATGCAGATTGTCATGGCACTTTCAGATATTGTCATGGTACTTTTAAGACATCCCATGGCTTAGATGGCACGCTGTGCGTATTGGAGTGCAATCTAAGGTGTATTTGCACCTTCAGTTATGAAAGCCAAAGGGCTTACTGACTTGAATGGACATGTGACCACATTTTTTAGGTGATGAGTGCAGTGCCTGCTCACATGGCCCAGAAGCACACGCACTACATGATCAGGTCAGTGGATTTGCATCTGCTGCTGATAAGAGCCCAAATTTAGTGTGCTTGCTTTACTGCTGCTTATTTAGTTGCGTGCTTCCACAGATGAGGCCCCGTTATAGAAAGGCTGAAGGGAGCTCTTTTGAGCAAACATGTCTCTCTCCCCTTAACTGATACAAGGAAGATATTTTGCCGGCTACGCAATTTTTTCTTTCTTTCTGGAGAGAGCCGGGTATTTCCCTTGCCCCCTTTGTGTCAATATTGTGTCATGGCCAGCGAAACATATGGGGTGTATGATGTGTACGAAGGGAGTTCTCCCTTCCTTTCCCAGCACATCATTTTCTTCTTTCACCATACTGTTACAACTTTTAACCATACTGAAACTGTAATAGTCTTATTCATGAGTGGTAGCCTTGGTTTCATTTTGCAGTGCAAAGAATGGGAGAACCTGTCACAGTCTCATACCCTCCTGATGCTGATTCCTTCCTGCCGGCATCCAGAACATTGAAGTGTGTTGGATGGCAACTTTGTTGCACTCCAAAAGCGCACCTGCTGGTTGCTGCGTGCGTTCAGCACTTGCAAAACGCTGAGTGCTTGCATCAAAGGTACACATCATTGGATGCTCGCATCTGGGTGTATCTGCCACTGCAGGAGCATTCAAAAGCTAACCGTCCAAAGTGGTGTCAGGCCTGTGCCAGGTACACGAGCCGAGTGCTGACCGCCTTTGACAGGTAGGGAATCCAGATGACCAGATCAAATCAAAAGGCTGGGCTTGCAAACCTTCACCTGAAACTCATTGGAAGCAAAAACGATGGCACCACTAAATAGCCTGTTTTCCAGCTGTGATGCACGCAAGCATTATCATCATAGCAAACAAAAAGGTTGCTGGCTTGAAACTGGGCACTCTTTACATGTTATTAAGGAACATATGTTATTAAGAAGCACCAGCAATTTTTTTAGGTTTTTAAACTTTATTTGCAACTTGCAAAAGGAGGGCAAATCCATTGGAAGCTTGTCCAAAACGTGCCGCCATTCAAGCAGCTGTTTGCATCTCTGTCTGTCCTCCCCAGTATTTTGAACACCTTGCATACCTGCAGCCATGAGTTATGAGACCTCTAAGATGATGTGTGAGGTCCATTGCGTGCATGTCCAGCCTATTGCGTGCATCTGTATTGCGCACCTGCAGCCACGAGTTAGACATCCATTGCAATGCAGAGCCCATTGCATGCATGACCGGTCCTCGCATAATTCTCTTGCGTGCCTGCAGCAACGACTTGGACCTCCATAGCGATGGCATGACTGCAGCAGAGCATGCAGCTGTAGAGCAACAAATGAAGGACCCCTATGCAAACCTTGGCAAGGCTGGTGGGTGTGCAATCTCGAGCAATTTATTGCATGAGAAAGGAATGAAGGGAGTAAATAAAAATGCCAGAGGTGGACAACTCCAATGTATTGCTGGATATGCTCTTTCTCGTGTTACTGAATATCCAACCATGCCAACCATTCATTCTTAAAATATCATGACAGAACAGAAATAAATGTCAGGTTGACTTTGGAACCCCATTGTGCAGGGTTATCAAAAGAATGTGGCTGGATTTCTGTATCTGACAAACCACAGGGTCTTCACTCATTCTTTTGCAATGATGTTCTTTTGGTACAAGGAATCCAAACACTACAACGGCTAATCTGGCAGGGTGCCCCCCATTTTGGACAGCCATGCTCTAGTGCTGGTTAGAATGCCTCCATTTTGCATCCAAAGTTCAAGGTTAGGGACAACCTGTGAACTGAGCATTCTGAAAACACCTAATTTTTTTGGGGGGGGGTGTCCACCTCCGTAATAATGCTGCACGTTTACACACTGTTTGCAGTTCTTTTGTGTAGCCAGCCATGTGAGGACCTCTCACATTAGCCTCTGACAGCCTTGAGCTACAAGGGAGGGATAAACAGAACCCACTTTTTACTGTACAAACATGTTCTCGCTACTCAGAGATGAGCAGCCTAAAACGAGCTGTTCACAGGAGCAAAAGGCTCCTTCACTTATGTTTCGCACTCAGCGTATGCTCCAATCTTCCCTTCACAGTGCATTGCAAGTCATGTCCTCTCTCTCTCTCTCTCTCTCTCTCTCTCTCTCTCTCTCTCTCTCTCTCTCTCTCTCTCTCTCTCTCTCTCTCTCTCTCTCTCGCTCTCTCTCGCTCTCTCGCTCTCGCTCTCGCTCTCGCTCTCTCTCTCTCTCGCTCTCTCGCTCTTTCTCACACACACACTGTATTGCATGAATCATGATAACCTCCTGGTGCATACAAGCTTGCAAACAATTGTTTTGCAAACATTCCTGCAGGTCTGATGACAGCGTTGGCCATCGGTATCCACAACGTACCTGAAGGCCTGGCCACGTTTATGGCCACTCTAGCCAGCATAAAATCTGGTGGAGCAATGGCTGTGGCCATAGCTATCCACAACATCCCAGAGGCAAGCAAAAGCAGTAACCTTAAGGCAGAGTGCCTATGTCAATGCTGTACAGTGGTGAAGCCCCGGCGCTCCTCTCAGGCTTTCAATGGATCTGCTCTGAAGAACATGCTCCCTGATGTTGTCCTTGATGTGAGGGTTGAGTTGAATTGTGCTATTATTGGGAAGTACCATGCTAAGCGGGCTCACTTGCTGTGGTATGAAGTCTGCATTCCTGTTCGACCGCTCTAAATGCTTCCTTGTCTCTTGCCCATGTGCTTGTGCCCCATCTTGTGCCCCTGTGCTAAATGCTTCCTCACCTCTTGCCCTTGTGCTGATTGCATCCTGTCCTGCACTCAATGCTAAATGCTCCCTCATCTCTTGCCCCTGTGCTGAATGCTTCCTGTCCTGCGCTATGTGTTCCCTGACCTGTGCTCAATGCGTCCTCATCTCTTGCCACTGTGCCCATGCCAGGGTATCGCTGTGAGCATGCCCTACTACTACGCTACTGGCTCACGGTACAAGGCCCTGCTTTATGGCACCCTTGCTGGCTTTCCTCTGCCTGTTGGGGGCCTCATTGTAAGTGCTGCTGCTTGCTTTGGTGGTATTCTTGGCTTCCCCTGACTTCAAACTACATGGTCTTCACACTTGCCACCCACTGTCAGTAAGTGGCATCGTGTGCAAGCAGCCTTTTGGTTAATTGAGGACCCCTTAGGACACGCCAGCTTCACTTGCTCCATCACGTTGAAGGCTAAACAATTGAAGCAGCCCCGAGATTGATTTTAGCCATTCAGACAACCATCTCCATTTCTTTGCACGCACGCACATGCACACACTGCCTGAGTTAAGTTTCCTTGAAGATAGCATTTTACGGAGTCGAAGAGGGTTTTCATCTGTTCGGCTGTGAAAAAGACGAGCTCTTGTCATGCAGTAACGTATCCTGCTTCATACATTACACCTCTTACTCGCCTTCTGCAAATTCTGCAGAAGTTCTTTTATCTGTCTTGTCCATGCACACGCACACCTCAACATTTTGAGCTTTTATGCTTGCAACTTCTTACACATACTTACAGCATGCTGTTTTTGTACAATTTCTGTGGTTGGCCAATCCTATGTATGTTGAATTCCACTCTTTGGCAGGGAATATGTGAAATATATGGCGTGCGTGTTAGCCAACCCTGATCATTTTAAATGCATGCTTACGGTATCATGTCCAGTAATGCTCGCAACTTCTTATGTTGCATACCTACAACATACTAGTTTGAATTGTACAATTTTCAATGCAGGCTTACGGCATTGTGTCCAGTGACGCAGAAGCAAGCAGTTTAATGTTTGGCCTGCTGTTCAGCCTAGCTGCGGGCATGATGGTCGCTGTTGTTTTCATGGAGATCCTGCCAAATGCATACTTGTAAGTCCTGGAAGCGCCTCTTGGGCTTTCTCTGCTACCTGGCCGGTCTGGCCGCATACTTTTAGGGACATGTTGAGGGATAGAGATATGCGTTAAGGTTGATTGTAGAAGATGTTGTGCAAGTAGATTTATGGGGAAAAGAAAAGATGAGGAGAAGCGTTAATAGTTGGTGAGAATAGGCTGGATCATGCTGTGTAAAATACTCATTTTCATAGAAGGCAGTTGCATCCTGGTACCCTTACTGTGAGAATCGCCAGTACTTAATTTGGTAGAGGAAAAACATATCATGTCGCTGTGCTTCTTGCTTCTTTGTGTAGCATGGAGCCTTGGTCAAATCAAATTGTTTGCATTCCTATGCGTTTGTGAACCGTTGGGAGCTTGCGTTTAGAGACATTGGTTCCAAGTTGTCACAATTACATGCCTGTGTACCCACTTTGCACTTGCATGTCAGCAATTGTGCCTTAATGCCATTTAGGTCACAAGCGCTCACATGTGTATCATCTCCCACTAGAAGTTGTGATTCTGCTGCAACTGCAGGTTCGACCCCCGCAATATCTGGGTTGGCCGTGGTGTAGCCTTGGGCTTTGCGATCATGGCCGCCAGCCTGCTTCTGTTTGGGGTAGGGGAATAGAATGCAGGTGCACTGCAGTGTAATACGCCATAAGGAGGGTTAGTGAGCTTGTAAGGGATGGTTTGTAAGGTAAGGCTCTAATCTCGTAGGTTTGTATCAACATTCATCCTGCACCCTAGCTTTGAGAAATACATTTTTCCTCAATGGCGCGTCGCGTTCTGGCAAGTCCTTGCGCACACAAAAAACGTGCATGCAAGTTTTTTTAGCCCTACTAGAATTGAGCCCTGGCTAAATGACAACAAGCAGTAGATGATAGTTTGTTGACACATAGTTTTACCCAAACCAGAAGAGTGCAATGTAGGAAGACGTGGCACTTCCCATCCTTGCAGCAATCAACTTCACGCAATGGTCTTTATAGAGCTTCTTTGTGCCAAGCTCAAAGTTTCCTGGTTCGCGCTTTTCTTCTCCTTTTTCACTTTACTTACTTTGGATGTGGGCTCCTGGCAAAGATAAGGGCTACTTTGCCATTGACTGATGTAGCTTGAGTCCAGTAGGACTGCGAATAATGATGTAGCATCAGGCGGGCTGGAATGAGTCTTTGTTAGAAAGGAAGTTTGATTGGTATCAGATTGAATGTGAGGCATGGCCATCTTGCAAGTTTTTTTGGCTGATTTTTTTGCTGCATACTTTTAAGGTTACACTCGTCTTAAGGCCAATTGCTTTTCTGATCAATCTGTTCGAGCCCTCAGTAATGATGCTAGCTGATGTGTCATCATCAAGGATATCAATCATGCTGGCTGCTTGAAGGCAGAGGGCATGGGCATGTAGGCGATTGGCTTATAAAGCAGACTGTATATTTTTGGTTGCGAGCTTTGCCTATGTCAGTATTAGTGATACTAGGCTAAGCGTTTTGTTGGAGCTGTACATGTGACTTGCTTCGGTTGCTTGACACTGCGGCTTTGTTGCCATTCTGGCAAACATGGAGTTCCTCATGGACATGTTGCATGAGGTTTTGACATAAGGTTTTGACATTTTGTCATCAATGTGGCTGCGCGATTTGCATGACAAAAAAGTAGTACTCTACGGAAGCCAGGTGAGGTGTAAATGTTTTTTTCTTTCATGCAAAACTGTCCTGGCAGGCAGGGACAAATGTGTAACCTGTGCCTTCCTTAGGGAAGGGTTGTAAGGACTTACAAGAATGCCTACGTTCTGTTTTGGTTCAGATTGAGCTGACGCTAATTTAACATGTTGGTAAGATTACAGATTTACAGATTTAAAGGAGAGACCTTCAGCCAGACTGTTCGGCTGATCGGTCTGTGACTGGTCCTCGCCAGCCAACATAATATCCATGTGAAAAAGCTTGGTCCAACTAAAGAGGAGGTTCATCATAGAAGAAAGACAGCTGTAATGTCAGAGCCATGCAACAAGTTCTTGAGGTTTCAATGTGCGGGGTCTTGAGGCACACAACAAGCAGGTCATTGAGGTCTGAAAGGAATACAAGCAGCAAGCAGCAAATGGCCTACACTTAAACAGGACAAGGACCAGCTGATATACAGGCATAGATTAGATTAGATTACACAGGGAGATCTTCAGCCAGACTGTCAGCCTGTGGCTGGTCCGTGCCAGCCAACAGCAATATGGGGTGACCTTCAGCCAGGCTGTTCGGCTGATCAGCCTTTGACTGGTCCTCGCCATTCAACATAATGGCCATAAGCTCAGAAACAAACGAGAAAAGCTTGTTGTTGTGTTGCAAGTGGAAATCAGATTTAGATTTACATGGGGGGACCTTCAGCCAGACTGTTCGGCTGATCGGCCTGTGACTAGTCCTCGCCAGTCAACATAATGTCAAGCTCAGAAACGAACGAGAAAAGCTCGTTGTGCTGAAAGAGGAAATCAGAAACATCCTGGACACTGGCTTGTTGTAAAAAATGTTGCTCCATTGAAAAATCACCAGAGAAGCAGTTGAACAGGTAAGCGTACTTTCTTCTCAAAGCACAAACATCTGCATCTCTGCACACCAAAAGGGCATGAGCCTCATCTTGAATCTCAGATTTAGATTTACACGGGGGGACCTTCAGCCAGACTGTTCGGCTGATCGGCCTGTGACTGGTCCTCGCCAGTCAACACAATGCCCATAATGAGTTACAATGAGTTACAATGGGATTTGACCTTCAGCCAGGTTACAGATTTACAGATTTACAGATTTAAAGGAGAGACCTTCAGCCAGACTGTTCGGCTGATCGGCCTGTGACTGGTCCTCGCCAGCCAACATAATATCCATGTGAAAAAGCTTGGTCCAACTAAAGAGGAGGTTCATAATAGAAGAGAGGCAGCTGTAATGTCAGAGCCATGCAACAAGTTCTTGAGGTTTCAATGTGCGGGGTCTTGAGGCACGCAACAAGCAGGTCATTGAGGTCTGAAAGGAATACAAGCAGCAAGCAGCAAAAAAAGGCCTACACTTAATAGGGCAAGGACCAGCTGATATACAGGCATGCATGCACACACAAAGGCTCAGCCAGGGACCTTTGCAACCCGGTCTCCAACGCAAAAAACTCTGGCCAGCATGCAGCCTCATCTCTACAAATCCCAGTCCATAACTGAGCCTGCCATGGGCTTGCACATAAAACACCTTCATACTCCCCACTGGTTACACACATGAAACGCAGGTACAAACTTGGTCACAGTTGATGAGTAGGTTGCCATGCACCCCATAAGAGCAGTTGATAAGAAAGGCAACACCACGGACTGACCTGGTCTACACTCAGGCAGGGTTCGGACAAACAGATGTCAGGCCTTCAGCCAGGTAGTTTGGCTGCTCGGTCTGCTTAACTGTTCCAACAGCACAAAAAATATCCATGAGATCAGAAATAAAGCGATAAGTCTCGTTAGTTTGCTTCTGCAAGAAATGAATAGCATCCTCAGAGCTAGCTTGGGAATAGTAGAAAGTGCCTGAATCGTCCAGAAAAATTCTATAAGACGAGGGGAAGTCAGAAAATAACTGTGCATAAGCCCTTTGAAGAGAACACACAGAAGCGCAAGAACAAAGGAACACGGCATGCTTTTCATCTTGGAGTCCTTGTTCACATTTATCACAAGTTAATGTGTGCTCCTGCCAAAGTGATGTCTCAACTCTTAAAGTATGAGCATGTAAGCGAAAACGTGCTATGTTCCTTAGCGTGCGCTTGCCCAAATCAAGATGCAAATACCTGGGGACAGAAAAGGGCGCATCATGAACAGACAAGGGTCTCAAAGGAAGTGCCATCCAGTGATGATATTTGGCTAATTTGTTCGTGTGGTCACCATGTTCTGCCAAGGCATCAGCATTCCACACACCTCGCAGCCTTTTTCTCAGATCAACAACAAACTCCCTCATGACTATAGGCTGCCCTGACCGAACACAATGAGTAAACACGTTGCACCTGTCCAAGCCTGTGCATGCAGCCAAACATTCTGAGGTCCAGCATTTATGGGAAAGACTGCTCATTTCAACATCTGCTTGCAGTACCTTACTGAGTGTAGTGCTGTTGCTGCGCAGTAAAGCATTGTAAAACCTAACTGCTGCACGAAACCAATAGAACTGTAAAGGTTCATGCCCACACTCGCGCAGAACAGACCAATTAGGAGTGGTGCGCTTTACCCCAAGGATACGCTTCAATAAGCACAGATGTACAGTTTGCAAAGGACAGTCCATTTCAGCTCCTTCTTTCATAAATCTAGTGCCCCAAATCTGGCATGCATACATGCTAGCAGGGAGAGCATATGCTTTAGTCAGCCAGAGCATGGTATGCGGCCTATCTGTCAGGCGGTGCTCAGATGCGAATTGCCTAATCCGTCTACAACCAGCTAGGAAAGGGGCACACATATACTCAGCAGTGGCTTGCGGGTTGCGTTGTTTTGTGAACAGCATCATGATGCCTAAATACCTAAAAGAATCTGCACACGCCAAACGAGCTCCACCTAACGTGAAAGCTGGCACATTATCACCCTTTGAATTAAAGTGCACAGTCTCAGACTTGGCAATATTGATCACCAACCCTTTCCGCTGAGCATACGTATGTAGCCTATCTAACATCAGTTGGAGCTGATCAGGAAGGTTACTAGTGAGGCACAAATCGTCTGCATACAGCCCATAAGGTTTACAAGTATAAGGCCTTCAGTCAAGAAGTGCGACTGCTAACCTGCTCATAAAAGGCAATCAATTCATGAAGGAAATAAGGAAGTTTGTTGTTGTTCTGGTTCAAAAAAGCAGACACATCATTAGGTTCTGCCTGTGAGAACAAGGGAGCATATTTCCTGCGGAGAGAGACCACCTGGGGATGTGTGCAATGGAAGAGGACATGTTGTTCATCCTGGACATCATCATCAGCCTCACAAAGGTCACAGTTTGGGGAAGAGCTGTGATTCCAAGTTGCTGTCTCATAGCGAAGGGTGTGAATGCGGAGTCTAAACCGAGCCACGCTGCGAATGACATCATGGGGGAGGTCAAGGAACATGTATTTGGGGAGACTATAAGGAGAATGCATAACCAAGGCTCTTTTAGTAGGAGGAGCGCACCACTGGTGATAGGTCAAGCGTTTACTGTTGCGCTCTCTAGGGTGTGTGTTGGAAAAAGGCTCCCAATATTGTAGATGCCTGGTCCTGAGATCTACAACAAATCAACTAAGATCAATGGGCTCACAATACAGCAGCTTTTGTTTAAAGATATGGGAATGCGCCAAACCATCCATGGCTGACAGAGTATGGGAAGACCAACAATCATACATGTCTCGAGCTCAGCCGCATGTCAGCCTGCAAAATCTTTTTCATTGTGGAGCTGTTGCATCGGTCAAGGAGTTGTAAAGACGCATTGCTGCTCGGAGCCAATTGAATTGTAAGGGCTCCAGACCACATTCCCGCATGATGCACCAAGAGGGAGTAGTGTCCCTGACCCCCAAACTTTTAAGCACTGTTAGTAGCCACTTCTGTATGGGATTGTCCATCTCTTTGCCTTGCTGAAGGTAAGGGGTAGCCCAGATCTGACTTGCATACATGCCAGCAGGGATTGCATACGTCTTGAGGAGCCAAATCTGGGCGTGTAATCTGTTGGCAAGGTCGTGCTCCTGAAAAAACTTTTTGACTCGGAAAGTACCAGCTGTGAATGGTCTCAACGCTGCATCGGCCGCAACATCCAGATTGTTTTGTCACACACCATGCCGAGATATTTGAAAGTATCTGTGTAGGGGAGCTGCGTACCATCAAAGTAAAGTGGGGGCAGATGATCAGACCTGGAATTGAAGCACATCACCTCAGATTTCAACGTGTTAACAGTCAGCGATTTCCTTTCAGCATAGGCTCTCAATTTGTTTAGCATGGTCTGAACGTTGGTATGGTCATTGGACATGAGAGAGAGGTCATCAGCGAACAGTAAGTGAGTCACCATGAAATTGGGAATACCGGTGAGCGCACCCTGCACCCCTTCAGCCAGACAGTCAATGTCGTTCAAGTAAATTGAAAACAGCAAGGGGGAGAGAGGGCACCCTTGTTTGACCCCATAAGCCCAGAAACAAATGAAAAAAGCTTGTTGTTGTGTTGCAAGAGGAAATCAGAAGCATCCTGGACACTGGCTTGTTATAAAAATGGTTGCTCCATTGAAGAATCACCAGATTTAGATTTAGATTTACACGGGGGAACCTTCAGCCAGACTGTTCGGCTGATCGGCCTGTGACTGGTCCTCGCCAGTCAACATAATGTCCATAAGCTCAGAAACGAACGAAAAAAGCTTGTTGTTGTGTTGCAAGAGCAAATCAGAAGCATCCTGGACACTGGCTTGTTGTAAAAATGGTTGCTCCATTGAAAAATCACCAGAGAAACAGTTGAACAGGTAAGCGTACTTTCTTTTCAAAGCACAAACATCTGCGTCTCTACACACCAAAAGGGCACGAGCCTCATCTTGAATCTCATCACAAGAACAGCGATCACACAAAAGAGCGTTCCGAGTATCCCAAGCCGCTGTCTCCACCTTCAGTGTGTGTGCCCTAGGTCTGAACCGGCTAACATTCCTCATGACATGTGGAGACAAATCCAAATGCATGTGCCTTGATAAACGGGCAGGGGCACCCACATTGTGATCAAAAGGCACTGCAAAAAGAGACTGGTAAGTTGCCAGCTTACTACATGTGTCTCACGGGTTCACTCCCTCAACATCTCTCCACACTGCCCGCAACCTGTGTCTGAGGTCATCAGTAAACTCTTGAATAGGGATAGGAGTGCCCTGCCGCACAGCTTGCGCAAAGGAATCACAGCGCCGTAGGCCTTGGAAAGCATCTAAAAACTTGAGCAGTCCAGCAGGCTGGCTCACGCGAATGAATATTCAGATCTGCTTTCAGCACTCTTCTCAACGTCTCACTGTTAGACCTCAGTATGCTATTATACATTTTGACAACAGACCCGAACCAGTAAAAGTGAAGCGGCTCATGACCCCACTCTCTCAGGACAGCCCAGTTTGTAGTGGTACGCTTCACACCCAGCGTGCTCTAAGATAACTCATGTGCCGCACTTGCAGATCGCTTGCAAACTCCTTGCCCACTTTTAATATGCTCAGTGCCCCACACTTGGCCTGCATACATTCCAGCTGGAACCACACACGTCTTCCCAAGCCACAGAGACACGTACGGCCCATTGCCAGAAATTTCACAAAAACAAATTGACAAACCCGAAAAGCAGACGCCATGAAGGGGCCAGCAGCATGCTCAGAGGACTTGGCCATGCTCATGCACTTGTGAAATATCATGCCAAGATATTTGAAAGACTCCTTGTGTGCCAGTGGCACCCCCCCAATACGAAACACGTGTGTTTCGTATTGACTGTACAGGCAGATCTGATGTAGCGTTATCTGGAGCCACGCACTCACCACTGGAGGACCTCGACAGCTGGCGCAGTGCTGGACAGAATAGCTACTGAATCATCCTTACACAGGGTCTCGACTTCCAATCAATAAAAGAACCCGAAAACACAGCAAGAGTTCACAAAGATTTGCATAAGCAACGGAGGCGAATCATTCCATTAAGACTGACATAAATTACTGCAACTTCGAACATGTTGCACTCACCCCTCCCTTAAAAAAGAAAGGGCAGGAGTGGCACTAGCGAAAGGTCTTGTACTAACAAAGGAATTCAAGTCTAGCAGAAAGTGAACTTCAGAAATGAAAACAGAATTAGATCTTTGGATTGACAAAAGTAAGCAAAGGAAGCTGATCTTAGCAATAATTTGGAGGAGAGAAAAAAAATCAAAGAGAAGTCTATTCAAACAGTTTCAGCCGAAGTACGCAAGGAAGTCAAAGAAAGAGAATATAGTACATAGATCAAGGATCTCATGATTGATCTACAAGTGCTGGTGCTTTAAGCACTGGTTGGCGAAGTAAGCAAAATGAGCTAATAAGAAAAAGGAAAACTACGAAAGAAAAGAAAAACTACGTAGGCAGTGAAACACTCCCTACATCAATTAAGGAAAGGGGGCCACATTGGTGCACAGACCGTATGACCCACCCACCACGAAGTTCAGACTGAGAGAAGCACGGCAGGCAGAGAAAGAAGACAGGTCCAGCAACGAGAAAAGAAAGCAGGATGATAGCTGAAAGACTGGAGTTCCAGACCTTCAACAGCAAGCAGAGTCAGCACTGTCAGCCTTCCAACCAAGGAAAGTCATGCCCAGCAGCTGTCTGCTGAGCACAACTAAAGCTAATAACTTAAGAACAAAGCAGTCTAGGCTTAGGTTTCCTGCTAGATCTGCGTGGAGGATCAGAGCTAGAGACAGGATCTGCTGGCGGAGAATGCTGTAAGCTAAGCTGTTGGCGGGGAAGAAAGGCTGGGCTACGGTGCTGGGGCTGGAAATGGGGTGAAAGAAGAAAAGAAGATTTTTTTGTTTTGCTTAAGCAAGCCTGAAAATAGGGCTCATTTGCAGAGCACTGCCTGGAAACAAATCAACGGTGTTCAAGGTTCTATCAGAAAAGGAAGTGTGAGCCTCTACATTTGAAAATTCTCTGAGCATCTCAGAACACTCTAATTTCTGCTTGCCAAACGGAGCGGAGTCAGCTGGGGCGGGCTTCAAAATGCATAGCCATGCTGTTCTTTTCAGATGCATGGATGTGAAACATACAACAGCAGATGGTAAGAATTATATGATACTTCAGAGTGCAACGATGAAGATGTGTGGACAGGTTTGTGCATGAAAGTGAACCAAGCTAACAAAGAGAAGCTGCCCGTAGATAGGCATGCGTCAAAGGCAAAAATTCAGACGCAGCACACGGTCACATAACCCCTTGGCCTAAAGCGGCGTGCTCAAAAGATATGTAATCAGAATTGACATTGAACCTCTGGGAGGTTGGCTGCCCAAAGCAAACAGAGAACCAAGGACAGTTGTGTGCACAACTAGACAAGAGCAAACTAGCAAATTTAACGCGCATGATGATTTTGCAGCACTTTCCAGACTCAGATATTTGGCATAAATTGGAGACAATAAGACAGCCTCAAGACAAGCAACACTATTCTTTCATAACACAGAGAAACAGAACCGGCCAGAATTACCACTCAGACTCCTTATGTGCTGAAGGCAGGCTGCTTCACAGAAGGAAGCTGCGAGGTGATTTGCCCTCCGCCAAATTTGGCGCAAATTGCCAGTAAATGCAAAGTACAAAGTGCTGTCTAGGTGAAAATTAATCAGTAACGCAACGTAACATCAGAGACAGCTACAGCCAGCCTGGTAAGATTCCGTAGCAGAAAGTTGAAACAGAGGGTTAAAAACAGCAGAGATGAGGTGAGCAAAGGGTTCTTGTCGCTCAGCTGACTCATCGCATTGGACTGCTGCTGGTGCTGGTGCTTCATATTCAACATGACTCTCAAGTGCATGAGTTGTTAATACAGTACACATCAAAAAACCAGTGGCCGCGGATCAGGCCCATATCTCCTCTGACGTGGCAAGCAAAGGAATTGAAGCAAAGGTGTTTTTTGTCGCCCTCGGTGAAGAAAAGCCTGTAATCAAGAGGCTCGGTGAAAGGATCTGGGCGCACCCCAGTTTATAAAACAGCGTGAAGAAATGAGCACACCATGCATGTGCTGAATGCCTTGGACAACGAGAAGATGTGTGGCTGCATTGCTGACAGTTCTGGACTCTTCAGGTGTGCCTTTTGTTCAAAACACATTGCACCGTTGATAATACCTTCCACAACTCCAGTGCTGCCAAGTGAAGAGGCAATCTGCATGTTGCTGGTGCTGTATGGCAAAGCCTGTGCGTCAGCACTTTTGAAAGAGCAGCTGATTTTAGAGCAGATATCATACAGTGCAGTGTGATAGCCATCCAAAGATTGTAATTGTTTACCAGGGTCAAAGCTTCTTTGACCAACCAACTTGACTGACACAACCATGATTCAGCAATAACCATAATTCAGCGTGGAAGCAATTCAAACACCTTTGAAGAAGAAAGTTGCAGAATCCAGAAGACCACAGGATTTTAATCCATACTGATCAATCAGTAAGGCGCACAGCTATTCCACTGAGCGGCTAAGGAGGAAACACCTTTTGGTTCAAGGAAGGACTCGTTTGCGCAGTTACGTACCCGCACCAGAGTCCACCAAAATTGTGGCAGGTTTTCCATGAGAAATCATCTGAACCTTGTGCAGGTTCAACTCAGCTCCTTGGCTGATTCCAATACAGACGTAATCAAGATAATCAATGAATGCAGTGAATACATAGTGCAGGAACTCTCAGCACCTTGGCTGATTTCATAGAAATGGTGTAATGGTCCTAAGGAGATGTCGCCAGCAATGGCATAAGCTGACCAGTGCAGTTGCTGGTCTGCTGCCGGTCTCAATAGGCCAAAACGTCTCTCACCAGCTTGCAAGTGTCCGGCACTCCCATCAGACCTGGTGGAGTTGACAAGCCTCTGGCTGTCAAAAATATACATACAAAACTGCCTCTGCAGTACCAGCACCACCGGAGGGACTCAACACCTGGTCTGGATTTTAAGTGGCCCATCTAGGCTGAACACAGGAAGGACCTAGATCACCTACGGCCAAGAAGATGATCAGTCTTCAAGGCAAACGGCCCAAATGCCTGGGCATCACGCGCACTGTGGGCATTCACAATGCCGGAACACCTGTGTTCTCGGGCTTCATGTACACCCGCTTCAGCGCATGCTTCATATACACATGCCTGGATATTATCAGTATGAGCAGCTCAATACTGAAGGTTTTCACATTTACTGCCTTTGCAGTAATGCCCTTGCGCCACTGGAGAGACTCAACAGCTGGCACGGCAAACACACTGAATAGAGTGAAAGTAATTTGTGCCTCTTTACACATTAGCATTTATTCTTGTAGCCCTTCTTTCTGGAAGGTCTTTAACGTTCAGGCAAGCCCTCTGAGGGCTGCTTGGGCGCACACCCTTGGAGCATTGGCCAGGGGTTAAAGGGAGCCTTCAACCTTTCACATGTGCATGTTGGTAAACTGACCATGGGTGGCCCTTTTTAAGCACATAAAGACTTGCGGCTCAGTGTAGTGTCATTCTGACTTCAATCTGATTCGCATAAGCAACGGAGGCGAATCATTCCATTAAGACTGACATAAATTACTGCAACTTCGAACATGTTGCATCTGACCCAGAGGAATTGAAATGCACCACTTCAGACTTAGCTGTGTTGATGATTAAGTGCTTCCTCTGAGCATTCGCATGCAAGCGGTTCAGCGTGGTCTGCAACGAAACAGGACCGTTGGCCATCAGAGTCGATCATCAGCATATAACATGCGCGACACATAGAATTCAGCTGTGCCCGTGACAGCACCTTGCACCCCCTCCGAAATTTCATCAATGTCATTAATATACAGAGAGAAAAGCAGAGGGGACAAAGGGCAGCCCTGTTTCACACCTGTGTTAGGGTGCACCTGAGCATTTTTCTTTCCATCCTTCAAAATATACTCATCAGCATCGTACATGTTTTTAATGATGGACAAGAAAGGAGTGGGCATGCGTGTGCGCTGCAGGTGCTACCAAAGTGCCTGCCGAGGGATAGTATTATAAGCTTGCTATAATATATTATAAGCTTTAATTAAAATAAATGAATGCAGTGTGCAGCCGACTAGATCGCTCAGGCTTGATTGTGCATGCAGCATGCTGTAGATGCATTGAAATGTAGATGGGCTGGAGGTTTCTACCCTTAGGTTTCCGGGGTAGAAACCAAATTGTGTGCCTGGAATCTTGTTTGAGGCCACGCACCAATCTGTGACATGTCAAGAGAACAAATCAAATTAGCATACAAACGGTACATTGTGCCACTGCCTCACGAGAGCCGAAAGTGTGGTTTTAAGTACTTCTCCCACACAGACTGTGCCACAGGTGTGGTCTGAGTACGCTTAGACTGCCTCAGAACTGCATGCACATCAGGGTATTTACTGTAAAGCCTCCCTAGGGACACATCCCTCTGTTTCCGCGTGTATGCACGCTTCGAACACCGGACTTGGATCTTGTACTGCCTCCACACACACGCATGTAGAGGCTGACCAGTTCGAAGAGCCTCCATAAACACACGACGCTTCCCTCTACAAGCTGCATCAAACCAGGGGGGGCGCTGCGCGGGGCAATAGGCGACTGGTCCCTTTAGTTCCCTTTGTAAGGTATACATACGTATGTATAGAAGGTATACCATGTAATAGAGGGCTGTGAGCGCCCCTCCGGCTGGCATGCAAAGGCCACACAGACTGACTAGCCCAGTCGACGCCCGCATCCCCAGCAGCTTGTACAATCATTGAACGCAAGCAAAAACAGGACGCCTCACAGGCAGACGTAGGGCCCTCCTTTGCAATGGCTTGCTCAAAGTGGGTTTGCATCTCACTGTTCCCCACAAGCGCTTCCGCATAAACCTCAGCAAGCTCAGGCCCCCACTTCATGGATAACTTGCTATCGTAGCCCCCAGGCTTACACACATGCTCGGCTTGCATTCCCCAGTCTGCACCCTAAACTAGCCGTAGGCACTCGAAACGTCACGCTCATGGGACAGTGGTCACTGATGGCGCGATCCTCAGTGATATGCACACGGTCAGCAATCCCCAAAACCTAGTCAGACATCAAAATATGGTCAGGCTGCTCCCTCAAACACCAGCATCATGCCCCAACCAAGTACGCTGCCCACCGTCCCCAAGCACCCTGCCCATGCCCAGCACCAACTCACAAATGCTCGCAAGCTCCACCAACAGACTGCCAGCGGCATTCACACTAGGAAACTTACATCTACGGGCGTGGTGCAGGGCAGGGTGCGCCATCAAAAGACCACCATGAATGTCTGTGACCCCTCTCATGTTGCCAATCTTGGCGTTGAAATCGTCACACAACAGCACATGAGGGGCAAGCTGACACGCGCAGCCTCATCAAGGAGAGCAGAGAAAGAGTCAGTCACTGCTTGCACAGGAAAACGCTAACAAACTGGGTTGATGTACAACGCCCCTAGTATGACATCCTCCTAAAACCCAAACAGCCATTTATCACAGCACACCCAAATGCACTGCAAGCGCTGTGAGTCCAGATGCTCATGCAAAAAACCAGCACACTGAGCTGCAGCAAGCACAGCCACACCAAAGCCTGGCTCCCCAACACCTCCTGGTGCAATGTGCGTGGCATATATGAGCTGATGTGTGTCATGCAGACTGGACATGAGCCTGTCCATAGCGTTTGTGCGAGTCTCTGAGAGAACAACAAGGGCATGATTTCTAATGATCTCTTATAGTGCCATGGTTTTGCTCAGTGCGGTCTCTGGTGCAGCCTCGGGGTCAGGTATGCCATTTATGTTCAGCATGAGCAGCTTGAGCTTCCCACAATCTGGCTGATGGTCAACCCCCTATTGAGCTATATTGTTGTTCCCACCACTGGAACGCACAACCCCCCGAGCACACGCACCACCGTTGCCGTGATCACATGAGGGTGCCAGTGTACACTCCTCTCCTCCCACTGGTTCTTTTGGACCATGACCTTTGACGGCTGAAAGCCCTCAGCATCAACAGTACCAGCACCGCCTAGGGGGCGGGCTCCAGAGGAGGACGAAGGTGGGCGGGGCCCAGAGGAGACCAAAGCCGCGTATGTGGGCTGGAGCGCACAAGATGTTGGGCGCGTGATCACATGAGTGAGGGGGTGGTGGAGGAGGAGGAGGCAACAGCAGGGCCAGAGGGGGGAAGAGCGCACGCAGCAGGGCCAGAGCGGGCATCGGCAGCAGCAGCAGCAGCAGCTACAACGTGCTGGGTGTAAGGGCAGTGCTCAGACTGGCAAGGAGAGAGAGGGGGGGAGGCAGCTGCAGGGCTGAGGGTGGGCGTGGCACCAGCGGAGTTGGATGGCTCAGAGAGCGACAGAGGGGGAGGGGGAGCAGAGGGAGGGGCAACGGGGGCCTCGGGTGGGGGGGGCATGCGCATGGGCAGGGTAGCAGCAGGGGGGCCGCTCCTTGTGGGCGAGGAGGTGCGGTGTGGGTCTGTGGGCTGAGTGTGCTTTGTTTTTGGGTGCGACTGCAGCCTGGGCCGCGCTGCCTGGACCCACCAGTGAGGGAGGGCAGCATGAATTTCTCCGGTGGGGAAGAGGGGCGCTCAGCATTTGGGCCAGGGGGGGCAGTGTGTGGGGCTGCTGCTGCTGTGGCGGCGGGCAGGGGGCGAGCTGGGCCCAGCAGGTCCAGGAGCACGTGCTGGATGGTGGTGGCGTCCAGGCCATCCATGTGAGAGGGGACCAGGTGGAAGCCCCCCCTCCCCCTTTGAGTTCTCCCGCCGGACAGCAGCTATATCTCCACTGGGTAGCGCCCAACTGATGCCGCACCCCGCATGGCCTCCTGGACTGTCCCCCAGGTGAGTAGCAGGTTGCTGGCATTGCCTGCCATGTACATGGTGAAGGCGGCCCAAGCACCCCCCTCTGCCTCCAGCCTCTTCTGCACTGCTGAGCGGATGACCCGCAGCCAGGCATGCCGCTGTGACCCCAATTTGGTCTTCTCCTGGCGCACCATCAGGCCCCGGTGTGGCAGGTGAAACGGCCACGTGGACCCTGCCCCGCCGCACTGCGGAGAGAGGCCAGCGTCCCCCGCGCTGCCTGCACCCTCAGCTTGGCGAGCACGGCCCCCTTCCAGTGGGGGGGTTTGTAAAGGAGACACATTGGCACAGAAGAGCTGTGAGTTCCCCAGGCAGCTGTCCGCCTTGCAGCTGTGCCGTTACACTCAGAAGTACAACGGCACAGCTCTTGAGGCTGTTACAGAATTCAAATACCTGGGAGTTCTCCTGAGCCGTGATGGCAAAAATAATGCTACTACAAGCCAAATGGCATGTAACTTAATGGGAGGCATTGCCAGAGTACACAAAGCTGGTGCTGAGCTTGGTATCATGAACAGGAAATACGCCATGCTTTGGATTTTTCAAGTTTTTGTGCTCACGGCTGGTTTATACGGGAGCCAAATATGGGCCACAGAGAAACTTTCCTTCAAGTCATCAGCAAAGACTAAAGCAAACATCTTTCATACGGGCTTTCTCAAGTCTCTTTTGGATGTTAAAGGGCATCAGAAACACACTGCATCCTAAGAGAGACGGGTCAGATGCCTCTCTACTTCTACAGTCTGCGATACCTGTGATTCTGATGATATACAAGATGAAAAACATGTGCTTGTCAGATGTTCCAATCCCCAGGTCTGCTCTCTCCGTCAGAAGTATGCCTCACTTTTTGAGCTTAACTTCTCTTTTCTACATCATGATCTCCATGTCTCCCACAGGATGCCATGTCTAGGTACCATTCACCATGTGAATTCCCAGGATATTAACATTCCTTTAAACCAGGATGACAACAGACTTCCTTTTTTCCTTCATGATCTCATGTGTATTTATGAACAGGCTAGCAGTCAAACGTCTTGACTGAGGCCTTTTTCCCTTGTAACCCCTTCTACTGGTTAAAGTGTCACATGATACGGTATCATGAGGTTCTCTACTGAGCACAAGAAATGCCCTCCTGAGCCGAGTTGTGCAAGCAGACCTGCGACTTGCTGGTAAGAAGGGCAGTTACACTTACCAGGTTTTGACAGCCTTAGATGACCTGCTTAATGCCCAACAATTTGTTGCAGCCATACGCACAAAAGCCAGGATTTACAAAACGACCTGGAGGGTGTTCTTCGTGAGCAAACCTTCCATGCTTGGAGAAGTCTGGACGATTTGACCCCACAAGAAGCTCGTGCTTCCAGTAAAATGATGAGGACATACCACACACACGCACTTTGGCGTACCACTGGGCTCTATACCAGGCTGGTGGGATGAAAGGAAGAAAAACATAAAACTTTTTATTACCTTGGTGAGGCCCTAGCTAGCTTGCTAGTCAGGGGACCTTTCCTTAATGCACGCAGCTGGACCTGGCTTGCTTAGGCTTTTCTTTTCTTATTACCCATCTACCTACGACAAGACATTCCTCATAAACTACTACGCTATACCTCATGTTTACACTGTTGGTGTCTTTTTTTGAACATGATGTTGTCTTTTTTCGAACAAAACACCTTATTGAACGGCACGCTCTCTTTGTGTTTTGAGGTGCACCTTCCATGAACAGGCTCGCAGTCTGACGTTTTGACTGGAGGCCTTCTATACTATGCAACCTTTCTACCCTCGCCTGTAATTTTCCTTTAATTTGCTGTAACAGTTGCAAAACCGTCCTACCCAACAAAAAGACTTTCATGCTTTTCCCCTGCACTTTCCCATTCACAGAGGCTGCCAACTAGGGCAAAGAAGATACACATGGAAAATTTCCTGATTGTATGCTTCACGATGCTAAGAGGCTGGAGATGCAGATAAATTGTCAGTGCTGCCCTGAGGCGTAACACAAGCCAAGTAGTGTAACACAAGTCCAGATCCACATTAGCCTTTTCTGTCTTTAAACTTGTGGTGGAGGAGACTCATGGCTCTTCTGAGCCATTGTGTCTCCTTTTCCTTAATTGATGTAGGGAGAGTTCCTCTGCCTACGTAGTTTTTCTTTTCTTTCTTTCACGAGTCTAGGTGCGCACCACATCAATGCCGCATAAGAAAGAAAAGAAACGGCTACACCAGCCCCAAAAGGCCGCAAGCATTAAGAAAAAATTCCCTAACTAGCAGGCTAGCAAGGGTCTCACCAAATGCCCTTCCCTTCCCTTCCCTCACCAAATGCCAAACTTTGGTCTGCTGGTCATATCACTCACGGCACAGGCCTTGCCCACAACTTGAACTCTAGAAGGTGAAGAAATAAATTGGCCCTCTTCAGAAGTGGCCCTCTTCCCAAGCCAATACCGACGGGAGCAGGAGCTAGCTAACCACAAAAAAGAATACCCCTTCCACATCCCACCTAGCCAACTACTTACTTCTTACCAGCAATGCCCTGCTTAGCAGCAGCTACTTGTTTTGACACGGATTCTTTCAAAGTCACAGTCCTGTTGAAGACCAAGTGGCCGGGCTTGGTGTCGGGGTCCATGCAAAAGTAGCTGCGCACAAAGCAGAGGACAGGCACAAAAAGGTCGTTATGAGAGGAGATCAAAGCTAATCAGCTGAAAGCAAAGCACAAGCCAAAGAAAATGCAATCAACCAGACGCTAAGGCAAGAGCCGAGATGTGCAGGAAATTAAAAAAAAGGGTGCTTTGCAGTTGAGGTGGCTGAAGGAGTGGTATCGAACTTCTTGAATGCCAGCTTTAATCTTTTCATTTTGCATGCTTGCCATCTGTGCCGGCCATCAGGTAGAGCACAGGGTAGAAGGCACTTCTCAAGCCGGGCTATCTACCATGTAAGTCCTGCTTTACAGCCTGTTATGCTCTACAAATAGAGCTAGGGTCAAGTGGAAGGATTCTTGGGAAAGAGTTCATGTCAAGAAGAACAAACAAGCGTTCAAGTGTGTATGCATGTGTGTATGCGTGAGCGCACGTGTGTTGCCATCTTTGTTTGGTTTCTCCTTGCCTTGATAAACCATTCTGGCATCACTTATTGCATGGCAGCCTGTTAAAAGAAGTATCAGCCTGATCCAGTTCTGATAAAATATGATACAACTCAAGTTAGCGAGAGGATGCGCGGACAATGCACAGTTGCATTGATCCTTGGCACACTTGTAAAATTTAACATCCATGAAAACAGTTCATGAGGATGCATGCAGCAAGAGACACTCAGAAATCTAAAGCAGTGAAGGCACCAGAGGAAAAGGGGAAAACACAAGCACCTATCCATGCACTTTGCATGCACACCTGAGCGCCTGTGCACACACAAACATACACGCACAAACACACACGATTACACAACTATCCTTGCAACTTACTTACGACAAGTACATCCGCATCTGCTCACCCAAGTATCAGCCCCAGAATTTGCACTAAGTCCAGAGAGTGCAGCCCTGCACCTGGTATGAATTCACCAGGACTGCAATAACACAGCCTCATTTGTGCACGTACTACCTGGCATTTGATTGGTGTACATCCCTTTGCCAGATTGCTCCAAAAAACAAAGCCTGGCCATGTGAGCGCCTAGCTGCAATGCACTTGGCATCCTGCTGACTACATCCTGCCACCTCTCTCCCACATTTCCTTGTCTTCCCCCTTGCTTCTTACCTGAATGCCTGCAGTGTCTTAACCCTGTAGGAGGTATATACATCCCATCCATGCTTTGATTTTTCCAGAAAAGCATGTGCCAAGGACTGGGCAACAAACAAGATCTGCGAGCTCACTGCAAGCTGTCAACCTGCCTTAAACACAATGTATGTGTGTACTGCCAGTAGAGGCTGGGCACAGACAAAGGACCTGGCAAAAGGAAAAATCCCATCATGAACCTTGTAGAACTTGAAGTGCTGCCTGTAGAGGCCCCTGCACAAGGCAGAGACCCTAATGCAACCTACACAGGCCCTCATTTGCAACCTGCGCAGACCTTTGTGTGCATCCTGCACAGACCCTTATGCAAACCTGCATCGACCCCCATGCAACCTGCATAGGCTCGACACAGCCGCACTCGTGCAGGCAAGGCAATGCAGTCTAAGGGCTGCACAGACTCTGATGTTGTGCTCTGTGCCTGCGGGTGAACTGCATGCACCCCCAACCGCGCGACGTGCAATAGGATAAATGCTCACCCTAGGCGCTCAAACTGGAAGCAGTCCCCAGGCTTGGCACTGGCGAGCGCTGGGTTCGCGTAGCATCCCTGCAGGACCACTAGGGACTCTGGGTTGATGTCAGACAGCCAGTCCTCATGCACGTTGGGGTCTTCACTCTTGAACAGCGTGTCATAGATGCGAGCCTGCGCCGTTGAGGTGCACAAGGCGAAAGAGAGAGAGAGTTGTGAGAGAGGAGGGGCAGCATGTAAGCGGTTGCTATGCATGCGGCATGTCTATACCAGTGCGGATGGAAATTGAAGGCAAACATCTAGTTGGTTTGGCTACATATGTGCCTGGGAAGGGGAACCAAAAGCCATCACTTTTGCACGGCTTCAGCAACATCAAAGGCACAAGTCCCAACGCTGCTCATGTTGCAAAGATGCAAAGCGGGTAATGAGCAAGAAGTTGAACAGGCCAACTAGAAGTCTCTCTCTCTCTCTCTCTCTCTCTCTCTCTCTCTCTCTCTCTCTCTCTCTCTCTCTCTCTCTCTCTCTCTCGCATCCCATACACACTTCAACCTGCAGGGCCTGGCTTGGTTGCGCCACCCTGCGAGCACTCCCTTTGGTGGCTCGCACACCCAGACGCACCTCAAACTGCAGGGGCTGCTGGCCCGGCTTGGGCTCTGCCACCCAGTTGAGCACCCCCTTGGGCGGCTTGCGCCCGCTGGAGGCATAACCCATGTCGGCCTCCACCTCAACACATTCCACCCTGCCGGCGCTGTCCTTTTTATGGCTCTTGTACGTGACAGGGTACGCGTACCTGTCATGCATTGCAATGCGCATCATGGATGGTTCTTACTAAGAGCATGCTTCTTCTTTAGAGTGTGTGTGAACACATGCGTATGCTGGATTTGCGGGCTAAATTTGTGGACAAAAATTTAGGCAATGCGCTGCAGGGGAAGGGGAGCCAAATCGAGGAAGCACAACCCTTGTACACCGTAAGTGCAGATGGTAAAAGGTTGCTGGCATTTCATACAAATGCAGAAAAGATAACGTTGGCCTCCCCCTCCTTCATGCACATTGACTTTCCCAAAGTCGACGAATTGTCCTGAAATAGTACTTTTGAAGCCCATTTTGAAAGCAGTCATCTGGATGTGCATTATGGTCCTTCTGGATGTACAGTATGGTCACTCCAAATTCCGCTTTGAAGATGGTTACTCTGGATGTGCATTAGGGTCACTCTGAACCCTTATCTGAAAATGGTCATTCTGGATGTGCGTTACGTTCCTTAGCAAATCAGACGCTTGTCTTCCTTTGACCTTTGAGTCACGCATTGCTCCTGAAATGTCCCATCACCAACCTTAGCACTGCATCTCTTTGACCTTCATGTGGTGCATTGCTTCTCAAATGTCCCACCCACCTCAGCATGATGCTCTTGCCCGGTGCTAGGCCAAAGAAATCTTTCTGGTCTACCTCCATGAAGTCTGTAGACTCAATGTACACGACCCGTGTGAAGGGTACCTGGTGTGTGTGTGTGTGTGTGAGCAGAGACTTCTATGCTAAGATTAGGCAAGGGATCTGCCAAGAAGTCCACAGAATGAAGGTTGACAAAGAAGCCCAAAGAGGCAGCTCACAACAACAGAGGAAGCAGCAGCCTATCCCTTGCAACTCAGCATGATATTTTGGGCTATAATTGTGCGTGGCAGCACCGCAGTCCAAGGACAGTTACAGCCCCCCTTAACCTTCGTCTGCTGTTAAAAAATTGATGGTAATCATGAAGGGGGCTCACTGGTCAATGCGTGTAAGTGTAACAAAGCTGCTTGTGTGAGGGATCCACATTTGATGACCACAGCATTTCCAAGTCCTTGCAACAAAGCTGCCTGGTCCTCAATATTTGTCATCCATACCACCTGCTTATTTTACAGAGATACCGCCGTAACACAAAACAGCCTTCCCAACGAAGCGAGCCGCATCAAGACCTTATATGGCTCACACTTCATGATTCGTGGAGAGACCGAAGCTTAACATAGAATCAAATCCCAGTTGTCGCACAAACAAAATTAGTTATTTCTGCAGTGTTAGCTTCAAGCCTCTGCCAGGAGGCATTCAGCTAAGCACGCAGTACACATTTTGACTTAAAACATGATACCTTCCTGTACGCTCAATGGTGTACGGGACACACAGCCAGGACGAACTCTGCATGCAATTTGAAGGCTGCTAACTTGATGAGGGCATACAGAGCATGTGACACGCGCTTTGCGCACACATTTCCGTACGTGCACGTCTCACGTGCGCTGTACACACTCCTCTCTACACACTTCTCTGTACACACTCAGACCTGTCAGCCAAGGCGCGCACAGCGTGCAGCACACACGCACTCACCTTGTAGCCTGCATCGCTGCGCCCGGGCAGCACCTTTGCCTCTACCTCCTCATAATGTGACTCCGGCAGGTTGGTGATGATCAGCTGCAGGCATCACATGCAAGTAGACGGCCTTGCAGGAACATAGTGGGGCTAGGAGCAAATGATCTGCAGCAAAAGCAGGTGAGGACCACACACCCACATACATGTATGTATTTATATACAGTGCGTACGAATACAGTGTATGCAAGCACACACAGTTTTGTGGAAGCAAACTAGGATGCTCTTGGCAGAGGACCTGCAGCAGAAGCTGGAAAGGGTAAACTTTTGATGCTGCATGATTTGTGATGTGCGCACGCAGAGGATCAAGCTCAGCCATCCTATCAGCTTTTACAAGGAGTTGCACGGAACCCAAGTGGATTGCGCGTGTGTGCTGACATGACATGCACGCATGCGTGCGCACCTCCCCCCCCCTCCCCACGCACCTTCAAGGGGCGCATTACAGCTAGGGCCCGCGGCGAGGTAGCCTCCATGAACGCGCGCACGTGGTACTCCAGCTTGTGCATGGGGATGACATTTTCATTGCGGGTGATGCCCATGTCTCGGCAGAAGGCGTTGATGGCAGCGGAGCTGACACCGCGCCGCCTGAGACCTGCAAGCATGTAAGTATGCAAGCATGCAAGGCATTGATGCCCATGCCGTGGCAGAAGACGCTTATGGCAACAGAGCTGTCACTGCGCCGCCTGAGACCTGCAAGCATGCAAGTATTCAGGGTGGATGGAGCGAGAAGCAAGCATGCAAGCAATCAGGATGGGTGGAGGCAAGCATGCCAGAATTCAGGATGGGTGGAGGGAAAGGCAAGCATGCAAGGAGTCAGGATGGGTGAAGGGAGAGGCAAGCATGCAAGCTTTAATTCAGGATGGGTGGAGGGAGAAGCCTGCAGGCTTTTAGGTGTGCATGTGTGCATGCAAAGAGTGAAGCGGAGGCCCACAGACCCAGCGCTATGATTCCTCCATGTGCAGTAGAAGGCGGTTTTCAAAGGGTGTGCATGCAGGACACTCAAAGAGAGGTGCAAGCAGGCAGGAGAAGCAGCATGCATACTGATGTGCCTGCCTGGTGGGCATCAAGAAATGCCCTCGCACGGAAGGGGTGAAAGTATGGCTGGGCAGGCTGGCAAGTAGGCAAGTGAGACTGCTGCTGCTGCTGCTGCTGCTGCTGAGGATGGTGGTGGTCGTGGTGATGCGATGGTGATGAGATAACAGCAAACCAACGCAGACAGCAGTGCAGTGCATAGCAGACGCAGGAATGGGACCTGGAGAAATGAAGCATGCAAGTGGAGGGGGAGTGACAGACGCAGGCACAGCATTATGTTGCAGGCACAAACAGCGGTGCATTGCATAGCAGACGCAGGCACGGCAGGTGGTGAAACGAAGAACGCAAATGGAAGGGGAGTTCCATGACAGACCCAAAAGCACAGCAGTGTGCTGCAAGCACAGGCATGGGATCTAGCAAAACCAAGCACATAAATGGAGGGGGTCACAGTGTGGCGCACATGCACCGCGCACACCCATCTGCTCGTGCGCACCTGCCAGCGTGAGTAAGCGTGGGTCATCCCACCCATTGACATGCCTGCCCATGACGAGCGTGTTGAGCTTGCGCTTGGACATGACGGTGTTGGTGATGTTGAGCCGCGAGTACTCCCACACCAGGGGCTTGTACAGGTCTAAGGAGTCCAGCAGCCTGCATGGGAAGGGGAATGCAGGGTTGGTGACGTTCAGCCGCGAGTGCTCCCATACCAGGGGCTTGCACAGGTCTAAGGAGTCCAGCAGCCTGAACGAGTGATGGGAACGTGGGGTTGGCAGGGCCAGTGTGGACGGGGAGGAGTGAGATGCTGGTATGAGTGAGGGGCTGCACACAAGGCAGGTGGGTGCAACAGTGTTAACGTGGTCACATATTAGGTGCGTGTAGGAGTCCAGCATCCTGCATGGTTGAAGGGGATACGGAGTTGGCTGGGCCCGCATGGACAGGGAAGGGGGAGGTATTTGAATAAGTCAGTAGGTGCAAGTGTGAGTCAGTACGAGAAAGGGAGGACACACACGCACTAGTGCCAGTATGCATGGGGATGTACAAGGCAAGTGGAATATCTTGGAAGTATTAAAAAAGTTCCAACCCAGGAGCTTGTTCAGGTTTGCACAGGTTTGCAGATTCCATATGTTACAAATAGATACAAGACGAAAGCTCACAGCCTCCAAGGGCTCTTTGCAAACATTCCATCAACACCTCAGGTGACCTGATAAGGGCGCTAGGAGTCAATCACACACAAGAACGCAGGCACACAAACAGCAGGAAGCTCCTTGCCTCCCTCAGGGCCCCTGCTGCTCACCAGTAGTAGGAGGCGCGCCGCGATTCAAACTCGAGCGTGCACAGCGAGTGGGAAATGTTCTCCAGGGAGTCGACGACGCAGTGGGTGTAATCATAGGAGGGGTAGATGCACCACTTGTCACCTGCGTGGGGGTGCTCCTGCAAGGAGAAGGGCAAGGTGTATAATGACACAGGGGGTACTGTCACAGGAAGGACAGATGCACCACTTGTCACCTGCGTGGGGGTGCTCCTGCGGGGGGATGCGGGGGGAAAGGCTTAACCATGACACCCTCTGGGAGGAGCAGAGAACAGGAAACCTTCTTCATTCCTCATGCCACCATGTCCAGTAGCTTGGCACTGCACGACGACATCACTGCACACCGCCACCGCTGAACGATAACACCCTTGGACGGCAAACCCACTGCATGATAACACCACTGCATGATAACACCCTTGCACAGCAACCTCACTGCATGACGACATCACTGCACACCACCACTGCTGAACGATAACACCCTTGGACGGCAAACCCACTGCATGATAACACCACTGCATGACATCTCTACTGCTCTACTGCACGACAAGCCAGCCCGGCTTCAAGATGGGGCCTTCTCCTTGAAAGCAGTAGGCTCTGCAGGGCAATCCCCATAGACATTTGCTCTTGGGGATAGGGGGGGGTGGGGTGTAAAAAACCTATTTCTTTAAGCCCACACATCAGGCCAGTTGGCCATGCTCTTTGCTTCCATATTAAAAAAACATCGAGTGAAAGGAATGGCTTGCTATTTACAGAAAGTCACAGTTCACCTTGAACTTGATGCGGTAGGCGATGAGGTCAAACATGTTGAAATTCTCGTTTTTGTAGTCCATCTTCATGCGCAAGGTGGCCTACGCAAGTGCGTGAGGTTGGTGGTATGGTGTTGCACACATGATTGGATGTAAGTGCAAGGAAGACTTGCACTTACACATTGTTGCACAAGTAAATGGATGGAAGTACGAGGAAAACTGAACACGATCAAGCAGGTAGGCTTCCGTTGATCCTTGAGGATAAGAATACAAAAATGGCATTACATCTATGTGGCAAGAGAGTTTCCTGGCACCTTGTTTTGGCAGTAAATCTGACTCGTGTCCTTGAGATATTTGGCCACCTAGTGAATTGGCGTAGGATGCTAGTAGGCGAGCACCACTCACAGACACACATACTCAACTGCTGCAAGGGGTGAAAGCAAGCAAAAGACACACTGCTTTCTCCCATACACATGCACCCCTACATTAAGCGCACTTGATACCCACCTTGCCCTCATCGATCAAGCCACGGCGCATCTCTTCAAACAGCCGCAGGGACTCCTCTATGGGCCTGTTGCGCCAAGGGCTGGGCAGCCGCTTCTCTCGGCACTCCTCAATCTCATCCTTGGTCTGCAAGGAAGCCAAAAATTGTGCTGTCTGAAATCATACCCTTTTGCGCCAAGGGCTGGGCGGCCGCTTCTCTCGGCACTCCTTGATCTGATCCTTGGTCTGCAAGCAAGACTAAAATTGTTACATGACTGCTCGCAATATTTTTTGGGGTGGCACAACATGGTCTCATCCTTGGTCTGCAAGCAAGCCATGCTTTGCTGTCAGACATGATATCCGTGAGGCATCTCACTTGCATGTCTTTGTGAGACTGTTGTGCGAAGGGCTGCAAAACGGCTGACCGCTCCTCTAGGCATTCCTCAATCTCATCCTTGGCATGCAAGCAGGCCATGCTTTGGTACCAGAAAAAATACCACTTGAGGCACTTTGCTTGCTTTCCTTGGAAATGCTGAGTTAAGCGCTGCGCAGCGGCTCTTCGTGGAACACCATGGACTAGTCCTTGGTCTGTTTTCAAGCAACAAAAGGTAGCGTGACTGCTTGCAATTACATTTTTGCGCTGCACACCATGCTCTTGTCCTTGGTCTGCTTGCAAGCCATGACTCGTTACACAACTGCTTGCAATGACACCTTTGCGCACCACCAAGCGGGGCACAACTTGGTCCTGCATACATGCATGCTGCTTAGCTACATGTGGGCATGTCTGCCTGATTGAAATTTGCTTTGATCAGGGCCAACATGTATGCATGCACGCGCTAAGGCAATGCCGTTCTTTGATAAGATTGGCCTTTTCATGTCTAGCAAAACAGAGATGCGCACAAAGGCACGCCTGTGCTTCGATCAGACAGACCACGTGTCCACATGTAACCAAAAATTGCATGCATGTATGCAGGGCCCACGTCATGCCACACCTGGTGGCACACAAAGGCGCGGCCGTTCTTGATGAGCTTGACGGCCAGCTCATACAGCTGCTGGAAGTAGTCGGAGCTGTAGGTGATCTTCCAAGGCTTCCACCCCATCCAAGTCACAATGTCCTGCGCAAGCAAATAAGCAAAGTAACAGCTTAAAAGAGCTTGCAAGGCTGTTAACCGGAACAGGAATCAAAAGAAAAGGAAGACTTACGCATGCCAGGTCGGGCTGTGTGTAGTCGAGCAACTTCACCGAAATACCGAGCGTAGCATGGGTCCCACCAAATAGGCTCATAGGCCTAGCTTGGATGCTACCAGGGGTTGGTTGCATGCAGAAGCTTGGAAAGGGCTGAGACCCTCCCTCTCTCCTTTCCCTCCCCACGCCCAATATATGCAACAATGGCACTGCCTCCGTACAAAGCAGCTTGAGTGCACGAGGCTGCTGCTTGTTTCCACCAACAACTGTCAGGCAGTGGCCCCAGGGCTGCGTCAAGGCACTTCCAGGTTGCGCTCACCATGATGTGGTCAATGTACTCCTGCTTCTCAGCCTCAGGGTTTGTGTCATCAAAGCGCAGGTAGCAGTTCCCGCCGTACTGGGCTGCCATACCAAAGTCCACAAACATGGCCTGCATGAAAGAAGGAAGCGTGGGGGTTGCTGACGAGGAAGAGGTGGATAAACAGCAAGGAAGAGCTCCGAGTGGCAAGCAGAATGTGCAGCGTCTGGCAGATAGAAGGGAGAAGGCATGGGGGTGGACAGGAAGATCGCATTCACATGGGTCGGCTATGGACATGTGAGCTGGTGGTGAACATTCCATGCCTACTGAATGCCCTCAGTCGTATCTGATGATGGATGCCCTTGGCAGGATGATGCAGGGAAGCAAGCTGGAATGCAAGCACACTGCTGCGATTGACGCAGGGCTGAGCACAGACCAGCAGCCATTTGAACACAGCAAGTGGCATCCTAGAGGGTGCAGATGTGTGTGTATATGTGTGCAATTGTAAAGCTGAATATAGAGTGCAGGTCAGACGTAGAGCCTGAGGAGCAGCAGCTGAGCATGCAAACACAGGTGAAATTCAAGGGTTTACTGTGCTGCATTTGGCCTGCACATGAAGATGTGCAAACACAGGTGCTTAGCAGTGCTAAGCAAGAAGGCAAATAAACTTAATGATATGAAAGCGCTGGCCAGGTAGCCAAGTACTGGCTGTCCCGGAAGACAAACTAGGGCACAGCTGAGCACGCTTTTTTTTTTTGCGTGACTTATGTGGAGACCCTACGTGTATGGTGGGATCTCTGTGCCTGTTTTAGCCAATGGGCTCTGGGCATACCTTTGCATGACCTATATGGAGGTAGCCGTTGGGTTCCGGGGGAAAGCGCGTCATCACTTTGCCTCCAGTCTCCTGCGTGAAAATTGAGGCGGAAGGTGCAGCAAAACTTGAAATGCATTGAAAATGCCAGCCGCCAACTGCTTTTTCCACAAATCCCATTCCAAGCCCTCATCCATCCTCGGTCAGCGGTAAACATAAAAAATGTTTTTTTTTTTTTTTCTGAGGCAATTGCACACGCACACAAGGATAGGCTGTAAGCCTGCAAATGTGCAGAGCTGGAATCAGCACCTCTACTGTTGAGCACAACCCCAGTAGCAAGCGGGTGAAGCGCAGCACCAAAGCATCTGGAGCAGGCACAAGCAAATCTATAGAAGCAAGCAGACAAGCAAGCATCAGCAAGCTGGTCAAGGCCAGCTGCGGGCCAAGCTGGTCACACACAGCACCAAAGCACCTGGAGCGCCTCAGGCACCCCCCAAAAACAACGCTGGTCACAAACAGCGACCAAATGCAATACAGAGCATAAGCAGACAAAAGTAGGCAGGTCAAGGGCAGCCGCGAGGCAAGCGTCACATACAGCCCCCTTAAGGCTCAAATCCAGTATAAGCAAACACACGCAGACACAAGCAGGCAAGCATACGAGCGCCGGTCAAGGCCAGCTGTGTGGCAAGCTGGTCACACACAGCCCCTAAGGCTTGAAACCCAGCATGCAGCGTCTTGAAGCAAGAGGCTCAATTAGAGTCACCTATAGCATGCAGCCTCCCAAAGCAGACCCCTAAAGGCTTACACCCAGCATGCAGCCTTACTTTGAGGTGAGTGGCCAGCTGCTCAGGTGTGTTGGCCACGTGCATGATGCTGCCGTCACTGAAGTTGATGGTCGTCTGCACCTGGTTGTTCTGGTCCGGCTTAGGGAAAAACGCATACGGGTCCTCTGGTGGGGGTGGAGGCTGCAAGAGGCGCATACAGATGCATGCCTCAGCTTGCATGTGATTGCGTGTCAACAGGAGCTTGCCATCGTGACTATAATAGTCACAAGTGTTTGTGTGGTGCTCGAGGGTCTTTCGCCTGAGCCCAGCAGATACAGGAGCCTCCCAGGGCAAGAGCTTGCTTCTAATTCTCTTGGTGATGATAGGTGCCTGGTGTAATCCCACGACCTAAACTCAGCAGAGACGCTGTAAATCCTTCTGAATAAGTGGGGAGATATAGAGAGGACCAAGCTTGCTTTTGTAATCGGAACCATGCTAGCCTCCTGGTGCAACAAAGCCTGCAGCTTAGCTTAGCCTCTAAAGGCTCGTTTAAATCTCTCACGAGCTGAAACGAAAGGACAAATTTAGGACCCTCTAAACCAGAACGTGCACAACACAGGCGGCAGCAAGATCACAGCTGTCGGAGGCTGATGGCAGGCAGCTGTGAAACGATGAAGGGCGAGACATATCTTAATATGGCCATGCAGCCCTTAACCAGGACAGCGCACACAGCACAGATGGGAACAAGGTCACAGCTGTCGGAGGCTGATGGCAGGCAGCTGTGAAACATTGAAGGGTGGATATATCTTAACATGCTGTGGAGCAATGAAGGGCAACGAGTCACTGTGATATGAGCGTGCAGCCCTTGACCTGGCCCGGGCAACAGCCGAGGAAAGGAGCCTTAGGAGCGTTACTGCCCAAGCTCTTCCCTTCCTCCTCATGCCTCAGCTTCTCAGCAGCCAAAGACCTGTTTACACAACACACCTGAGACAGTCAGACAGGCTGACACAACACCAGGAAGACAGTTTGCAATCAGTGAAGCTTCAGTTAAGTGAACAAAGCGTCACTTCAGCGACAAAGTACATGGTCTGGCTCTTCCTTTGTGTGCACTCACCCCATCTGTGGGTGCTGCGGCCTGCTCCTTTGCCTTCGCCGGAGCTTCAGCCTGGAGAGCGACAACAGAGGGGGCAGAAACATAAAAAAGGTCGGTAGGTCAGCATTACGTTGGTTGACGCCTCACGGTGTCAAGGAGCCAGACGTCTGCCTGCTCCTTTCTCAATCACGCTCAGCTACTTGCTGCTGCTAAGGAGTTGGCACAAACTATTTCCAAGGCATCCAGCAAAATAAATGTAGCCGCGCACTCCGTGCACAGCTAGGGCCACAAATGAGTATGTCCACAACAAAATCATACCTACTCCCTTCTCTCTCTCACACACAACCACACATGCAGGCACACACGAACACACATGCACACATGCAGGCACACACACGCATGCAGACGCGCGCACACACATACACAGAGCATGCACACGCAAACATACAAACCCAATGCATACACACTTTAGGTGCCTTGGGCGCCTTCTTCTTTTCCACTGGCTTCATGTCTTCCTCAGTCTTGGGACCCAGCATGGCTGCTACCTGAAAAGGAGCAGTGTGTGCACGACTGTGGGTATGCATGCACCTTTTTGACAGAAGCTGATGCCATCAGCAAATGAGTGAATAAGAGCAGCAGACATTTCATCATTTGAAATCTTGGGGAGCTAGAAGAGAGGGACTTGGGGGAAAGACCACACCAGCCTGACGCAATGGCCTCCTTGCAGTTCACCCTCAACTGAAAACAAAACAATTAAACTGCATCTTGCATCAAGGAATTGAAATTGCACCCAGGTCCATCCCGCCGTGAGAGGCGCGAGGAACAAGCAAATTGCAGCCTGACACTGATTGCAGAGAAGGCTTACAAAGCGAAAAGCGCAAACAGCGCAACAGCACCAACATGTGGGTTCAGAAGGAGACGCATATGCCCCGACTGTGGCGTGTGCATCAAACCATAACGTCATAGAGGGCATAGAGGTCCTCCGTTGGTATGTATGTCCTAGATGACATGGTTCTCTGTCCAGTGTCCACATTTCTCAGCACGATTGGTGTGCTCAAGGACCGCCCTGCTCCTGCAAATCTCGTAACATCTTTTATCTTTAGAGTTGCCTGCACCCATTGCTTAAGCCTCCAGCGCTGTGCGCTTTGCTCCCCACTCCGCCCTCTGTCCACAACCAAAAGGGAGGCAAATCGCTGGACGTGTTAAGGAAACGTTGCCTGAAGTGGCCACCTCCTCTGCATGCCTGTGCTCCTAGCTTGGCAAGCACAGCCGCAAGCTCTTACCACCTCCCAAGCATCACAAGGGCGCCCTCCTTCACCTTCCACATCAATTTCAGAAGACATCACCTGCTCTACCGGCTACATCCGCTGCAGCACAATTGGGCTTCTAGCTCAACACGCGTGGCCACACTCTCTGCCCACTTCCTAGAGCAGGACAAGGGCATCCTGCTACATCATCCCCTCCCAGCACCAGCTTTGTACACAGCGCTCCAGCTTTATGCACAGCGCACCTGGGCTTCCAGCTCGGCACGCACAGCAGCGCCCTCTGCCCACTTCAGGCTGCGTGTGACCTGGCCCAGGAAGATGGAGCAGTTCAGGTGGTACCTGCAGGCAAGGCAGAGCAGGGCACAAGGTGCAAGCGCAAAAACATTGTGTGTATGTGTGAATGATCAAAACTGCGTGCACACATAAGTAGGAAGAGCACTCGCTAAATCTGATCTCAAATACAAAATTGACGCGTGGGGAATTCTCATTCATTTTCTCCCAGGATAGAAAAGGTCAACCCTTGCGAGGGCAGCTCTTGGGTAATCCACAGAGCACCACAACCACCACTACCACCAAACCACCTTGTCACCCCCCTGTACATTTTTCAACCCACATAACAACGCCAACAATGCCACATACACTTGCCAAGACCAAACCATTCTTCAACCAACGACAAACATTGTTGCACCAGCAGGGTCTCCCTGCAAACCAACAAACACCTTTCCTGAGCTCCGCCTCTTTCGCCTTCAGAACCAAGGCAACAGCGGTCTTGATCCACTCATTTTCTTCCAGCACAGCGGCAACAGCGGGCCTCAATCGTGAACCCAACATACACGCAAACAAATACACACACTAGAGCACATACACAAACACACCTCTCCTCCCTGAGCCTGGCCTCATTCTCCTTCAGCACGGAGGCAACAGCGGACTTGATCTGCTCTGGAGTGATCTGCGCGCACCAAGCACCACCACAGCATGTATTCGTCTGCACGCACCACTAAAGCATGCACCGACCCGCGCACACCAAGTGCCATTACAGCATGCATTGATCTGCGTGCACCACCACAGCAGCGACTTGCGCATACCAAGCATACCCACAGCATGCAGTGACCTACGTGCACCGAGCACCACCACACCATGCAGGAGGGGGCAGCGCATCATGTTTTTGGGGGTGCAGGGCTCTGAGGTGGTGACACTGGCAAAGAGTTGGCTGACACCGCCAGGGTTTCCGCGTCACCATTTTTGGAGTGTGGGGCTGAGGCGGTGACGCTGGCAAGGAGTCGGCTGACACGACCGGGCGGGGCCATGCAACAGTATTTGGTGTGATTCAGACATTGTAAGTCCCTTGTTTATGTTGCTCATCTTTCCCAACACCGTGTCCACCACTTTGCAACTTGCCCGGCTTTGAGACACATATCAAATTGTGTTCCAATATTGAATTGGAATGAGAATACAAAGAAGATCAGCATGGCCCCATCACACGGATGACTTGCCCAGCTCTGCAGGCCCTTTGCTACTGCTATTAAGGGAATCTTCCCTTCATGCACGCAGCAGGATCTAGCGCACTGAATCTTTTCTTTTTATTTGACCCTCTTTTCTTTTCTTTTCAACTTGCACTTTGCTACTGTACGGTTTGGCACATCGTGCCTCAGCGCTCTGAATCAACACAGCCCCTTAGCAAGCACCCAGCTCACCATCTTTGTGCCCCTTTTTCTGACCCTTCACTCACCACCACGCCCACGCCAGCCGCCTCTTCCAGTGCCTTGGCGTCCATGGCTGTGCCGCCCACCTTCTTCAAGTAATCAAATGCACCATCCAGCTGGTTGTTTCCCTGCGTGCAGGGAAGGTGCACACCAGGAATAATGGTAGGTATTCATAACATCTGGAATCAAAACCTTGGTTGAAAAATCAGTTGTTGCGAATGCAACAGACAGCAAGCCACTGTTTAGCAGTCAGCCTTTTGAGTGGTTGTGCTCCTGTATCTCAAGTTGTCCACTTGGTGCTCATATACCTCTTGCTGCCCATTTGTGCTCTTGCATCTCATGTTGTTTACTTGGTGCTCCCACTTTTAAATGGAAGCAGGAGCAGCAGCAGCAGCAGCAGCAGCAGCGAGCTATGTGAAACACACCCACCTTGATTTTGTCATCCAGCACATACTTCACTAAGGTTGGGCGGTGGGGTAAAGCGTTGGCTGGGTACTGTAACAAGCATTGTGAGTGATCATACACAATGAAAACCAGGAAGGCTGACGTTCCTGCTTGTGATGTTCCAACCTTCTACATGCAAATGTCAATCCCACAAGACTGTTGGAGACAAGGCCTGCACGAGCAGAGTTTGCAGCAGACAAGCATTAAACTGCTGCTCATTCCCTACCTTTCCTGCCATGTAGTAAAGCAGGTTGCCTTTGTGCTTCTCCAGCCCGGGACCCACGCCACCCTCCTCAATAAGCTCCAGCAGGACCTGCCATGATAGCGTTGGGAGAGTGCAAGGGATCAGAAGCGAGTGAAGATGCACCCAATTTAGCTAGGAGGCCAAAAAGACATGACGTGTGATATGTGGTGTGGATGGCTGAGAAAGAGAGCAGCAGGTGGTGGTAATGAAGGCCCCCTATGTGTGTACTCTGTGTGTGTGTGTGTGTGTGTGTGTGTGCGCGTGTGTGTGTGTGAGTGCGTGCGTGTGCGCGTGCGTGTATGAGAGTGATTGTTTTCAGTGCGTGAGCATTTGGGTCAGATGGGTGTGTTTTTGAAATGCACATGCTTATTCAAACATCGAAGTCTGTAGATGTGGATGCATGCATGCATCCATGTGCATGTGGAAATGCATGGGTTTGAGAGATACGTGTTGATGCAAGTGCATGTGTGCTGAGCTACGCGTGCAGGCAGCAGCCAAGATTGAACTCATCTCTCACCTTTCTGAACTTGGCATTTACACTGGCATTCTGCGCCACACTCTCAGACAGGGACAAGACGCTCACAAACTTCTGAGCAAGGGCTGCAGCCTCCTCAGTTCCTATCTGCTTCTTCTCCTCCTTGGACGCCATGTTAGATGTTATTTCTTGATTATAAAAATTGTTGGTGCTCAAAGTGAGTTTAGCGCACCGGCGCAACGGTCAGATGATCGAAAATATGAACATTTGGCGAACATGTGGAGCCTAAAATAGTTCCAAAATGAGGTATGAAGGAAATTGTTATGTATAGTTTGCGTATTCTTGCTCTGCTGGCCCTGATCCTCAAGTCATGGCCCTCAGACGTGTCCCTGCACGCTGATGATTAGCTGAAAAAGATGAAGTGGGATATATATGGAGGTACAGAGCACACATCATCCTAGCAATACGTCCCAAAACGAGCCTAGCGCTATCAACATCAATTAGGGATTTGGAAAATGAACAGCTTTGAGCATTCAATAGTTGCTATTGTGCTTTAACAACACACCTCAAAATGGTAAGCACATGGAGTTAAGTGAGCATGCGTGCAAGCATTCGTTGTTGTTAGTCCTTATGAAGTTCGTGGGGCCAAGTCCGATATTGGGTGTGTGGAATATTATGAGTCCCATCCACTCAGAAAAGTAGCGCAAAAAGGTCTTTGAAGCCACTAATCAGTATGAGTCTGGTATGGAGGTACATGTATAGGTATATATACTTGTAGGAGGGAAGCGGATGCCCTCAGTCCCCGAGAGGTGAACAGGGAAGCAGTGAATTACCATCATCGGTGTGGAAAACCTTTAAATCAAACAGCACACACACCCTTCTGTATCCCATCATATTTATTTAAGGATCTGGAAAAAGGAGTCATGAGGAATTTGAGCAGGTTTATGCTTCATGCCCACTGCTTGAAGGTCGAGTCCTGTAAACGGTTGGGTGGTCCAAATATTTGTGATGAGTGTGGATGTGCTGAAGTCCAGGACGAGAAACATGTTCTTTTCTATTGTAATTGCTGTGAGTTGTGTGAGCTGTGCAGAAAATACAAGGACCTGTTCATCGATCTTTTAAAACCATTACAGAAAAGAAAAAAAGAAAAACTACGTAGGCAGAGGAAACTCTCCCTACAACAATTAAGGAAAAGGAGACACATTGGCTCAGAAGAACCGTGAGCCTCCTCCACCACAAAGCTACAAAGAAGAAAGCTAATGGGGATCTTTAGGGTTACTGGAAGCACCCGGCTCCAGAACCTGGCTGTGAGAAACCATTACATACTTTTGCCCAGCTTCCAAACGCTGAATTTCTTCCTTTCTTGGCAAGCTTTCACATTTTGACTGATTTTGAGGTCAATGCTTTTCTAATTCAAGACTCGTACAAATTTTCAAAAATTTTGTCAGAATTGGTTTCAATATTTGATGCTGGATAAAAATGTTTCACCAGCAGCCGATCAGCCAGATTTCCGGGCTGTAGGCCAACCCCTTGTAACCCTTGTATGACTCATACAGACTCGGAGTCTGTAGATAAGTGGTCTACTAGACCACTGTACTCCACTGTTAAAGCGAGTATGACACTGCTTGATCAGCCAGGACACTACACTGTGGACCACCAGTGCTCTAAGGGCTGTTCCATAGGCCCCTGCGTGGTCAGCGGTTGCTAGCAGCTAGTTAAGCTAGTATGCCAGAATGCAGACTATAGTTGTACTCAGCAGGCAGCTGCTGGGCATGGCTTCGTTGGTTGGAAGGCTGACAGTGCTGACTCTGCTTGTTGCTGAAGGTCTGGAACTCCAGTCTTTCAGCTATCATCCTGCTCTCTTTCTCGTTACTGCCAGTGGACCTGTCTTCTTTCTCTGTCTGCCGTGCTTCTCTCAGCCTGAACTTCGTGGTGGGGTGGTCATACGGTCTGTGCACCAACGTGCCCCCTTTCCTTAACTGATGTGGGGAGTGTTTCACTGCCTACATAGTTTCTCTTTTCTTTTCCTTTTCTGTAGATCTTCCTGTAGTCCCATGTGATCCGCTTCACTGCAAACTTTTCCCTCTGTTTACTTGGCGTGTACAGGGAATGTTTAACCGCCTAAAACAAAGGCAAAGGACGTAATGCATTTCTTTAATATCCAACAAATGAGCAACAGTTTAGCGTCATGTCCTTCCTCCACCACAGACCTAAGAGTTATTAACTTGCTGGCTCTAGATAACTTCCCCAAAAATGCTCCTTACCTTCTTTAGTCCATATTTGGTGAAGGGAGTAGTTCTGCAACTGAGTCTCTTATTCCCTGAGGCAGCAGTTGCAGATAAATGGTCTGCCTTTTGTGTTTATTGCATCACCAATCTAGGAGAAGGGGGCTCAGCACTGCTGGCAGTCATAAACGGCTTCAAAGCAGAGGAATGAATTATACCGACAAATGACGGATGCATTGATCTGAAAAGTTGCAAACCTGAGGGCAACTTCTGCATTCTAAAATGTTTCAAATCTCTGAGCAGCTCGTGCGATTAGTTTGTTCTTTTCCTATGCACCTGTAGAGGCTGAAAAGTTGGATGCATACACCTGACAGCTATCCTAGTTTATACAAAGAAAAAAGAAAACACACTGGCCTGAAATCCTTGAGTCGCATCAGACATTGCTACATGCCACGCACAGAGCCCGGAAGATTCAAGTGCTACTCTGCCTCGTGGACGTCATGAGAAACCTCAAGCCTGAAGTTGCAGTAGCCGCTGCAACATGCCATGCACAGAGCCAGCAAGATCCAAGCGCTGCTGTGCCTGATGAACAGCCGCCACATCTGTTTCTTGTCCATTGTGCTGCAGCTCTTCTTGCTCGGCAAGGACCTGCTGAGCGGACTGCGCAGGAGGACAAAGGGTCCAGCATGTTAGAGATTTGTTGACCAAGAAGAGTGAGGAAAGCACATTGTACAACCTTTAACCCATAAGTTGTGCATCAAACACACCCCTGAAGGCTGTTTTTATAAGGACGAGGCAGCAGGGGTCATCCACACCAGCAAAAATTAGGTCGCAAGCTTCAGCGAGTTCTACGTGGACGTTGGAATGACTGCCAAGAAGACTGTTTCACTTGGTGCACGCTGTCCAAAAAAGAGGAGCTCCTGGCAGAAGCGTCACTTCAGGCTTTCATTCTCTACAAACAGCTTGACTGCCTCACACGGACCTGCAGCACTGCCTCCACATCAGGAGCAAGCATCTCAAGCTTGATGAGTGCATTGGCAGCACTGCCCGTAAGCCTCAGCCGCTCAGAGCGCAGGCCTGCACAAAAGGCACATGATGGTGCATTGAACACTCTCAGGCAAAAGCATGCAACTTTGTAACGTTGTGGATGCATGCATGCGTCCTCTGTGTGTGTATGTGTGTGTGTATGCGCGTGCGTGTGTGTGTCTGTGCGTGCGTGTATGTGTGTGTACGCGTGTGTGCGTGAACGTGCTCTTGCGTGTAAGCAAGCAAATTGGCTTTGCTTCAAACATTCACTTGGTCCTAGCATGTCTTTTGAAGAAAGCCTTTTTGGGAGGTTCCTCCTAAATCTGTCCATAAAATCATTCCAATATTTCATCTGCACACACACACACAACACACCCCACTGCACTTCCTGAGCTCTTGGCTCAGACTTGGCAAAAAAGGAAGTGAGGTGAATGGCAACCCTGTGCCTCATGAAGCGCGCACATGTCAAAGCACCATGAGACAGCTATGAAATTAAAAAAAGACTGCGCCAGCTAAAAAGGCTGCGTACATCAAGGAAATTTGAAAGTATTCCAAAGCACCGTAGACAGCCATGCTAGACGCATGCATCCCATCACCTCTAAACATAGGTCCTCAGTTCGTCAATTCTGCATGCAGAAAAAGCAAGCGCTGTGCCTAATTAAGACGAGTCCGCAGCCTGCCTCCCTGCTTCCCCCCACAGCCCTGATTGGCCAGGCACTAGTGGAATGAACATGAATTTGGATCTCCTGGATTCAAATCCCCTCATACGTCCTCGCTGGTCCTCACCAGCGGCAGCAATGCAACAACACATTATAACACACCCACACCTTTGGGGTTCAGTAGATGAATGAGCGCAATGGCTCCCACTGTGGTGTGGCTGCTGCTATCTCCCACGCGCCACGCCTCAGCAGCAGCACTGGCCAGCTGGTCTGTGAGAGCGTCCTGCAAGTGACATTGGCAAATTGTGTCAGTTGCGTTTTGCAAGTGACGCATCAGTCGTGACAGTCGCATCAAAACTTGGCTTGACCAAGTCTGGTCTGAGGGGGCATCCTGCGAGTGTCATATCACTTTTGACAATTGCATCTGATCTAGCATTGGCCAGTGGGTCTGTGAGGGCATCCTGCAAGTGACATCGGCATTTGTGACGGTGTGAGGTCAGTCTGTGCAATCCAGCAACCTGAACAGCATGTGCCGCTATCCCTATTAATATGCTCTGCTTACAGCCACACATGAATCATTTCTGGCTCTGTATTGCCACAGCAGCACGGGCCAGCTGACCCAATCCATGAGATCTGCTTATGCCACCTAGGTGAGGTTTGTCTGGCTCTGTAATGTCTCAGCATCATCATCATCATCATCATCATCCAGGATGCCTTCGTGATAATACACATCCACTGCTTCTTCTTCTATTTTAGGCCCTGGTCCTGCTGGACCAGATCAGGGTTCCGGATCGCTATCTGTCCAGGATTTCCCCACCTTTGTGAAGTGCAAGGAGAGCAAGTTTGTGAGGTTGTTTCTTCAATCTGTTGTTGAAAATCCACACTTTATGAATCATTGGGATTTTTGACTGGGGCATACTAAGTCTTGTCCTGATCACGATCCGGACGGCAGTCACACAACAGTTCAACCCTCCTGGGAACAGATCAGCCCCTGAATTCACCTTATTCCAGAAATACAAAAACATGCATGCAAGTAGAATTATATTGAAATGAGGGCATGAGCAAAACGTTTCCAGCCAGCAACGGGCCTGGCCTCCATGCCCTCTGCTCTAGGCCTTCATGCTCCTACCCTTCTCTGGCCCTCCAAGGAGTCAGCATGCCCACAACCAGCTCTTTCTAGCTCACGGGGCTCAAACCTGCCATTCAAATGCAAGACCACACCTATGGACAAATGCTGGTCAGCGTTATCTGCATGCACATGCAGAATGCTTGCTTCATGCTATGCATCTATCATTTGACTGCCCTGTGTATCGAAAGGCGTGTCTGATGGGTGCACCCAACAATTTTACTGCCCTGTACATGGATTGGCTGCCTTGATTCAGGCGGCCATGGCTGCTCTTGGTTCAGATCACCTCCTCCTCATGTCATTAGGACCCACTTACGGACCGGTGGTGTTCACGAGGAGGATGAGGATGAGGACGAGGATGAGGAGGATGAGGAGGATGAGGAGGATGAGGAGGAGGAGGAGGAGGAGGAGAAAAAGACTGCGTGCCTGCTTCCTAATTTGGTCTTGCCATGACTTCCAGCCAGCCATCAGAAATAAATGAAAATTTGAAGTGCTTTGTCAATTAACATTCGACCACAAATACTGTGTATTTCTTTTGTTTGCACTGGCATCGGGGGAGACCCCTGCGCCACGCCAGCCCTTCTGGGCGAAGGGCTCAGGTGATCCCAAACCATGAACAGGAGGAGGAGGAGGAGGAGGAGGAGGAGGAGGAGGAGGAGGAGGAGGAGGAGGAGGAGGAAGACTGCGCGTCTGCTGCCTGTTTGGTCTTGCCACATTTTCCAGCCATCAGAAGTGAAAATTTGAAATGCTTTGAGCAGGCCCCATCCCCCTGGTCAGCCCCCCCCAATCCGGATCCTAATCCTGATACGGACATATCCTACATTCCACCCCCTCCTGATCTGGACCTGATTTGGACCCCTGCTCCTGCCTGTGTGACTGGGTCCTTATCAACTCATGGACTAGATCAGGCTCAGCAAGCGTGCCTGCTCATGGTGCGTGACCTGACAACATCGCCTGATGTAGCAGCCAGCAAAGGGAGCATGATCTGGATGACGGACAAAAAGCGCCAATCAATCCGCCTGAATGACGGACAGAATGGATCCATTCAGCTAAGCAACACAACTCAACAGTACAGAGGGGAGTAAGGGCGCTTCAATGGCGGTCAGGGTGTGACATGCAGCCCAAGTCAATTGCAGGCAATATTTGCAGGCACTTTGATGGCATGGTCGGACTGCTGTCCAACACCCCTCACACCAACATTTTGCGGCCTGCATGATGTAAGGTGTCTCCGGGGGCTTGAGTCGGACGTGGTCCACTCGGTGGGGATGCTGAGCTGAGTCCTTACTTTTTCATGCAAGCAACCACAAATGGCAAAAGTACTGCACCATTCTTCCTTTTCCACACGTGAAGCATGCACCAACCTTGTGCGCGCCCGCCTTGCTGGCTGCGCCCAGCAGCATGCCTGTGAGTGCAGCTGCCCCTGCATCCTCCTCCCTTCCCATCAACCGTGCTGCCACATCTGCCACACTCTCCTTGCCTGCCCCCTCACCCGATCTCTGCTGCCCCTGCCTCCCCCCAGGTCGCCCCCCCCCCCTCCCTCGCCAACCCCTCCTCCCCATCTTTGCTCCTCTCCTGCACTGCCCCCATCTCCTCGCCCTCCTCTTCCCTGCCCATCCTGGCCCCCCCCCGCCCACGGCTCCGCTTCGCTGCAGTGCTGCCCCCCGTGGTAGCAGGGGTGGAGCCTGTGCTGCGGCAGCGCCCCCCAACAGCCCCACGTGATCGGGTGCCACCTGAGGCAGGCGATTGAAGGTCCTGTTGATCTGCTGCATGCCTCCTGCCTTCGCCCGCTGTGCCTGGGGACTGTGGATCTTCCCTGTCTGCTGCACACCCCCTGCCCCCGCCAGCAGTGGCTGGGGAGGTGGGCTGGGAGGCAGCATGCAGGGCCTCGCTTTTACCGGCTCCATGTGTGTGGGCGCTCAGGATGGTGGTGGTGGTGGTGCCAGATGCGAACATGGCGGAGCCCACGGCCCCCAGGAGCGTCGACAACCAGCCTCGAGGCACCTGTTACAATGTGTGTGCAGGGCAGCATTGACACACAGGATCATTTGAAACATGTGTGCCTCTTACCTCCAAGCTTGTCATGCAGAGTTTGTTGGGTCTGGTGCGCGCATGCACGTGTGTGTGTGTGTGCGCGTGTGTGTGTGTGTGTGTGTGCGTGTGTGTTTGTGTGTGTGTGTGTGTTTGTGCGTGCGTGCGTGTGTGTGTGTGTATGTGTGTGTGTGCGCGTGTGTGCACGTGTGCACGCATGCACTGGCCACTGTTTCCTGCCTACTCATGCATGCGTCAGAGCAGGCAGCATGCCAGTTTCTTGCATCCTCATTGCTGCCAACACCGCTCCGTACAAAGCCGGTCGGCAGGAGGCCCATCGGGATCTCAGCACTGCGCTTTTAATGCACTAACTAAAGCGGAATCAGGGGTGCCCGGAGCAAGATCAGAAGGTTTGCATATTTGGAAGGGCTTTAAGCAAGTGGTATAACAGGTACACACCTCACTGCCGCCGTGCTCGGTACAAAGCTGGTCAGTAGGAGATCCACTGGGATTGCCAATGTGTTTTCTTGCTAGCTGACTTATCCCACCTTACATTTCATCCCTGAAATAGTTTGCCGTTACAATGTTAAGACCGCTCAGCGAGAGGCCCTCTGTTTTGCCCATCATGGGTATGGCATGCTAAATTGAGGAACAGATGTCACGCGCGCGCAACCCAGCCAACCTAGCTGCCTCGACAACCCCCAGGGCGCCAGAAGATGCAGCACGCATGAAAGGCAGCTTTTGAAAAAACAATAATGCTGCTTGAGGGGCTTGTAGTCCATCCCTTGGTGCACCATGAGGGAGGCCAGCAGAGGCCCCGCTTGCACGTGCACGAGCGTTGAGGACTGCTGCATTCTCGATCCGCGCTCTTATTTCTAGGGCGAGGTAAGTGAATCACGTACTACTTTACAACCAAATTCACTAGTATACCTCGCACCTACTTGTTTCAAATAGAATTGCCGCTTGTGGCAGCTCACCTTGGTGTCGTGCTGCATGAGGGAGGCCAGCAGAGGCCCCACTTGCGCACGCAGGCCAGGCAGCAGCGCAGAGGTGTGCGGCTTGAGCAGGCCAGACAGCACCTGGGTGACCAGCAGGTCCAGCTGCGAGTTAACCACCCTGCTGGCACGCACGCGCACGAGAGGTGGTACACACATTTTAGAGTGAGTCCACCAGCGTGTGAGGTGTGCGGCTTGAGCAGGCCAGGCAGCACCTGGGTGACCAGCAGGTCCAGCTGCGAGTTCACCACCCTGCTGGCACGCACGCGCACGAGAGGTGGTACACACATTTTAGAGTGAGTCCACCAGCGTGTGAGGTGTGCGGCTTGAGCAGGCCAGGCAGCACCTGGGTGACCAGCAGTCCAGCTGCGAGTTCACCACCCTGCCGGCATGCATGCGCATGAGGGGATTTGCACACACCATATCTTAAAAGTGGACTCATCAGCATATGCATACAGGGTTACATAATCTGTGTGTGTGTTTGTGTGTGTGTGTGTGTGTGTGTACGCATGAGCTCGGGGTGCCAAGTGCAAGGACATGCCAGCTCAGATTTCATGAGTCAAGTGATCAAGCGCGCCAGCTCCACGCTGACCTCATTACAGATCTTGAGTGCATGGAGGTGCAGCGGATGCAAACCAGGCCCTGCAGCTATACTACAACGGATGCTGCTCCAGAGGTGTATGTGCTGGCTTGTTGTTTGAGCCTAAATCAATTAATTTAAACATGTTTGGGCAAAACATTGACAGCTGGTCCTACCACCGCCATTTCCTAGCGCAAGCAAAGGAGAGCCCTTGCATGATTATTCCTGGCAGCCGCTGCCTCATGCAAAAGACAGCACACACTGAATGCACATTCGCATGCATCAGCTCAACTTATGCACCCTTGCACCTCAATCTTAAAGGCGTTGTTTGTCACCCTTTGAAGCACAGCACACCCAAAATCACAAGTTCATGAGAATACACAAGCAATTATGACAGGCAGCAACATTAAAAGCTCACCCCTACTTAACTCCCTGTTGCCAGCGGCCCTCTTGTCCCCCCCTCCCCTCGCCTGTGGCACTTTACACTCCCCTTCCCCCCCTTGCCAGTAGCCCTTTAGCTCATCCCTCCTATTCCCCCAGCTTGCCTTGAGCCCTCTATCTTCCCACTCATAATTGCCTGTAGCCACTAACTCACCCCACCTTGCCTGCAGTCTCCTAGCCCTACTATCCTTGCCTGCCTGCAGCCCGCTAACTCACCCCCCCTGCCTGTAGCCATCGCCTGCAGCATCGTCCATGAGGGGCTCCAGCTGCTGCTGCTCATGGTGCTGCTGTGTGGCGGCACGCGCCAGGCTGGCCGCCAATTGCTTAGAGAGGCGCAGCACATGCTGGAACACATCTGTGCACAAGCGTGCGCGCGCACGTGTTTGTGTGTGTATGTGTGTTTGTGTGTGTCTGTGCGAATGTGTGTGCGCGCGGGCGCGTGCGTCTGTATGTGTGCGTTGTGAGAACGTTGACAATGAGGAGGTGAGATGAAGCACAGGGTAAAGCAGCAGGGAGGAGGTGAGATGAAGGGCAAAGCAGCACACAAGGCACAAAGGGCCAAGCAGCGATGGAGCTAGGAGAGGAAGTGCAGGGTAAAGCAGCAGGGAAGAGGCGAGATGAAGGGCAATGCAGCACACAGGGCACACAGGGCGAAGCAACGGGGTGGAGGCGAGATGAAGCACAGAGCAAAGCATCGCTGGAGCAGGGAGGAGACAGGCGGACCTCCAACTGCATGGACAGGCGCAGCGAACGCTGGAACTCAGGCGATTGCGGGTCTGTGGACAGAAGCAGGGTAGGAGGGGGATGAAGACCGGGGCATGGCAGGGGTGACAACCTGTTGCCAAAATACGTTGCAAACACTCCCTCCCTTCTTGTGCGCGCTCCATCTTGCAACATTGGGGCCACAGTGTACACACAACGTGTCTGAGCAGACTGACAGGGGCGCCTCTTCCCTTCTCTCTGGTGGCTGTTCAATGGCTGCCAGAGGTGCGTACCATGACTCGTCACCCATCACTCATGTTCGACTTAGCCCACCTTTGGTCATCTGTGTAAGGCTGCCTGCCTTTTTCTCCCCTGCTGCTTCCAACGTGCGAGTGCATGCAGCCACCAGCTTGCTGCCCAGCTCACACACATTCACGACCTGTGCCAAGGTGCCGAGATCAAGTGCAGATGTTTGGTGCGTGTGCATGCAGCCACCAGCTTACTGCCCAGCTCGCACGCATTCATGACCTGTGCCAAGGTGCCCAGGCCAGGAGCAGTTTTTGGGGTGCAATGTTCCAAGGGGAGGACAAGCCAGCGCCACAGTCAGTTTGCCAGATTCACTTAAGAGAGATCTTGCAGCGCATGTCACTGCAGTTTGGTCCATTTCAATACCAGTGTCAGACCCATAAATAAGGTCGGATGGCCATGTCGCTCCTGCACGAAGTATTGCTTCTATTGCACTTGCTTTATGCTGTGATCCATGCAACATGGTACAAAGAGGTGCTTCGTGTTGTGATCCATGCTACATGGTGCAAAGAGGTGCTTTATGTTGTGATTCATCCAACATGGTACGAAGAGGTGCTTCATGTTGTGATCCATGCAACATGGTGCAAAGAGGTGCTTCGTGTTGTGATCCATGCTACATGGTGCAACGAGGTGCTCTATGCTGTGATTCATCCCACATGGTACAATGAGGTGCTCTATGTTGTGATTCATTCTACATGGTGCAATGAGGTGCTCTATGCCGTGGTTCATCCTACATAGTGCAAAGATGTGCTGTGATCCATGCTACATGATCAAAAGAGGTGCTTCATGTCGTGATCCATGCTACATGGTGGATGAAAGGTGGTTTTCTGCCCGCTTCACAGCCCAGTTTGAAGCTCACTCATTGGCTTCTGCACACTCCTTCGAGAAGCTTGTCAGTGTGGACAGTAAGAGATGACCACGCAGATGCCTCATCTGGGCACAGCCCACACTCACTGCATCGCGCTGGCAGAAAAAGCACGCAGCGTCACTGCACAACACACACACATACACACGTTCGTTGCCCTTCAGGGCTCTCGACAAAACGTCTCGCATTCCCTGACGCACTTGCAGTCGACATTGTTCACCTTCAGGAAGTGAACATAGGATGCTGACACACACACACAGTCATGATGATGACACGCGGTTTTTGATGCATGATCAAGACACACACAACACATCGTGACGCATAACACCTGGTGATGATGGTGACAGGCGCTCACCTTTGCATGGTCGCGGAATGCCAGGTCCAGCAGCAGCAGCTGCTGCGCATCACACAGCACTGCCACCACAGAGGCACACAGCTGCAGCGCGTGGCGGACTGGGGGCGCCGTCGGGCTGCATGCCATGCACCCATCCACCACCTGAACAAGGAAGAGGCATGAGGACAGTGTGGGAAAAAAGAGCATGAGAAATGCGTGCACATCACTGCAGCGATGGGGGTGGCAACAACATCAGCAGGCCATGCATGCTTGAAAAAGGCGGGTGATAGACTGCAGTGTGGACAACCTTGCAATCAACATTGTGATCAGGCACACCTAGCTGCCCAACAACAGGCTTGAGGCACTACCCTTTTTGATAGCCACGGCTGAAAAGGAACGCAGGTAATACCAGCCTTGACAGTTGGGAGCATGGACTGCTGCACACCTCATCAAGCCTTTTCTTCAGCAAACCTCTTCACCACAAAAATGCACAGGGCCATTGTCCTTCTTTATCCAACATATCCTATAACAGGCTCATGGTGTTCTCTCCCCCCCAACCTGCTCGCACAGGTCCACCGCCTCCGCCACAGCATCCGAGACAGCCGCATGGGCTGATGCTGCCCGTGTAGCCTGGCCCTGCGATTCGTGGCCATCCCCCTGCTCTGCATCTTTGCTCTCCTCTTTGTCCTCGCCCTCCCTCAGCAGGGTACCTAGGGCCCAGTGAACCACCGCCCTGTGTGTGTGTGTGTGTGTGTGTGTGTGTGTGTGTGTGTGTGTGTGTGCGTGCGCGCGTGTGCGCGTGCACGCCCATGTGCGCGTGTGTGCGCGTGCACGCCCATGTGCGCGTGTTTGTACACATGCTCTTACATGCTGTAAGTGCATCAAACTAAGACTGTTCGATTTTGTTTCGTGTACACTCCAGGGGTGGATTGCGCATGAAGGTCTGGCATGAGGGACACAACTCCTACCAAGAACGCGCTGTGGAATTTCACCATCAAAAGCCCTTCTTTGCAAACAAAAGCCGAGATGTGCACAGGATCTGGGACATCCTGAGTCCAGCTCATGCAAGCAAAGCGCTCCAAGCCATGCTTTGCACCTTTTCCCCCTCGGGTGCATAGCTCAGGTGCATAGCTTTTGAAAACCTGATATAATACTTGCCGGTTTCATGCACTTCCAGCATGCAAGTGCTCCGCACCTTTTCCTTCTTGGGTGCATTGCGCTCGGATGCAAATCTTAAATGGTCCTATTTGGCCACAAAGAGGTCACTCATGCTTGCACGCACGTACAACGTTTCAGTAGCATGGCCCCCATGCAAAGATGGCATATGCGTATGCACTCACCTGCAGTACAGGCCCATGTTTTTTGCCGCCTCTGCTAGCCTTTTACCCCCCTAGTACTCTCTAGTATCCAACGCAAAGATGATGGGATGGCATAGGCGCAAGCAAGCACGCACTCACCTGCAGTAAAGACCCATGCTGCCTGCCGCCTCTGCTAGCCCATTCCCCCCTCCTCCGACACCCACCCCACCCTCTTCACCACCACCAACACCACCATGCTCGTCTGCTGCTGCCTCTGACGCTGCCGTCGCTGCTGACTTCTTCCCTCGCCCCTTTGCCTGCGTAGCGGCCTTGCCCCCCCGCGCCTTGCCAGCCCCCTTCCTACCACGCCCCTTGCCTGCCGGTGCTGGTGGCTCATCACCTTGGCCAGTACTGCACAGTACCAGGGAAGAGAAGGCACTACATGTTTGGAACCACTACGATGCGCATGCAGCAGTTGACGTTACCTTCAACACCAAACGGCCTGTGGAGTTTGTGAGCAAGGACATGCATGGGGATCCCCAAGCTTTGCAGCCAGGCAATATTGCCATTATAGATGGACTGATGAAAAGTACTTATGAGACAATTTGTTTTGGAGACGATGATCCAGGGGTACTATTGCCTCCAGCCAAATGGACTGGTGTGGACCAGATGAGCGAGTGTCTTATATGAGACAGCAGGCCATGATGCTTCAAATGCAAATCAGGCGAGAGTGCGTGCCTTTGGAGCGGTGGAACACTCCCGGTCATCCCTGGGATCGGACCCCCCCCAAGTTAGGCCAAACAAGGATGCACGAGACATAAAATCATGTTTAGCATGCTAAGGGAATGCAAGGGCCCTTGTTGGAGGCATCAACAGCTCAGCGAGGCTTATTGGGGGGGCCGTTTGTGGGTGATGCACAAATTTATACACTTGTTTCTCCTGCTGCCTTTCACTATTTCATGAAACATCTGAAACCAAAGTTTATGAAACCATGCACACGCACGCACGCGCACATACACACACACATACACACACACACACCTGCCGGCCCCTGCCACGCCCGATGGCGCGGCAGCCGCGCTGGCCAGCGTGCGTATCAGATGCTGGCACGCATGCTGCGCGTGGTGGTGCAGGCCCTGCAGCAGGGGCTTGAAGTGCTGGTGGGCATGCAGCAGCTGACGGCCTCGTGGCTGCTCCAGTACTGCTGCTAGGCACCTGTGAGAGGAGTGACGACGCCATTTTAAGGGCTTAGGGCTAAGGTTTTACTCAGTGGCTCCTCCAGTACTGCTGCTAGGCACCTCCCAAGGGAGGATGATGGGGTTTTAGGGTGCAGGGCTCACTCTGTATCTGCTCCAGTACCACCGTTAGGCACCCTAAAAGGAGGTAGAAGAGAGGTGAAGGGCGCAGCCGGAGTCATGTGTGAAAGCCGCGTGCGCACACTGTATGTGCCGTTGCACGCGTGCCCTTGTGCCGCTAGTATGTGGGGGAGGAGCGAAAGGCGGGTGCTTTGTCAAAGGTTCTTTCCTGAAAATAAAAGACTTGAAACATTGCTTAATTCCATAGTGCACATGCTGCTGCTAAAATCCTTTTGACTGCATGAGTCCAGGTCACATGGTAGGCTGCTTACAGATTTTCATGCTGCTGCTCAAACCCTATTAAACGCATGAGTCCAGGTCACAAGGTAGGCTGCTTGCAGATTTCCACCATGAGCACCCTGAACCTTGCAAGGTGCTCGGCTACCAGCTAGTCAGCTCACCGTGCTGACAACACACTGCCAGCAGCATACGCACCAGCACCAACAGAGCCTCTCTGCACAGCAATCATCAGCACATTCAAGTAGGGGGCCATCAGAGCGCCTCCTCAGAGCTCATCACACACACACATGCACACGCACGCACACACACACACACACACACACACACACACACACACACCTGAGTGCCTCCTCGGAGCTCATCACACTGTTCTGCAGCTGCTGCTCGCACGCGTGGCAGAACCAGTCCCCTTTGGGCACCTGCAAAAGGTGATCATGCGGCAATTATAAATAATTAAATAAAAACAAATGTCAAATACAAAGGAGACAGGGAATGAAGGTATCCAGCCAAACATCTGTCCCCTGAGCCAACAGCAGTGAGCAAATGTGCTTGCTTGCAAATGCGCCTCAAACAGCTGTTAGCACACGTGCCAGTTTGCAAGTTGTGCCCCATAAAAAGTGACACCCGCAGTAGCCGCCGCTTTGCTTTTCAATGCGTTGCTTGTTTCTGCAGTGACACTGCAGGAAGATAAGCCAATGCAGGTAGTGAGGTCATCATCACTTCACAAATGCTTAGGCAATGCCGGTCCCAACCTGATGATGATGCTAAATGCAAATCCTGCAGCTTTCCTGCACGCACTCTGCACAATTGAATATAGGTGACGCAATGAAGCCAGCGAACCAGATCAAGCTATGTCAGCCTTCCTGGAGGGATCTGGGGTGGTCAACTCCCAATCAGTTCTTGAAACATATGCTGTGCACATGTGAACATTTGATGCGCATGAACGCACTGACATCGCTGCCTTACCTGCGAGAGTGCTGGCTTCAGGCAGTGGATGTGGTAGGCAGCATCACAGCCATCACATAGGAGCAGCTTGTCATCTGGCTCTGAGCGCCCGCACGCCCCACACCTGTGCAATGAAAGGGACCAAGGCAGCGCGGCAGACACTTCATGCATGCATTCTTTGAGGCATCATGCGCGCATTCTTTGAGGCGCTCCATGCGTGCGTGCATAATACTTCGAGAAACTCCGCACGCAGATTTTTGGAGGTCTTCATGCGCGCATTCTTTGAGGCGTCATGTTTGCATCTCTCGGTTGATGGGGGTCCTTGAATCCAGAAGTGCAAAGCCATTTGGGTATTAGGCTTTTTTTACAACACCCTTGTAACACCCTCATTGTCTGAACTGCAAAGCCTGTAACAGGCTCTGGGTGTTCTCAGGGTGTTTTCTTGAACCTAATCCCAATACAAATAAGTCAAGTTGAGGAGGTACTGAGCGACAGCCAGTGTGACAATGCTGGCACACATGATCTCTCATACAACAATATATGAGTTGTAACCCCAATGTGCTCCTCAGATGCCTCCTTGCTGGTAGAGGCTAGGCCCAAAACAAGAATGGGCAGAGCCAGTCCTTGCACAAGCCACTCATGATCCTGCAGGATCATTTCCCACAAAAGCCACTCATGATCCTGCAGGATCATTTCCCACAAAGCCATTTGTGATCCTGCAGGATCATTTCCCTCAAAAGCCACTCATGATCCTGCAGGATCATTTCCCACAAAAGCCATCCACGATCAAGCAGGATCAACTCCATAACAAGCCACTCACAATCCTGCAGGGTCATTTCCTGCAAAAGCCATTCTCGATTAAGCAGGATCAACTCCATAACAAGCCATCCGTGATTCTGCAGGGTCATTTCTTGCAAAAACCGTTCATGATTCTGCAGGGTCAACTCCATAAGAAGCCACTCACAATTCTGCAGGGTCGTGTCCTGCAAAAACTATTCATGATTCTGCAGGGTCATGTCCTGCAAAAGCTATTCACGATCTTGCAGGGTCATGTCCTGCAAAAGCTATTCCACGATCCTGCAGGGTCACTTGCTGCAAAAGCTAGTCACGATCCTGCAGGGTCATATCCCACAGAGGCCATTGACAGTCCTGGTGGGTCATTCTCCAAAGTAACCTTTCACAAATCTGCAGGCCAGTGCAAAGGGGGCGCCTCTCTGCCCCCTGCCTCTTCACAAAACTTTCCTTTCTTGATGAATGCCTGAACTGCGGATGGTCCCCTTCAATTCTTGCTCAGGGACAACAATCGTTTTAACACAAAAAGCAGTGGGAGGTCCCCTTCAATCCTTGCACAGGGGCACAAACAAGAGTGTTGCGCCTCCTCGTTTGTTCGTGCTTGCACAATGCTTGTACTCAGTGCAGCGTCAGTGCAAAATGGTAAGCAAATCCATTAGGGGCCATGCTCCTGCCGGTTACTCATTTCCTATGCCTCCATTTTTGATAATACGCTCGGTGTCTTGGTGGCCTCCAGGCAATGCAATCAAACACGCGGCACAACAAGGCACCCATGGCATCAAGGCCACATCCATGGCTCAAAACCACCTTTGGCACCAAAGCGCTTAAGCATGACGCAGCCACAATCACTTGCAACAAAGTGGCAGTTTGTTGGCTCCCTTGACTCACTTGAGGCCCATGCTTTATGAAGCGAAGTAGCAACAACACTATCTATGACTCAGCCAACCCCTCAGGTATTCTATGAAGCGTAAGTAGCAACGACACAACCTGTGACTCAGCCAACCCCTCAGCTGCCATGCAATCAGATCTGTCAGCCCTAATGCACCTGAGCACACCACACACTCACACACAATCCCACTGCACCTGAGGCGTACTGCGCCTCTCAGCTGCCATGAGTCTCAATTCCCCTGCTAGGATCAGATCCATCAACCCAACTGGGCCTGAGCAGAACACACACACACACACAAACGCAGCCCCACTGCGCCTGTGCACATCTTCAAGCAAAGCAAAACCAAACAAAGGATCGGAGTACACACTGAAAGCCAGCGCACAAGCAGTTGGTTAGCAAGCTCACCGTACACCATCGTCATCCTCATCCTCATCATCGCCCTCCTGCTGCTTTTGCGCATGCCCAACTGCGGAGCAAAAGGTGTTTGGCAGCAGCAGTGTTTCACACGAAAGAGACTTGCATTTGTGTTGTCATGTAATAGCTTGCGAGCCTTGAGCCAGCTGGAGCAAATGGTGTTTGACAGCAGAGAGTAAAGGTGGACTTTGGACACAGGGCGCGCAATGGAAATCACAGTCACAGGGTACGTACATGCAAGCTTTCCCAATAAGCATAGGACTGATGCCGAGATCCATTGAGCAGAATGTGGAAGAAAGCAGCACGGCATGAAGCAAACCCCGACCGGTTTCCCTTGAATCTGGAGTTCGTCACCGCATTTTCTTGGCTCCCTATCAAGACCCGAGCCTCTATGGAGCACGAGCATGCAATTGCAAGCAAAGTTGGCAATTTATGGGAAGTATGCAACTGCAGCCCTGGGGAATCAGCCTAAACAATTGTTTTTTATTTAAAATGCAAGTGGCAGCATGCACGTTTGTACTCACTCAAGAACGCTTGTGCAAGGGCGCGTTTTAGATGGAAAAGACTTCCAGATATAGAAATTGGTGAACGCACGTCCATCTGTGCAAACATGAATGCTTGGGCCTGAAGCAAGCGTTAAACATACGTTGCATGCAATGTAACGGATTTGCATGGATCACTACTGGCTGCAGTCACAGCACATTACCTTTCTCTCCAGCGGCACTCAGGTAAAAAGGCGAGTACAAGCACGCAGGCATTGAAAACGATCCCTGAACCTTTATAGCAGGAAAAAGCACAAGCTTGCCCGGCACACAACGTGCCGACAAATTTGCAAATCCCCAAGTGTGCCAACTCTCAAGCTCGTCCAGCAAAAAAATGGTGCTAGCACAACATCCAACCATTAGATACATTTGCCACCAAAAGGCCCTAAGGTACCTGGCACATGGGTCGTGCCTGGGACCCTCAGGATCAGGCCCTTGATCACAAATGGTGCCAGCGCACCAAGCAACCACCACAACACAACACGTCTGCCACCAAAAGGCCTTAAGGTACCTGGCACATGGATGGTGCCTGGGGCCCTAAGGCCTAGGCCCTTGACCACAAATGGTGCCAGCACACCAAGCAACCACCACAACACAACACGTCTGCCACCAAAAGGCCTTAAGGTACCTGGCACATGGATGGTGCCTGGGGCCCTAAGGCCTAGGCCCTTGATCACAAATGGTGCCAGCACACCAAGCAACCACCACAACACAACACATCTGCCACCAAAAGGCCTTAAGGTACCTGGCACATGGATGGTGCCTGGGGCCCTAAGGCCTAGGCCCTTGACCAGCATGCCCACCAGCTTTGCCGCGCAGGGAGCGGCGCACAGGCAGGCAAACACTGCCGCCTGCACCGCGCTTGCCTCGCCTTCATCCTGCAACGGTGCACAGGAGACACAGGAGCATAGGTAGCAGGAGGCACAGGGAATCCATCTTTCCGCTGTCCAGGGGGCGGCGCACAGGCAGGCAAACATCAACGCCTGCACTGCACTTGCCTCGCCTTCATCCTGCAAAGAAAGAAAGACAAGACAAGAAAAGAAAAGAAAAGAAAGGGAAAGAGAAGGCAAGGCTCAAAAGATCCTCTGCATCATTGCTTGCCACCCAAGAGACCATCCTCACCCAGCTTCAAAGCAGGCAGTTGAGTCAAGGGTAACCTTGTAATGGCAGAAGACAGGAGGCAGTCAAGTTGTTGTATCTCGTGCAGGCACTCCAGTGTTGACCCATATGTTATATATGCTGCATTTGCTATCCATGCCTCAGAATGATTTGACACGAGGGGCACTCAGACGATAGAGCTAGAGAGCATGACTGAATGACAGCACGCAGATCACTATGGAGCCACAGCATCTCTACCAGATCGGGAGATCAAACACTGTTCAGATCAGCCTAGCATTCAAGTGATAATCCTCAAAGGGCTTGCCTTATGTGAGCAGGTGTGCACCCACGCAAACACTGCTGTTGTTTACACACACAGACACACAACGACACACATACACACACACAAATAACGACACAAAAACACACACCTGTTGACCTGCAGGCCCGGGCACCAACGCGGCTGCAGCGCCCCCCGATGCCGAATGCTCCAAGAGGTGCGCATGCAGAACCGCGGAGGCGGGTAGGGAGGGCAGGGAGGTGGCAATGCGCAGCACGCTAATCCTGTGGGGGTGTTGGCATTGGCAAGTACACATGAGCACTTGGCTAAACCACAGGCGGACATGCAGGGCTGCAAAGGCAGGCAGGGAGGGCTGGGGGTCGGCAATGTGCAGCACGCTGGTCCTTTTGGGGTGTGGGCAGGGGCATGCAAACATGAGCCCTAGGCCAAGACAAAGACAGTGACGTGAGCATTGGGTTCAAAGAAAAACATTGACATGAGGGCACTGGACTAAAACAAAGATGAATCGTGCGAGCACTGAGCTGAAATAAAGACGACTCACATGAGCTCTGGGTTGGGAACACAGAGGAGATACCCCATGCCCATCAGATTGCCTTGCTTTGCAAGGTGCTTGAGACTTTCCTTTGCTTTCTCTGTTGATAGGCGTCATTCACAGTGCTGGCACCGGTGCTTGAATCATTCCTGAGTGCAAGCTGGTGAGCCCCAGTGCAGACCCAGAACAGACTTGGATGCCTTGCTTTAATGCCCATCCTAATTTGCCCCGACCAATGCGTCACTATGGGGAGATGCCGCAAGCAACAGCAGTAGCTGCTTACCGCCACCCTGAATCCTGCGCTATTTCAACCTCCGTGCTCTCCATTGCCGACTGGCGTCAGTGTTGGGGCGCGCTTATAGAAGCAGCAGCAGCAGCAGCAGCAGCAGCTCATTGCTGCCCTGAGCACACGTTACTTAATCCATGCATGTTGCTCAATCCCCACATGGCGTTATTGTTGGGGCACCCCTCTAACAGCAGCAGCAGCAGCAGCAGCCGCAGCAGCAGCTCATTGCTGCCCTGATCACATGTTACTTAATCCCTGCATGCTGCTTAATCCCCACATGGCGTTATTGATGGGGCAACCCTCTAGCAGCAGCAGCAGCAGCAGCAGCAGCAGCAGCAGCAGCAGCTAATTGCTGCCCTGATCACAAGTTACATAACCCCTGCATGCTACTCAATACCCACACAGCGTCTTAGTTATGGCACACCTCTAGCAGATGCAGCAGCGGCTGCACACGGCCACCCTGAATCACATGCTGCTTCATCCCTGCATGCTTTCTAATCCCCACCTGGCATCATTGTTGGGGCACGCCTCTAGCAGCAGCAGCAGCAGCGGCGGCGGCGGCTGCACACGGCCACCCTGAATCACATGCTGTTTCATCCCTGCATGCTTTCTAATCCCCACCTGGCGTCATTGTTGGGGCACGCCTCTAGCAGCAGCAACAGCTCATCACTGCCCTGGAACACGCGCTCCACCTCCTGGGGCGTGCACTCCTCTTGGTCAACAGCACCAGCAAGCCCGTGCGCCAAATGCGCAAGGCCAGTCACCACAGAGGTCCAGCTGGCAGGCGTCTCGCGCTCATCGTCCACCACAACCTGCGCACATCAGCAGCAGCACCCGGTGGAAATAATGGCTTATGTAAAACACAATGACAAAGCCTGTCCAAGCAAAGCCATGCGCTAATTGCTAGACCAGCCACCACAGAGGTCCAGCTGGCGGGCGTCTGAAGCTCATCATCCACCACAACTTGCAAGGAAAATCAGCAGCAGCATCCAAAGACAATGGCTTTTCCAAGCACCCAATGATGCAAGCATGTCCAAGCAGCTAGCAGGCGACATGGCTCAGTGTCCACCACACATTGCATGCATCAGCAGCAGCACCCAATGACAATGGCTGATCTAAGTTGCTGGCCCCCGTCTCCTTGTTCAAGAACGTCGCAACCTTACAAATGCGCCTTCCCTTTCCATTAGGACGTAAGAGGGGGGAACACAACCAGTTTCTATGGGTTCATGTGTGTGCGATGCATGTGTTGGAATCCAGTCATCAAGCCGCCTTCCTGCCTTTTCCCCCTTAAAATGTCCGTCCTGATTTTCTGAAGTGGACCATCCTGATTTGTTTACAAGGAGCTTTATCAAAAGGGAAAACTTTCCTCCAACCACTGTTCCACTTCCTGCTATGGCTGATGCTTGCTGCGCATTCAAAAGCTTCCTGAATGGGCCCCGATCACAATTGTGAGCATTCAAATTCAGCAGCACCAACCATCACCACCATGGCTCACCTCCTCCTCTTCCTCCTCCTCCTCTGCCTGCACTGCTCTGACCTCTTCACCATCCTTCTCCTGCGCTTCATCTTTGCCACCTTGCTTGCGGCGCTTGCCTGGGGTCGGCGACACATGCACAATCCACAGGTGGTGGTGATGCTTGAAATAGGGACAAGCAATGCAATTGAAGTGGAGCCGATAAACATCAAGACACCAATACATTCATACATTCATACATGCATACATACGTTTCAACTATGTTGCAAGAAAGATATTAAAACATGTAGCGCGCACACATACACATACACACTGATATAAGTACATATACTGTAGAGAACTTATATCACCGCGCAAAAATAACGTTTTTGACCCTGCGCGGTGACTGCGCGAACGTTTAATATATATTTATTTCAAGGGTGCGCGGTGGTGCGCGGTGGTGTAAATTAATGTTTTGGACAGCGAGAGTTGTATGAGTGGTCAGGGGCCCCGTGGCAGACCTCGCAAAGAGTAGTTTGGCCGTGCCCCTGCAGGTGAACCTTTTGCTCCATACTGTACAGGGACGCATTGCACATGTAAATGAAACGAAGGGGGGGAGGGGCTTGCCAAGGGGGAGTAAGAAATACACAGAACGCGAAGGCATTGACTTATCTCTAAACTGGCATTTGTGTTGATTGACTTGCTGGACCTTGCAAGTGATGCCCAGTGCTTTTTGGGGGCATTTGCCCCTGCGTGGTTGGTGCGCTGTTGTGTTAAATAATTATCATTGGGGTGCATGGTTGGTGCGTGGTTGCAAGACATATTTAATTTATGGGGGGTGCGGGGTGAGTACGTCCCTCTACGGTATATGGAATTGGCCAACAAAAACCATTTGGCAATCTAACGCTAAAGAGTTTCATACATAAAATGGCAAGGAAGGCCCCTCATGGACGACCCTCCCCAAAGGCATCACCTGTCCCTGGCAAACAAACAAAAAAACAGCCGCTGCAGAAACGTTCCGTACCCCTTGCACCTATCCCTGCTGAAACATACGCAGGCTAAAGCATGCTGAAATACCAGCATGCGTAATTAGCGCACACACACACACAGTCAAGCAGCAACAGCAGGAAGCCAAGCCCATACCTGTGGCAGGCTTCTTGCCGCCCTTCCCCTTGCCACCCCCCTTCCCTGCTGCCGCCGCCCCCTTCTGTTTCTTGCTGGCGCGCGGTAGGGGCTGTGCTTCAGGCGGCGGCTTGCTGATCTGGGTGCACGTGGCCAGCAGGTGGCCCTTGAGCGCAGTGGCCAGGGTGAGGATGTGCTCGATCGGAACGGTGACCCTGTAGTAGTAGGGTAGCAATAAGCAAGGAAGTGTGAAATTGGCGGCAGCTGACTGATCTGGGTGCATGTGGCCAGCAGGTGGCCCTTGAGCGCAGTGGCCAGGGTGAGGATGTGCTGAATTGGTGACCCTGTGGCAACGCAAAAGTCATGAGCAAGGAAGCGTGTTGAAACAGTGGCAGGGCTAAGATCAGAAGCAAGGAAGCGTGTTGAAACAGTGGCAGGATCAAGATCAAAAGCAAGGAAGCATATTGAAACGGTGGCAGGGCAGAGATAAGGGCGAGGACGGGCATGGTGGGGACTGCAGCCCTGCAAAGCAGTGGCAGGGCAGTGGATAGGGTAAGGAAATGCAGAAATACTGAGACAGTCACCCTGGATGATGCGTGCAGAAACGAGAGCTGTGGGCAAGGGTGCGCTTGCAATGGTCATCCTTCGTTCTGCAGCCCAGGAGGAATTTTGGAGCAACAGGGAGACCTGAGGAGAAAGAAACGATCAACACCAGCGCATGCCTGCTCACTCACGAGCATGGATTCATTCATGCGTGTATGAGCGCGTGCAGAGGAAGCCATTTGAAAAGAGGGGAGAAGCTTTGACCTAAAGAAAACGTCAGGGAGCAAAGAGAAAGAGAAAGAGAGAGAGAGAGAGAGAGAGAGAGAGAGAGAGAGAGAGAGAGAGAGAGAGAGAGAGAGAGAGAGAGGAAGAGAGAGCACAGGCACTGGCAGGGGGGCCAAGGTGATATGAGCGACGATCAGGGCTTGAGCAAGGGCAATTGAAAAGCCCCTCACAACCCACCACGGCAGGGCGCTGGTACCTGCGCCCTTGAACCTGTCCAGCTGCAAAACAGTACACTACCCACACGCATGTGCCCTCACGCACACATATACACACACATTCACCTGTAGCCTTGAGCTAGGCTGTCATCGCCCACAAATGCGCTGACCAGGTACTGGCAGAAGGCTTGACCCGCACCCGGGTTGCTCTTCAGCAACAGCCCCACAATGGCCTGCAACCACCACATGTACCAACACCACTAAGTCAGCACAAAGAGACCAAAAATAAGCGCTGCAGCTCATGCAACAGCCGCGCAAGGGCCTGCAGCCACAGAGTTTACCATACAGTCCACATGGAGTGGCAGGAGAAGGCTGCAGCTGAAGCCTGTTTGTTCTTTCGCGCATTTGTGTGAGGCCGCCAATGACACACACACACACATACACACACGCACACAAGGACACACACACATACACACATGCACGCAAGAACGGACACATACACGCAAGCACACGCGCGCGCACACACATACACACACACAAACCAACTGCCCCACCCCCTATGAATGAATCAATTCCTTGCACCATTGCTGCTGCCTCATACAGCTTGGCAACCCATGTGAGCCCTTGCACAATTACAGCATACATTGGACGATGGACGCGTCCCAGTAAACCCTGATCATGACATGCTATTAGTAATGAAGCCCTTATGATAAAGCCAAAATTACAGGACAAGCAGGCGACACCTGGTGCCTCTCCTTTTCACCCACCCAACATACCAATTTACCCATCATCTTTAACGCTGCTCACTTACCCTCCTGCAAGTTGGGTGCCCTGTGGGTTCTCATCCCTGCCCTGAACTTGAGGGTACAGTCTATCCAACACCCTCTCTTCCTTCCTCTCTGCTGATCACTCCTCCCCATGTGCATCCTTGCATAAAAACGCACTTGGGCTCCAGCACCTGCTGCATCTTGCGAGCCTGAGTCTCTTGTCTGCCTAATGTCTGCCTAACATTCCAGCAACTATGCTTCTGGCAAACGCCAACCGAGCCCTCTTGTGGGTTGGAGGAGGAAAGTGGGCACCAGCACCTGCTGCACCTTTGGCTGATCACTGTGCATGCTGCTAGCAACACTCACCGAGCCCTCTTGTGGGTTGGGGAAGTAGGTGGGCACCAGCACCTGTTGCACCTTGTGGCTAACGCTGGGGGCATCTGAGGCCATGACTGCCAGCAAGCTCTCCAGGGGAACCACATCATAAAAATGGATGGCACGCGTGCGCTGCACGGCTGCCAAGAGGCTGGCCATCGCTTCGCGCACCTGTGGGAGTGAAGCAGCGTGCAGAGTGGGAAAGGGGAAACACATGCCTACACCTTTCAGTAAAGGTAGGACGTTCAAGAAAGGATGGCAGACACAAGGGCGAGGGGAACACTGTGTGCAGGATGAGTTAATTCAGAGATGCCTCTAGAACAGTATAGGAAAAGGAAGAACAACGGAGGCAGAGGAAGCTCTCCATACATCAATTAAGGATGCAATCTAAGAGAAGCAGCTCGTGCATACGCATGAGCTTTGCCTCTCATGCCCTGCATCCCCATGGCTTTCCTGATACATGCTTACCATAACTTATCATTAACCAATGGTGCAACCCAAGCAAATTTCCTTACGCATGAGGGCCATGCACACATTTCTCACATCAACAAGCTTGGCCTCGGTGTGTGTGTGTGTGTGTGTGTGTGTGTGTGTGTGTGTGTGTGTGTGTGTGTGTGTGTGTGTGTGTGTGTGTGTGTGTGTGTGTGTGTGTGTGTGTGTGTGTGTGTATGTGTGTTGTGTGTGCTTGTGCGTGCTGTTGTGCACGCACGCTCAGCAGTTTATAGAGCCAGTTTCTGACCTTGTCAAGGACTACCTCATGAGAGTGGATGACTTCCATTTGGCTTGGGGTGGGCTAATCACAAAATTTAAATGGCACAACATGCTTAATGTCAAACACTGCTGCGCAAGCACAAACTGCAAGTACCCTGTTCCTCCTTTGCCTGCCTCTCCTCTCCAAGATTCCTGATAAAAGCATATCCTAACGGTATTGGGCGAAGGCAGCCTCCACATTCATCCTGTTTGGAGATGCTTGCAAAGGCACAGCAAGACATTGCAGTGCATGCGGAACTTCAAGAGACGCAAGCGAGTGGCTTAAGCAAGGGAAGCTAGGCATCTTGCTTCTTATAGAATGCGAGATAACTTGTTCACAACTTGACCGTAAAATCAAGCAAACAAGGTACACACACCTTCAACAATGTTCCCCCTTAACATACTCATGTAGTGAGAACAAAAAGCTCACCCACAAGGACGTGCTCTTATGAAGGGCAGCAGGCTGAGGTATAGGATGCTCTTAGCACTCGCTGCATGTGCAGGCTGTGCAATCCACATTCACTATACGTGGGGAAAAATCACCTTCAGCGAGGGGTCTCCCAGAAGGGCGGCGAGCTGGGGCAGGGCCCTCTTGAGAACTGGCTGCGCATGCGGGTTGTCGACCAGCAGGGTGAGGCCCTCCAGCACAGCCACCCGCACGCTGGGCCAGGACATGTCGTACGCCAGATCACCTGGCGTGCATGAGTGAGCGCACAACAGGTATCAATAGGCATCCAAAAGTCAGCACGCAACAGGCATCGTACGCCAGATCACTTGGCGTGCATGAGTCAGCACACGACAGGCATCTCAAATAAGTGATCCCTGCCTGCTCACAAATTGGGGCGCTCCTACCAAGCAGGGGTAGCGAGCAGGAATGCCACCACAGTGGCATCAGGGCATGCATTGTGGGACTGGGTAGCGAGCAGGAATGCCACCACAGTGGCATGAGGGCATGCATCGTGGGACGTGGGAGGGTCTGTCTTAGCAGCAATGCAAGCAACAGAGTGACCAAGGAGCAGGCATGCTGTTGGGACAACCAAGCTTACCAACAAGGCTGGCAGGTGAGCATGAACAAATACACTGACGAGTCTCCCAGATGAGCATGAAACAGGAAACCACCAGATCTTCATGATAAAACAAGAAGACAACCTCGAGGACAACGTCTAGTTACACAGCCATGATTAACACAGAGAGGAAGGACAGGACCTGCTTGAGTGCGTCACACACTGAGACTGGCAAACGCTGCCGCAGCAAGAGAGGCTTGTGAAGGGAAGGAGCACCATCTGTTTGTGCGCATCACACACTGTTATTGGCTGCCAAAGCAACGCTTGCTGCCTACCCACCTGTGAGCTTGGCCACAAAGGTGGCTGTGGCTGCTGCTGGAATGATCTCCCAGTAGTTGTTGAGCACCTGTGGTATCAAGCGCGCAAGCAGATGAGGTGAGATCCTGGAATAGTTAGGGAAGCTTTCCTTCCTTAAGGCACGCGGCCTCCTTTTGGCTGACATAGTCTCTGCTTTTCTTTTATTCCAAGAGAGAGGAAGTTCCTTGCGCGCACCACATACAACTGCCGCCATTCAATGCTAAATTCTTGGTGCCTACTTGGACAACACCTACTGTTCATAAAAAAACACAATGAAAAACCACTTCATGGCCCAGACAGGCTTGATCATCTCCATGCCATCATCCCCATCGAGGAAAGCGGCTGAAAGCGCAAGGCAGATCCAAGCCAGGGAGGTTTCACCTGCCTGCTTACACGCTACCCCGGCCACAATACTTCTACCCAAATGATGAAACACACTTTAACTCCATGTTTGCCATAGCTGCAGCCCGCACCAAGAGGCATTCAATGCCCAAACCACACTGCACCTAAGGACGAGCCACTCGCCTGCGCTGTGCACGCCACAGCTGCAGCCTGCACCAAGAGGCACACATTGCCCAAACCACGCCACATAGTTCCAAAGACGAGCCTCCTACCTGTGCTGCTCCTGCCACGGCTGCTGCCCGCACCAAGGGGCACTCATCTGCCATGCACTCGGACAGCGCTGCAAACTGCTGCGTCATCAGCTCATCCTGCTCTTCAGCGTCAGTGTCCGGGTCCTGTGTGCAGGTGTGCGCGCATGCGTGTGTTTGCGTGCGTGCACACGCGTGCAGTCGTGCATGCGCACACACATGCGCAAGCAACCATCACACAGAACGGACTTGCAGGCAACAGGTTCTGCATGCTCAGATCACACGTGCTTGTTCAATTACAGCTCAGCGAGCATCCGGTGCAAGTCAGCACACCTGCTTGCATCTGAGGCTCATTTGCAGGAGTGATCGGAGTCATGGGCTGACAATAATCATGCCCAAGCACCAGCCAAGTGGTGACATATCCACACCAGATGTGGAGACGTGCACGCAAGTGAAACAAGTGAAACAACTCAGGAAGACCCAGCGTTGTCCTCATAGCAGTACAGTCCACGGTCACAAGGACCGTGAGCGTCACACGTTTGTCACACCCACCCGCAGCGGGAATGCGTCCAGCAGCACCAGCAGGCTGTTCCGTCGCACAGCAGCGTTGGCAGCCGTGAGGGCGCGAAATAGGATGGGCCGGTACAAGCGCAGGAGCATGGCATCCACACCAGCCACGCGCTTCTGCGAGTGCAGGCCGTTCAGCACCTGCACAATCAAGATGAGAGGCAGGGGTGTGCTGATGGCAGGCAGGCATCTTGCAGTGCAGGTTGTTTGGCACCTGCACAATCAAGATGAGAGGCAGGGGGTGTGCTGATGGCAGGCAGGCTTCTTGCAGTGCAGGTTGCTTGGCACCTGGACAATCAAGATGAGAGGCAGGGGTTGTGCTGATGGCAGGCAGGCTTCTTGCAGTGCAGGTTGTTTGGCACTTGGACAATCAAGATGAGAGGCAGGGGGTGTGCTGATGGCAGGCAGGCTTCTTGCAGTGCAGGTTGTTTGGCACCTGGACAATCAAGATGAGAGGCAGGGGGTGTGCTGATGGCAGGCAGGCTTCTTGCAGTGCAGGTTGTTTGGCACCTGGACAATCAAGATGAGAGGCAGGGGGTGTGCTGATGGCAGGCAGGCTTCTTGCAGTGCAGGCTGTTCAGCACCTGGACAAGCAAGATTGCAGGGCAGGGGGTCTGTAGGGGGGGATGTAAGGCAGGCTCCAGGGCGCACGGGTCTTCTCGCGCAAATCAAGCAAGACGCATGGCTGGTGAGCTTTAAAAAATGAGCGTTGAGATACACTGATCCAGTGGGGAAGGGGGCAAATGTGTACACCGGCACTGCACAGGCATGGAAAGTATGATACTGCCACCTTGAGAGTAAAGGGAGTACCTTGAGGCGCATATGGCATATGACGGCATTGCTGTGATAGGATACAAGGAACCCTCAAAAATCCACACATTGCAGGATGCAATGGCATGTGCTGCCTCAAAGTATTGTTGCATTGTTTCCTTCCCTTAACAGCATTGGGAAGAGACCACAACAAGGCAGCTGAACAGAGATGCAAATGCAGGGTACTGCAGGGTGTGATGCATGTGACACATTTTGTGCAGCCTCATCAGAACAAGTACCTGGCGAAGAGCTGCGTTGAGGGGGGGCGAAGCGGCCACAAGAGCAGCTTGCATCAGAAACTGCAGAGAGGCAAAAACATCGGAAGAGGCGTCAATCAGAGCTCACACAGCGGAGGCCAATGCATCGTTTGTCCGTGCCAGCAACACAAAGACATGCACACAACATAAAGGTGTGCCATGCCAGCAACACCAAAAGGCATGCATGCAGCGCACAAAGGCGCGACAACATTTTTCTATCAGCGCAGGGTAAACATCTAGGCTGAACCACGGCACAAGCATGGCGGTGTGCATGCTATACAAGTGCGGTAGGCTTTTTTCCGTGTAAATACGCTGCATACATCAGCTTTTTGGCAGGGAAAATGTGGCAAATATGACGTGAAAATATGGCACTGGCCAACCCCGCATACACGCCAAGGAACACAGATCTGAAGCCCTGCAAACATGCCAGCTTTTGGGTTTAGTGAGACCCTCGCTAGGTTGCTAGTTACTAGCACTGAGCCCCTTCAGTGCACGGGGCCTCGTTTTAGTCTGCGCGTTCCTTTGTTTCCTTTTCTGTACATGTCAGCACCAGTGCCCATGCATCACCACCTCCACGTCGCATGGCTGGCATAGTCCATGCCCATGCCTTAGTCTGCGCGTTCTTTTGTTTCCTGTTCTTTACATGTCAGCTCCAGTGCCCATGCGTCACCACCTCCATGTCACATGGCTGGCATAGTCCATGCCCATGCCCATACCCTGATTCTGACTGACACAGCCTATGCCATCTCCATCTTGTATGACTGGCACGGCCGATGTTCTAGCCCATGCCCTGTCGCTGCCTGGCCAAGCTTATGCCACATCCCATGACTGGCACAGCCCCCGTGCTCTGCCCATGCCCTCTTGCTGTCCAGCGTACAGCTATCTATGCACATGCCCAACTATCAGTGTGCATGCCCTGCTGCCGTCCAGCCTACAGCCGTCGGTGTGCGAGGCCCATCCAGGACAGCAGCATACAGTCCAAGGTGAACAACAAGCAGCCAAACCCCTGTGGGCTGCTGCCTCGCGCACACGCACCAGGATGCACGTGTTCTCGATCTCAAACTGCGTGGCTGACCCCACAGAGTCCTTCCAAGCCCGGAATATGATTTCCCCGTACGCATCCAGCGCTGACTTCCTGCCAGATGGGATCTGCAGGGTGAGGCGATGAATGGGGAGTGGATGCCAGTAGAGTCGGTGGGTTAGGCGGAGCACGCAAGCACAAGTGGGGGCAACTTGGGTGCGGGTTCAGCCACATGTACTGGCATCGGACTATTTGGGGGCAGCATCACGCCAACAATGGTGCATAGGACTCTTGGTGCAGGAGTGATGTGACCATGTTGCCAAGGGTTGCGGCTGCGACAGGCAGCAGCAAAAGGTGGCCCATGAGATGCATGCCAGCCTGCTCATGGCTGGGAGAGTCAGGGAACGAAGGTCATGTGCTGACGAGGGAAAGGCATGGGTACACAGAGGCCACCTTTCAGCCCAAGGGCAGGGTCAGCAGACAGCTGCCTATAGCTGACGGGACACGGCAGCCCTTCAGCAGGCCAGGGCAGGGGTGCACATGTACCACGGTGGAGCAATGAGGTGTCTGGCTTTGAATCACCACTGCCATCACCACCCTGGACCTCATCATGGCCATGGAATCACCGGGAAGGTTCAGGAGGATGGCAGACAACTCTCCAGACCCACATTGGCCCTGCTTCTGGATTTGTTCTAGGATAGCTACCTGGTTCTTGATGACTGCCGTCAGATCGCTGACCAGGGAGATGTCCATGCCAAAGATGCAGGCCACAAACTTGCGGCCCTCTGGCTTGTGCAAGAAGGCTGGGTGCATGGCTGACTGGAGCAGCAGGCGCTTGATGTCCTGGGAGTCGATCAACAAACACACGGCCACACACAGGCTTGATTAAACCTGCGGCCCTCTGGCTTGAGCAAGGAGGCTGTGTGCATGGCTGACGGGAGCAGCAGGCGCTTTATGTCCTGGGATTCAGCCACTGAACACATAGCAGCGATCAAGGACGGTGAAAATCGCGCCCACCACATGCCCAGGGGTCCGGCAAAGCAGCGGCCACACACAGCATTGGTCTAATTGTTGGAGAAGGTACATGAGTCGATTGCTCTGCCCATGTGTTAGGGCATGGCAGCGAGCAGATTGGTGCAATGCACACAGCTCAACAACATGTAGCTCGCTTGGTATGAGAGCAACAAGGACTGGGGGCAGCAGCTATTTGCCTGTTTGTACTTAGCCCTGCTGGTATGAATAGAATGATTAAGCTTGGGTGATCAGCATGTGAATGAAAGTCGAGGCACGGGAGTTTGCAAAGCAGGAATCGAGCTCCTGTACAGGGATGCCACACCTTCATACACTTTCATGCTCCAAACAGTGCTTGGTTTAACTGAGAGCGACATTCTAATCCGGGACAACCAGCGAAACTCCGAACGCGCCGTACATACACACACACACACGTGGCGCTGGCAGGGTCAAAGAAGGTCCATCTTTCACAGCAGCCAGGGCTGTTGGCATGCCTCCCCTCACACCTCAATGCATGGGTCCTCAAAGTCCAGCATTGTGAAACCCTCTCGCATGGTGTAGCATGCCTTCACATCCATTGCGCGACCTGATGTGTTGGCGCGAACCTGGACGGGGCACAGAGCGCAAGCATGCCTCAATTTTGTCAATTTCAGCTCTCATGTTTAAACAGACACAACACCTTTTGTAGCACACTGGGCTTGCAACATTTGGCATTCAGCGAACTGCGCGACCTGATGTGTTGGCACGAACCTGCACGGGGCGCAGAGCATATGTGTTTCTTGCTGCCAGCTCCAGCGCTTGTGTCTCTAACAAAACAAAATGCCTTGTATGGCTCACCAGCATGGTGGTGACCACATGGTGCACCACAGTGAGATCAAGCTTGAATCAATCAGCAAGAGCAAACAAGACCACTGGTTTTGAGGCTCGTTCCTTTGTGGCATGGGGCTGCCTGAGCAGTACCAAACAAAATGCAATGCAGTCTGATCAGCCCATTTAGGCCCCTTCTGACACCTGGAGTGAGCATTGCCCAGGCAGGCTGAACAAGGCATTGATTCGGACATATCAAGCAAGTCCGACCATAAACAGTATGGAGCTTGTGGCACCTGAGTGCATTGGCAAGCAGCAAGGAACTGCCCAAAACGTGACGCACCAGTAGGTAGGGCAGGGACTGAGGCACATAGTTTTCTCTGCCCGGTGCCTTCAGCTCCCACCAGCTGCAGCACAGCTTGACCACAGGGTCCTGCACCTCCGGCAAGTCCTCCAAGGCCTGCGAAAAGATGTGAGCACCGATGAGCTGGCATGCTCAGCCATGGTTTCCCACGTGCACGCATGCTTACACGGTGCTGAGAACGTCCCCATCAGCAAATCCTGCAACTGATGTGTCACGTCCAACAAGTCACATGCAGTGCGCCAACTGGACCGAGCAGAGGTGTTTAGGAATGCAAAGTACTTTGAGGTGTGTTGAGGTGTGTATGAGTGCACAGTGCTCAATTGCATTGATGATACTGGCAAACATCAGGCAAAGGCAGCCAACTTTATCATCTACTGGCACAGTATGACCACAGGAAGAAAAAAGGATCTCCACCAGGTGCTGTTGGCTTTGCCTGACAGTGTAGACGCAGGTTCAGGATATCCTGCGTTGACCTTTATAATCCGAGATGGCGTTGGAAATCTGCTGACACAAAGAGGACCCATTATAGCTGATCCTCCTTGGTCGTACATGCTGCTGACACCGCACCTTTTAGTTTCCACGGAAATCACATGCATCCAAGTCAAAAGCAGCTTATGTGGGGATCCACACAGGTCTTCAACGCTACACACTAGTTCCTTGAAACCAAAGACAAAAAAGGGGCGCGTGCGTGCGGGATAAAAAAACAAAGAAATGGGCAGGAGCACACTAAGCGTGTGAACACCATGACAGATAAACCCAGGTCCTGAGATAAACCAAGTTCAAGCAAAAGCCCACACCTGAGGAGAGCATGCTAACAGGCATGCTTTTGCGCATAGAGTGAAATTGCAAGCAGGCGGTAACAAACCGTGCAGGTGCCGCAGCACGCACCAGAATGCAGTAACAAACCTTGCAGGTGCAACAGCACGCACCAGGATGCAGTAACAAGCCTTGCAGGTGCCGCAGCACGCACCAGAATACAGTGGTCATGCAGAAGGGTCGCAATGCTCTGCAGCGTTTCAGGGGGGTTGCTATGGCAGGTGTGCAGGATGTCATTTGCCAGGATGGCTACGGCACGCATCACCTTCAGGGCCTCGTCCTGCAAGTTATGTGCAGGCATGAGTGCGAGCATGCACATATGCCTGTTTGCATGTGTGTATGTGTGTATTGGCAATTGCGGACCTCAGTGGGCACGCCTCCACTACAAGCATTAGCCACATCTCAAATGAAACACCCTGATAGTGAGGGTCAAAATGCTCCCCCCATTGCTTGTTTTCTTGGTTTTTTACATTGTGTGTTGGAAAGCTCGACAACTCTTGGCACTGAATAATTAACTTTGCTGTGCAGTACCTGAGATGCAGCAAAAAAGCACATCAACCAAAGAGCATGAGTGTTCGGTGTAATTTTACACTGTAATGCACCAGGTGGAAATGAAGGCTGCACATGAGTAATTCCATACCAGTTGGGCCTCAATAGCTGCCTGCTCTTCATCATTCTGAGGCTGTGCGGGGTTTAGCGCTAGTTGGATAGCCTCAGAAAGGCACAGCTCCAGTGCAGAGCACACATCTTGTAGTTGCTTCCTGGTCAACTCTTTGATTGACTCCCCGAGGGCGGCAGGCACTCGCCCCTGTTAACAGGTGGCAACCGCAAATTTATGGAGCAGCACTTCCCACGTGCAGGGTCATGGTCCCAATGAAAGCCTGCTTGCATGCTGACATCCTTGCATCTGTTGTTGCTCAATTTGACTTCTCACCGTTGCAATCCGGGACAGCAGCTCAACCAAGGCCCCTTCCTGAACTGCAGGCCAAAGGGCTGGCCCATCCTCCGAGGGCACAGCTGCTCTAGATTTGCCCATTGCTCCTCACCAATCAGAGTTGACTGCCTTACAAAGCTCGCTGAATACTATTCATAGCGAAAATATGTTATAAAATACAAGACATATGATTGAGCTCTCTCCGAAGGCAAGTCGGCAATAAATTTGACCGGGAGGAAATGGAAAAGGCGGAACAGAAATAACGATATCTTTTTAAAAATACACACAAATAAAACTGCTCCAAACTGTTTGAGGATGGGCGAGAGGCCTGAGGCGAATTGAACACACACACACACACACACACACACACACACACACACACACACACACACACACACACACACACACACACACACACACACACACACACACATAGCACAGCAAAAAAATAGCTTTAAATCCATCTACTCTACAAGGATCATCTGTCCGCTAACTCGTGCTGCGCACAGCTCTGGCAAACAAAAATGTTACACAAAGGTGAGGGAAAGAGGCGCCATCTGGATGCCAGCCAGAAAGAGCACTTGACTTGTCAAATCACTGCTCCTTGGACTTGGCTTGCTTTGGGTAGGCTGGCAGGAGCATGTAGCAGTTCATGGCTGAGGCAATCACTCCCAACAGGCCGGTGGTGCGGGGCTTAAGGGGGAGGTACTGGAGCAAGCCAGCAGCTAGCAACGCCTGTGTGTATGCCATCAAGGTGTGTGTGTGTGTGTGTGTGTGTGTGTGTGTGTGTGTGTGTGTGTGTGTGTGTGTGTGTGTGTGTGTGTGTGTGTGTGTGTGTGAAACTGAAGCCTGCTCAATCGGTTCGCAGGCGCAACTGCATAATGTTCGTCATCAAACTGCGAAGGCTCCTTCACCTCACCTGAAAGATACCATGGACCAGCACGAGCATGCGCTGGTTGATTGCCTTGCGGGCTTCTTCTACACGTGCCTCGTACTTTTCATCAGGCTCATTCTGCATGTCAAGGATGGAAAGCTTCAGTGAGAACAATAGGTACAGCAGAGGCCTGGAGAGTGAGCCTTACCACAAATGAACCACAATTTGGCTGAGGAGAGCGATAGCCAAGATTTCAGAGCTTGCTGAGGTTTTGTCGCTCTCTGCCTCCGCTATCAATTTCAAGAGTATGATGCGCACCTCCTTGCGTGTGACTGACAGGCGGGCTATTTGCCAAGATTCAGAGATGATGGTGCACACAGAGCCCAATGCCCAAGCAGACACTGACACCTGCACAACAATAGCACCAAGCGGATTGAGTATTGAGCACAATCAATGAAACACAAATTCTCAAATGGGATTTCATGTTGAGCAGATGCACAGCGTGGACTTCACCAAGTAAGCTCCCTTGAAGGGCCTCTCCTACAGGAAGTCACACTTGCAAGAGGGGCTACATTTAACCACACCTTCTGGAAGCGCTCGCCTGTCTGCTTGTCGTTCAGCAATCCAATTTGGTAAGCCCATACGAAGTGGTCGGCGCCAAAGTAGACAGCCATAGCAATTGACTTGGCCTGTGCACAGCAGGAGCTCAAATGGAACGTGAACAAGGGCCAATGATGGCAGGATCATTGACTTGTGCGTGCTTGTAGAGAAGAACACTGGTGCCTGCCTGCCATGCAAATTAAGCCTTACCCTGTTAATAGTTTGCAATAACTTGGGGTCGACATTGTTGAATCTGGGGTTGACGAGCAAAGGGGTCATCGTCTCCAAAGGCTGCACAGAGAGAGAGGGACAGGGGTGGATGCAGGCAGGAGCGTGAGATTGACATAATTCATTTCTGGACACATGTAATCCACAGAACTTGTGCATCAAGGGTAATTTTGTTGCAGCATACTTCAATGACAGTGGTGGCACTGCATCGAAAGGGAAGACCAAGGGTACCTGTGCGTGACAGGTTTTGACTAACACGTTGACCGCACGACTCACCCGCATTATGCGAAACACCTTGCGTGCAGCAGTCACAGAAGCTTGCACCTTCTTGATGTTGCCAGGCTCGTTGGCAGACAAGAACATGCATACATACTGCAAGATTGTAAGAAGGAAACGAGAAAATTGGTCAGGGCTTGGACTGTCTTGAAAGCTGCTGCTTGCTTGCAGCATGGGCTGAGACCCCAAGTATGAACCTTTCTCTATATGATACAGACCTGCAGGTCCATCATGCAGCAATCAAACAAGTTGGGTTACATTTGAAAAGCAAAGGCTTCTACGAACGGGCCAACAGCTGTTGTTTCAATAGGCAACAGGCGAGCAAAACCTTTACCTGGATGAGGGCAGTGAGCTTGTCTTTACCATCAGCCTTTTCGCTGAAGCCTTTGATGACCTGCAGTCACAGAGAAAAGAATAGGGGGGTGTCAGCAAAACAGTATTTTTTGCACGGGGCTGCATGCTCCAGACCAAGACAGTAAGGAAGTGAACCTGGATTTATCAGTGGCAGAAGAAGCCAACACACACCTGTAAGTGCTGGGTCAAGGAGGGGGCATTGCTGGACATGGCGCTCAGCTGTCCTCGGGTGAGGAAACAGGAGCAATACCTATTTGAGCTGAGATAACAAGTTCAAACTTTTTGTTTTGCATGCACAACGACCTCGTCGCTTTTTTTAGAACTGGGGATTTTATCATGGTTTTCGGTCGTCCAGGTCTTGCATTTGCTCCCGTGAAAAAAAAATAAACTTATTCTCCCTCGTCCTCCCTTTTTCTTGAGGTGTCATTACTAAGTGGAGAAGACTGGCAGCCCCCTCCTCTGTGACGAAGGAAATTAGGCGCGGAGCAGCTCATTTGCATGGCTGACTTGCTTGTGTGCCGCTGCAACGCTGATGAACGTTTCCGCCTGGAGACAATGCCCAGTCCTCACGAGCAGCTCAAGTAGTGCCCCGCGAGGGCTCCTGCCTCACAAGGCTGTTATGCATCCGAGGAGAGTTGCTCTGCGTGCCAAGGTACACAGCTTGATCAACCTCGGGCTGTCGCTTCGAGGGATTAGTTGCTGAGGTCATGGAGGCCGTTGCTGAACTCATGGCCATGGTCATGCCCCCTAACAAACACGCCCTGCTACAGGTTGCACACATTGGCTTGAATCACCATTTGACTCACAGGCATCCCTCCCCTTGCCCTCTCCTCAAATGTGTGTCCCCAGGCAGCAGGTAGCAACGGTGATCACGCCCCAACCTCCAGCACCCACATTGCTTTTGAGCCCAGCGTCAGTGTTCAGGACCGAGGCACCCAGCCTGGGCAGCTCCTGCAAGAACAAGAACTTCTCCACTCGCAACAAGGTCCCAAGGATGCTTTGTTGCCCTCTGCTGGCTCCTCTGTCCTTTCTGTCAAGCCAGACGCTGACAAGAGAAGCAGCAGTGACAGCAGCAGCACCAACAAGGAAAGGCCCACTACATTGGAAAGGTGTGTTGTGCTGCATCGCGCCCAGCTGTGCCTGGACACATGGTTGTCTGCGCGTGTACATGTGTGTGTGTGTGTGTGTGTGTGTGTGTGTGTGTGTGTGTGTGTGTGTGTGTGTGTGTGTGTGTGCAGGTGTATAGGCATGTGTTTACGTCTGGATTTGTGCATGTACACTGCATGTGTGCCTGTGTGTGCGTGTGCGCGCACATGCGTGTGTGTATGGTGTGTCGTGTGTGTGTATGTGTGCATGTGCATATGTACCTGCTTGTGTGTGTACGCGTGTTGTGCTTGTGTGTTATGTGTGCATATGTGCGCGCGCGCTTGTGTGTCTATGTATGCCCATCAATGTTGTCAACACCAGTGGCTGTGTGTGGAGGGGCTATACACTGCAAGATTTGACCTTGGTCATGGATAAATATCCGCGCTGCGTTGCATGCTTCTTCATGACTTGTGAATCATGAGGTTTTAGATTGAATGTAAAATAGTGGACCCCATTGCGTGGATTACACTTATGCTTATCAAGTGTGCATTTGTGCTGCTTCCTTTGTTTCAGCCTGGTAAGCTGCTGTGCACAATGGCATGTGTACTTGGGGGATTGGGTTCAACCTCATGTTGACTCGCTTGTGCCCTGATGTGCAGTTGATCTTGCTGTTGAATTGTCATGCAACCCTGCTCCTGTACCTGCAGGCTGTCTCAGATTGCTGCCCCCATCATGTTCCAGAATGTTGTGGGGTTTGCAAACTGCATGATAAGCATGGCATACGTGGGAGGCATCGGGGCAGTGGTGGGTATGGATTGGCCGCAGCAGCATTTGCCATCTTGTCAGCAGACACGATCCCTCTTCCTGCCTTGCAATTTTGTGTCTGAGCTACTGTATGCTGCAGCATGCTGCAACTGGCAGTTTTGTCCCATGTATTTCTGGCTTGACAACAATCAGTGCATACAGAACTGAACCGAGTGCCTGTCGCTTTACGCAGGAGCTGTCGGCTTATGTACTGGCGTGTTCTGTGTACAACGTGTCTGGTCTTTCTGTAGCGCTGGTAAGGGAGGCCATTTGCGCTGTGTAGTGCCATTTTTGATTGCTAAACGTTGTGTGGAGCGTTAAGAGTGGACCAAGGCCGTCATTTGCATGCCTCTCTTGGTGGGATCCACTGCGCTGACGATTGATCTTTTCTTTCTTTCCTGCGTGCTGGACGGTGTCCAGTGAAGACTTCTGCGACTTTACCTGCGCCACACAGTGGCCCTTCCTTGGTCTCATGCCCCTCCTTGTGTTGTTCAACTTGGTTTCATGCCCTCAGCTTGGCTTTGAAGGATGGCCTACACAGTCAGTCGAGGTGTCCCCGACTCCTTTCTCAGGCTGCTCAGTGTTGTTAAGCCTTCTTTTCTTATGCCAGGCCCCCTGGCCAATCCATGTGGGGTAGTCCACCTGCACAGCTGATTGAAAGCACCCAATCCTGTTCTTGCAAATGAAGCATTTATTCATAAACACATGGACCCCTGCCATTGCAACGCAGGGACTCAGTACTGGAATGGACACCCTTGCTGGATCGGTGGGTGCCTAGGTTGTCCATTCTCCAGACACGCTGCTATTTTTGGGGTAATCTATTGGGGAGTTGAGAGCCGCTGTGCCTTTGACTGGTTGCCACAAGTTTGTGCTGAAAGCTCCCCTGTTAGGTCTGGACACACAGAATGTGCATGACCTGAGAGCATTTTTTATAGGTGCGCTCTTTCATGGATAGGGTAGCTGAGGAGGACGCTGTCACGCGCGCGGCATTGCATGGTTGAATGGTCCAAGTCAAGTTGGTGTGGTGGGCTTCACATACACGCACACTTGCATTTAGGGCATGCATCATTTTTGAAAGAAAGGATCTCATAGCTCCACTTGCCTTCAAGGGCAGTTTTGCTGAAGAAGAGGTGTGCATGGCTGACTTTCTGTTGGATGACGCCTGTGCATGTTTCCCTTGCGCCCTGCAGGCGTACGGTGCCAAAGAGTACCACAAACTTGGGTCAATCCTGCAAAGAGCAGTGGTGGTGAGTGCATTGGAGCGGTGGTGCCGGTGGTGCAGTGGTGTTAAGTCAAACAGCAGTGATCATTTGGCTGAGAGCAGTGGCAATGAGTCAAATGGTAGCGAGTCAAATGGAAAAGAGCAGTGGCAGTGTGTCAAATGGAACAGTGCTGTGGCAGTGAGTCAAATGGCAAGAAAGCACTGGGATTGCCATCTTTATACCACAGGCACATTGGATGCATAAATGCGCGCGCTTATGTAAGCTCATTTGGAGTGAATGTCTACAACTTTCTTTACAAGTCTCAGGCCCATTCACATGGTGCCTTTTTAAACAACAACCTGCGCCAGCAGCAGCATTGAATGTGTCGATCCATTTGCTACACCATGCATCAAGCTTAAGCCAAGAAGCAAGGGGACACCATTCCTTGTCCAAATGTTCTTAGCAGTGCGGAGATATGCATCATGCCCCATAAATATGCTTGTCTGCAGGTTTGCTGGGCGGCCTGTGTACCATTGGCTGCTGCATGGCTGAATTCAGAGCCCTTGCTGCTAATGCTTGGGCAAAAACCAGAGATCGCAAAATTAGGCGCAAGGTGTGTGCAAGTGTTCACCTGCTCGTATACCTGCCTGCATCTACCTGCCTGCTGTTTGACTAGACTTTGCTGGGGAGGTATGGAGGGTATTGCACTACTTATCCAGGGTCCTCGATTCCTTTGCATCCTTGCCGTAGCTAAGAAAGGATGATGATGATGATAATGTGTGTGGGGGGAGGGGGGGGGGGAAGGACATAGGTGGTGCATGTATGGGGTTGGAATCAAACAGGAACATTGTTTGTTTTATCCGATACCAGATTGCTTTAGGTATGGAAATATTCTCATGCTCTTTCCCTGCAAGCTTGATTCAAAAATCGCGTTTCCTTTCCCTGTGTGTCGACTACATTTTTGCCTCACATTCTTACACGCTGTGCCCTCCTCAGGTTTCTCATCGTATGGACGCCTTGCTTGTTTTTGAACGTCGTGACCGAGTGTTTTCGTAGATTCTTGCAGGTGAGTACACAGTGTTCTGTCTCCTCATCGTACAGATGATTCAGGGTTTGGCGGCGGCAGCATGCCTCTCGTTGCATCAGACCTTCACAAGTAACTGTTGTTTGCGTAGTCTGACAACAACATCAAAATTAATTGCTTGCCTTTCTTTGTTACCCAAGCAGTGCTTGCGCTGTTTGTGTGTTTGGAGGTAACCAAGGCCCTTAGGTCAAGGCCATTCTCGAGCACTCCTGCTACAAATGTGGCGTGCTCAACTTCCAAGGTCCCTGAAGTTTAGGTGTACAAGCTGCTGGCGACAATTCCAGGATCAGGCTCGTAGCTTGACGCAATCAGGCAGGCGTGCATGCCTGCACATGCATCATTTTAAATGTAGGTGCCCTGGTTCCTATGTATGGAAAAAGCGCTGCTCATCAACTGGCGCTCACTTGTGTGCATGCAGGCCCAGAGTGTTGTCAAGCCTCTGGCTGTGACGGGCGCCATCAGTGTCGCATTGGCGCCCTCGTGGTAGGTGCTGTTGCCTGCTTGTACAAAATCCCAACTGCTCTCGTAACAGCTCTAGTGGTTTCAAGAGGTTCACAAGGCCATGTCAGCCAGAGCACCCCCTAGCAGGGCTTGTGGCACAGGTGGTCCACATGCCCGATGCAGGGTTTGTTCCCAGCTGTCCTGCTGTCTGCTTATTGGAAGTGTGCTTTCCAATGCACCATCGCATCCCTGTCAGGCAAAAAGCAAAGACAAGCGTTTCCTTGCACACAGGATGTGCGCGGAATGAGCACATGTCTCTGCACAAGCAGATCCACATTTTGATCTTGGAGCCTTTCATTCATATGTCCGCATCACCTAAGCACCCCCACAGATGATGCAATACAAGCAGGCCTCCTTGAGAAGAAACAAAATATGATCGTGCAGCCTTTCATCCGTGTCCGCACCGGAAAATTTGGTCACCTTTGAATGTGTAGTGAAGACAGAACAAAGCACAGTGCACAGTGACCTGTGATCTGGAGCACAGGTCCGAGTACACAAACTGTGCAGGCTTTGCAAGCGCACAGCAAGGCTGCAGCAAGAAGAGCCTTGTTCATTTCGGCAAACTCAGGCATAGAAAGCAAGGTCATAGCCATAATTTATGCGCGTTCCCGTCTCAGGAATGGGCCTTTATGTTAACAACAGACTGTACCTTGGGCGCTCTTCTCACATGCGCCTTCGCTTTATGGCATTCGATCTATGTTCGTGACCCTACTCTGCTACACAAAACAGGACAGCTGGGCTGAGACCATTGCGATGCCTTCCACCTGCAGGTACTACTTATTCATGACTGTGTGGGGGCTGGGATTGGATGGGTCTGCATTTGCTTTCATCGCTTCACAGGTGGGCAGCAAGCGCTTGTGCACATGGCCTCTCTTCCTGCTGTTCTATTTCTGCACTCACGTCCCCAGACCGCGTTCTCTCGATCCTTGTGTACCACACTTGCACAGTGGCCATGCTCACCTTCTTTGTTCATTCCCATCTAAACACACATCTGCATTCCTCAGACTGCCTAACCTCAGGCCCTCTTGTACACTGGGCCATGTGTTGTGAGGGCGGAGCCTGATGCTGGCACACAGTCCATGCTCTTAGCAAAGCCGTAATTCCAAATGCACCATCCTCACTCTGGCTCCTCCTCACCCCACATACCCCATCAGGTGACCACGCTCATCATGCTGTTTGGCTACGTGGCATGGCGCACAAAAAAGTTGGAGGGGAAGCCCGAGCAAGCCTGGGTGGGCTTCGATCTGAAGGCTGCCTTTACAGGCTGGGGCGAGTACTTGCAATACGGCGTCCCAGCCGCGGTCATGATCTGCCTTGAGTGGTGGTGAGTGGGGCGCTTGGAGGTCATTAGCTGAAGCCGAACACTGGAAAGGAGTTTGGTTTTAATTAATCACCCCGAGAGTTGCAGTCCGGTGCTTCCATCACGCACGTGCTCTGCCTGGTGCTGTTTGCTCCAGTGGCATCCTGCTTGCACATCCCAGCAACCGGCAAGTTCATGTGCACAGGGTGCTGCTGCTGCTGCTGCTGCTGCTGCTGCTGCTCTTCAGTGAGCCCACAGTCATATGCATATGAGATGTGTCGCAGCGCTTTTTCTCTTTTAGTGTCGTCCCTCCGGTCATTCTCACGAAAAGCATCTGTTGGGGTATACAGCTCGGCCTGGACCGCGCAACGCAACACACCGTGGTGGTGAGTCCTCCCATGTCATCTCACTCAAACCCTTGCCCCCAACCGCACCCCTTGCTCCTACAGGGTCTTTGAGGCTGTCGTCATCATGTCAGGTGCGTCTCGTCCGCTGCCCCCCTCTTGTTGCACAAACATGCCAGCGTGTTGTGCAAACTTCCCTGTGGCATGGAGCTTTGGCGAACGCTCCGGCTGAGCGGAGCTTGGTCTACTCCAGGGTCATTGTCGTGCGCCTGACAAGCAGCAGCATGAGGAGTGCAGAGGTGGTGATGTAAAGTGGTGAATGTGTAGCTGACGCGCCCTGAGGGAGTGAGTTCTCATAGAGGGTGAAAAGAAGGAGGGTGAAAGGATTCTTCTCTCCATGAAGAAAGTTGGGGAATGCGCTGCGCAACAGCGCTGCTCATGCCACTGTGTGCTGCGCAAGGTTGCAGGTAACAGAAGCCAAAAAATAAGCCACTTGTCTAAAAGAATTGAATGCTAGCCAGTTGGACAAGCATGCCCTCTGTGGCTGAGGCGCACCACACCCTCTGTTTGCCAGAGGTGCGCCGCACGAAACCCGTCTAGTGCCCCAAAGTCTGTGCCTCCTCTGCAATTAATTTACAACCTATCCCCCTCCCAGGGCCAATGGTCACCAAGACCTCCTGCTGCTACTTGGCTCCGCAGAGGTCATTGAGAAGAGTCAAGGGAGACGCTGGAGTGTGTAATTGCTGCTGCTCATGGGTGTGCCTGGGCCCTTTGGTCTTTGCTCGCAGGCTGGATGCCGGACGCAGGGACGTGCCTCGCTTGCATGGGCATCCTGGTCAACATTAACGCCTGGTGCTACATGTGAGTACTGCCCTCTGGGCATTGTTCGGTAGCTGGAAGTGAATGTGTTGGCTCACTGTTGCGGAGCAGCATGGGCATCCTGGTCAACATTAATGCCTGGTGCTACATGTGAGTACTGCCCTCTGGGCATTGTTCGGTAGCTGTGGAGGTGAACGTGTTGGCTCACTGTTGCGGAGCAGCATGGGTGGATGTGCTTTTGAGTGTTACGCCTGTCTAGCAGAGTTTGGTGACCGGAGGTGAGAGTATTTGTTCGCTGTCGTGCGTTAGCATTGGAGGATGTGCTTTGAGGGATACCTGGCATTGTAAGATAATTGGAGCTGAATGGCTTTGTTCGCTGCCACGCATCAGCATGGGTGATGCGTTTTGGGTAAATGGAGGTGAATGTTCTCTGCCACGCATCAGCATAACTTTGAAGGCTCGGAAGACAGGCAGTTCCTGCTCTAAACCGAATGAAGGATGAAGAAAGTGCTGCCAAAATTTTCCTCCCTAAGGACACATGAGTTGTGTGGTAAACAGCCATGACTAAGACTCGTGAATGCATAAGATGCAATGCTGATGTGATGACACAGCAGACAGAATATGCTGTGTTGCACACACGTCTCCCTTGCTGATTTCTTTGGGGCATTGCTTTGAGGCAATTTGGCCTGAGTGCTTGATGATGACAGTGTCCGTGCATCGGCACGAAACTGAGCAGCCCTGCCCCCTGGATGCCTGAATGCTACCTTGTGCAGATTGCGAGCTACCTCATGTCTGAAGTTACGGACAGTGGCTGCTCAAACAGGACGTCCGTGCAAGCGCATTACAGCCTGCAAAGTGAATAGCCCTTGAAGCCCAAATCGCGCTTGACGCGCAGCCCCACCGTGTGCTGTTATTGCTCTATGGGCTTGCAGGCTGCCCCTGGGCCTGGCGGCAGGCGTGAACACGTTAGTGGCAAACGCACTGGGTGCGGGCAGCGCCGTGAACGCCTCGCGTGTATTCAACACGGGCGTGAGGGCTGGCGCAGGGCTGCAATTCCTGATTGCAGCAACCGCCATTATAGCAGGGCCTGCCCTCATTCGGCTGCTCTGCCAAGGTGCGCATGCAAAGATTTGTGTGGGTGTGGGTGTGGGTGTGGGTGTGTTTGTTTAGGCGCGCGCAGGTGTGGGGGGCTGGCTGCTGAGCTTGTGAACTTGTTTTCCAAGCTCATGGTTTGGCGGGGCCTGGCCTCGTTCGGCTGTTGTGTCGAGGTGCACGCCAGGATGTGGGTGTATCTGAGTGCACATGCGCCTGTTTGACTAGGCTTGTGCCAGGGTATGGAGCCGTCAAGGTGCGCATACCAGGGTGTGGTCTTATCTGAGTGCGCGCGTGGGTATGTCAAGGCATGTGCCAAATTTCAGGTCTGTCAAGGTGCGCGCCAGGGTGTGGGGCTGGCAGCAGTGTTCATTTGCCGAACTGTCGCGCAATGCTGTATAGCCCCGCTTGTGCTTGCTGCTGCTGTGCTCAGTGGCGCCTGTCCAGTAAGCTATGTTTCCATGCCGCTTTACGTATGATCAGTGGTGTAATTTCTAGATCATCAGATTCAAAGACCTACTGTGCATAGAGAGTGATCGTTGGCTCTAAATGCTGGCAGGGTGTAATGCCTCACGGGTGGCAGCTGGTCACAGCCCTACAACACCATTCCCTGTAAAAAGCAATGCATTTGTTTGGGCTGGTTGAGCTTGTTTTGTTCATGCCTTGCACCTGTTTGCCTTTTTTCTGTGCACGTGCGTGTATGTGTTATGTTTGTGGGGTGTGTGTGTGTGTGTGTGTGTGTGTGTGTGTGTGTGTGTGTGTGCGCTCTTACACCGACTGATTGCAGGCATCAAAGAGCACATGGCTTCTCTATCCTGCACCACGCGCCGTCACCAAACGCGCATGTCACACACATACACACAAACACACTCCCTCTCTCTGCTCTTTTCACCGTCCATGCATAGACCCTGCTGTGCGAGCCATGGCCTCCGCGGCCCTGCCCGTGCTCGCGTGTGTCATGGTGTTGGATGGCATGAACGCTGTGGTGGCTGGCGTACTACGCGGTGCTGGGCGGCAGCGCCTGGGCGCCATCGTCAACGGCGCAGCTTGCGCGCTCGCAATCCCTGCTGCGTGGATGCTGGCGTTCAAGTTCAAGCTGGGGGTGCCGGGTGCATGGATGGGCGTGGGCGCAGGGTGAGTGGGCATGGCGTTGAGTTCAAGCAGGGGTTACCAGGTGCATGGTTAGTTGGTGGGAGGCCTGGGGCATGGAGGGGTGTGAGGGCATTAGTGGATATGGGTGGAGCGTTTGTGGGCTGAGGGCATGGAGGGGTGTGGGCTCAGGGTGAGTCAGCTGTGGGACGGAGGGATGTGGGGGCATGGTTGGTGTGCGTGCATGCGTGGGGGGGCATTACTGGATTTGGTGGCATGGTGAGTGGGCTTGGGGTGACTAGCATGTGTGTTAATTGCGCCAGTATAACTGCATGCTGGCATGTGAGACTGCTGCGGCCCTGAGCACCCTGGAAAGACCACCGATTATGTCTTTAGGTTGTTGGTATGCATGCTAACTTTGCGTGCCTCTATGCCACCGTTGCTGCTGCTGCTGCAACACTCCCTCAGCAATTCAACCTGATCTAGAAGCTCCTCCCATGCTGCTATATAATCCACGACGGCTCTGCTACAGAAATGGGTGTGTTCGGACCTGGTGGACAAGATGTTGGCACCCCCTGTGCTGAGCTTCTCAGTGTTCATTGCTGCCATTTGCCCTTGCTTGTAGGGCTGCCATGCAGCTGGGCGTGCTGCTGACCATCTTGCTGAAGGCCAAGGGGGGCAAATCCAAGCCCTCCTCAGAGGGGCTGTCTGACGCAGACCTGGGCAACAGCAGCTCTGATGGCTCCGATGGTGAGAGTGTTGACAATCACTTAGGGCCAGGTGGGTGGGGTGGCTGCTGTGGCTTAGTTGATGCAGGTAGGCATGGGTGCTGTTGGTGGTGCAGTGTGGTTGAGGATGACACAGGTGACACCCAGGTGCGGGTGACACCTGTGGTGCAGCATGGGTTGGAAGGGTTGCGCCTGATGGTGTGGCACGGGTTTTGAGGAAACTGTTGAGAGTGTGTTTTGGATTGAGGACAGGTGGCTGTCGTTTGGCAGTGTGGATGGGTGGGTGGGAGTTATGTTGATGGTGCGGGGATTGCAGCATACAACCAAAGGCTTGGTGTTGCTTGAAATCAAGTGTTTAATGAGAGCACTGTTCCAAAGTTTTGGAGGGGCACCTGGGTGCCTGTTTGCCATGATGGCTTCCCAGAAGCTCCAGGGTGAGACGGCCTCTAGCATTAAGGTTCCGCAGATGCTGCTTTGCCATACATGCTGAATCCTATCATGGAGGTAAGGCGTGTCGGTTGTCCCGAGCTCCATGCTCCTTGCCAGCAAGCTCTTATACTTTGCTTGCATGGGGTCATGCTCAGTTGTGCTGTGCGAAGCAAGGACCTTGGCAGCCTGCGAGCTGTCTGCATCTCATTCTTCTTATGCGCTTGCAAACCTCGTGTACTGAGCACATGCATGGGCTGAGATTCTTGTTCAGAGATGTTTGGCTTTCATCTGGAGCTCGCAGAGCAAAAGGGAATGTGCCCTTGCCAATGTCCCCCTGGGACCTCAACCGCCATCTATGTGCCTCTGTTCACCCACCTACCAACCTACGGATTCGGTCCTTTGTTTCCTTTGATGATGCAATATCTGCAGAGAAACCAGGAGCGCTGCCCCCTCGGGAGCCAAAACGTGCAGCCTGGGATTGGGACTGGGATGCAGGTAAATAGATGGTTGCATGCTTGCCGCTTTCTCCTGCTTCCACAACAGTTCACAGGGAGTTGCTTGGGGTTGGCTGGAAACCCTATTTTCTTGTTGGCCTGTTCTGTTCAAAAAGGATGTTTTTTTGGGTGGCTGTCCCATGTGCTTGATTAAATACTGGTGGCCCAGCTTTTCAGCGTATGTATGGATGAGCACGCTAGCGTCCACTCAGGATGCATGGAACACACACACACACACACACACACACACACACACACACACACACGCAAGTATGCGTGCACGCGCGTGTACCTCCGCTCAAAAGCATGTTATTCTTAAGCACTTCCTCACACTGATTTGCTTGCCTGCAGAGGCAGCACGCGTCCGCAAGAATCTAGCTGCGTGTTAACAGGAGGGGCCCCCTACTTTGGCAGCCACCTCACATCCCTCAATTTAGGTGCAGCGGTGGTCGGTGTGCCTCATTCATTTGTCTGTCCATGGAATTGATTTGTGGGCCTCTGTGTACAGCATGGTGGTCGTCCCTCGCTGTTGCCTTGCTTCTGAGCTCATGCCGAGTGCTCCTTTGATCTCTGGAGCCTTGCTGGTGAATAGAGCAGCCGGGGTGCTCTCCTCAAAAGCCATGTTTCGGATGCGTTCTGTTTGTCTGTGTGCATATGTGTCAGTTTGTCCAAAAGATGCATCATTTCATGCGAAGGGAAAGGCTGCGACACTATTTATTTCATGCAATGAACGTGCTTGGGGCCGAATGTTTGAAGACGGGGCTTTATGTGAGGAAGGTTGTATATACCCAGTGTACTGAGGGAAGGAGCGGGGTGCCAGTCCTTCCACAGATACTCTTCACTGAACTCATAAATGGTGTTTGACAGAGGACTTCTGCAATGGTCCTTGTCGCATCCTGGATTCATTGTTTGGAAAGAGTTTCATTCATAAAACTGTGCACGCTTTTTCCATGACCTGTTCGTGAACTTGTGCAATGTTGTTCCAAGTTGTGAGTAGGGTAGTTTGCTTTTTGCAAAGAGCAAATTTGTCGTGCTTAGTGTACGTACTTCGTACTTTCCCAAGACCGTTCCTATTCTTTCCGGGATTTTGGCATTGCAAGTGCTGATTGTTGCCTGGTGTGTTATCAGGTGCTTGCTGTCACCCTGAACTGAGGGCTGCCCCTCAAAGCTGTGCCCTTGTGTTTCGTGTTACAAGGTTTACAAAGATAAGGCCTTCAGTCAAGAAGTGCGACTGCAAGCCTGCTCGGTAAAGGCAATCAATTCATGAAGGAAGTAAGGAAGTTTGTTGTTGTTCTGGTTCAAAAAAGCAGACACATCATGAGATTCTGCCTGTGAGAACAAGGGAGCATATTTCCTTCGGAGAGAGACCACCTGGGGATGTGTGCAAGGAAAGAGGACATGTTGTTCATCCCGGACTTCATCATCAGCCTCACAAAGGTTACAGTTTGGGGAAGAGCTGTGATTCCAAGTTGCTGTCTCATAGCGAAGGGTGTAAATGCAGAATATAAAGCTAGCTACGCTGCGAATGACACCATGGGGGAGGTCAAGGAGCATGTATTTGGGGAGACTATAAGGAGAATGCATAACCAAGGCCCTTTTGGTAGGAGCGCACCACAGGTTATAGGTCAAGTGTTTACTGTAGCGCTCTCTTGGGTGTGTGTTGGAAAAAGGCCCCCAATATTGTAGATGCCTGGTCCTGAGATCTACAACCAAACGACAGATCAATGGGCTCACAGTTCAGCAGCTTTTGTTTAAAGATATGGGAGGGTGCCAAATCATCCATGGCTGACAGAGTATGGGAAGAACAACAATCATCAGATCTCAAGCTCAGCCGCATGTCAGCTTGCAACTTCTTTTTCATTGTGGAGCTGTTGCATCGGCCAGAGAATTGTAAAAACGCATTGCTGCTCGGAACCAGTTGAATTGTAAGGGCTCCAGACCACATTCTCGCATGATGCACCAAGATGGAGTAGTGTCCCTGACCCCCAGAGTTATTTTCAGCATTGTTAGCAGTCACTTCTGTATGGGATTGTTTATCTCTTCGCCTTGCCGCAGGTAAGGGGTAGCCCAGATCTGACTTGCATACATGCTAGCGGGAATTGCATACGTCTTGAGGAGCCAAATCTGGGTGTGTAATCTGTTGGTAAGGTCGTGCTCCTGAACAAACTTTTTGACTTGGAAAGTACCAGCTGTGAAAGGTCGGAACGCTGCATCAGCCGCAACATCCAAATTGTTTTGTCACACACCATGCCAAGAGGTTTGAAAGTATCTGTGTATGGGAGCAGTGTACCATCAAAGTACAGTGGGGGCAGATTGTCAGACCTGGAGTTGAAACACACCACTTGAGGTTTCAGTGTGTTGACAGTCAGTGAGTTCCTTTCAGCATAAGCTCTCAATTTGTTTAGCATGGTCTGCACGTTGGTATGGTCATTGGACATGAGAGAGAGGTCATCAGCGAACAGTGAGTGGGTCACCATGAAATTGGGAATACCGGTGAGCGCACCCTGCACCCCTTCAGCCAGACAATGTCGTTCAAGTAAATTGAAAACAGCAGGGGGGGGAGAGGGCACCCTTGTTTGACCCCAAATGATGGCTGCACATTTGCTCTCTTGGCCCATCCAGCAGCGTGTACTCATCCTCATGGTGTAAGTCTTTCAGGATAGACACAATGCGGTGTGGCACCTGACAGTTTTGTAAATGTTCCCACAGCTTGCTCCTTGGGATGGAGTCATATGCTTGCTTGAAGTCAATGAAAGCAGTGTACAATCGTGATGACCCCCCTTGTACTTTCTGAGCCGCACCTTGCAAGTGCTGCAGGATGAACAGGGGTTGCAGTGTACTGCGGCCGGGGTAGAAACCAAACTGTGTGTCTGGAATTTTATTGTGTTGGCTACACCAGTCTTGAATCATGGAGCGCAGCAGGTTGGCATACAGTCTGTATAGCGTGCCACTCACTGCAATCATCCTGTAATTCCCTGGATCTGTCACTGGGCCCTTGTTGTGAATTGGAAGTTCAGCTTGGCCTCTTTCCAAGACCTGGGGATGTGGGCTTTTGTGGTGAACAGCTTGAACATTGCAGCGATGTAGGGGGCCAGTACATTGACATTCTTCCATCCCCTACCACTTCTGTCATGTATACTATACTAGGTAGTACCCGGTATATGTTGGGCCAACAAGCTTGTTACCACCAGGCGTGCTATTGAAAACAAGAATACTTCTTGCAGCCAGGTTATGGAGCCGGGTGCTTCCAATAACCCTCCAGATCCCCATTAGGATATTCTTTTTGTAGTCTTCGTGGTGGAGGTTTTGAGCCAATGTGTCTCCTTTTCCTTAATTGATGTAGGGAGAGTTTCCTCTGCCTACGTAGTTTTTTCTTTTCTTTTCTTTTCTTTTCTACCACGATTTATGGGTACTCGTTTGAAAGCACGTTTCATGAAGTGTTTCGTGTTACAGGTGCACCGCATGGTCGGAATGAACTTCCGCTCTATGATTATTAGAAAGGGCTAAGCCCCTTCAGCAACAGGCCTTGTGCGTCTGACGCAAACAAACACATATTTTTGGGAAGAAAAGACTCGCATGCAAAAGCATGCATCAGTCTTTGGTTTCAGCTAGCGGTGGGGGTGCCGATTTGACGACCCAGTGCTCCTGGTCCTCGCACACTCTCAGTACACTGGTGACAACTGTTACAACGGAGGTTGAACTTCAGCCAGGGTCGAACAGCTGATTGGCTTGTGGCTGCCAGCCAGAAGTGAATTCAAAATCTTATACGCACACGAAAAAGAAAGTTTGTGTTCTGCTGATGAAAGACATAGAAAATAGATTGTTTTGGCTTGATGCCTCAGAAAGAAAGCTTATGCCTCAGAGAAATCCTGAAAGATAAGTCCAAATAACACATTACATTCACGTAAAGCCACCAAGCTGGCTTTGAAGCTTCATGAAAATTCTGTCCAGTGCACTTATAAACTTATTAGCTCCAAACGCGCTCTTGAGAACACTTCTCTCAACTCTCACCATCGAGGTCAGGCACGGGGTACTGCTAGTAACCCCCCTGATCCCCATTGATAGTGATCCCCATTGATTTTCTTTTTCTCTTGGTGAAGGGGATACACGGTGCCTCGGCCCTAGGAACCGTTTCCTTAATTAATGTGGGGTAATTTTGCTGCGTAATTTTTCTTTTCTTATGTTCACGGCACAAGGAGCAAGCTTGCTCACCAGTGCTACCTGAAGAACTTTGCTTCATCTTTCATTTGCTTGCAAGGGCTCCCATCACAAACAAAATTGCCATCCTGCCAACAGCTGATAAGGGATAGGGATAGGATTATATAGCTGTACCTGCCTACAAAGGCAGCTTAGCTGAAGCAAAAAGATGCCTTTAACCAGACTAACTTGTGTTAATGTCAACTGAAAGCCTTGAGCTGAGCTCAGAATTGTCAACTGTAAGAATCACACTCACTGTCACTCTACATGAAACAAGCATGCAAAGTCACGCACAAAAACTCCATAAGGTTGTTGTGTCGGGAAAACATTCTTTTGTGTTTCCACAATAACTCCTTGAAGCGCAGAAAGTTTGAGAACAGCATCACCCTAAAAAATGGTCCAAGAGGCCATGACAAATGTGTTCATGATATGCTTTGTACTTCAGTCCTCAGCATCAACAGCTGATAAGACTCTTAACGCTATGGTTGTGAAGCCGGGACCTGCTCTCATTACGCACAACTTGCAAAGCCGGATCCAGAAAAGGGCACCAAGGCAGGGGACTCAGGAACGAGCAAGGAACGACAAACCAAGCTCCAAGAACATTAAGCCTACCTGAGCCTACTCTAATTTTTTCTGGGAGCTGCAGACTCACCTTCTCCCCACAGCCCTTGGATAGGATAAGATAGGGTTACATAGCTGTACCTGACTACAAGGGCAGCTTAACTGAAGCAAACCGTGCCTGTAACCAAACCAGTCCAATCTAAAACAATAGCCCTTGCAACCTGGACCTCAGGTCAGCAGGAAATTCCTGGAAACAGCAGCCCCTGTTCTCACAGCCTGCTGAAAATATGCACTTCTGCGCAACCTGCAAGGTTTAATTTATGTTGGCTCTCGACTGACATGTCCGGTGGTTGATTGAGGACCAAAATAATGCAATCAGTCAAAATTTGTGATTATCTGGGACTAACTAGGCAAAAGCTAAACCACTAGTAGTTACATTGAGCTGCCATGCCATCCAGATCGACGACTATTATTAAAACCAGATATGCTCCTCGCCTACAGGAGGCTTTGAGGGAGGGGGGGTGCGCGCGGCGGTGTAGAGCAAGTGAAATAGAACCTTCTCCCACTTTCCACTGCCAGGGATGACTTTGTGATAGTTAATATAACAACTGGTTGGTCAAGTGATATGTGCTCTGAGGTTGATGATCTGTGTGTAACGCTGATCATGCATGACATTTCTTTCATGCACGCTGCCGTTTTGGCTGGCAAAAATTCCATGTTCCGTTTGTTGTGTGTGTGCGCGTGCATGCGTGTGTATGTGTATGTGTGTGTGTGCGTGCATGCGCCGTCTGGGCCACGTTTGCACAGCAAGGGGATACAGGAGGTTACGGGTGCGGGAATGGGCGTGGGTATGGGGCCTGAGCATGGGCGGCACAGGTGTGAGAAGGAAGCAGCTCCCAAGGCATGAGGAAGGAAGAAGGTTTATGTAGGCACTAAGAGCTCCTGACATCAATCAAGGAAATGGACTCCTCAGAGCCTTATCAATGTCCTCTTTGCCATACTGACATTGTTTAAAGTTTAGAATTGTACTTCATCAGGAGCGCTCTCTTGTTCAGTTTGACAAGTGAAATTAGGAGTAGCAGTTATTATGCATTCCAACCCCATGCTTAAAATTGTGCATGTGCATACACATGTGTGCATCATCGTATGTTATTGCACGCCAGATAATTGCGTTGAAAATTTATAATGCGAGCCCAATTGAAATTTCATGCATGCATGCACCTGTGTCTGAGCAGTGGTGTGGTCCTACCTTCGTTATGTGTCGTTGCTCAAAGGATGCAGGCCAGGCCCTGCTTTCCTCTATATATGGGGCAGGCGGTCCCATACAATCGGGAGGGTTCTTGATTAATATCTAGATGACATAGAAAATTTCATACTAGAAAAATGACAAGTTTAGAGCCTTCTGTGCCATTGGATGTGTAAGTATTTCCAATGCAGGAGGTCATATGTTGCATGCTGCCAGTACTGGCCTGAAGGGTTACCCTGATACCTAAGCTTGAGGGAATAGCATCTCATCATCATCATCATTATCACCGTCATCATCAGCAGCAGCAGCAACAGCATTGTCCTGTGATGAGAGTTTCTCCTGGTTTTATGCGGGTGCTACTTGCAACTTGATGAGGCTGCTCCTCCCGCATAAACAATGAAAAGTGCTCTTCAGTCTTAAATGTTATGATTCATAAGTTATGAGTATGTGAATCCACAAAGTGCATCCATCAAAGCCATTTGGAGCAAGGGTGGGGGATCTCTTTCCCTGCTTTGTTCTGCTGCGCAGTATACCAGCACTGGCAAAAGCAATGATGGCATAGAACGGTGTTCAGGGGGTTCAGCGCGCATGCTGTGCAACTATGGTGCGCATGTGTGCATGCATGTGTGTGTGCATATGTGTGTGTATGCATGTGTGTGTGTGTGTGTGTGTGTGTGTGTGTGTGTGTGTGTGTGTGTGTGTGTGTGTGTGTGTGTGTGTGTGTGTGTGTGTGTGTGTGTGTGTGTGTGTGTGTGTAATGAAAAGCATGCGTCATTTTATTTTTGTACATGCTCTTCCAGTTCTAGCTTTTTCTCAGCGAACGGTGACTTTTTCGCACGGCACAAGGAGGATCAATTTCAATCTCTATATTACATTTATCAAAGAACAACATTGGACGAACAAAGAAAACCATGCCGTGAGGTGGAGAGAAGAAGACCAAAATTTGGGAGGAGGCCATGGACTACTTGAAGAGTGAGTGGAAGAAATGCATGGTCAGCATCTTGTGTCATATGAGGCTGCAGTTGAAAGCATTGACGAGTCTCAGAAGATACATGGTTTTGCTTTAAAAGGACCACATTTGTCTCTAGGGACGCCCGAAGTAGCCCAGACACACAGTAGCGAGCTTATAAACCATAGTATATAAATCCTGATGGATTGCAGCTGCATGTACACTGCGTTCGCACGCACGTGCGCGCACACCCACCCACCCACCCACACACACACACACACACACACACACACACACACACACACACACACACACACACACACACATACACACACACCATACACGCATGCACACACACGCGCGCACACATACACGCACACAACATACACACGCGCACATGTGTGTGCATGTGCACATACACAAAAGTATGAATGCATGTAAGGACGCACTCGGAAGCGCATGCTCGGGGCATCCACGTTGTGCACATGCTCATAGAGGACCATTTTCAAATACCAGCATGAATGGACTGGCACACTGTGACCTCAAAACTCTCACGGGCACTGCATCCTTGCAGGTCTTCTCTATTACCGATGGGGCAAGTTGGGAAAGGAGCAGAAGGAGCCCCCTGCAGCTGCTGCGCCCAAGGCGAGGCCTAACGGGCGTGTTGCCGGCAAGAAAAGCACGAGCAAGGACAGTGCAGGCAAGCAGCAGAAGCAGGAGGAGCCCCCCCCAACCCCAAGCCCAGTGTCAAATGCAGCAGAACCTACGCAGCAGCCTAAGGGAGGGAGTGAAGACAAGGGCAAGAAGGGGGGAAAGGATGCAGATAGGAAGGGCAAGGAGGAGCAGGCTGCCAAGGAGGAGGAACAGGAAGCTCAAAAGGGAGACAGCAAAGGCAAGGGCAGGCACGCCCTCGTCCTCAAGGCTCTAAGTGAGTGTGCAATTTGGATCCTGCTTGTGCCTTCATTTCTTTTCCCTGGCTCACTTTAAGGAGTCTCGTGCCTGTTGTTTGTCTTTTCCTTCTTGCTCGTGAGCACACACGCAAGATAATTGCACTGTGTTGCCTATATATATATATATATATATATATATATATATATATATATATATATATACATATATATACATATGTATATGGCATGGTATATGTGTGCCTTGGCTGGGCATGACAGCCCACGAGGGGGCTGCAGTCACGTGCCCAGCCAGCCCATGTGGTGCCCCACCCTGAGTTTCTACAAATTGTGGGCTACAATACCCATGCTTGCTTCACTGTATCCACATCTGTCTGCCTCTGACCTGCCCACTCCTCATGCTGGCACGGTGCTTGTTCGTCGGCCTCGCTTCATTGAACCAACTCTCTGGTGCTTGTCAAGTGAGGTCCCATGGGAGGGGATCCTGCTGGCTGGGTTCTGTCCCCAACGAGGCCCTGTCAAGCTCTGTTTACTCTTGGGGGATGCTCCTGCATATGCTCCCAGCCTGCACCGGAAATCAGGACGCCCCCAAATGAATGAGAGCTCCCGGAGAAGCTTGGACACCCCTGCAGGAATGAAAGCTAGAATGACGATGATGAGTACTCATGGACGCTCCTGCACATGCTCCCAGCCTGCGCCAAACATCAGGACAGCCCTATATGGATGAAATTTCATTTATGAATAAGCATGGACACTCCTGCAAATGCTCCCAGCATGCGCCAAATATCAGCGCGATGGACACCCATTTCAGCGATGCTGTCCTTCTAGGCGCATACAGACTCTTTGCTGTCCCACCTCTGCCCCCTTGCCAACAGACTGCCTCCTCAACCACCACAGAGGCCCTTGCCCCGCACCATCCTTGCCTTCAATCATTCTTGCCTTGCACCATCCACAAAGGCCATGGCCCTTGCCTTGCCACATCCTTGCTACATCCACAAAGGCTCTTGCCCCTGGTCTGGCCACATCCACAAAGGTCCTTGCCCTTTCCTAGCAACATCCTTGCCTTGCAACATTCACAAAGGCTATGGCCCTCGCCTGCAGACTTCCTTTTCAACATCCACAAAGTGGTGCACCAGATCAGCGTGTCCTACGTCCTGCTGCGGTTCCTGGTCGTGAGCTTGTGGCCCCCCAACAACCAACAGGATGTCATCACTTTCCAGGACTTCCGCACTGAATGGTTGGAGGAGGTGAGCCCTAGGGGAGTGAGTGGGCCGGGTGGGGAGTCTCTCCCAAATTGGCAGGAATGGCATTGAGGCAGCAGTGACGAGGTCCTCTGCCCAGCAGACCGGTCAGCACAGGAAAAAGGGCAGAGGAGATATTTTTGGTGGACTCTGTTGCAGTGGCAGTGCCCGTGCTCTGTGCCTGCAGCAGCTTTTTGAGATCCAGCAAGGACGTACCTGCAAGTTTGCACACGCAGGCACTTGAAAGCACACAGGTACTGTGTGTGCGCACATACACGTAAACATGGGCACGCACACATGCACGCACGCGCACACACCAGACACGCACACACACACACACACACGCACAAGCACGCACGCACAAGCACGCACACTAGCACGCATGCCATGTCTTTTGCAGAGGCGCGTGTCCCAGCTCCATGTTGTTAACGAGAAGTGGGCCAAGGTGTTTGAGCTGGTATGGCCTGCCAATTACCTGCCTGAGGGTGCCGAAGGTCCATCACCCAAACCAACGGACACTTACATGTAAGTGGTGCTTGCCCTTCTTTGCTGTTCCCTCCCTGCTATGTTGCCCTCAAGGAAATGATGAAGAAACAAGGAACTGCGGCAGCTGAATCCTGATTGTGCAGTTAAAGGTGACCAGTTGTAGAAGCATGAACTGTGTTGAACTAGAACACTCGATCTGCTGCAACAGTTCCATCATTTTGAGGACCATGACCACGTTGCAATGGTGTAGGAAAGAAGTGCATGATCTTGGAACTTGGCATTCACGTACAAATCAGCCTTGATTTGGTGACACTTCAAGAGCATCTGCAAGCTCCTTCACCACAAAAACATGTTTGGCTGTGTTATGTGCTTGAACAGATCTGTGAGTTGGTAAAGACAGGATGTATGCAGCGAGTCGCTCTTGCTGCCCAGAATTAGCAGTGTGCATGGTGGTATTGTGTGCAGGCAAGCGCGATTGCTGAACTTCAAAAATGTGCTGGAGTTTGTACTGCTTACTCGTGAGCTGTTTGAGCTCGGTGGGATCATCCTGCTGTATCAATGCATGAGCGCATTTGAGGGCGCTTGCTCCTGCACCTCTTGCTTGTCTGCAACGGACTTTGGTTGCGCACCTGCCTGGTGCATGTGCATATCTTTTCTTCTTGGCTGTGTGTCACGGCATTGTTCACGCATCTCAAAATGCAGCTGCATAAGCGTCTCTGTTGTACAGGCGCCTGCCTTGTACAGGGTTCCGTTCTCATTAGCAACAGGCATTAGCAACAGGCATTAGCAACAGGAACGTCTGACTGCTTTAATTAAAAGGAAGGAGCTCATATAAGGAAACATGCCTGATACAGGTGCAAGTTCCTGCTTGGGAGCCTGGATGTGTTTGAGGAGAAGATAGAGCAGGCGCAGCGTGAGCTGGGCTACAGCCCTGATGAGTTTGTGCCTGTGAGGTGGGTGTCAAGGGGCGACAAACAATGTCCCCCCCTGTTTTCCCTATCAAAAGAACATGGATTGCACTGCTGGTTTTTCCTGGCTTCTCCATTTTCAGACCAATGTGCTTTGCATCACTTTGCTTCCCTTCAATCTGATTCTGAACCACTCCAAGACGGAAGGGCCTGCCATTGCTACGCCTCCCTTCAATCTGATTCTCAATCATCTCAAGACGGAAGTGCCTGCCATCACTCTGCATGCCTTCAATACATTCTTAACCATCTCAAGACAGAAGTGCCTGGCATCACTCCGCTTGCCTTCAATACATTCTTAACCATCTCAAGACGGGTGTGCTTGGCATTGCTCCCCCTGCCTACGGCACAGCAAGCCTAATTCAAAAGGCCTTTCGAGGCAGGAGCGGCCTCGGGGCTCCAGGAATGCAGTATCAAGCCCCCTGAGCACCCATGCCTCTTTGAAATGTGCCTTCACTTCCTATGAGCACGATGCTCCTGCGCTCATTGATGCAATGCAACTAAAAGGATACATTAGCAAGCCCTTTGTGGTATCCACCCTGTACTTTTTTAAGACGTACCTGCAAGCCCATATGCATTCCCCTGAGTATCACACTGGCGTGATCATGCAGGTTTGTGTATGAGGGCAGTGAATTTGGCAATCTTCTGAACAACCTGATCATCGGCTTGATGGCCATGTTCTTCATCTACTCAATCATGAGGTTGGTGCAAGGACTATGTAAGCAGTGTCTTCCACTTTTGTGTCTCCTCAAATACTGTGCTAGTTTAGCGACGCCCAGGTCTTTGTATGCAGGGTTATGCCACACACAGAGTGCAGCTAGGTCAAACCAACTGTTTTCCAGATTGTGATTGTTCTTCTCCATGTAAAGTTGATTTGGTGTCTGCAACCATTTTTGTATGGACTAATTGTTGCTCCTCATTCATAAGTCTGGCATGTTGTGTGCTTTAGGCGCCATGTTTGCCTTCTGCAATTGGTGGCGTGTTGTGTGCTTCAGCTGCCGTGTTCGTACTGTGTGACTGGTGGCATGTCCTGTGCTTCAGCTGTTCATCTTCTGTAACAGGTGGCGTGTCGTGTGCTTCAGCTGCCCTGTTCGTACTGTATGACTGGTGGCATGTTGTGTGCTTCAGCTGCCATGTTCGAACTGTGTGACTGGTGGCATGTCGTGTGCTTCAGCTGCCATGTTGGTATTCTGTAATTGGTGACACGCACACGTAGCCCCTGACATAGGCATCACACGCAGGCTCGCCTGGTTGCTGTGCACCTGCACAAATCAAGTACGCTCTGGAATGCTTTGGCGGCACCTGCATTTGCGTCATGTGCATATGTGTCACCCCAAAGCCTTCCGGAGCAGAACAATTTGATCCTTTGCAGGCGCACAGCAACCAGGCCATCCAGGATGGCCTGGTTGCTGGGCGCCTCAACTGTGAATGTTGCCCATTACTTTTGTTTGTCGATAAAAAGAAGGGCTCTCAGTTGGGCAACCCAACACAACAAAGCGCGCCCATGGCACGTGTATCGCATGCAGGCTGGCCCGGTTGCTGAGCACATACGTTCTTGGCCGAGACCCTTATGCAGAGCAAGGCTCAGGCAAATCGCGCAGCTCGCTGATGGGCGGCGGAGGAGGGCTGTTCGGTAGCCTGGGGGGAATGCTGGGCATGGTGCGCACGTGCCTTATCTGTTGTTAGCTTCTGGATGCTTTAACTGAGCATAGGATAGGTGTGTCTGCATGCTTGCATGCTTGCTTGCTTGCAATCTCGTATTTGTGTCCTCAGTGAGAGTGTGTGTTGCATAGGAGTAAAAGAAATGCTGCCAGATTCCTTGTGCAGTGGCTCAAGCTCGTCCACATCCACCGTGGTGTCCATGGTGTGATACCCCTCTTATTTCAATGGTTTAACGGAGTGTGTGTGTGGTGTGTCGTTATGTTGCACAGCATCGCAATCCTTCTGCATTGGCCCTCATGCGTGCTGGTCAACAACTTGCATGCTTTGAAGGCACGTGCTTCCCAGGCTCCATCAGGACCTGTGTTTGTTTGGCAGGGAAGGTGGCTTGCGAACATATCACGGTTCTTACAAAATCCTCACTCCGCCAGGATGATATCATGACGAGTTACGCACACTTTTGTATTGCGTCAGAACTGTAACGAATTGCGCGTTGACCAGGCTCTGGAAGCTCCCTTACTCAAATGAGTGTCCACATACCTCTCAGATTTTCAACCATATTGGTTATGTCGGCACAAAGAGGATATTTCCCCAGGAGACCGCTTTTGGATGGGCCTAACCCGCCAAACAAATGTTTTCACGCCAATACTGGCATGTTCAGCCTGACAGGTAGCTTGCATGACGCGCACACACACACACACACACACACACACTGCACTTCTCATGCTTGTTGCTGGACCTCCAGGCCAGCCCCCATCAGATAGACAAAACAAACCAGAGCCGGACGCTTTTCAAAGATGTGGCGGGCTGCGATGAGGCAAAGGTGAGAGGGGGGGATGAGGACAGGGCAACATGTATTGAGGCAAAGGTGAGAGTGGGCATGAGGACAGTGTAATGTGCAAGGAGGCAGAGGCGGGAGTGTAGCATGCAAGGTATCAGAGCAACTTGCGAGGAGGCAAAGGTGGGTAGGAGCATTAGTACAGAACAACGTGATCAGCAAAGGATGCAACACATAATCAGACTGTAGCAGATCACAACTTTTGAGGCAGCACAAGGTGCCTCTGGCCAAATCCTTGTTCGAGGCAGTGGCATTCATATGCCCTGCTCGGGATAGTAGTAGTAAGCATGTCCTGCTCTCCATGGGTGTGCCTTGCGCATGCGACTCATGAGCCGCGGTCTTGCCATGTTGTTCGCTGTTATTGCTTGCTTGCTGCCTGCTGCCGCTCAAGTGTTGTCAAGTATGACACGTTTGCATGCATGGAGGAGACAGTCTCTGACGAGGTGCACTCCTCCTTGTGGACCAGGTCTTCCCCATGGACTGTCAGTATGTTCCATTGGTATGTGCCATTCAAAAGGAATAAACGTGTGGCAAGTGTAAGAAGTGCGGATGCCACGCCAAATGCACCAGCAGGCAGCCCCATGTTTTGGGGGGAACGTTTGTTCTCAGAACTGCGGATAAAATTGTCCGCTTGTCATGGATGGAAAGGCTGCTGCGTTGCACTCATCACAGCCCTCGTTGCCACTTCCAATATTACCTGTCCGTGTGCTGCAAGGAGTGCAAGCATGTTTGCGAGCAACTCCTTTCTTGTCGCTCCAACTTTCCTTTTTCTTCTATTTTGGCTCCTGCTTCAGGGGGAGATCATGGAATTCGTGGACTACCTGAAGAGCCCTAAAAAGTACCAACACTTAGGAGCCCAGATTCCAAAAGGTGCGCAGTACCTGAGTGAACTCTGTGTGCGTGCGCGTGTGAAGTGTGTGTGTTTGTGTGCGCAAGACGTTTCTTTAGCTACGTGTAGCACTTATGTTGCATTGGGTCAGCCCAAGCTAGGGCGCTTGGCTCTTATGCACTCGTGCTCATGCGCTCATGAAGCAGCCGCTAGGGCACCTGGCACTCAAGCACTCCACCAGCAGCAAGAGCAGCAGTTCACCATCCCGCTGAACTATGCTGAGCTTTAGTGCACAGAGTACAGAAAGTTGCACACTGCAATGTATGGTTTGCATGGTTGCGTCCTTTGCTGTGCGTGATGATCGTAAGGCTGTTCATCAGCACCGGCAAAGCGCTGCTGGCCTCGTCCACATCCTTGCTGTGCTGTGATGTGCTGTGCTATGCAGGGGCGTTGTTGGTAGGTCCCCCCGGCACCGGCAAGACACTCCTGGCCAGAGCCGCAGCCGGCGAGGTAAGCGCCCTGGGCAGGAGGGGAAAGGAAAGAAGAGGAAGGGAAGGGGTCACATAGCTGCACCTGCCTTTGAGGGCAGCTGAAGCAAAAGAAGGTGCCAGAGGCTGCCGGCAAGAGTCCGCGCATGATGCAGGCTTTGACGCGGTGCTGCTGCTAAGGGGCTTGGCATGATGCTTGCATGGTGAGGGATTTGGCATATGGTCCAGGCTTTGACATGATGCTGCACCCAAAAGCTATGGCATGATGCAGGCATGACGCAAGCTTTTACACGATGCAGGCTTTGGCATGCTGCTGCTGCTGCTGCTAAGGTGCTTGGCAGGCTTGGCAGATGCAGGCTTTGGCATGCTGCTGCTGCTGCGGCTGCTGCTAAGGTGCTTGGCAGGCTTGGCAGATGCAGGCTGTGGCATGCTGCTGCTGCTGCTGCAGCTAAGGGGCTTGGCGTGATGCAGGCTTTGACATGCTGCTGCTGCCGTGAGCCATGGCATGATGCAGGCTTTGGCATGCTGCTGCTGCTGCTGTGAGCCATGGCATGATGCAGGCTTTGGCATGCTGCTGCTGCTGCCGTGAGCCATGGCATGATGCAGGCTTTGGCATGCTGCTGCTGCTGCTGCAGCTAAGGGGTCTGGCGTGATGCAGGCTTTGGCATGCTGCTGCTGCCGTGAGCCATGGCATGATGCAGGCTTTGGCATGCTGCTGCTGCTGCCGTGAGCCATGGCATGATGCAGGCTTTGGCATGCTGCTGCTGTCAAGGTGCTTGGCAGATGCAGGCTTTGGCATGCTGCTGCTGCTGCTGCTGCAGCTAAGGGGTCTGGCGTGATGCAGGCTTTGGCATGCTGCTGCTGCTGCTGCCGTGAGCCATGGCATGATGCAGGCTTTGGCATGCTGCTGCTGCTGCTGCAGCTAAGGGGTCTGGCGTGATGCAGGCTGTGGCATGCTGCTGCTGCTGCTGCTGCTGCCCAGGGGGTCGGCGTGATGCAGACATATTGCGTAGCCAATCGCTTCATTCCCTGGAAGCAGGAGGACCATGAATTGCGGTGCTGTCCTTTGATCGCATTGACCTGCACCTCTTCCTGCTTTCAATGCCACAGCTTTGTGCAACGTTCTCAATTCACAACCATATTCGTGCGTAGCAGATCACCTTCACCCACTTTCAGACCGTAGCCAGGGGAAGCTGCATTCGCTCTTGCAGTCCCTCCGCTACAGTCTCATGAAGCAAGATGAAATGTGTTCGCCATCCACGCTGCCCCTCTGCTACTATGTCGTGAAGCGAGGTGAAATGCATTTGCCATCTCATCTAGTAGCTTGGTCGTGCATGGCAGATGCAGTTCACCTCACTTTGAGACTGTGGCTGGGGGAGCTGCATTCGCTCCCCTTCTGCCCCTCTGTCCTGCCTTTTGTTGACTTGCAAGCACAAGGGGCTGCCTGCAGAGGAGACTTAAGTCTGTCATGGAACAAATTGAGTGGAAACATTCTTAAGAAGTACTGGGGAATTCAGGACTTGATTCTTGGGTCTGCAGTGGAATATCATTGAGTGGGGATGGTGCCACTTAGGAGGCACATTTGTTTTTCGTTCATAAGCCACTTACTCTGGCAGCACACTCCCTTTGTCGTCGAGGGTTGCCCCTCTCTTTGTGGGAGGGTGCTCCCCTTGTCCTGGATGGAGGGTGCCTTGCAATGTCATGAAGGCATGCTCCCCTTGTCGTAGAGAGGTACCTAGCACTGTCCATCAGTGAAAGATGGACCATTCCTGGATGTGAGTATGGTGTGGGAAGCTGTACTGTGGGAGGCAGCGGCGCAATACACAAGCAACAGCACTCGAAAAGTCCTGCGCTGTCTCTGTCTCCGTAGTTGATCTAGGGAGAGTTCCCTCTGCCTACATAGCTGTTATTTTCTTTCTTTCTTTTTGTTGGGGATTTGGAAGCTTCAAGTGCCAGGCAGGGAGTGCATCAAATGCAGGAGGCCAAAAACGGAGGCTGAAAGCCGGGGGCTTCAGCTGTTTGGAAGCTGGAGCTGCCCTGCGGCTGATGCCGTAGGTGGTGCTTCTGCGCAACTTGTAAGATTGGCGACCTCACCCAAGAATCCCCTAGTGCAGGTTTTCAAGGCTGTTGCTTGTGTGCTGTGCCCTTGCATCTTCCTTGCAAGCAAGGGCACCCTTCCTTGGCATGAATGGCTCTTCCCAATCGCTGTGATCTTTTCCTGCGCCCTTGCATCCCCGTTGCAGGCAAGTGTGCCCTTCCTCGGCATGAACGGATCAGAGTTCTGCGAGATGTTTGCTGGAGTTGGTTCCTCTAAAGTAAGGTGAGTGTAGGGCAGGCAACAAAGAGGGGCTTTGGGCGGCATGTTGCGCCTATCAGCAAAACGGCTTAGAGGCCCGCCAACAAGGTAATGTGCTTTTTCTCTGCTGCTGCTGCTGGTGCTGGTGATGATGATGATGATTAGGCATTGTGCTCATTCAATGCAATGTGCTTAATTCTTGCAGACTATCAGGAAAGTGAGGGGTGGGGGAAAGCAGAAGTGAGGGGATGAAGACGAGGGTGATAAACAGCGACTGAGAGCTGAAGCAGAGGCTTCAGAAGCACACATGCATTTATGCTTCATTGTGCACTTGGGGGTGTCCTCGTACACACCTGCAAGCAAGCAATGATGAGGGTATTTTCAACTGCAATCAGCATTACACTTGCCTGCAAGGACATATGGGAGGAGTTGTGCCCAAACACAAACATACAAGTAGCCATGTTTCACATCTGGATCTCAACACACACAACACACACACAACACACACACACACAACACACACAAACGCACACGCACACACACACACACACACACACACACACACACACACACACACACACATGTACACACACACATGCAACACACGCGCACACACACACACACACACGCACAAACACACACACACACACGCAACACACACAAACGCGCACACACACACACACACATGCAACACACACGCATGCACACATGTACACACATACACTACGACAGTGCAGGATGTGCAGTTGAAGAAAAGATGTACATGCTCATGCGCTCATGCTTGCATCACGCTTGTCCGCAACATACGCCCGGGTCGGTGCTCTTTACAGGGATCACCTCAACCAGGCGCGCACCCAGGCACTCTGAAAGCCTTCCTTGACCTGATGCTGTACATTTCTGTCATTGAAGCAGAACCTTACTCAGGGACCTATAACCAGTTAACCAGACGCGTACACAGCACTCTGCATGGTCTCCATTGACCCTGTGCTGTACATAATCGTCGTTGAATCGCTGTTCTGTACAGGGACCTCTTCAACCAGGCGCGCTCCCTGGCCCCCTGCATGGTATTCATTGACGAGATTGATGCCATTGGGCGAGCCAGGGGCAGACGGGCCATTGGGGCGGATGCTGACAGGGAGAGCACCCTGAACCAACTGCTCGTGGAGATGGATGGCTTTGCATCCTCGGACAATGTCGTGGTGGGTTTTCTGTGAAGGCTCGCCATGACACGGCACGCAGCTGGCTGGTATGGACGACCTTGCGCATTACAACGCATTTTTTATTAGTGCTGTGATGCTGTGGAGAGTGCGGCGATAGGCGAGAATGAGGTTAGTGGCTTGCCAGTACATGGCATGCAGCTATAAATGGGATGGATACAGGCTTGCACTCATTAGCGCGCATTCCTATGAGGAAAATGTTCCGCGGGGCTGGCTGAGTGCTTTGAAATTGTTTTAGCATCATCGGTCGCGTGAAACCTGCTTCTGGTGGAGATTGGAGGCTTTGCATTCACCAAAAGAGGGCTGGCTATACACATTCTTGCAACCAATAGGATTGGCTGCTGGCATAAGTGCATGCTCTCATCATCATGACTTTGCCGCTAAGAATTCAAACATATTTGCTCCTGGGGCTAACAAGCCACAGAGCAGGAAAGCCATGCTACCATAGAGACCGAAGAGGCCGAAATGGGCGCAGCAAGAGCCAATTGACAATGTGCAGTTGGAGGAGCAAATTACCAGATGCCTTCTGATTGCCAGCCACAATGCCAGCAACCTAACAGTTTGCTCCTCCAACTGCCTGTTTCAAACGCATGATTAACAAATGTCCAGGGGGCAGCATACAATGCGTGCGCCTGTGTAAGAGGGCAAGCCCTTCCTTAGAACACGTTTAAACAGAGGTGAGCGGTGGACTGTGTTGGTGCAGGTCATTGGCAGCACCAACCGTGCAGACATCCTGGACAAGGCGCTCCTCCGACCTGGCAGGTTCAGCAGGCAGATCAATGTGGACGCGCCTGACGTCAAGGGCAGGGAGCAGATCTTCAGGTGTGTGGGTGGGGTTGTGCGTATGTGGGGGAATGTGCACTCGGTCATTGATTGCTAGTAGATTGGTGTGGACGCGCCTGATGCCAGAAGCAGCGTGCACATCTTCAGGTGTGAGGGTGAGGTGTGTGTTTGGGGGGCTTGATTGATGTAGGGAGAGTTTCCTCTGCCTATGTAGTTTTTCTTTTTCTTTTTCTTTGGGGGGGATGTGTGCTCTCAAGGTGACTGCCGGCGGATCAACATGGATGCACCTGATGGCAAAAGCAGGGAGCAGAACCTCAGGTGTGTTGTTGTGGATGGTGCACTTAAAGATCATTCGCAAAGTACCTGTGCAATACAAACGAGCCCAGCATGATCTAAGACCATCAATTTAAATTAAATCTTGTCTGAGATTTTACTCTCCTTTTGAAGCGCTGGGCCTCTATGCTCCACTCGCTGTGCTGCGGGTTGACTTAGATCCCTCTCATGATCACTCCCCCTCCCCCCCCCCCAGATCCCATCCCAAACCAGAGCCGCAAGTTCTATCCACAAAGTTTGAAAATTGCCTAAGGCTTTCCATTCATGTAGAAAGTTGCACACGCTGGCCCCTGCACTCCAGCTGCTGTCTTTTGGGCACAGGGTACAGCCATATGAGCAATCGCGAGTGCTGGTACTAATGAATCCCTAATCCCAATATATGAGATGATCCTGTCTAATTACCTTGTAGATTAATGCGGGGCCCCTGCGCTCCACATGCCGCATCCCTCGTTGATGATCCCTGCCCACTTTCACTACAGGAAGGGAGAAGTGAGACTGACCCAGCATCAAGGCAAACGTGCCCTCTGTTCAATGTGCAAGCGGCTGTCGTCCAATGCGCCTGCCATTTTGCTGCCCTGGATGCAGGGTATACCTGTCCAAGCTCAAGCTGGCCAAGGACATGGACTACTTCACAGGCCGCTTGGCAGCCCTGACGCCGGGCATGACTGGTGCTGACATCAGCAACGTGTGCAATGAGGCGGCGCTGTGTGCAGGGCGCCTGGGCATGGGCCACATCGACTTGCCTCAATTTGAGTCCGCCATTGATCGCGTCATAGGGGGCCTGGAGAAGAAGCACAAGGTGCACACCTGTTTCGCGGTCTGGGTGACTGGCCCCGTCCTTTTGTTATCTGGATAATGGGATGTGGACACCATGCATGGTTGATGGTCTGGAGGAGGATTGAGCACAAAGTGCTCACCTGATTGCCTGCAGTTTACATGATGGGGTGTTTCGTTTGCGTGCCTGATGCGTCAGCAGAAAGGGAGCCGCTTTGAAGCCTTGCCCATTGGCACGTACAGCGCGCACACACAAGCGCTCACATACTCATGTACACATGCACACGCGTGCGCGGACACACACACACACACACGCACACGTGTCTGCACGAACGTTGCCGCATGACCACGCAGGTGATCAGCAAGGAGGAGCGTCGTGTGGTGGCCACGCACGAAAGCGGCCACGCCGTGGTGTCCTGGTTCCTGGAGTTTGCAGAGCCGTTGCTCAAGGTGTCCATCGTGCCCCGCGGGTCGAGCACGCTAGGCTTTGCGCAGTACCTGCCCAACGAGAACCTGCTGATGAACAAGGAGCAGCTGCTGGACAATATGCGGGGGGCGCTCGGGGGCAGGGCTGCCGAGCAGGTGTGATGTGGGGGGGTTAAGGTATGATGCGTGGGGTGTAGAGGGGCAGGTGTGGTGTGTGGGGGGGCAGGTGTGATGTTTGGCGTGTAGGGAGGCAGGTGTGATGTGTGGGGTGTGGGGGCTCAGGTACGATACGTAGGAGACAGGGCTGCAGAGCAGGTGTGATGCATGCTTGCTTGCATGCAAGCATAGCCCGCCTTGCAACATGGGGTTTGTTGCACAAAAGGACAATATCAATACGGGCATGAACTCCGCAAAAACAAAAGAGAGCAACTGCATTGATAGTGCATTTTCAATGTTCTCTGGTGTGTGTGCATGTGCGTGTGCTTGTGTGTGCGTGTGTGCGTGTGTGTGTTACAATTTTTGTGTGTCTTTAGCCAGCTTGCACACCATAAGACAAATTGAGTTACCTTAAATGAAGGGGATTTTCTCCGGAGCCTCTCTCTCACTTGCCTGACCGCATTGCTGCCACACAAACTTCCTGCAGCAGCCTGCTTCTGATGTTGGTTCTCTGGTAATTATGTGCCGATCTTTTCCCTGAAATCATTAACCCTAAGCTTGCAGCAGCGGTCCACTGATGTTTTTTTATTTGTGGTGCCAACAAGTCCGCCATCTTCCTGGAACTTAGTTCCTAGCCTTAAACCTGCAGCCCTCTCATGGATGTTGGCTTCTAACAATAGAGAGCAAGCCCTTGCTCACAAAAGAGAAAGGATAACGAGCCAAACCTTTTTGCCCATTCATGGCAATTATAACCCTCTGATAAGGAGCAAGCCCTCTCCTTGATCCATTCCTGCACTGCTCACGCTTGCCTGTATGGGTTCTCTGCGCAATGGCAGGTCATCCTGGGCAAGATCTCCACCGGAGCTGTGAATGACCTGGAGAAGGTCACGCAGATGGCTTACGCGCAAGTGGCTGTGTACGGTGGGTATGGAGGACCTCATTTGTGATGGGTGCAGTAGATCACAACAGATGGGTGTGGATAACGCAGATGAGTGTGGAGGGTAATACAGATGGCGTATGCGCAAGTGGCTAAGAACGGTGGGTGTAGAGGGTCACGAAGATGGCATATGCGTAAGTGGCTGAGTACGGTGGGTGTGGAGGATCACACACATGGGTGTGGAGGGTGCCAGATTGCTGGCCACAGGTCTTGGCTATGGCTTGTCCAAGGTGTGTAGGGTTGGCCAATTCCGTAAAAATATGCCGCGTATACCAGCTTTTTGGCAGGGAAATGCAATATAGGGTTACAAGGGGGTTGGCCTACAGCCCGAGAACCTGGCTGATCGGCTGCTGGTGAAACATTCTCATCCAGCATCAAAAATTGAAACCAGTTCAGACAAAAATTTTGGAAATCTGTGCGAGTCTTGATTTAGGAAAGCATTGACCTCGAAATCAGTCAAAATGTGAAAGCTCGCCAAGAAAGGAATAAAATCAGTGTTTGGAAGCTGGGCAAATGCAATATACAAGGCAGGTATGCATGGAATTGGCAACCCTCCTAGGAAGATGTGCAATGCATGTGCTGCATGAAAGATTGTATCGCTTGCTGGTCGAAGTAGCAGTGCACAGCTGCGCGAGGCATGAATGGGGTATGCTGTGCTCCCATGCATTCCCACTGCTGCACGAGGGTGAAAAGGGCACCGCTGCTCACGGAATGAATGGTGTACTGCTGCGCAAGGCATGAATGGGCACTGCTGCGCAAGGCATGAATGGGCACTGCTGCGCAAGGCATGAAAGGGGCACTGATGCTCAAGGCATGAACGGAGCACTGATGCTCAAGGCATGAATGGTGCACTGCTGCACGAGGCATGAAAAGGGCACTCTATGCTACACTCATGCATCTCTCTGTAGCCAGGAGCCCTAAGAGAGAGTGTTTGTGTGAGTGAGTGAGAGAGAGAGAGAGAGAGAGAGAGAGAGAGAGAGAGAGAGAGAGAGAGAGAGAGGTAGTTGCAAGCTTGTATTTGCTTTTTGCTGACTGTCCAAGCTCCCGGCATGCATCATGGCAGGATGTTTTGTGTGCTCCAGTGACCATGTGTGACCCTGATGGCCCTTTTACACCACCGTTCCATTCTTACTACCTTTCTTTCTGACACAGGCATGAATGACAGGGTTCGCCTCTGAAGGTACTGGCTGGACCAAGAGGCTAATCAGAGGCCTCACCTTTTTTACACCACTGCCACCTTTTTCACTACCTGTCGTTTTGGCTTGGCAGGCATGAATGACAAGGTTGGCTTGTTGAGCTACCGGCTGGACCAAGAGGCCTTTGACAAGCCCTATAGCAATGAGACGGCGCACATGGTGGACACAGAGGTGGGTGTGGTAGTGAGCATGCAAGCATGAAGGGACTGCGGCTGTGATGCACTGCCTGTGTTTTCCCCTTTTGTCTTAGCCTTTGCTCAAAGCCCGGCGCAGCTGTGGTGAGGTGGATGCCTAGCATCCATTAGCATGCTTAAGCAACTCCCAAACGACACCGATCGACTTTGCAGTGTGAATCAACTCCACTACTGATTTTCAAGAGCCAAATGGTACCTGGAACACTGAGTGTTGTTAAGTGGTGCACACAGAGGAGGAACCATTTATTTTCATCTCCATATGTGGGATTTGATTTCAGGCGGCTGGTGCCTAACCTTTGGAAATTGCAGCAGCCAAAACCAACGCAGATCATCAGCGCCAAGTGCATGTAGTGACTGGTCGCCTCAAGATGCTCGCAGCATGACAAAGCGCTGTGGTTGCTTTAGCCGCTTTTGGTGGTTAACAGTTGAACGCATGCTGTTGCATGCTGATCCCAAGTTGCTTGCAGCATGCCAAATTGCTTGGAGATGCTCGCAGCGTGACAAAGCGCTGTGGTTGCGATAGCCGCTTTTGGTGGTTAACAGTTGAACGCATGCTATTGCATGCTGATCCCAAGTTGCTCGCAGCATGCCAAATTGCTTGGAGATGCTCGCAGCGTGACAAAGCGCTGTGGTTGCGATAGCCGCTTTTGGTGGTTAACAGTTGGATGCATGCTGTTGCATGCTGATCCCAAGTTGCTTGCAGCATGCCGAATTGCTTCGAGATGCTCGCATCATGACAAAGCAATGTGGTTGCGATAGCTGCTTTTGCTGGTTCACGGTTGGATGCATGCTGTTGCATGCTGATCCCAAGTTGCTCGCAGCATGCCAAATTGCTTGGTGCACAAGGCACACTATGTGTGTGTGCATGTGTGTGCGTGTGTGTGTGTGTTTTTGTGTGCGCGCGCGTGTGTGCTTCTTCAATTCGCATTCCCCTTGTGCTCAAGTGTTTTCCACCAGGGTCCTCAGGACAAGCAAACAACTCCATGCGAGCATATTCACATCCTCCCATGCTGGCATATGACAACGGTTTTTCGACTCCTTGCAGGCACGGTTGCTTGTGAGCACCGCCTACGCCAGCACGCTTGCGATTGTGGAAGAGAAGCGGGAATTCATCAATGCCATGGCTGACCTGCTACTGGAGAAGGAGGTGAGTGTGTGCAAATGGGAGAGTGCAATGAAGGATGGGAGTGTGTAGCAGCGAAGAGGAGCATACAGTGAATAAATTCATGACTGGTGCACGGGAAGGGCTGCAGCCAGGGGCGTTCGGTGGAGAGCTTACCTTTTTTGGAAGCTTTCAAAAAGAAGGAAGGGTACGCTGAAGGCTCTCTGATTGATGACCTGTGGCCTGAACGGGGTTTAAAACCCTGCTAGAGTAACCATGCCTTTGCTCCTCCACCATGGTTACCGCTTGGAGGCATGCTTGTCAGTGGTTTGATGCATACTGCAGCTGCCCATCTCCTCTTTCTTCACACACACATACACACACACAGATTCTGAATGTTGTTGTGCCTGCACGCCCTCAGGTGATTGGTTTAGACGACATTGAGGGCCTGCTTGGACCCAGGCCCTTTGCCAGCACTGGCGAGCTGCGCAACATAGATAGGTGAGGCGTAGGGACCGGCATTGGCATGTCTTTTTAGGTATGAGGCAGCACACAAGTTGAGACAAATCCACATAAAGACAGGTAGAAAGAAAACTTATGCGCAAGTGATTCTGCGACACATTCGACTCAAACATCAATTAGCCAAGCATCAGGATATGGTAATGCTAGTTCTGGTAATTGTATGTTTGAAAGACGGGAATATAAAACAAATGAAGCAGATACAGCTGTGCAATATGAACAGGTTGGGCGTAAGTAAAGGCATAGGCACATCTTCTCGGTTATGACACATGTTGGCACACAAGTAGAGGTGAGGCCACATCAAGTCAGGTGAAGCGCAAGCACAGGCATTCATTTGCAGGCACAGGTGAGGCATGTAGCCATAGGTGAGGCACACAGGTAAAAGAAAGGGAAGACCATGAGGGCAGTGAGAACACTCCCCACGTCAATCAAGGAAAAGAGGCACAAAGGGTCGAAATTCTCACAGGCAGAGGTGTGGCCACAAAAGAGGCTTTTGAGCTGGCTGCGTAACAAGCATTGGCAAAGGTATATAGGTGTGTAGGTAGAGACACAGGTGAGGCCCGCAGTCATAGGCACAGGCAAATTGGCACAGGTATGGCGCAAAGACACCAATAGGTGCAGCACGTAGGCCCAAGCATAAGCATGCCGCAGAGGAAAAGCATGCCACGAAGGTGAGGCCACATTGACACAGGTGAGCTGTGTGGCGAAGACAAGGGAGGCATTGGCAAAGGCATCATGAGATAATGTCAGATGCTTTCCAGACGCTTCAGCCTCACTTCAGCCGTGCCAAGAGATCTCTGACGATAGGAACCCAGGCACTGGTGGTGCTGTAACTATCAGCGCTTGTGCCGAGTCCCTGGTGGGCTGCCTTGGAATGGCCTTGTGACCATCAATCATGGCTGCATGTCTGAGGGTGCAAAAGGGACAGTGATGGACACACCCTTGCGTCATGCCTGTGATGGGGATGGAGTCCAGGCTTGTCGCTTGCATTTTTTTCGCATCTACTGATGCCCGCTTCAGAGCTGCCAGGGTCGGTGCTTCGGACGCTTCTTTTCATGGAAGGCTTGCCACCAAGAAACAAACCGCCGCAAAGATAATGTTTCGGGGGGGTGCTGGATGACAGGAGACATCGGACAAATATGTATTTTCAAGCATGCCGGAATGTGCGCGAGAATGAAAGTTGGGTTATTATCAGAGGATGTTCTGGTGTAAGCAGAAATATAAGCCCCAAAGCGCCGGGGCGTCGATAGCTGGAAATGGGGAGTTATTTCAAATCTTCTTCCAAAGGTCTATCAGTTCAAGCTGCTGATCAAGCAGCAGAGCACATATGCAGCTTTCCTTGATGAGTGTTTAAGATTTTTGTGCAGGTTGTCAAATTCAGGAGCAGTTTGTGCCAGCTGGTCCTCAGGCATTCTGGAAAAACAGAATGTTTCCTTTTTAGGTGCATTATCGTGTATGGGAACAGTGTGTGCAGCTGGACTTTTTGTGATTTTAGCAGTAGCTTCTGCAGAGTATAGGATTGTATGTCTTATACATCTCCACAAGCTGGAGCTGTGCGGCCACCCAGCTGCAACACTGCTGCAGGCAGCTTGTACATGCATTTGTATTTCACAACTCAATACTAGCAGGCAGGCAGAGGATGATCACCCCTGAGGGATATGCGGGACACCAAAGATAAATACTGAGGGGGTTGCGTAATCAAGGTGGAAATCACAAAAAAAATATATTTTTGGGGGTACAGGATGATTATATCTATGCACGGTTGAAAGAAAAATACATCGCTTATGAAAACTTTGACACTGGTGACACTGGTGCACTGCAGGTACCGCAAGCACAACAATGGTGACCATGATGGTCCAAAGAAGGGTGGGCACAGCAATAAGCGCAAAAAAGGAGCACGCAAGCCCGTAGGCAGCTAGTTTATTGTATGTATCAAAGTAGGGCTTGTTTAATTTAATGGAACTTTAATTGAGGGGTAGCTGTACAGTTTTTTGCTCGGATCACCCAGAGAAGCCTAGCCGTTTTCGTGCTGAATGCCACAGTTGCTAATTCCTTAATTGTTGTTAAACAAAGGGGAAGGGTGCTGGGCCTTCCCTCAGCTTTTATAAATTGCTTAGTGCGTCTGATGCAAGAACGGACGCTACTTCAAAGACAGGAATGGTAAGGACAGTGTAACACATAAGGGAAGAAAGAAAAGAAAACCTGTGTGAGCACTGGTAAGCAGCAGCTTTCCTTGGCACCACGCCCTGCCTTAAATCATGGGGGAGAAAGAGGGTACCTAGGGCCAAGACACCTTATATACAAGGTTTGGCGAGGCCCTTGGCGGGCTTAGACTGCTCTTTCTTTTTTTTCCTCCAAGGTTGCAATTGGATTTGACTTTTAGCCAGGTAGTTTGGCTGCTCGGTTTGCTGGACTGTGCCAGCCAAACAGAAAAGGGGTGTCTTGTGCTTTGTCAGTGACGCATGTGAATGAGCTTAGGACTTGCCAAGTCAGTTTTGAGCAAGCAGCTTCAAACTAATCCATGCCATTGACATGGGTTTACATTGGTAACCTACAGCCCGGATCTCTAGCTGATTGGTTGCTGGTGAAACATTCTCAAAAAGCTTTCACAAGGTTAACAATAAATAAACAAGTTTCTACAAGTGTTTGTGCCTAGCATCCACTGGAGAACAACAGGGGCATGAGCAAGAAAAAGTCCAGCCAAACATGGATGATGATGCAGAAGCCATTGACATGCCATCGTGTCATTTGCCTCACTTTGCAAGCACTTCAGCCAAAGAGAGCAGACCTGGGGGTGCATGCATTGAAATCAATAATACAGAATTGCAGGAAGGCAAAATACGAATTCCACAGACGCTTCACAGCAAGCAAGCGTGTTTATTTGAAGCTGGAGGGGATGTGCTCATGATCAGCATGCACTCATCTCCATTTGCAGGGAAAGCGTTTTCGGGGAACAATCTCAAAAACGATCAGACTGAGCAAGATCAATAATAGAAGTATGAGGTCCTGCATCCCTGCTAGGGGAAAAAGCTTATGCTGATCAGTCACGACTTATTTCCACCGGTCCTCCTGACAGGGTGTGTTTGATGCTTACCCTGCTCGATCTGATCCTTCAAAAACCAGCTTATGTTGGCAGTTTGTACCTAGTCGGATGGTTCAGACTGATCTTTTTCATCCTGTACCAAACTAGCCAAAAGGTATAAAGATGAGAGCATGGGTCCAATCACTTATGTTTCTTCAATTCGATAATTCAAAAAAGCATAGACAGGGATTGGTGAAACGGTCTGACGGTCCGTTTTCGAAAGAGAAGTCGAAGAGCTTCCTACTACTGGTTCACAACTCCCTCAGGCATAGGGTGGCAAAGCGAGTATTTAAATTAGAATAAATTCTCTTACCACCCCAAGATGCAAGCCTTGAACAGCCCAGCTGTGGGCCAGCGTTTTGCGCAAGCGTCCCCCAAGCTAAACAGCCCCGCCTTGCTCAGGCAGCAGCGCACAGCTCGTCGGGCCGCCCCTGTAGCCCATGCAGCCGGCAGCGGCGAGGTGATCCTGGACATCAAGGGCCTGAGAGCGAAAATCGTCACGACGGGCCAGGAGATTCTCAACGGCGTGAACCTGACCATCAGAGAGGTGCGATGGAGGAGGTGTTATGTCAGTGGTGGTTCTTCGGGCGCCATCGGGCGTCGTCTGCTGGATTGCTACAACACACAAGTTTGTTGTGTGCACTTCACACACACCCGGCCGTCTGCCCCCCTTCAACACCAAACAGGGTGAGGTGCACGCCATCATGGGCAAGAACGGCTCCGGCAAGAGCACGCTGTCCAAGGTGCTGGTGGGGCACCCCGAGTACGAGGTCACCGAGGGCACCGCCCAGTTTCGCGGCAAGGACCTGTTTTCCTTCGAGCCCGAGGAGCGCTCCCACAACGGCTTGTTCCTCAGCTTCCAGTCTCCTGTGGAAATCCCTGGCGTCAGCAACATTGATTTCCTGCGCATGGCTGCCAACGCCAACCGCGCTGCAGCAAGCCAGCCAGAGCTGGACCCCCTGGAGTTCTATGCCCACGTCATGCCCAAGGTGCTGGAGTGTGTGTGTGTGTGTGTGTGTGTGTGTGTGTGTGTGTGTGTGTGTGTGTGTGTGTGTGTGTGTGTGTGTGTCTACGTGTGTGTGTGTGTTTGTGTCTACATGTGTGTATATGTGTGTACGTGTACGTGTGTGTGTGTGTGTGTGTTTGTGTCTACATGTGTGTCTACGTGTGTGTGTATGTGTGTGTACGTGTGTGTGTGTGTGTGTGTGTGTGTGTGTGTGTGCCTACGTGTGTGTGTGTGTGTGTGTGTGTCCACGTGTGTGTGTGTGTGTGTGTGTGTGTGTGTGTGTGTGTACGTGTGAGTGATTTGTGAGGGCCCGGACTCTTGGTGTTTACCTATGTTGTTCATGCGTGATGCTTGGTGCACTCTCCAAGTGCATATTTATGTAACTCACGATGCGTGCATATGAGTATGGGTGTGATTTGTGGATGCAACCTCAACAGGTCATTGTGTCTCCCCAGTTAACCAATACAAGCTTTTGTGTGTAGGAGCATAGCATAGCACACTCTGGTGGGAGCACGCCCTACAATGTTTCATCCCTTGATGGTGCCCATGTACGCGTGTATCGGCTTTCTTCTCTAATCCACTTTCTGATGCCTGTGCCCCATCCTCTTATTAGAAACAAAGCAAACAGGTGCAGTGCACCTGCTAACGCTTTTATCAGTTGACTAACACTCTCCATAGCTGTGTGCATGCTTTTCGAGTGCATCAGTGCATTTTTGAGTGCAACAGAAGTCGTCTCATTTTGGGTTGCATCCATCTGTTCGAATCAATCTTTGCAATTTGCAGCAGGCAGCAGCTTTGCGCAAAAGCATGAGAGATGACAAGCCTGTATGTTCCTGCACAAAACCTGCATGGTAACTGCATCTCCTATTTAAAGTGCAATTCTCTCAATGCCCCCAACTGGCCCAGACACTCTAAATGTAAAGCACAGGGGACAACAAATGATGGCTACAGTCTTCAGACCTAGATCGATATGTGATAAAACTAGGACTAAGCCCTAACAGCTCAGGTTCATGGTGCTGCCAGCAGCAGCAGCAGCGAATTCAACCAGCAGCGTGCTCAGGTGCTCTCATCCTTCCCCTACCGTGATGCAGTTGGAGATGCTGAACATGGATCCCACCTTCTTGAACCGCAATGTGAATGAGGGCTTCTCGGGGGGCGAGAAGAAGAGGAACGAGATCTTGCAGCTAGCAGTGTTGGAGGTGGGTGCCACAGAAGCTGTGTGTTTGTGTGTATGTGCGCGTTTTTTCGCGCGTGCGCTTACAGGAAGGGTGCCACTTAGCTTCAGGAGGCTGCAGAAGTAGGCAGATGGGACTGGTATTTGGAGGCGAACCCAGTTTCAGCATGTGTACTTGATGTGTGTTGCCTCAATGCGTGGGGTAATTTTGGCAGGCAGTCCTCCCTCCCTGGTTTGCACACCTCAAAGATTAACTTGTCCAAGTACCACTCATGCAGGCCAAGATGGCCATCTTGGATGAGATCGACTCCGGCCTCGACATTGATGCTCTGCGAGATGTTGCCAAGGCCGTTAATGCCCTCAAGCGGCCTGACTCAAGCGTGCTCATGGTCACCCACTACAAGGCAAGTAATGTCGAAAGAAACGTGGGAGGAAGTATTTTAGGAAGATGCTCAAGCCTCATTGCTGAGTGATGACTTTTTAATGGCTTCGATGCTTGTCTTGACGCAGAGCCCACAAATTCAGTGTGACAAGGATGGTGCAAAAGTGGTAATGGCTTTTTCAGGCTTTACCAAGGTCAAATCCAGCCTGATCCAGTCTTCTGTCAGCGTGAATTAAGAGGTCACTTCCCTTCCTGGTCTCCGCAACAAAAATGTTTTGTGATGCCTGCCAACTTATTTTTTTAATTGTGCATGCAGAGGCTGCTGGAGTACGTCCAGCCTGAATTTGTGCACATCATGGAGAGCGGCAGGATTGTCAGGACAGGCGACGTTGCGCTGGCAGACCAATTAGAAGTTTCTGGCTACTCGCTGCTGCAGCCTGCAGCTTAGGAGTTGTGCAGAAGTTTGTTATGTTGCAAGATAGTGTGGGCTGTTCTTGGGGGTCTGTGTGAGTTGGGTCAGGGATCATATGCTTAAAGGTGTCAGTGAAATAGCAATGAGTGGAAATAATAGAAAACGTTTTTCATAGTGATGTTGATGGCCTTGCACTTGCCTGACAGGGCTCAAGAGGAAATAAGCACCCGCAAGGGTTGTGTGGGCTTTTGTGCATTCAAATGACCGCATCGTCTTTGACTACTATGTACAGATGCTCCCTGAACAGAGATGGGCAGGGGGCACTGGTGATTTTTCTTGACAAGTCTGTATGACTGAACTGCTCCCCTTCTCCCATCAAGACTTTCATTTTCATTTCATTTCCCTTTTTGCCCAGTAAATGTCAAGGAAAGGGAAGGGTTGATAAGCTGTACTTGCCTACATGGGCAGCTTAGCTGAAGCAAAAAGGTGCCTGTGACCATGCCAGTCCAATCTGGAGAACAAGTGCAAAATAACGCAAGAGGTAAGGTGCCAGTAACACATTTTTTTCGGCTTTTTTTTCCTTGGATGGTGAAGATATTTTTAGCCTGGGGCAGAAAATTTTGCTGTCGCAAAAAAAAATGGAAAAAAAATTTGCCCGTCGCAAATTGTTTTGCGGAGGAGCCAGAAGTCACCAGCGACCGTGTTTGGTGGGGTTTTTTGGGTTGTGGTCACTCTCAGGATCTGTGTGGGAGTGTCCCTTGCAACCAAATTTTCAACATCCCAAACATGTTCAATTTATCCACATTTAGGTATTCATTCTGGTGCATCGAGAAACATGGATTAGATAGAAGGGAAGGGAAGGGTTACATAGCTGTACCTGCCTGCGGGGGCAGCTTAGCTGAAGCAAAACGTGCCTGGGAAGGGGAAGGGGAAGGGTTACATAGCTGTACCTGCCTGCGGGGGCAGCTTAGCTGAAGCAAAAACGTGCCTGCAACCAAACCAGTCCAAACTAAAAAGCAAAATGAGCTAGAAGCTCAGTCACAGTATTTCAGGCAAGCAGACACGAACTTGGCTAATCCTAAGACATCAACCTGATTCATGAAGTCTCTAAGGCGTGATGCACTGCTTGGGGGTGCAGAGCTAAAAAGGTGCTGGAATCGAGTGGATTGGATTAGATTAAATTTCACAGGGAGATCTTCAGCCAGACTATTCGGGTGAACAGCCTGTGGCTGGTCCATGCCAGCCAACACTGGCAACAGTAAATCCAAAAGCTCAGACATGAAAGAGGGAGGGGGAAGGGAAAGGTTACAGCTGTACCTGCCTGCGGGGGCAGCTTCAAGTTAGGGTTACAAAGGGGGTTGGCCTACAGCCCGAGACTCTGGCTGATCGGCTGCTGGTGAAACAATTTCATCCAGCATCAAAAATTGAAACCAATTCTGTCAAAGATTTTGAAAATCTTTACGAGTCTTGATTTAGGAAAGCATTGACCTCGAAATCAGTCAAGATGTGGAAGCTTGCCAAGAAAGGAATAAAGTCAGCGTTTTGAAGCTGGGCAAAAGCATGTTATGGTTTTAAAACATCAATGAACAGGTCCTTGCATTTTCTGCGCAGCTCACACACCTCAAAGCGACCGCAATCGAAGAGAGCATGTGTCTCGTCTTGGACTTCAGCACATCCACACTTGCCACAGATAAAGATTTTAACCACCCTGCCATTTACAGGACTCGACCTTCAAGAAGTGGGCACGAAGCCTAAACCTACTCACCTTCCTCATGACTCCTTTATCTATATCCTTAAAAAAATATGATGGCATACAAAAGGGTGTGCGTGCTGTTTGATTCAAAGGTTTTCTGCACCAACCAATGATGGTAAGTTACTGCTTTCCTGTTCACCTCTCGGGGACTGAGTGCATCCGCTTCCCTCCATACCTTTTGCTGCCTGTACCTCAAATCCGCTGAGAAATCCTGCATGGGGATCTTAGAAGCACTCAGCATCTTCTGCTCAAATATATCCTCATAGCGCATGCCACTAAAAGCTGTTGACACATGTGCAGACCAACAAGACTCTTCCCTATTAGCAAGGTGTAAATCCGCTTTCACTCTATGTAATGCCTCGCTGTTTGAATCAAGCATACTATTGAAAAATTTAATAGTGGCCCTAAACCACTATTGGCAATAAAACTGCAAAGGCTCTTGGCCACACCCTCTCAGTACAAGGGTTACAACTTGTAACCCTTGAAGGGTTACAAGGGAAAAAGGCCTCAGTCAAGACGTTTGACTGCTAGCCTGTTCATAATGGCAAAATTATGAAAGAAAAATTGAAGTTTGTTGTTTGAAAGACTGTATTATGAAAATGTAAAGGAGTGTTTTTTGTAGCCCATGCATGTAAGTGTACAAAAAAAAAAAACTTGCCAAGAACAAGGGAAAAAATTTCCACTGCTGTTTGTATGGCAAAGCAACGGTAAATGAACATCAGGAGTTTGCCAGGACCAACCGGCTGCATCAAAAAAAGGAGGAGAGCAACATATGTGTATTCGTGTGGTAGCTTAAGGAAGAAGCACGGTCTATCACGCTGAGCATGCCAAGAACAAAGGGGCCAGATAATAGTAAATGTAAAATTGATGTAAGGAGGAGCAGCACATGCAAAATGAGAGGGTCAGGAACATCAAAACATGGTTTGGTTCATAACTCTCTTGCTGCGGGCCCTGCTGCTAGAAAAGCTTCGAACCAGCACTTGCCTGGCTTAGACTGTAAGTTTTTCATTAAAACACCTTGAAAAGAAGACTGTAAAAAACAGGCACTCCCCTTTGAAAGTCGTTTCAACACCCCAGCAGCGAGCACAGCTAAAGAAAAGAAAAGAAAAGTCTACGCAAGCCAAAGGCCGCGTGCATTAAGGGATGAACCCCTAACAAAAGTTAGAGGCCTCACCAGGAGGCCCTCCACCTAAACTAGACAAAACTAGCCTAGGAGAGAGCAAGAGACAGAACTAATGGGGATCCGGGGGATTGCTTGCCATGCCCCTGAGCGCTCGGACTCTCCTTCTCCCATCCTCTGCCGCCGCCGCGCGCCCAGCAAACCCCTTCCCAGCACAGCTAGAAGCAAGGACTTGTTCATGAAACAGTGTATTTTAACTCTTTTTCACCCTCTCAGTACTGGCCAGTTTGCGGCAGTGCTCTTCACACCTACAAAACGCCTTAAAGAGCATATTTACCTTTTCTGCAATTGGCTTTTGAACTCATTGCATAGAAGAGAGCATGTTTCTCGACCTGGACTTCAGCACACCGGAAGGGAAGGGTAACATAGCTGTACCTGCCTGCGGGGGCAGCTTAGCTGAAGCAAAACGTGCCACGTGCAGTGCCTGGAACCAAACCAGTCTAAAAGCAATTCAAGAAGCTCAGTCATGGCATTTCAGGCATGCAGACACCAACTTGGCTCATCCTAGGACAGGAAATAGAAAAGCTTCTTATTGCGTTGCAAGAGGAAATTAGATACAGCCTGGACACTAGAAAAGAAAAGAAAAAGAGAAGAAAAACTACGTAGGCAGAGAAACTCTCCCTACATCAATTAAGGAAAAGGAGATACATTGGCTCAAAAGAGCCGTGAGTCCCCTCCAACGCAAGAAGTGAAACAGAAATAGCTAATGGGAATCTGGAGGGTTTCTAGATGCACTTGGCTCTAGAACCTGGCTATTAGAAGTACTCTTGTTTTGGATAGCGCGTCTAGTGGCAACAAGTTTGTGGGCATATTGAACAGGTTGGGCATGAAGTGTTTTAGCCAGCTTGATGGCACGTTGATGGTCCAGACCTAGTTTTTTAAATTGGTTCAGGGTATGCTCAATGTAACACGTTCCCCTGACGCCTAGGAGGATAGGATGGATAGTAACAGCTTTAGCACTAATATATTTGCAGAGGTCTGCATGCTGCTGCTTAGCCGCGTCAAACTGATGTTGAAGCCTTGTGTCCTCACAATTCTTGATTTCAATCAAGTGCACATGGCGCTGGTTTGCATGCAATTAAAGAGATTGTCTCACACGGTTAGTTGTGCCAGTCCTCTGTGTGGTGCTGTGCCTGCTGCGTAGAGCATGATGTGAGCAAGAGGAAGTAACATTGTTAGAGGTGGTTTGGGCATTGTGAGGGGTTATCAAGATAGCATCTGGCCGGCTGGAGGCTGATCTTGCTCTCATAGAAAGAAAACGAGGGAAGAGATAAGAAGGTGTAGTTCTGTTTGAGGCATGTGCAGGGGTTTGATGGTTATGCTGCGCAAGCTTAAAAGCGCTTCCTATGTTTGTGTAGATTAGGCCTGCTCCCAAAGGGCTTTTGCTAAGTGCTTTTGTAATCATTCTACCTGCACATTATGGCGTTCAATTTTCATGTTGGAGATGGTTTGATATTGGCAGCCTGAAAGCATGTGGAGTGCGCTGTTTAATTGATGACAGCCTGGGAGAGGGCAGCATGGGTCAGTTGACCATTTGAAACGGACTGCATGCTTTTGGTTGTAGAGGGTACCTATGCGATACTGTAGGATGGTGCACGCTTCACAAATGTGGATATACATGACATATTCCTGAAGGCATTGCTATTTTTTATTTACATGAGGCAACAAGCTCTGATAGTAAGAGTAGTACCCTGTTTTGGCATATCATAAGTTTGTGTCTAGTGTACATGTGGGATTTGAGAGCATCTTGGAGAGTGGGGAGGTAGGTGTACTTGGGAGCAGGTGGGGGACACTAGGTTGATGCTGCAAGAAATAGCTCTGAGTACTTTTGTCTTAGAGCACACAGCCCCTCATACCTACACATGAAGGGAGCATGGGCCTCATCTTGAATTTGCCCACATGAGCATCAATCAAACACAGGAGAAATCCCATCCTCCTAAGACGCAGTTTCCACATTCAAAGTGTGAGCTCTCAATCTACTAACATCCTGCATGACATGCTGAGGCAAATCCAGATGCGAATACCCTGGCAGCTCTGCCGCAACGCTACGTAATAAAATGTGAACTTCAAAAAAATGTGAACTTCATATTCACCAGGCTCGCTCATCGTGAGTTTCATTTTTGTTCCTGGACAGGCTTGCGCACATTTTGGTCAAGAGGCATATGTGGCCAATTTGTTGTTTGTTGTTTGCGGATCCACTCCTTCAACAGCTCTCCATGCACCGCGCAATCAAGAAATATGGAAACATGTCCAAAGGTGGAAAGATGGGGGGCAAAATGAAGGGAGGGGGGCAAAAGCAGGAAGCCAAGTATGTATAGCCCAGGTCTGGCAAGGAGGCCAGTGTCAGAGGGGTGGTGGTGAGCAGGTTAGGTTACATGGGGGTTTGGGCCTTCAGCCAGGTGGTTTGACTGCTCAACCTGCTGGTCTCTGCCCGACTCACAAAAAAAAACATCCATAGCATCGGAAATGAAGTAATACAACTGATTCAAATCTTGCCTCAGAAATTGAAAGACGTCCTCATTGCTAACCTCAGCATAGTAGAAACCAGACAGCACATGATAACTAACCCCTATTCCAAACTCATCACTGCCTATCCACATTTCTGTTGTGGACTTGGAACCATCGCTCGTACCAACCTTTGCTACAACGATCCACAATTCTGCCCCAAACAGGAAATACCTCTTTCTTGGCACACCTGGGACCTACAATTTATTGCAGTCTGGAACACGGCTGCAAGGATCCATTTAAACAATCATAACCCAGCTTACGGGGCTTGGCTGCAGCTGTATCTGAAGCCAAATGGAAGCTACGTAGTGTTGACAACTATTCTACTCTCAATACAATGCATGCCGACATGCCTGGATTCAATAAGTGCTACCAGCTCCCCTCTGACAAACAACAAACATCTAGAAATCCAACCTCTCCACACAAAGGTAATCAGGAACAACTCTTTGTACCTATCCAATCTAGTCCAACCCTCAAGCTCAAAGTCCCTGAATCGAGGACATGGGCATACTCTGATGGCAGCTGTCAGATTTAGAATGGCAAACAAGAAATTGGAGCAGGCGTCTACTGCCCTCTCACTGACAGCAAAAATTTTGTTGAGCCCAACAGTGCCGGAATTACCAACACCATATGCCGAGCTGAATAAGCAACAATTGCTGCTGCCATCACGCACTCTTATTCACATTGCTTCAGACAGTCTCACCTCTCTTCATCAAATACGTAAACAACGTATTTATCCTGAGAAGCACACACAACACATTCAAGGGGATGTCCTTAAAACCATTTCTACTCTCATTAGCAACTCACAAATCAATATTTGTTTCTACAAAGTAAAATTCATGCTGGCATTGCTGGAAACAAATGTGCAAATGCTATTGCAAAATATCAGGCCAACCAAGCCAATACTAACGTAGCTGATACTGGGATCCCTGGCGCATGCCCTGGCGGAAATCCATTTTCTAATTTATTTTGATTAGCCAAGCAGGAGGAATGAGAACCCACTGTCGGCACATCCACAACTCCTGCACCCAGTCCTAAAATCACCTACCTACCCAACTTCTAAAATGCTTTTAATTCTCATATGCATACAAAACACAGACTTAGATATGCCAACTCCAAAACAGGCTGCTACTCATATTATCAGAGTTTGTTACCACATGTAGATATGAAAATCAGCAATGCCTTTAGGAACATGTCTTGCATATCCACACCCATGAAGCGCACCATCACCATCACAATATCGCACGGGTACCCTCTACAACCAAAAACATGCGGTTGGTTTCAAAAGATCCATTAACACATTATGCCCTCTCCCAGGCTGTCATCAATTAGACAGCACACTCCACATGCTCTCAGGCTGCCAAAATCATATCATCTCCAGCATGAAGACTGAACGCCACAATGTTGCTGGAAGAACCATCATCAAAGCTCTTAGCAAAAGCCCTTTGGGAGCAGGCTTGGTTAACACGGACATAGGGAGTGATGACAGATTGGCACAGCACAACCTTCAAATCCCTGCACATGCATCGAACAGAGCAATATCCCCTTACCTTTTCCCACGCAATTTTTCTAAGAGATCTAGACTCACATTAAGCCTACCTGATGCTAGACTGATTACCCCCTATCAAGCCAAACCCACTTCATCTTCTTCTTCTTCTTCTTCTTCTCCCTGTTCACACCATGAGTTACGCAGCATGGCACCCCGCAGCCTGCTCTGAGAGGTCCAGCAAAGCTAACCGCGTGAGACAGCCTCACCAACTGAATGCTTGCCAGCGACATGTGCACTTGATTGAAATCTAGTACTGTGAGGACACGAGGCCTGGACAACAGTTGGAGGCAGCACAGCAACAGCATGCAGACCTCAGCAAACTCATTAGTGCAAAAACTGAAACTCTTTGTACTATCCTTCTGGGCGTTAGCGGGACCTGGAATATTGAACACACCCTTATCATAATTGATGATCAGTTCAAACAACTTGACCATCAAAGTGCCATTAAACTTGCTCGCAAGCTTCATGCCCATTCTGTTATGTACGCCAACAAGCCTGTTACCACTAGATGTGCTATTGAAAACAATCATACTTCTCACAGCCAGATTTTGGAGCCGGGTGCTTCCACTTATCCTCCAGATCCCCATTAGCACTCTTTATTTTACAGCTTTGTGGTGGAGGGGACTCACGGCTCTTCTGAGCCAATATGTCTCCTTTCCCTTAATCTATGTAGGGAGAGTTTCCTCTGCCTCATACTTTTTCTCTTCTTTTCTTTTCTTAAAAACCAGAAGCACCAAAGGAATTTCTTGTCTCAGGGGAAGTTTCCAAAAAAGGTGTGACTCAATTATTCGAAATAATTGTTCCGTAATGCACACATGTTAGCACAATAACAAAGGAAAAGGGAAGGGTGGTGAGGAGTAAGTCTGGCAGCTCCTTGCAAGCGCTTGCAATACCTGTGCTATAGCCGTTTAGTTACAGCTGGAACAAGATATAGTCATTTATGTGGGGAGTGCTTTCACTGCCTGAGTAGTTTTTCTTTTCCTTAACCTAGAATAGAAACACAGGCCTAGCCTTGACTATGCTAGGAGCCAAGACTAGAGAACTAATATTCACTAGGAAACACAGGGTGACCTTGCACATCATCATAGTTGGTGTGACAGACATGATTTATAATGACTTTACCAGTAAACCTCTTATAAACTTGGGCTTGACCAGTCATCAGCATCCAAATTGCCATGCCATCCAAGAATGGACAACCACTATTACCGCCAGGCATGATCTTCATTTTTAGGGGGCTTCTGGAGGGGTTGCTGGGCGCGTGGCCGTGGAGAGCAGGAGAAGGAGAGTCCAGGCGTCCAGGAACATGGTTGACAACCCTCCAGATCCTCATGAGCTCTTTTCCTGGCTTTCTCCTAGGCTAGCTATGTCTATTCAAGCAATGGTGACCTTTGGTAAACTCTTGCTAGTCTGCTACTGAGGGAACCCTCCTTAATGCACGCAGCCTCTTGGCTGACGTAAAGAAAAGAAAAGAAAAACTGCTAGGCCGTGAACACTCCCTAGATCAATTAAGGAAAGGGGGCCACGTTGGTGCAGACCGTATGACCCACCCACCACGAAGTTCAGACTGAGAGAAGCACGGCAGACAGAGAAAGAAGACAGGTCCAGCAACGAGAAAGAGAGCAGGATGATAGCTGAAAGACTGGAGTTCCAGACCTTCAGCAACAAGCAGAGTCAGCACTGTCAGCCTTCCAACCAAGGAAAGCCATGCCCAGCAGCTGTCTGCTGAGTACAACTATAGTCTGCATTCTGGCAGACTAGCTTAATTAGCTGCTAGCAACTGCTGACCACGCAGAAGCCTGTGGAACAGTCCTTAGAGCACTGGTGCCGACACATTGACTTTTCTTTTCTTTTCTATATTCATCCATCCTCTTCTGGCGGTTAACGTGTTACATTGAGCATACCCTGAACCAATTCAAAAAACTAGAACTCTGGACCATCAACGCGCCATCAAGCTGGCTAAAACACTTCATGCCCAACCTGTTCAATATGCCCACAAACTTGTTGCCACTAGACGCGCTATCCAAAACAAGAGTACTTCTAATAGCCAGGTTCTAGAGCCAAGTGCTTCTAGAAACCCTCCAGATTCCCATAAGCTATTTCTGTTTCACTTCTTGCGGTGGAGGGGACTCACGGCTCTTTTGCGCCAATGTATCCCCTTTTCCTTAATTGATGTAGGGAGAGTTCCTCTGCCTACGTAGTTTTTCTTTTCTTTTCTTTTCTTTCCGCTTCTGGCGGGTCGCTTGCCATGCGCCTGCTGGCTTGTACTCTCCTCCTGCGTTGCGTTACCTCACCCCCAGCAACTCCCCTTCCAGAAGAACCCTGCAGATATAATTTGTCCATGGTGTTAAATTTTTGTAAAGCTCTTAAGTGCATGAAGGAAAAGAGAACACTGGCTGAGAACTGCGGCACCGGAATCAATCAACGAGGAAAAAGGAAGTTGATTGATATTAGGTGGGAAAGGAGGCAGAAAAGCTAGGTGGGAAGTGAGAAAATCCCCACATCAATAAAGGATGTGAGGATGCCTTGGGCTGAGGCACCCTGCATCCCTCCACCAAGAAAAAAAAGACAGGTTGAGGATATCAGGAGGGTAACTAGCAGTACCCGTGGGTGTTAGCAGCACTATACCCCTGACCTCATGGTGAAGTTTTCCACATGCCCCTCACAATTTTAGAAATTTCATTTGGTTGAAGGTGATGAAAAAAGTTTTTAGTCAAGGCACCGACTGCAACTTACATTGCAAGCCTGATATAAGAGAGGGAAGTTCATAACAGGAATTGAAAATAGGAAAACATGGTTGTTGTTTTGAACTTAGGGGTTACAGGGGTCCACGGCACGGTATCCTAGCCAATTTGGCGCTGGAGAGACGTTCATTGAGAATGCCCTGTTACGAGGTAGCACTCCCTTTGGCAATGGTGTGCAATAAAGGGGATGAGATCACGGGACTGGGATTGCCGGATTGGACTCCCGGAGACACTTGTAGTAATTAAGCTAAGCCTTGCCATCACCCTAGTGACTCAACGTGGTCCATCCCATAGGCCTAAGTGTCTCTGCTAGGAGCACACTCGCTTCATCGTAACATGCCCTCTAACTGATCAGTTAAGCACACGGCATGTTTGCTCGAGGAGCCTTGAGTTTCCTCAATTAGAAGGGAAAGACATAGAAGACTAGTAGGAGACTGCGGATCGCTAGGGCATCACTGCGCAGTGCGCTTTCAATTGCACATCTTGTGGTGGCAAGTTTGTCCGCAAGTCAAACAATGGGTGCTTGCAGCTGCAAAGGGAAGGGCCTGCAGGGAATACCAGCTTTTCAAGAAAGGACTGTAACATGTGGCCGCATGCATTGCTTAGCATCTTCAATTGAAGCACGTATGGCCTTGCACTGTTGTAACACAAGTACACACTTCCAGGTTGCAAACATTCTGCAAGATCTTGCCACGGATCCCAGCACTGAACGAACAGAGACATGAATTTACTTGAATATTAAAAATACTTAAATTCTCAGGAATGTCTCGTACCTAGTCTCTGGCCTGCCTGTCCCCAACTTCGAGACAGAGGAAGCCGTCTGGGAGTGGCGCTCCCTCCTTGGAGAAAAGCACTCCCAGTCAAATTGAATCCAGAATTTCGTTTAAACAAGGCACGTATGGACAGTGCGGTCTTGCTCTTGTTTTGGGGAGCTGTCCTTTTCAGTTGGGCGGTGTTGATCCTGGCCTTCGTAGCAAAATTTTTTCTGGTGTTGGAGTAGTGTTCCCTAATTAGTGTGTGGTCCCGCACGGGCAGCACTGAACAGCAGTATTGAAAAAAGTCCGAGGCACTATAGGGAAGAGGGTGCAGGATGGATGCAAGGCAGCCCGTGGAGCTGGAGAAGGGATGGGGGTTCATGCAGGTGTGTGTCTACATGCAAATTGGTTGTCAGGGCACTGCATCATCATCAGTGTTGCAAACAGAGGGGTGGGGCGCCACGCCTGTGTCCTCTCTCACAATGCAACAGAGTGCTCAATCGAGCCAGACAAGCCGTGTCCTTAACTGTTTGGGGATGGAGGTGGAATGCAGGTTTGGATGGCAGAGGAATGGGGCCTGTCATTGCATGGGTGTGAAAGTGGCAGGGAGTGAGTGCTGATACTCCGTCCATCCGTCTCCTCCGCACTCGTTCCCTCTCAAACCTGCAATTCCCCGTTGCAGGTGGGCATCAATAAGCTCGTTCGAATTCTTGAAAACGAGCCTGAGGAGCAGTTCAATGCCGAGCAGTACATGAGCCTCTACACGTAAGTGCTCCAGTGTGTTTTTTGCTGGGGACTTCTGTGCCTCTCCAGGCTTCCTCCTGTGGCTCTTCTTCCAGCCTGCCAACTGCTTCCCCCAACCTGCTCCCCTTCAAACCTTGCTTCTCCTTCCAACTTGCGCTCTGCAGCACCATTTACAACATGTGCACACAAAAGCCCCCCCATGACTATTCTGAGCAACTGTATGCCAAGTACCGCGATGCCTTCAACTCTTACATTGCTGGCAAGGTGAGTAACAGGAGGCAGGGCCTCCGAAGCATGCGCTCAGCAGCGGCAGCAGCAGCACCCTTGGACACGACATCCTCTGCTGCCCTGTACTCCTTTCTAGCATTGTACTCTCGCCATGGCCCCCCCACACCCTCCTGGCATCATCTGCATGCAGGTCCTACCCTCACTACTTGAGCTCAAGGATGAGATGCTGCTCAGGGAGCTTTTCCAAAGGTGGAACAACCACAAGCTAATGGTCCGCTGGCTGTCTCGCTTCTTCAACTATTTGGACAGGTGAGCTCAGGGTTTGGAGCACACCTCAGGAGCAGGGACTGTAATCCACCAAGGACCTGCTCAGACTGAGGTCATGTTGGAGCAGCGTTGAGTGGCTCATGCAAGCACATTTGCGCCCTGTTTTATCTGCTTTTCAGGAAATGGGGCGGCCCCCCAATTTTCCAACTTACCAAGTCCCTGACTATCTTCACTCCTTTGCTGATGAGCAGGTATTACGTTCTCAGGCACTCTTTGCACCCGCTGAAGGATGTCGGACTGCTGTGCTTCAGAGGTGCGTGCACATGCATGTCCCTGCGCATGCTCGCTCAATGCTTATCCATAAGTTCCTTGCGTGCGCAAGACTCCACACACGTAGGTGAATACTGCACCCTCAGCCGGTCTAGCAAGCATGGATAGCAACTTGTTGTAGGGGTGCCATGCATTACTACACCCTCTGGCATTGTCCTCATTTTGGATGGGCATGTGCCTTTTTCCTCCGTTTAGGATGGGCATGGGGCATGTTCCTCTGCCTTGGGTGTGTATGTGGCATTGTCCTCGTTTTGGCATTGTCCTTGTTTTGGATGGGCATGTGGCACGAGCGTCCCCTGCTGCTTCCATTGACTTTGCCTGCGTGCACCTGGTTTTCTATTTTGTTGGGTCCGACCGGTCCATGGATGCTTGCAGACCTGGTGTACGTCAAGATCCGAGGCAAGACAAAGGACGCCCTGATGCGGTTGATAGAGCGGGAGCGCGAGGGGGAGCTTGTTGACCGAGCACTGATTAAAAACATCCTGGGGATCTTCATCGAGGTGAGAGCATACACACGCCCGTGCGCACCCCACACCCACAAACGCAAACACTCTCTTCCCCCCCTGCACGCATACGCACGCACACACACACACACACATGCACACATGCACATTAGAATATAGACCTCCTGGAGTGCTCCTCAAGACAATGATGCCACAGAGGATGGGCCATTGCATGGGGGTCATAGCATAAGGGGAGGTAGTATTGGAAGGCCGGATGGATTGATGGTGATAGCCCAACTCTATTGCAACTCTTCAGGGCCACAAATATGCAGCCCTGTTGCAGGAAAGCAAAGGCGCGTACAGCATATTGGAGGGCTCCTGCTGGAACACCGGCATGAGGAAATTATGCCCTGCTTTCCCATCTTCTCTCCATGTTCCACACTCTCCCGGGCATTCCCGCATGGAAGCAGATGTATGGATTCAGGCTGCCGATGGCAATGTCTGTGAGCAAGCAAACACACGGGTAAAAGTGCAAGCTTGCTGGCAGGTGCATGCGTGCATGTGTGCTCGCGTTTACCTCGTGCATGGTTCGGAGTGCCCCTTTTGCTCTCCAGATGTCAATGCATGTGACAGGGGACCAGAGAGAAGCCTGTGTATGTGTGTGTCTTTACATGTGCCTCATGCTCGGACGCTTGTGTGCCTGCAGGTGGGCATGGGTGGCATGGAGTGCTACGAGCAGGACTTTGAGGAGTTCCTACTGGCAGACACAGGGGCGTACTACAAAGTCAAGGCGGCTGCATGGATCGAGCAGGACTCGTGCCCGGACTATATGCAGAAAGCAGACGATTGCTTGCAGAAGGAGGAGGAGCGCGTGGAGAACTACCTGCACAGCTCCACAAAGGTGGGGGGGGGCGCGTGGGTGCTTGCGCTGGCACAAGTGCCTCTGTTTGTGTGTGTGTGTGCGCGCGCGCGTGCGTGCGTGCGTGTGTGTATGTGTGTGTTATTGGACTCTATTTATATTGATACTGAATTCACAAGGTGTGTGAAAGCATAATTGTGCTGGAAGTAAGATGATGCTGTGGAAGACTCTACCATCTGCTCTACTGATGCAGCCTGTGAGCAGACAACAAACACAGCACCATGAATTGAGGCGCCATAACCAGTAGCAGGCTTGACATCCAAGTTGCGAAAGGACTCGTTATTGCTGGCATGTTATAAGGTTATGGCTGTACCTTAGCTCTTAGAAGGTGTCATTTTGGTGTGTACCTTGGTTTGCATGCCACTTTTCATTATTGATTTCACTGCAGCTGAGGGAGCTGAATGAAGTGCGCATTTACTATTGATTACTTTGCAGCTGAAGCGCAGGATGTAATGTGTATGGAGAAAGGACAAGCACTCACGTGGTCCTGCAGTGACTTTGCATGCCGCTTTTCACGCTTGCATGTTGGTCTGCGTGTGCAGGTGAAGCTGCTGAAGGAAGTGGAGCAGGAAGTGCTGGCCAACCACCAACAGGCACTGCTGCAGAAGGAGCACTCTGGCGCCGCTGCGCTTTTACGGGACGACAAGGTGGGCTGAAGTAGTGGCAAATTCTGCTGCTGTGTATGTGTGCGTGCGTGTGTGTGTGCATGTGTACGTGCGTGCGCGCGCGCTGTATGAGCAGTGTGCCACCTGAACATGGATTAAGGGCTTTCATGGTAAAAAGTTGCTATTTCAAAAATCTCATGCTCTCTACTCCTGCACAAACAAAGGCAAGCATTTGTGCCATTCCTTTGAAAGATTGAATCCAGCCAGTGGCTCCCCACGCATGATACCTCCTGCCATCTTTTCCTGCTCTTATTGTCAGACATGCACAAGTATGCGTTGGGCAGACATGCAGTGCCTCGTCCCCATATTGCTTTTTTCCAAAACTCATTCCACCCAAAGCAATGGGCATCAGCATGTATGCAAGCCGTTCTGCTTTTTCGCGTGCTAACCACACCATCCATCCCACATTGCCATCTCCATGGGGATAGACGACCTGGCGCCAGCATGCAAGCGATTGCCCCTCCCATTCATCCGCAAGCATTGCAAACTTCCCCTCACACGGCAAATGGTTGTCCACCACTGCATAGAGTACTTTGTTACGTTGCCTGATCGTCCCTGCCTTCCCATGCAGACGGAAGACTTAGCGCGCATGTACCGCCTGTTCCATCGCATCCCCAAGGGCCTAGAGCCGGTAGCAGAAATTTTCAAGCAGCACGTGGACAGCGAAGGCAGCAAGCTGGTGAAGGAAGTGTCGGAGGATGTGGAGAGCAAGAAGCAAGAAGGTGAGGGTGTGGAGGCAAGAAGGGTTAGAGGAGGAAGGGTCTGAGCAAGAAGGGTCACCTGCAAGCTGGTGAAGAAAGTATTAGGGAGTGTGGAGAGCAAGGAGGTGGGGAGGGGGAAGGCAGTCAGGGCTGCCTCAGCGGACCAAGACATTGCCCATTTATGGAGATGAGAAGGGTTGTGCGGTTAGACAGAGGCAGGCTGCCTTGTGAGGTTGTGGTGTGAGGAGCAAAAAAATTCCTTTTAAAGAAAGGGAAGCAAAGGGACACGGCTGGTGCGCACTGCTGTCAATCCTTTGTCCAGACGAAAAAGATAGGAGGGTAGGGTGAGGGACATGCAACCAAGTGCTAGTTTCAGAGAGCAGGCATGATGCAAGCGGGTGTAGTGATGGGGGAGGCGGGTCAAAATAAATTTGGGTTATTTGGATCCTGTTGGAGTACAGCTGCGCCAATGTGCGCAAGGTCTTGCCTACCTCTAAGAGTGCTGACGGAAATCAAAAAGCAAAGGGGTATGCTCACTGGGAGCATTGTATTGAGCAGGTGCACGAGTCGCCTGCAAGCGCATGAGATGCATGAGTCACTTGCGTATGTTTGCTTTGCCCTGGTGTTCCACTCATGAAGCACTGACGCTGTGCTCATTCAGCACTGACGTTGCATGAGTGCATTCGCTTGGCCTTGAGTTAATCCTCACCCATCCCCACTCATGCAGCAGTATCTTGTGGTATTTGTACGCTCCTAGTCTCAACTTCAGCTGTCAAGTAGGATCCTGTTGTGAACAAGAAAGCAGAGGAAGGTTAAGGCTGCAGTGAACAAATGCGCGATGGGGCAAAAATTGAGATCGGCATTCACTTGCCCACAACGCGTTGAAGCAGCAACTGCATGAGTGAGTGTGTGTTTCACTGGTGCCGTCGCAGCCAAGGGCCCCTCAAAAGACACTGGCACCCCAGCGGAGCAACAATTTGTGCGGTCCATCATCGAGCTGCACGACAAGTACCTGGTGCGAGCACGGGCCCTTTCTTTAGATGGCATTGAAAGACGTGTGTGTGTGTGTCAGTGCTGACATATACACACTGCAAATTCATTCCACTTTTATGTGGAGCTTTCGTCACTTCAGGCCTTCATCAGTGTGCTTTCCCCCCGGGCTGTCGGCTGCACGCACTTTGCAGCGATGCAGCACCGCCCCTCACCCCCTGTTTGTGGCTTGTACCAAACATGCCATAGCGCCCTGATGTGTGTGTGTGTGTGCATTTGTGTGTGTGCGCGTTTGAAATTGTGAGGGTAATCAAATTGGTAGAGGTAGTGAGTAAGGGTGAGTGTGCAGGGTGCATCAATGAATGGTACAGCCCGTCTTTGTGTGTGCTTTGAACTACCACGGGTGGCCCTCTTATCATGCTTTTTTCATATATTTGCAAGGGCCTGCTGGTCATTGCTGCCCAAACTTCCCGTGCAATGCTGCGCATGCTCAGCTCTCAAGAATCGCCCAGCAGTATCAACACATGCTTTTGCATATCCTTACCTCTGCTTCATGCTTAGCATTTCTGCCATCAGTAGCTCGCAGCCATGATCATTCTTCAAACACACACACACGCGCGCACACACACACACACACACACACACACGTGCGCGCGCGCGCGCCATGCGTGTGCAGTGCCATCGGCAGTCCCGTCCCATGTGCCGGGACATGTGTCACCCTGCTGCATGAGTGCACATACTTTCTGGCTCTGCAAGGCAAGTGCCCCATGTCTTCCTTCCCAATGAGAGCTCCTATATGCTGCTTCATGAGTGCGCATGTATCACGCCTGCTTGCTTCATGAGCGCTGTTCCGTGCATGTTGCATGGTGAATGCGCAGGTCTACGTGTCCACCTGCTTCATGAACGCATCCCTCTTCCACAAATCCCTAAAAGAGGCCTTTGAAGGCTTCTGTAACAAGTCCGTGGCAGGCAGCTCCAGCGCAGAGCTGATGGCCTCATTCTGTGACAACCTGCTCAAAAAGGTGCGTGCGTGCGTGTGTATGTGTGTATGTGTGTGCGTGTGTGTCCCGTGCCCATCATCTCGCATTGCACCCTGCAACTTTCAGCATTGCCTGTCGCACTTGCACTTGCACACAAGCCTCATTTTGCTAGCAGTCAAGCGTCTTATTCCCTTTGCACACAAGCCTCATCCAGCGTCCGCGTTTGCCCGCTTGCGTGCGTGCAAGGACGGCCTCTGTTTTGAACTGTGTGCCGTGAAGTGTGTTTGTTTTGCTTGGCATGCAGGGATGCATGGAGGAACTGGAACGGCGGCTTTTGTTGTTCACACTGTGTGCTGCAAAGTGCACTTGTCTTGCTTGATGGCATGCAGGGCTGCACGGAACAATTGCAAGGAGAGCCTCCATTTCTCCTACTGTGTGCCGCACAGTGTAGTTGTTGTGCTTGGTGTTGTGCAGGGCGGTATGGAGAAATTGTCTGACGAAGCCATTGAAGAAACCCTGGATAAGGTGGTCAAGCTGCTGGCCTACATCTCCGACAAAGACTTGTTTTCAGGTGCGCATAGTGCGTAAAACACTGCTGTCCCGCTGCATGGTGCAACTTGTAGACGCAACAAGCAGGTTGAGTATGAGAGACATTGCATGCAGGTGGGAGTACCGCTGCATGCAGGTGGGAGCGGGTCTGCATACCAACATCTAATAATGATGATAAGTCATGTGCTAGGTGGCTTTTGTAGCAGTGGCTGGACATGTCAGAACGGCTGCCAGCAAGAGGCACTGCCACACTGGCTCAAGCTACAAAACTTCACGCCAGTGTGCGGTGAAGCGACTCAGGCTGGTATGCAATGAGGCAGTTCAAGCCAGTGGGCACGAAGCAGCTCAGGTCAGTGTGCTGAAGCAGCTCAGGCCAGAGTGCCGCGAAACAGCCCAGGCTGGTGTTAGGTGAGGCAGCTCATGCCAGTGTGTGGTGAGGCTCATGCACTTTGTAGCACATGACACAGAAGCTGTATTATTTCCGCGCCTATGATTTCCGCGCCTCTCGCATATCTCACACATGCGCGTGCACGCACACACACACACACACGCACACACACACACACACACACACACACACACACACACACACACACACACCACGCATGCACGCACACACACACACACCACGCACGCACGCACACACACACATACATACACAGAGTTCTACCGCAAGAAGCTGTCGCGCCGCCTGCTGCACGACCGCTCCTCTTCGGACGACCATGAGCGCTCCATCCTGTCCCGGCTCAAGCAACAATGCGGCGCGCAGTTCACTTCCAAGGTGGGTGTCCCTGTCCTCTGAGCCCTCTTGCCATGGTCCTGGGTCGCCTTCAAGGTTACGAGGCTCTGATACAAGAATAAGAAACCTTCAGTCAAAACGGCTGCTTGCTAGCCTGCATCGCCCGCCCACACCTCTGCTTGCATGCACCTGCGTTGCCCCAAGTGAGGCTTGAATTTAATTTAATTTGGGCAAATTAAGTTTGGGTCCAAGGAAGCTGCCTTTTGTGGGGGCCGCCTCAACATTGCATTCTCAAGATCGGCACCAGCAGCTGCTCGGAGGATGAAATGGGTCAGGGCTGCTTTGCTTCTACTTTTCTTAGCTGAAATTTGCAAACAAGCTGCATCGTGCCAAGGTGGCGAGTTGCTTGAGTTGTGAAAGCTGTCCCATGTCACCTTCCTGGTATGTCATCAAGTGACTTCAAACACGCAATGAATTTGTAAGGAGTGCATCCTCGGTGTGTCAGTCTTTTTGTGCTGCATAACATGATGGTCCTGGTGCCCCAGGACTGCCCCAGAATTTTCCACCTGCCCATGCAGACTCAGTACTGTACGTGGCCACATTTTACTGTGTATACCCATTTCAGGCACCCCCTCCCCCTTCACATACAGACTCAGTTCTGCACGCGGCAACACGCTGCTACGCCATCCTAATTCAAGGCTTCCACCCGCACATACACACTCTGTTCTTCATACAATCATACTCCGCTGCGCCATCCCATGTCAGGACTATCCACTTGCACACACAGACTGAGGGCTGCATGCAGCCACACTCTGCTGCACCATCCCATTCACGCACCTCTGCCCTTTTGGCCTTTCTTGTGCTGTCTGCACGCGTCAATTACATAAGAGCTACTGAGCTCACCTTGGTCACGTATCTGCAGCTGGCACCATCCTGTTTTCACACAGCTGTCCTTGCCTGTTGTGTGTGTGATCAGATGGAAGGCATGGTCACGGATCTGCAGCTTGCGCGAGAGAAGCAGGCTCAATTCGAGGAATGGATGGCTAGCCGGAACAAGACCCCCCCTGTGGATATCAGCGTCACGGTGTGTGCATGGAATGGGCTCAATTGTGTGAAGCAGGCTCAGTTGCGTGGAGCAGGCTTGGTTGCATGAATTAGGCTCGATTTTGTGGAGCAGGCCCACTTTGAGGAACGGGTGAGCCTCGGGAACAGATTCAACCCCTTGGATGTTAGCGTCAAGGCATGTGCTTGCAGGCTCGTTCAAGGTTTAGAGTGGTCTCGGATACCCCTGTGCTCCCAGAACAAAGATGACGCCGCCTGAACTGTACTCTTGTCTGTTTGCATGCTTTGAGCTGACACCTAGGATGCGAGCTCAACTGGGCATGAGTACGTGTGCCTCCTTGTTCTGGTCCCAAGCTGTGTTGGTTTGAACATTGTCTCACGTCCTTGAACAGGGGCCCTGCTAATTATGTCTGTACCGCTCAATTTTGAACAGTACGTCCCAGAGGTCAAACTGTTCTGGCTTGTCCTGAATAACTTTACGTGGGACCCTTGTGAGGGCACCATTGCTGCTGCTTCCTCTGGTCCCTAATTGGTCGCGGAAAAGAAACAGCAAGCTTGCTAGAGTGGCTGCCTGCTGTACAAAGCTTCTGCACATGCATTACCTGAAACATAGGCACCCTTTGGAACTGCTCAGCACTGAAGCACGAACCTGCAGTTTTGCGTGTTTAGGACAAGCACAGAGTTGCTTGATTGACTGTTTCTTGCGAGCTGCTCCTAGACCCTGCTAGCTCACACTTGGCGCTCTTATCAATCGTGTGCTACCCTGCGAGCTCTCTTCCCTGAGCCCCCCTTCCATAGGCTCAATCGATTCTGTGCCCATCGAACCCGCGTGCCGTTTATTCAGCATTTTTGGTGGGAGGGTTGTGAAATACATGGCATGTGCATGCATATTTGCAGCATGGGCCGCCCTCTTGCTCATCTTCATCTGTTTTGTATCTGTGCCTCCGTCGTATCCCGATCACCATCTCACTTGACCTTACAAAACGCCCTTATCTCACAAAGGTGCCCTCCCTCCATCCTGTTCTACCGCCCACTGTCACCTTTGTCCCTCACCCTTTGCTTCACTCTGACCTTACAAAACACCCTCAACACGCAAAGGTGCCCTCTCTCCATCTTGTTCTACCGCCCACTGTCACGTTCGTCCCTTGCCCTTTGTTGGCATGTGCACAACGGTGCCTGTTTTGCTGACGTTCCGCACCATCATGCAGGCACCCCTTGCAGGTACACCACACAACAAACAACGCGCATGCGCGCGCGCTTGCTGCATCATTTTGCAGGCACCCTTTGCTGGCACACCACACCGTTCTCCCTGCACATCTCACCCCTTGCTGAGGATAAACAGAACACACCCTTCACCACGCTTTCCAGAATGATTAGGACGCGCCGTTCACTGGCAGGCCACGCTTTTTCAGAGTATATTTGGATCCGCCCTTCACCGGCAAACTATGCCATTGAGCCTGCCTTGTAGGTCAACATTTTGCTTCATTCATGCACCATTCTCCCTGCTCATTTCACCCTTCTGCAGGCACATCATACCATATTGCCTGCACCTCTTACCCTTTGCAGACGAATCCTTGTCAGGAGCACTTTTTGTTGGCACACAGCACAGCTGTCCCTGCACATCTCACCCACTGGCCTGCTCACTCCCCCCCAACCCTTGCTCATACAGGTGCTCACCACCACGTCTCACTCCGCTGGCCTGCTCACTCCCCCCAACCCTTGCTCATACAGGTGCTCACCACCGGCTTCTGGCCAACATACAAGAGCATTGAGCTTGCGCTGCCCCAGGAGATGGTGGCCGGTGTCGAGCTGTTTAAGGAGTTCTACGACATCGAGAACAAGCATCGGTGAGTGTGCAGCACGCCAGCATTCACTCAGGCACAAAGAATTGAGAACAAATGAGAATACTTTGTTGCCAGCAGCGTTGAGCGCTGAGCGCATCTGCACTCTGTATAGGCCGCAGTGTCCATGGATCTGAGCTGCCTTTGCAGGTAGCACCCCGAGGTTTCTTCTGTACGCTGCTTCACACACACACACACACACACACACACACACACACACACACACACACAGGCACACAGGCACACACATCCGCTCTTCTCCATGTTGTTAAATTTTGTTCTTCATTCAGGCGGTTGGCATGGATCTACTCCCTGGGCACAGCCACCCTGAAAGGCAACTTTGACGCCAGGAGCATCGACATGAGCATGAGCACCATGCAGGCAGCGGTGTGCCTGCTGTTCAACGACGCAGCTGAGTTGAGCTACAAGGAGGTGCAGGTGTGTACACTCTTGAGAGAGCATCGACATGAGCATGAGCACAGTGCAGGCAGCGGTGTGCCTGCTGTCCAGCAATTGCTGCTGTTCAGAACTGAGCTTCAAGGAGGTGCAGGTGTGTACACTGTAGAGACTGCGCGTGTGCAAAGACAATATTGAAAAGCTTGAAGTTCTGCAGTGTGGTCTCAAGTGGAGCCTGAACAGCTGCGTCATGCATCATATGCTGTGCATTACGCTTTGCAGCAATTTGTTGCCTGGGTTGCGCATTTTGACGAGACGATGAAGCTGGAGAGGGATGCATTGTCACACGCATTGCTTTATTCTGGGCTGGATTGCGGTCGACTTGATCGCAAACCTTGCCCCTTGCTTTTGCCCTGGCAACAACCGACAGTGAACCCCCTGCGCTCACAGTACAGTTTCTTTGCATCCATTGTTTGCTTGACTTTGTGTTTCTGTTTCACAGGAACGAACGAACATGCAATACGATGACCTGGTACGCCTCCTTCACTTGCTGTGCAGTTTCTGTGCATTCTTTATTCATTTGTTTTTGTGTCCCATTGCTCACAGGAACGAACAAACATGCAAGACGATGACCTGGTGCGCCTATTGCACTCGTTATGCTGCACTAAATTCAAACTGTTGAATAAGGAGCCTGAGGGCAAGACCATCAACAAGAATGACAAGTTCAGGTGCGGCACTGGAAGGGAGGGGCCATGGTCCTTGCTGCCTGTCTGAAGGTTTGTGCTACAACGGAGGTGAAGTGGTGCAGGATATGCATGTGTGTGTCTGTGTGTGTGTGAGAGAGAGAGAGAGAGAGAGAGAGAGAGAAGAAAAGAAAGATAGAAAGAAAGAGGAAGGGAGATGTGACCCTAAACAGGGACATTGAGACATGCTTCTGAGTACATCATTACATACACACACTTGCAGTTTCAACAACAGCTTCACCACCAAGCTGGTGCGCATCAAGATCCCTCTGCCGCCTGTGGACGAGAAGAAGAAGGTTGTGGAGGACGTGGATAAGGACCGCAAGCACGCTATCGATGCTGCCATAGTGCGCGTCATGAAGAGCCGAAAGGTAGGCGCTGTGCATGCTTTGCTCCTTGCGCGCGACATGAAGTGCGCGCACTGTTTAGAGTTGAAAGGTGGGCTCTGTGTGGTTTCAAAAGCATTGCGCGCGTTATGATGAGCCGGCACTGCGCATCATGAAGATCCAGTTTGAATATTGTGTGCCTCACCCAAAGCAAAACGGTGGGCACTGCACATGCTTCAAAAGGTAAAAGCCGCAGGGCCATGTGCAAGCAAAAGGCGCGCTCATGGTCCGTGCATTCATTCATGGTGTGTGGAATTATGGGATTCATGGTCCGTGCATCCATGGTCCATGCACTCATTCATGATCTGTGGGATGATGGAATCCATGGTCCGCGCACTCTTGGTCTGTGGAATTATGGAACTCACGGTCAGTGCATCCATGGTCCGTGGGTTAAATGGCATGGTCAGTGCAGAACGATGGGAGGTACATGAGCTTGCTTGGATTCTTTCCGTTCACTTGTCCTGCCCTGACTCAAGTCTTTTGGTCATCTTAACACTTCAGCACATAGGGTGCAGTGCTCACTCCTACGATAGGACATTGGAACAAGTTCTGTTCCGGACACGACATTACCTCGCTCAATTTTGGGACATGTGATAGGTAGCTCGCTGAGGATCCTTGCATGCCTTGGCCTTCATCCAGCTCTCCCCTCCTCCCAAATTTCGCAGGTCCTACAGCACCAACAGCTCGTCATGGAGGTGGTGCAGCAGCTAACGCGCTCCTTCAAACCAGACTTCAAGCTCATCAAAAAGCGGATCGAGGACTTGATTCAGAGAGAGTACTTAGAGCGGGACAGTGAGAACCCCCAAATGTTTAAGTACTTGGCGTGATATGTTTGCTAATGGTTGCATAGTGTGTCGTTGTGTATGTGTGCGAATGTGTCTTGGGTGTGTGACATGACTCATGTATGTCTCGTTGCATGCTCTCATATGCATGCTATATATATGCACATGGATTAGCTGCAGAGACAGTAATAAGATAGCAAGGTAGCATGTACATTATGTTCTTTGTTTTTGAAGCAGGAAAAGCAAAGCATGCTGTTCCCTGCTGTTTTTTGCCCTGACTTTTGCAGGCTGCAAACAGCTCAGTTACCTTCTGGACTTTTTTAGGAATTACTGGAACGGGTTTAGGGCTTGCAGTCTGAGCTGTTTTGTCAGAAAAGCTTGCTGGAGGCTGCTCTGGGCCGAACGAATGAGAGCAATGTGCAGTTGCGCCAATGAATTTGATTATTCCCCTCGTGTACTCACGAAATTGGGATTGTAAAGGAGCTGGATTGTGTGCCCAGAAAAATGACCAGGCTATGTAGTAGCTTGTACCAGGCCAGGTGCATCGAGGACAGGTGGTTCCCTCGGAATGAAGAGAGAATAAGAATGCTGGCAGTGAGAGCAATCACAGGGTCCCAACACGTGCTTGTGACTTTGGACAGCTGTAGCTTAGCGCCGGTCACAGATGCCAGAATAAAGAATTGTGTGATCAGCACTGCTTAGCCAGGGATACCAGACGACGTACCAGACTACCAACTGACCCCAATTCTTTTACAATGTCACTGCTACACCTTTTGAGTGAGTTAGAGAAAGAATCAATTAGTTGGAAAATTCCCACTTTTCACCACTATGCCAGAGGGGGGCGACAGAGGCCTGAAATGGGGATGCTTTTAAAACCTTCCTTATTTTTTGGCCCCGATTTCTAGGTTTAAGGACTAGCGCCCAGATGTAGCTCATACTTTACCCTATCCATAGCACCTGAGCTTGAAACTTAGAAGTTGGGGCCACATGCCTAATCGGCCGCGGCGTGAACCTTACTTTTTACCACCAAATCTCCATTCCGGAGTGCCTGTTGCACCAAATTGGATGTTTTTTTTTGTAATTTGGTGTCCTTGTATCAAAATAATATCATTGCAAAAACAACTTGTTTTGGATTGAATGGAGTGCCACTATGCTCCCTTTTCCCCCTCTTCAGCACCCTAGCACTCACACCCAATCAGCCAGATAGTTTGACTGCTCGGCCAGCTCAATTGTTCCAGCCACACACATAAATATCCATGAACTTTGCAAACAACTTCAATGTGCCGAGACTACTCTCCACACAAACCTCCTAGGTGTGGATGGGACTACACTGCCCATATTCTGGATCACTTGAAAAACTAAGGATTGACCTGCAAGAGTCTACCAAACTTGCACGAAAGCTCCATGCCCATCCTGTGCAATATGCGCACAATTTTACCTCTACCGGACGTGCAATTGAAAACAGAAACAATTATTATTATATAACATGTATATATTATAATTCTGGTGCCCTGGGGCCACGTGATGCCAAACACCCACCAGACCCACACTAGTTTCCCTCTTACCCTTTGGTGAGGGAGACTCATGGCTCTTTGAGCCATTGTTTCTCCTTTTTTCTTAATTGATGTAGGGAGCTTTCTCACTGCCTACATGTTTCCTCCTTTTCATATCCATCTTGTGGAGGTCAAACACTGTGAAGACACCAGGCCCAAGGATCAGCACGAGGCCTCCAAACAGCAGCACCATGGACTATGTCGCCAACTTTCAAGGGCATCCGAGGCCACTGGGTCAGGTCAAGCTTGGCCTTGACACTCATAAAGGCACCAAGCTTGCTCTGAAGCTTCAAGCTCATTGTTTCCAGTATGCCTTTAACCTTGCTAGCGCCAGACGCCCTCTTGAGTAGACTCCTTTCAACTTTTTGTCAGTAAAACTAGGCATGAGGTACTGCCAGTAACCCTCCTGGTCCCCATTTACCTCTTTCGTGCAAGGAAGATAGTTTCTCCTCTTGGTACCACCACAGTGGGCCTTTTCGCCACCTAAGTAGTTCTTCTTTTCTTTTTTAGTCAGATCAATCAAACCTGAAATGTGCAAGAAAAGGGGAACCTCGTATTTTGCTCTAATTCTATCATGCTCAGGGTTGATCAGAAAGTAGCAGCACCCATCATCATGATCATCATGATGTCAAGAAAGAGAGAAAAAGAGAAGTCGCGCTAGCCAAAGGCCGCGTGCATTAAGGAAAGGTTGTCTAACTAACAAGCAAACAAGGGTCTCACCAAAAGGGCCCTCTAACCTAAACTAAACACAGCTAGTCTAGGAGAACTTCTGGGCTTTGAAAGCCTACCATGTTAACGTACAACCCCATGCTCATCAGCAATAGAGATGCCTGCATTACAGGCTGTTACCAAACCAGACCCTCCAAACATCAAAATGTGCACTAGTGGAAAGAGGGGAAATTGTATTGTGTTTGTCTGTTTTTTTCCTTGAGGCCCCGGTCACACTGGCGAGATCACCCCCCGAAATCACCCCCCCTGATCAGGGGGGGGGCGGATCAGGGATCAGGGGTTGGGATCACCTGATGAAAAAAAGCCAAGCTAAGTAAATACGGCGCAAGGAATTTAGTGGAACGCTCAAAGAATTTTTTTTTGCAAAAACTAAAAATCCGACCCCTGATCCCGGGGGTTAATCCCGGGGTGTGATCCCGCCAGTGTGACCGGGGCCTAATGGTTCCTTTTCCTTAATGGATTTGGGGTGTACTTGCACTGCCTACGTAATCACTTTGTCACTCCAATTCAAGTCGAACAGTTCCTCACTTCTTACCACTTTCTTCCTTATTAAACCCTCTCTTGGCTGGTGCTTGCTGCTCTGCCGAGGCCAGCTTCCTGCTTTTTCTGCTAGCAGCAACCAGCAAGCTGAGCAGCCATACCAACAGCCAAGGTTATAGGCCAAGAACATTGTCAATGGGTGGCACTTCTTTAGAAACCTTTGTCTGTTCACGGCGCACTTTTTTCTGTCCCTAGGTATTTGCATCTTGATGTAGGCAAGCACCAGACCAAGAAAGCCAAGACCGAGCACACAAGATTGTGCAGGCTATAAAAGCAACTTGGGTCCTGAATAGAAAGTATGGGGGAGTGTATAGGGGGGTCCTGGATCCATCCAAGAGCCGAACCATGTATGGGATTAGTCTGGGGCCTGATGGACTCTGCAGTCTAGAAAGAAAGAAAGACTACGCTTGCCAAGTCTGGCCACGTGCATTAAGGAAAGGTCACCTGAAATAAGGGCCCCACCACACAGACCAAGAGGAAGAGGTGGCACAGAAGTCTACACCAGAAAGTTGGCCTCCACCATGGGACCTACGACACGACTGTCAGGCAGGCCCTGTCCAGCAAGCTCGCAGTCTCTGATAGGGTGTTTGGCGTCTCATGAAAATTGTTTTTAAAGATTCAAACAATGAAATGCACCTGATATCTCATGCTGATATGTGAACAAGAGGCTGTAGCTGCGGTTGCTTTTCTTGAAACATGATAATGCATCTATGACAGTGGATGCTGAGAAGTGAAGTACAAAGCATATCATGAACATGTCTGTCATGGCCTCTTATTTCATTTTAAACAAGTTGTCGAGTTGTGCTATTCTAATTGTCATTGTGCATTTTCTAGTATCTGACACTGCAATCTGGTGGAATTTGTGCTTAACTCCAGATGCTCATTTCATGCAGAGTGACTGTGCGCGTGTTTCTTTCAGCAGTTAACACTTCTGAGCTCAGCTCAAGACTCCGTTTCCACACTCAGTTGACATTTTTACACAAGTTTGGTTTGGTTACAGGCACCTCGAGAGCTCTTTTTGCTTCAGCTAAGCTGCCCTTGTAGGCAGGTACAGCTATGTAATCCTGTCCTATCCTATCCTTTAGGCAAATACATGCTGAGAAACATATCGTGTTTTTGTTTATTAAATGTGTGGTGCAATGCACACACTTTGAGAGTTGGAGGCATCACTTTGGCATGAGCATACATTTGATTGTGATAGGTGTGACCAAGGAGGGCACCAAGATGAAAAGCATGCCGTGTTCCTTTGCTCTTGCGATCCTGTGTGTTCTCTTTGAAGAACTTATGCAGTTATTTTCTGACTTCCCCTCTTCTCATAGAATTTTTCTGGACGAATCAGACACTTTCTACTATTCTCAAGCTGGCTCTGAGGATGTTTTTCATTTTTTGCAGAAGCGAACTAATGAGAGCCACCATTTTACTTCCAAACTCATGAATATATTCTGTGTGGCTGGAACAGTTGAGCAGGCCGAGCAGCCAAACTACCTGGCTTAAAGTCAAATTCCATTGTAACCAATAGTCTGACCCTTGACACCACAGACCTGGGCAATGTTGCGGTAATTTTTCATGTTCCTGATGTTGTTCCTAATGCTTCCTGGACTCCTTCTCCTGAGCATGTGTGTGGGATGGGTCGTTGTGCGAGCCGTTTGAGTCTAATTTGGAAGCATGAGTGGCAACTTGGGTGGCACAGCGGGTCGCTGCACGGTGGACTGGCAACTCAGGAGCTCCATCTCGGGACATGACAGTGCCCCTGCGGCGCAACAACCTGCCTCCTGAGCAACTTTTCCGTCAAGGTGCTGAGTTTCCGTGGATGCCTGAACCTAATGTGATGGAACTGCCTGATGCAGCTGCCCTGTACCCTATTGATTGTGAACACACGCATTGAAGATGAATGTTAAGACATCCCCGGATTTTGATGCTTAAGCTTTTGCTGCCCCTTTTATTAAATACACTGAAAAGCGGGTACCAGCAGTGAGTGGTAGGGGTACAGATGAAATAAATGTTCTGGCACCTTATATTGCACGTCTGTTTGCTGTCGTGATGGAGAAGGCTGAGATCCCTGCATGCTGGAAAGTGGCCAAGATACCTCCCCTTTACAAGAAGGGCTCTGTGCTGGACCCAGGGAATTATCGCATGCTCGCAGTAAGTGGCACCCTGTACAGGCTACATGCTAACGTTCTTACTAAGAACGTTAGCCCTAGCAGGGAGGTGGTCACTGGGTGGTGCCAGGAAAAAAAATTCCAGACACTCAGTTTGGTTTCTACCCTGGCCGTGACACTCTGCAGCCCATATTCATTTTGCGGCACTTGCAGCATGCTGCTCAGGTCAAGCGCCCTAATGCATCCCCAAGGCTGCATGCAGCATTTGTGGATTTTAAGCAGGCATATGATACAATTCCTAGGGAAGCACTTTGGACTCACCTTCAGCGCATTGGTATGCCTACTTGCCTGCTGACTGTAATTAAAAGCATGTACGCAAATGATGAGTACATCTTCCCCCTTGTTTTCCTTCTACATCAATGACGTGGACTGCTTGGCAGAAAATGTGCAAGGGGCTATTACAGGCACTAGGAACGTTCAAGTCACTCACATGCTGTATGCAGACGATCTGTGCCTCACCAGTAACCTTCCTGATCAGTTCCAACTGATGTTAGATAGGCTAGCCCAGCCATATGTAGTACATATGTATGCTCAGCGGAAAGGATTGGTGATAAACTTTATTGAATGCTGCGAAGTCTGAGATCGTGCATTTTAATTCAAGGGCAATAATGTGCCAGTTTTCACGTTAGGTGGTGTTTGTTTGGCTTGTGCATATCCCTTTATATAGTTGGGCATGCTGTTCACAAAACGACGCAATCCGCAAGTTACTGCTGAGTACATGTGTGCCCCTTTCCTACCTGATTGTAGACGGATTAGGCAATTTGCATCTGAGCACCATTTGACGGACAGGCCACATACCATGCTCTGGCAGATCTCTCCCTACTAGCACGTATGCATGTCAGATTTGGGGCACTAGATTTATGAGAGAAGGAGCTGAAATGGACTGTCCTTTGCAACTGTGCACCTGTGCTTACTGAAGCGCATCCTTGGGGTAAAGTGCACCACTCCTAATTGGTACTGTACTGCGTGAATGTGGACGTGAACCTTTATGGTTTTATTGGTTTTGCACAGCAGTTAGGTTTTACAATGCTTTACTGCGCAGCAACAGCACTACACCCAGTAAGGTACTGCAAGCAGACGTTGAATTGAGCATTCTATCCCGTGAATGCTGGACCTCAGATTCTTTGGCTGCATGCACGGGCTTAGACAGGTGCAATACGTTTACTCATTGTGTTTGGTCTGGGCAGCCTATAGTCATGAGGGAGTTTGTTGTTGATCTGAGAAAAAGGCTGCGAGGTGTGTGGAATGCTGATGCCTTGGCAGAACATGGTGAACGCACGAACAAATTATCATCACTGGATGGCACTTCCTATGAGACCCTTGTCTGTTCATGGTGCGCCCTTTTCTGTTCCCAGGTATTTGCATCTTGATTTGGGCAAGCGCGCGCTAAGAAACATAGCACGTTTTCGCTCACATGCTCATACCTTAAGAGTTGAGACATCACTTTGGCAGGAGCACACATCTGCTTGCCCACCTATGGCGTTAAACAGGGCTGTCCCCTTTCTCCGTTGCTTTTCTCCATTTACCTTAATGACATCAATGAGGTTTCTGAGGGGATTGAAGGAGCTTGCACTGGCACACCTAATTTCCATGTATCCAACCTTCTATGCTTACGCTTAACCTCTAACTCACCAAATAATCTTCAGGCCATGCTTAACCGTCTCAAGGCTTATGCCCGTCAGAAATTCCTGACAGTCAACACCAAAAAATATGTTATTGTCTGTTTTAATTCCAAGACTGACAACTTGCCTCCCCTATTTTATAATGGTGAGGTCTTGCCTTACTCAAATACCTTTCGCTACCTGGGGATGCAGTTGGACAAACACATAAATCTGCACAATGCTGCTGAGGAAGCTCTCAAACCCTGCCTGGCAGACATGGCTCGTGTACATACTTTTGCCCATCAACACCAGATTACACACCGCCTACATGCCTACTTAAGGCTCTTCAAGACGTATGTCATACCAGCAGGAATGTATGCAAGTCAGATCTGGGCCACTGCGTATCTTCAACAGGGGACAGAGATGGATAATTGCGTCCAGAAATGGCTCCTGAGATTTTAGAGATCCATGCTGGGTGTGCGAGCATCAACTCCTTCCTGGAGTGTCCTCCGTGAGTGTGGAATCGAAGCTATTCAATTCAACTGGTTCAGAGCCTATGCACACTTATATAATTCTCTAAACCATTGCAACAGCGCTCTACTGCACAAGGTTTTTTCATGCGGACATCTCCCTCAGCCCCAGGAATTCCTCCTGCTGGACATCCCATCTATTGTCTGCCATGAATGGCTTGCATCACGCCCATCATTTCCAGCAAAAGATACGCTCTGCTGATCCTTTGGAACTGAGTCAACTTGTTGTGGACCTCAGGTCTTGCCATCTAGCATATTGGAGACAATTTTCTGGTTATGACCCACGAGACACAAACAGCAAAAAATTTACTTACCATCACTGGTGTGCTCTCCCAACCAATCCTGCACACGTTACAAATTCTCCTTATATTCTGCCCAAATATTTTTACTTGGATTTACCTAAACACATCGTCCGCAGTGTGGCTCAATTTTGCCTTCGTGTCCATACCTTGAAAGTTGAGCAGGCCACATGGGATGCTATCTCCCCTGCCTGTGATCTATGTGATGCCCAAGATGATGTGCAGGATGAGCAACACGTTATTTTTAAATGTACTCATCCCCATGTCTCTTCTCTTCGGCTTAAACATGCTCCCTTATTTTCTGGTCCTCTCCTCTGTTTATCTCACGCTTCCAATAGGGTGGCTCAGAATAGGGTGGCTCAGAATTTTTGGCATTCACTATTCAGTCTTATCATATCTCTTCTTTCTAAAATCAAAACAATAACAAGATCTTTCCTTTTTTACATGAATTATTGTTTTTTTATGAGCAGGCTAGCAGTCAACCGTTTTGTCTGGAGGCCTTCCGTCGGAATGTTAGAGCATTACTGGCCTGCTTTCTACCGCTTTCTGACCCCTGGCTTTCTAGAAACACGAGAAGAGTATCGACAGAAAGCGCGGTTTCTGGAAACCGGGGTGGGAAGCCACCTGGAAAGCCAACTGCCGGCTTCCCACCCCGCTTTCTAGAAATCATGCTTTCTATTGGTACTCATCTCGTGTTTCTAGAAAGCTGGGACCAGAAAGCGGGCCAGTAAGCCTTCCACTTCTTCTTCTTTTTAGAAACTCAGTATGACCTCTAGGTACCCTTTGCTCAGCAGCCTAGCTTTTGTGGCTGCAGGCTTATCAAATCCTAATGTAAACTTTGTACCCTTTTAAGTTTCAGTCTTGTGCTACAGTAGTACTGCTACTGAAAAAAAGAATAATAGTGAGAGCTCACGCTTCCACTGCACCGTCTGGTAGGGCTCCACTAGTGTTTTTGACACTCTGAGAACGGAACGAGCCCTACCAGGCGGGATAGGTGTGCTTGCGCGCACGCAGATGGGGCACACACGCCAAAAGTAAATTGGATAACACAGTGAGCGGACGCTGACCTGTGCCTGGGGAAAAGTGACGTGAGAAGCCAAGAAGAGATGGAGATTGAGCAACTTGTGCGCCAGCTTCAACAGAAGGTCGACGAGCTTAATCAAGTGGTGCTCCAGCTACGGCAGCAGCAGCAGCAGCAGCAGGAGGATGGCCGAGCAACTCGGGGCAGCGTTGACCAGCTCGTCCGAGACTCTGCTGACACCAACTGGGCAGCAGCATGCAGCATAGACAGGGAAGAACGTCAGAAGTTCTACAGTGTACGTCTGCTGCGCTCCAGGAACGCAGGGGCGCTGCCCTGCGAAGCAACACCAGCCGGGGTGGAAGCCTTCCTGCAGTGCGAGGTGGGCAGCGTGCAGCATGTGGAGCGGATGCGGGACAACGCACTGGGCAAGCAGCGATACATCGTCAGGTTCAGCACGGCAGAGGCAGCGACTGCAGCGTACGCGGGGTTCCGCGACAGCAGCAATGCAGCACAAGCACTCCTGGTGCAGAAGAAGACGCGCCTGCAGAATGCGCTGGTGGACCTGGCCATACAGCTGCAGCAATTGGGCCGGGGACAGTGTGGGTATGGGGAGGAACTGGTTGTGCAAGTCAGGGGAAAAGCAATCGTGGTCAAACTTGGTGAGGGGGAGCTGGTTCCCTACCCCTTCCGCCAGCACCTGCCTTCAGGCCGCATCCCCAGCCCTGGCGAGCCCTTCCTGCACCTCAATGCAGGCCGACTGGGGCAGCAGCTCAAGCAGCTACTCAAGCCTCCTTCGCCATCACCAGCAGCAGCAGCAGCAGCAGCAGCAAGGCCAGCAGCGCAAGCACCTACTTCGCCTGCCCCACCACCAGCACAAACAGCAGCAGCAGGAACGACAGCAGCAGGAGCGACAGCAGCTGCAGCAAGAGGAGCCCCAGTCACTCCCACCAAGCGGAAGCGCACCAACCAAGAGACCAACCCTGTCCAGCACCAACACTACCCTCCCCCAGCAGCAGGAGCAGCAGCACCTGTACAAGAAATGCACGCAGGTGGCTTTGGAGGAGCCAAGAGGCATGGACAAACTGCAGACCAAGAGACCCGAGTTCGAGCACATAAGACTGCGCAGGCAATACAAGCAGCATGGGTCCCTAATAGGAGGTATGGGGGGGTGTATGGGGGTCCTCAAGGGCCGTCCATACCCCGTGTCATGTCTTGGAGAGATTACAGAGGATACTTGTCTGCTGAAGAGATTCAAGCAAGGCAACGCAGTTGATACCTTCTTTGACATGTGCACTCACCAGGCTGTATCGGCGGTTACCCTTCCTGAAGCATTGCATTGCATCTTTAACAGTGGATGCTGAGAACTGAAGTGCAAAGCAGAACATAACACATTTACTATGGCCTCTTAGGCCTTTTTCAGAGCGGTGCTGTTCTCAAACTTTCTGTGCTTCTTGTGAAAACACAAAAGTGTATATTCCTAACACTACAGCCTTATGGAGTTTTTTGAGCATGACTTTGCGTGCTTGTTTCATTAGAGTGACAGTGTGAGTGTGATTTTTACAGTTGACGCTTCTGAACTCAGCTCAAGGCTTTCAGTTGACATTTGCACAAGTTTAGTTTGGTTTGGTTGCAGGCACCTTTTGCTTCAGCTAAGCTGCCCTTGTAGGCAGGTACAGCTATGTAACCCTATCCTATCCGTAGTACTGCCACTGCCAGTTCAACGATGAGTCATTTTTCCTGTAACCTGTAACCTGCACACATCTGCTTGTGACAAGTGTGACCAAGGACTTCAACATGAAAAACATGCCATGTTCCTTTGTTCTTGCGCTTCTGTGTATTCTCTTCAACTTGAAGTTCGAAGAACTTTTGCACAGTTGTTTTCTGACTTCCCCTCATAGAATTTTTATGGAAGAATCAGGCCCTTTCTACTATTTTCAAGCTTGCTCTGAGGATGTTTCTCATTTCTTGCAGAAGCAAACTAATGAGACTTATCGCTTCATTTCCAAAGCAATGGATATTTTGTGCGGTTGGAACAGTCGAGCAGGCCGAGCAGCCAAACTACCTGGCTGAAGGTCAAACCCCATGAAAACCATCATCTGTAACCATGTGCAATGGGTGGTCCTAGTCCCATTGAAACTTCGCTATCTAAGAGAAATTAAATTGGCATGAAGAAAACATTCTTGAGAGGAAAAGAAAGAGCCAAGTGAAGACCAAGGACCAGACCAAGCAAACGACTTATTCACAGCTTTTGAAATGTACAGAGCAACCAAGCTTCTAAAAGCGCATCCTGTTGGTGCACACAACCAAATGGCCCCAGCTAGTACAGTTTTCTAATACATGCAGAGGTTGCGTCCAGGTACTCAACAAATGCCAATATTAATACAGCCAATCACGGTGGTCATCAGGATGGCTGGCTCCACTGGCAGTCACCCAGCCTGCCTACTCCCGAAAAACAGTGAGCACAAGAATTAAGAGAAGTTAGGCTGGCCAATAGCAGACACCAATCGGTTCCAGCGCCTGCCGGTGGGGTTGACTCTCCTGGGCGCTTGAATGATGGTTTGGATGGGCATGTACACGTAGTGGGTATTCACCAATCCGACTGTGATGTCAGTGTACCCTGAGCAGCAGAAAGTCGAAACAGACCAGATTCATATGATTGGGTCTTGTGCCCAAAAATGTAAAACATTTTAGGTCACAGAAGTTTGGGCATCCGGGCACATGGGAAAATGCAAGGCAATTACAATACACCCAGGATGCTGACAGTTGGGGGGCAGACACTAGTGAGTGTGGCCATTCATTTCACATAAGAGGCTCTTTTGATCCCCTTCAATCACACACCCTCCATGGTGTTCAACACTTAGCTACGTTACGCGCGACTGCTTGAGCGCTACTGTCAAACTCAGGGGAGGAATCACACGGCATCAACTATCTGGTCCAACCGAACAGCAACCACTGAGAAGACCGGGGACCATTTACATTTGTCAGTCTGAGCAAGGTGGCTGCATATCTCCACGTGCCTACAAAACCGAGTCTGCTTGCCCACATCACGGTAAACACTGCGTCTACCTTTGACGCGACGCTTTTACTGTAGCTACCCTTCCTGCAACAAGCCTCCTTTGCCGGCAAGTTGCAGGACACACTCATGGCTCACCCCTTGAATGTACACGTGTGTTTGCCCACGTCATGCCAAACACTGCGTCTACCTTTGACACGACAATGCTCTTACTGTTGCTGCCCTTGCTGCAACAAGCCCCCTTTGCCGGCAAGTTGCAGGACACACTCATGGCTCACCCCTTGAATGAACACAACCCACCACACCATGCACAGTGGGCATGCACAGCTCACCAGCTCATGTGCCATATGCACTCTGCCGTGCACTGCAGCTCACCTGCGAATGCGCCATGCACGGCGCCCTGGCCCAGCACCTTGCAGTACACGCGGTCATTGGTGGTCGTGGGGATGGCACGGATCATGTAAGTGGGGTCAATGTACTTGATGTCGCAGTTACCCTGCGGGCAGCACAGCAACGGCAGCAGTCGCGGCGGTGCTTTATGCTGCAACGAGCCTTGCACAGAAGCCACATTTTATGCTCCAAAGGGGCCGTGCAAAAAAGTCGATTGTGCTCTATGTCGCAATGGTGCCCTGCACGAAAATGAATCGTGCTTTTTGGGGTTGCAATGGGACCCTGCACTCACGTCATTTCTGCCACCTGAAGTACTGACCCTGCCACTGTGGGGCCGCTGCTACCAAGCATCTGTCGTGATGTACATTAAGATGCTTGCTATGTCCCTCCTCAAACGCCCATGCAGGATCTCAAGACAAGATAACTGAGAAGGCGGCTGCAGGAGGAAAGGGCAAATACGGAGACAAAAGAGATGTTGGAGGTGAAATGCCATCGCATGCATGCGCTCACCTTCAAGTAATCCTTTAAGGAATCTTTGACGATTGGCCCAATATCTGCCAGGATGGGGTTTCCACTGGCATCCGTACCGCCCTTTGAAGCACCCTTCACAACGTTCTGCGAGCAGGAACAGGCAAGACATGTATTCGCATTCTGTTGTTCTGTTGTTCACGCAACTCCTTCATGCCCTGCAAGCAGGCACAGGCAACGCAACCACATTCTGTCCTTGCTTTGTCCGGGTAACATGTCCACCCACGCTCTACAAGCTAGCACAGGCAGCAGACAAAGAGGGGTGGATGCAAGCAGTCAAAAAAGCACTCACAAGCAGGGCAGGGATCATTAATCGCTCTGCGGCACATGAGGAGCTGCATCAGCAAAAAACTGTGGGATCCTACCAGGAAGCCTGAAGCTCGCATGACATGTATGACGCTTTTTCTTACACTACAAGTTTCTTCACCTTCTTTTGCGCTTTCTCTTATGATTTGCGGTGCAGTGAATTCACGGTACCTCTTGAGGGATTTTAATTGATGTTGGAATTGTCACTTATTGCATTTCTCCTTTGCAATGGGATTCTTGGGATGCTGGTTATCCCAGACCTTCCATGTGGCTCTCTTTATAAAAAGGCCAGACAAGGAAACACGCAAACATATATATTGGGACCATTCATGCTCTCTAGCACATTACAGGCTTCAAACAAAGGAGTGATGAATCACCCACAATGAGGCACTTCGCTGCCTTCATCCCTCATTCCATGCTTCCATCTGAACAACTCTGAATTGCCTGTCATTTTTTTTGTCCGCTTTTCTAGTGAGCCCAGCTGCTTTCCATGCCACACACAGCCTGCCTACCACAGCTGACAACAGCTAATTACAGCCTGCCTACCATAGCTGCCTACAGCCTGACTACCACAGCTGACAGCAATAGCTGCCTGCCATGCCACACAGCCTGAGAAGGAGACTTATGTCTTACCAATTGCCTTGTCCACACTTGCCCAGTCAATATTCAGTACTCTGGTTGTGAAGTGGGTTGACCATCTCTTTCACATGTGTGTTTGCGCTTGCGCACCTGCCCTGCAGTACTTTTTACTGTAAAACACAAACCTTCATGGCGTTGCACAGTGCAGCCAAAAAAGAGCATGTACATCTGGATGTTTGTGCCTGTGCACCTCCCAGTACCTCCACCAAAAACAGCGGCCCTTGCGCTCGATGAGATCGGCAACACACTCTTTACTCTGCGCCACTTAGTTCTAGCTCGACTCTGCGCGCCTGCCCTGCATCCTCTGTCAAGCACACCACACAGTGGCCCTTGCGCTTGATCTCCTTATAAGCAACATGCTCATGCAACTCATTCATCTTTGCGCACCTGCCCTGCACCCTCCGCCAAGCATACCACACAGTGCCCCTTGCGCTCGATGACTTTGGCAACGTACTCATTCAGCTTCTGCAAGTCGAATTGAATCTCAGGGATGAGGCACACATCCACAACACCTGCAATGCAGATCAGGGAGCACCGCGCAAGCGTGCTGAGCCGAGTGGTCCAGCAATGCAGGCTTGCTAAGCCATGCAAAACAAACAAGCTTGCTGAGCAAGGTGCAACAAGCTGAGCTTGCTGAGGAAAGTGAAACAAACATATGCGGAAAATGCGAGCATGCAGTGCTGGGGCGTCAGCAATGCAGAGCTTCCTGAAGCTTACCCTTCAGTTGACACTGTAGAAAAGACACATTCACACTATGCCCACTTGAAGGGTGGCCTCCAATGATGCAGTGACATATTACATTAGAAAATGAGGTGTTACCCTACATTTCTTGACCTAATATCAAGCAGTCACATATCAGGGAGCACCATGCTTGGTGTGGAGACACCCTGAAGCTGGAGCACACCAAGCATGATGGTCCCAAAGGATGGAGTGGGTGACGTACACCACGCGGCACCCCCTGCCTTTAAGAGGCCGACTGCTTGACTTTTAGGTGTTAGGGCGTAGGTTGGGGTTTAAGCTACTAACACCCACTCATGTTGAATCATCAAACGTTGAATCATCAAAGCACCCTCAAGCGTAACACTCCCACACCCCGCATTTCCCGGCACCACCCTGCCCTGTTCCAACCAGGTCGCCCTCGCTTATTTTGAACACAAAGCCCCAAGGCTCCTCAAGCAAAATGTGTGCGTGAGCAGGCCCGGACCATGGACGCCAGCATGGTGGAGCAACCTGCCTGCCTGCTTGCCGGCCCATGGACATCACCGGGCCAATGCCATGAACGTCAGCATAGCGATGAAACCTGCCTGCCTGCCTGCCTGCCTGCTCACGAGCTCAACTGATGCCATGAAGGCTTGCATGGTGATGGACCCTGATTGCCTGCCCACGAGCTTCTCCAGGCCCATACCATAAAAGCCAGCATTGCTATAGAACCCGCCTACCCATGAGCTCACCTGATGCCATGGAGGCCTGCATGGCGATGAACCCTGACTGCCTGCCCATGAGCTTCACCAGGCCGATGCCATGGTGAGCAGAAGAGGCCTCCACCTTGGCCGCTAACAGCGCCCGCTGGGCCTCCTCCACTGCTGTCTCAAAGCCAAAGCATCGATCCACCTGTGGAATGTGGTCCAGGAGTGTTGGGACAACAGCTCGTTGGTTCGCTCTGCTGCTTGCCATGGAAGCCATGCTGGATCACTCTGTCACATTGGATCACTCTGCTGCTTGCATGGAAGCCATGTTGGATCACTCTGCCACGTTGGGTCACTCTGCTGCTTGCATGGAAGCCATGCTGGATCACTCTGTCACGTTGGATCACTCTGCTGCTTACCACGGAAGCCAAGGCATTCCATGTGATGTGCACACTGAAAAAAGTAGCACTGTACTTTCACTTCAAACCCAAAGCCATAATCTGCCTGGGGTAAGATCCCTTTCAATTTTTAAGATTCATTCAACAGCAATGAGCTGCCTGAAGTCGAGCTGTCTGAATGGGATCCTATTCCAAAGCCAGCGCAGCAATTTACCTGGGGAAGAACACTGAGGGGGAGGGGAGGGGGTTGGTTGAGCCGTAGCTACAGCGCAGTGTTCACTGGGCACTAGGCACACACACATGCACACTCAAAAGCATTCTTACCAGCAGAATGTCGTTGTCTATCGACTTGGGCACCCCCACTACGCTGCACACCACCCCAGAGGCCTCGCACTCCTCAGCGATGGCGTGGGCAGCTGCAGAGCGCAGCATAGGGCAAACAAGTGAGTGCGCAAGCTGCATTTGCAGACACTGCACGCACGCAGAGGTCCGGACAGGGCATCAGAGAGGAAGGTGTGAGCATTGAAAACACATGTTCCAATGATGCAGGCTTGACCCTTTTGGCACAAGCAACCAGGCGTCCAGATGTGGTGGTGGTGCAGCGTAGCATAGCTCTCCTGGCAACACTGCTGCCTCTGTTCAGTGTTGTGAGGACACTGCTGCCTCTGTTCAGTGCTGTGAGGACACTGCTGCCTCTGTTCAGTGCTGTAAGAACATTGCTGCCTCTGTTAAGTGTTGTAAGAACACTGCTGCCTCTGTTCAGTGCTGTGAGAACACTGCTGCCTCTGTTCAGTGTTGTAAGGAGCAGGCAAATGCACCAACAGGGGCCCAGGTTGCTTCTTGCAGCAAAGCTGGAGCAGCGCCTGCAAGGTTACATGGCTGAGCAGCCTCCTCTAAAACAGTGATCAAACGCACAAGGGTTACAAGGGAGAAAAGCCTCAGCCAAGACGGAAACAGTGATCAAACGCACTGTTACCAGTGGCCAGGCAGGCACTGATAGATGCAAAGGGACGCACAGACAAGACAGGGAACCACGTGGGCGGTGAAGCACTCCGCCTACGTGGAGTGCAGACACATCAATGCAGGAAAAGGGCCGCGTTGGTACGAACACCGATTAGATGTGCATGCCTGATGTGGCCAAGCAGGCTCACCTAACAAAGCTTGGTCTAGACCTGTGTGCCCTGGTGCCCACCTGCATTGCCACCATTGCCGCCGATCACAAACACCATGTTTAAGCCCCACAGGTCAATGCGCCTCACAATCTCTTTTATATTGGCCCCCCCTCGTGATGTACCCTGCACAGCGGCAAGAGGGGAGGTGCACACTTGCAACCTAAGCCTTAGTAGGGCTTGCCCTCAGACGTTAGCACAATGATAAGTACTGAAGATGCGTGCATGAGCGTCATCTTGTGCTGGTATGAGGCCGTACCACAAATACAGCAGAGCATCAACACCCTTGTTCAAAGGAGCTCATGCGGCAGCTCACTTTCTGATAGTCAAACAACTATCAGTAACAGCTTGCACACAAGAGGCACATACAAGGCTTTGAGACATGCGGGTGCTTAACTGCAAGACATGTAGATTAAAAGCAAGACATGCGGGTTTGAGGCAGAACATGCGAGTGCCCGGCTGGAGTATTCAGCCTAACACACTCCTGCATTGCTGGCTGTGTGACAACAGAAGGCCTGGCCAAGAAAGTGAGTTTGTTCTCACCAGCATGGTGCCGCCCTTCAGATGCACACCGTCCACCATCTCTGACGTCAGAGTGATGGGTTTCTCGTCTCGCTCGTAAAACCCACGGAGCCCATACCTGCAAGCAGAAGGAGACATGGGTGAGGACATTTAAGCTCATACAACAACGAGTAAGCTTGTGCAGGCTTCAAAAGAGGGGTGCCTGCATCACTTCCACACACACCATGTTCACCATTCAGAAGCAGAGTTCACCTACAGAGTAAAGAGACCATCACCAAAGCGCCGTGCAGCTGCCTGTTCCCTGGCCCACTGATCTAGAAGTCATGCGTGGCCACAAGCCTAGCAGTCATGCGCTTTGACTGACGGTCTTTGCATGCGAACCCCTGAAGACCAAGAGACTTTGACAAGCGCTGCATGCCAGCATTCTCCATTGCCCAAAAGCCGAGCAGTCATGCGAGTTCACCGATGACTGTTTCCTGCAAGCCTGCTTCTGGGCCCACTCACTTGATCCCCAAGATATTGTCCTCCGGCACACCATAGTCGCGCAGCGTGTACACGATGTTCTGGATGACATCATTGAGCCCAGGGCAAAGGCCTCCGCACGTGACCACTGCAGCAGACACCTGTGGTCCAGCAAGCATGCGTGGTTGCTGACTGTACTGGGAAGCTGGTGCTTGCTGCCTGGGCTCGAGTGCCTGCTTCTCAAACTGTACAAACATGGTTACCACCGCCACCACCACCACCATGTGTGCATCAGTTGCTGCTGCACATTTCCAGGTGTGCATGTTTGCTTCAGGGTTGTCCTCACATGTGGGTTTTCTTAACTTCCGGAAATGGGAATCATTTGCAAGGCTTCTTGGCATGCTGGGTGGGGCTCAGTGGCTGTTTTGGGGCTCAGTGGCTGTTTGAACCCAGTGAGGCAGGGACAAACTCATTTTCCACTTGGCAAATGGGTGTCCTTTGGTCGTCCCCATGGCTGGACCCCCTTAGTATGGTCAACTGCACTTCCAGGCCATAGGTCCACCTCTGTGCATGCTCTGAGCAAACTAAACGTGTTTCTCAAGTCCCAATTATCAAGGAACACAGGAAATCTGGCAAGCGGAGGTGCTCTGTGTGGCGCTGTAGGCTGTTTTGTACCCATTTTGGCAGAAAAAGAGGATTTTCAAACTTGCACCAAATGACCAGCACTCCTGGACTTAAGTTGATCTTAGGTCGTCTCATCATGCTGCGATGTAAGAGCGAGTTTGTGGGGGGGCGTTGGGGGAGCGTGCTGGTGGGGTGACCTATTGGGACGAGTGTGCAAGTCAATGCAGGAAGTGACATCGCATCGCAATCACTGCATCCCCCGGCGACCTGAGCACATCCCTGGATGCTGCCCAGCATGATGCGTCTATTGAAATTTTAATGGGGCCAAACGGTGGTCGTGTGAAAAATAGTGTGCCAGCCACACACTGCACCTCACCCAACCTCCTTTACACCTCCTTGTAGAGAAAATGATCAATCTTTTAACACAGATTTCAGGTCCTGGAATGGTGCAGTAAGCGTGACATGCTCAAGGTAGTGAATGTTTGATTTCTGCCTAGGAAAGAGTGGGCCAGCCATGGGGATGACCGTTTTTTGTCTGCCTACCTTGCTGCAATGTCAGCCTCCAATTTGGCACAGAATGAATGATGACTGAGGGGAATTGGGCACAGGCGTTTGGGAAACCTGATGCCAGCGAGAAATAGCTTAATCTTCCTAACACAGCTATGGATAGCCATGTCCTGCCTGACCTTTGCACTTCAGAGACCCGCATCCACTTGTGGATTAAATCAAGTTGATCAAATCAAGAAGTTTCAATGTGTGCTGTCTTGTTTTAATAAATTGCAAGAAGACATAAGACGTGAGGGTCAGCAATGGCATCTGCTCCCTAGGTAGACATATTTCCTTCCGAAATGCTCGGCTCCTCGCCTCACCTGATGTTTTGCTAAGCCTGATATCTTCCTTTATGAGAATGAATTAGAAATGGAACAGGAGGCTTGAAAAAACTGACGAAAGGCCCACCCAAACTTTGATCTGAACCCCGTTAACCCATCCACCCCCCTTCCCCCCTTCTGGTGCCCCTACCCGGGCAAAAAAGGGTAGTGATCTGCTCCTCTTTAAATTTTGTATCCATCTGCATACTGACTGCAGCCATCAGATGAATTGCGGCAGAGTTACGGGGAAAAACAGAGTCACGGACGCTCATGCATGCATGTCCTGCTAGGCACTTGCAAGAAGCTTGCAAATCCACGAACTGCCCTACCAATTTCACAATTCAATTGAGCACTTTCAACCTGTCACTGTTCTGAAATTTTGGTTTAATTTGCTACACCTGTGCTACACCTTTGCCTCCACGCCACCTGCTGCCCACACCCCTGCAGGCATGGTACTGACTCCTAGTCATGCACATAGACCTCCCCTTTCATTCAATTCTTACCAAAAGGTTGCAAATCGACAGGGCTTAAGCCCAGGGCTTTAATGTTTTTTTTAAATACGTTTAGGTAGCCCATAAAAATTCTGGAGGGATTCCAAAAGTCGGAACCCGTCCAAACCACCCACCACCCCACGCCTCCTCCGTTTGGACGCAAACAAATACTAAGTGATAGCTCTCAATCTCAGAATTATGTGTTTATAATCCATCAAAAGAATTGGCACGTGTCGTCATGAGTTATCCTTTCTGAAGCCTCCTAAATGCAACACACATTCCAAGCCCATTGCTCCAAGCATTAAGGAGGTGGATCCAAAACAACCGCTGACTCACTCAGCCTTGCAAAGCAAGAAATGGGCCTGTGTGTGAGGACATTAGCTTGTGTGTAGGTTCCAGATATAGACATACCCTCGGATGCGCAGCGCCTCTAATTCATGAAAGCGATTCTTCCGAGAGCATGTTAGTGAGATGCAGTCAACATGACTTGTGTCCCCTTGTCTGGTCCTGTAGGCTAGCGCGATTGGTGGTGGCGAATGGTGGTTGAAATGGGCCTAAGGCTCATGTCCAGGCCAAGATACACGCCTGTCCTGCCCTCAAAGCTGTACAATCTAGGCAGTTTCAACACCACTGAACTGGCACAAGGAGGTTGATCATTCCATCATTCCCAAGCAGGGATAAGGCAGGCGCAAACTCAAAAACAATGCGGAGCAGGGCTCCACTACAATCTGCTTTGTGGGCTCCTGGACTTGCAGCCGCAAAATGCTTCTTGAGTGCCCTAGTTCCAAACTTTTCGAAATAATGCTCTGCAGTTGTAAGCTTTGAACACTCGGGTTGAGAGGCACCATTGTTTGAGAACAGCACTGCAAACCTGCCATTCTGACCAGAAAGTAGACCTGTTGCCTGTCACCAGAATGTGCTCCATGTGACAGAAGCAGTGTGACATCTGGAGACCAAGACCAGACAATCAACAGAAAAACAATTGCATGGGCATGTGAGATGGCTTGTTTCATCCAGGTCCGCACCTGCGTGGGGTCAGCGTAGATTGTCTTCCGCGGGCCGCATCTGATGGCCCACTCAGGCAGCACCAAGCACACATCCTCGTCACCAAAAGTGGCGATTCCATCCGCACAGAAGGCGCCTGTTGTGAATGCGTGAGCTTCTCAGATTGTGTTGACGGATTGAATGAGGAGCTCAGAGCATGCTTGGAACAGGGGCCTAATCATGTGTTGGCCTACAGACACCACATCCAGGCCTTCTACATGCATGCAGGACCTGGTGGAAGCTTGAATGCCAGGGCCACTGTCCTTATATTCTATTAACTACTACTGCTACTCTCTCAGCCTGCAATGAACCATGAGGTATCACAGAAGGACACTATCATTCAGACCATGGTCAAGGAACATAAGACACGCAAGTTAATGAAAAGGAAGTATGCGGGATGGAGGCAAATATGATGCACGCTCACACTTGACACTGCCTGACATTACCTGCTGACTCTTGCGATTCGTACTCCACTGTGTGCAAGCGCACCCTGTCTCTGTCACCAACTGCGAGGTGAAAAGACCAGCAGGGCTTTCAGACAGTGTTCAGCTCAGCAGGATATGAAGGGACATGCAAGCTCAGCAGGATACGAGGGGACATGCATGCACTGTTAATTAACTGCTGGACGTGAGCAGGCTAATGTCCTTACTCACCGAAACCTCCACCACGGTTATTGTCAACAACAAATGGACTGTCCATGGGCTTCAAGTGCTTGCGCAAGTTCCTGAGGGGCAGCACATCTGCAAGTGCACAAGGAAAGAGGGACCATAAGTGCGCGGGAGAGGCCTTGCAAGCACTTAAGTTAGCAGCATGCCTCAAAGTGCTGACAGCATGGCTGTGGAGCAGGTATGTGCTTGTTGTTGACAGAACATGGGTGAACTCTCAAGAGGCCTCCTCGGAACTCAGTCAGATTCCCGTTTGTGAGCATGCCTCACCTTCTTCTTCATCCAAAGACGCACTAGACACTCTGCCCGCGGTATAGGGCGTGGCTGTGTATTGCGGAGGGGGTGTTACTGAAACCACTTTCTTCCCATCGGGTGCCTGCCCCACAGTTACGGGAACGCTAGCGCCAACAGGCTCAGGCTTGGGAGGCTTAGGAGGAGCGGGCGCAGATTTAGACGATCCAGTCTCGGTGGCTTTGCAGTGGGGAATCACGGCATGCCTTGGGGCTGGGGGCACAACAACAGAGCGGTCACGGAGCGCCGGGCTCTGTGCTCCGGCTCGTCTGTACAGCATTTTGGACGATGTCTGATAAATATATAAATTGTTTTTGACCAATGAATGGTTGTGCCACGCAGTTGTGCTTGACTGCGTTGTTTTCAAAGCGAGACCGGATCCCTTGTTTTCAGAGCAAACGTACACACTACTTTCAGAACAAACATACAAGTTAAATGACTTAAATGAAACCTTAAGAATTCTTGGATAAGCACATCACAGGACTTATCAGAGCAGAGAGACAGCTTGCTGCTGATATACTCAAGAGCGCCACTCCAAAGACAGGACCGCAAGGCCTGCTGGGCAATTTGCAGGAGAAGATCAACTGCGCCACTGTTTTTTCTTGTATTTTCTTATTTCCTTTCCTACCCTTTCCTATCCTTCTTCTTCTCCTCGTCTGAGCTACCTCCCAGACCTTAAAAATGCTTTAAAATCCCATATGCATGCTAAACACAAGCTGGGCTATGCTGACAGGAAGACAGGCTACTATACTTACTACCAGAGCTTGCTACCTCACGTAAGCAAGAAAATTAGCAATTCCTTTTGGAACATGCCCGGTCTCTCAACTTGAATGAAACGCACTGTCTTCCAATACCGCACAGGCACTTTCTACAATCAGGAACATGCGGTCCGATATAAAAGATCCACTAGCCTGAAATGCCCCCTACATGATTGCCATCGCATGGATAGCGCTCTCCACATCCTATCTGGCTGCCAAAGTCCTGTCATGCGTAACATGGTAACTGAGCGTCACAATATTGCTTGCAGGATGATTTTGAAACTGGTCAGTGAAGGCTCATATGGGGCCAATCTTGTGCAGTTGGATACGGGCAACACAGACCGTTTGGCCCAGCACGACCTGCAAGTCCCTGAGCAAGTCTCTAATCGTGCTGTACCTTCCAACCTCTTCAAACCCACGGTTTCTGTGCAATCCAGACGAAACTCCAGCCGCCCTGATGCAATCTTGGTCACTCCCCACCCAAATAACCCAAACAGACCACCCACTCCACCCTCAAACCGGATACTGCGCAGTATGGGGAGTAACACAACTCCAGCCCGTCAAATTCACTTGATAGAAATCAAATACTGCGAAGATACGATGCCTGGTGCCCAGCTAGAAGCCTCACAGCAACAACACAGTGAACTTTGCAAACAACTCCAAGGTGCAGAGATCACTATCCACCCAATCCTCCTGGGTGTGGGTGGGACTATCTACACTGCCCATACCCTTGGTCGATTAAAAAAATCAGGGATTGACCCACAGAGATCTGAAACACTTGCAAGAAAACTCCATGCCCATTCTGTACAATTTGCGCACAAACTTACCTCTACCAGACGTGCCATTGAAAATAAAAACACTCATCATAACACTGGTGCCCTGGAGCAGCGTGCTGCCAGAAACCCACCTGATCCACAACTCCCCTCTCATCTTCTGGTGGGGGAGACTCACGGCTCTTTGAGCCAATGTGTCTCTCTTTCCTTAATTGATGTAGGGAGAGTTTTCTCTGCCTACGTAGTTTTTTCTTCTTCTCCGCATATAGAGCTGCATACAGGTGGGGAAAATTTTTCTCACCCCAAGCAACTCATTACAAAGAACTCCTGAGGGTGAAAAGCTTGGCAGGCCTCCATGCCCAGTGCCTTCAGAGGCCTAAAAGCTGCCATGAGCATTCCACCATCAAGAAAAGTGCATCAATTTTTTTACATTCTATACGGACTTCTTGACCAGTTTACTTATAATTGGATGCAAATCGCCAATCAGGATGGCCCAGAACAGGTACACAGAGCAAATGTCTCTAGCGACGCTCCTAAGATGCATATTTTTGGGCCACTAGATACATCCCTATCTTGAAAGCGGCGATGCAGGATCCGGATGGCTAACTTGGAGGTCAAGTTTTTCCTCTTTACACTGGTCGCTTGGATGTGGGTGGGACTGCTTTTGCTCCACACACACAAGGAAAAAGTTCATTCAGCTAGGAGTTCCCAGAAGGGTTATTTAAGTCACTTAAATAACTTTTGTATTAAGTGGCACGTGCGCTCCGTGCCCAGTCTTCAGAGGGAGATCTGTCACCTTTTGCGCCAATCTCAGTTTTGGTGGGATTTGCTACATTTACCAAACTTGCCAATACCAGACGTTCAGAGGCAAGTGCTGCAGGCAACCCTTCAGATCCTTTCTAGCCTTACCTGTTTAACCTTTTGATGGGAAGGGCTAACAGCACTTTAAAAACTGTGTGTCACCTTTCCTTCAATTAATCAAGGGGATGTACTTACCGCACACATATCTTTTTAAATATTTCAAAATATAAGGAAATTTCCTTGTTAAAGTAGCAGCATGCAGATCTATGCAAGAATTTAAGTGGAAAAGCTGTCACGTTACACCCCATCCTTCTGGGTGTCGGTGGGACCTGTTACACTGAGCATACCCTTAACCAGTTCAAACATCTGGGACTTGACCACCAACGTGCCATTATACTTGCTCGCAAACTCCATGCCCATGCTATTATGTATGCCAACAAGCTTTTCAACACTAGGCGTGCTATTGATAACACAAATTCTTCTCACAGCCAGATTCTGGAGCCGGGTGCTCCCAGTAACCCTGCAGTACAAAGCATGACATGATCACGTTTTTCATGGCCTCTTGGACCATTTTTCAGAGTGATGCTGTTCTCTCTGAAACATGAAAGCATTTTTTCCTGACACTATAACCTTTTGGAGATTTTGTACATGACTTTTCATGCTTGTTTCATGTAGAGTGACAGTGCGTGTGATTCATACAATTGACACTTCTGAACTCAGCTCAAGCTTTCAGCTGACATTTACACAAGCCTGGTTTGTTTACAGGCACCTTTTGCTTCAGCTATGCTGCCCGTGCAGGCAGGAACAGCAATGCAACCCTATCCTATCCTATCCTATCCTAACCCTCCAGATCCCCATTAGCATTTTTCTGTCTCGTAGCTTGGTGGTGGAGGGGACTCGCGGCTCTTTTGAGCCAATGTTTCTCCTTTTCCATAATTAATGCAGGGAGAGTTTTCTCTGCCTACGTGTTTTTTTTGTTCTGTCTAAAGCATGCACAGCTTGATGGAAGCAAGGGAGTGATGTGCCCCTGATCAGCACCGATGCCTTCACTAATGCATGTCAGACTACTCACCATTCACCTCAGCAGGTGTGAGCTGCTGACCTGCTGGAGCATCGGAGGGTGGCCAAGCATCAGCACACCCGCTTGAGATTGATGGTGGATCCAAGGCGCAATTTTCCGTTGCGGTCAGACTGTCTATGAGGTGCAATGCAGTTGCTTGCAAATGCTTGGAAATCATCTTGCTAGTGTGCTGGATTGCTTTCCAATTAATGATACGTCCGGCTTTAACCGTGAAGAGCGCTGGAGCACGCTGATCCTTCCAAGGGTCGTAGGTTAGCAGTGAAATCAGGTAGGAAGAAGAATGCACTGGGGGTTTCATCTCAACAATTACAGCAACACATGATCCTTGAGTTGAGCTGCTGGAGAAAGTGTTGGAAAAGCAAGGAGACTTGATTGAAGGGAGAGGCTCATACAGGGGCGCACAGAAACGCTTTGAAGACAAACACTAAAAAGTTTCCTTCTGTTTGACAATCATGCCCGGTAAGTTTTGACCCAAAAGACTTCCTTCTCACTTTTTGCAGAGGAGGATCTAGTTGTCGCAAACAACTGCCACACGGCAAGTGGGAGCACAATAAATTAGCAGCACATTTCATTTTTTCGTCCGTCTAAACAAGCTGTGCAAAATGGCTGCTCTCACCAGCAAGATGAGCACCAAGCTCACCACCTCCGGCGTGAGGCCAGCCAAGCCCACCCGCGCCTCCCGCATGGTCATGAAGGCCAGCAACAACAGGCCACTTTGGCTGCCTGATGTCATCCCACCCCCCCATCTGAATGGAACTCTGCCCGGCGATTCTGGTACGTGCAGAGGCGATGTTTGCTGGAAGCATTAGGGGAAGCTGCACGACGGATCCGTGCCACATCGCGCCTTGTTCTCTCAGTGCGTGCGCAGCGCTGTGCGTGGCACATTTGCACGACACGCTGCTGATTCCCCCTTTCTTGAGTGTGGGAGTGTGACCTTGGTGTCCCTCCCATCGCGCTGTAAGTATGCTTACCTGTTCAACTGTTTCTCTGGTGACTTTTCAATGGAGCAACCATTTTTACAACAAGCCAGTGTCCAGGATGTTTCTGATTTCCTCTTGCAACACAACAACTAGCTTTTTTCGTTTGTTTCTGAGCTTAGGAATATTATGTTGGCTGGCGAGGACCAGTCACAGGCCGATCAGCCGAACAGTCTGGCTGAAGGTCCCCCTGTGTAAAAAATCCAAATCTAAATCCCATCGCGCTGTGTGTATTGACGTGATTTGTTGCACCAACACTGCGCAAGCGTGTCCCTGCTCCTCTCCATGAATTACTATAGACAATCGCGCATCAAGGAGCAGCTGCTCCACACTGTCATACTTGCGTTTCCAGAAGAGTAAGCACTTGCGTTTTGCCCTTTTGCGTCAATCATTGCAGTACTACTGTTGCTGTTCAGTTGACGCTTCGCAGGGTTTGATCCACTGGCCTGGGCCTCAACAAAGAGCACCTCAAGTGGTCAGTGGCGATGGGGAAGGAGCAATGCTGGGAGTGCCTGCGTAGCACACACTGGATCTTGGATCTGTTGTTTCAATGAACAGCTGTGTGCTCCAATCCGGATCTTTTAGACTCTCCTCACTCTCAAAGTGCTCTGTCTCAAAAGTTCTTGATTGATCTGGTCATTCCTTTGCAGGTACGTGGAGGCTGAGAAGACGAATGGCAGGTGGGTCTGAGCAGTGCATCACTTCCAGGCCAAAGTCTGGCCAGATAGAACAAAACCTTTGTGCTGCGAAGCTTGGTTTGCTTCTAAACAGGACTGTCACTGGTGGTACAAGGCATTTCAATTTAAGGCTTGCATGGGGAATTGGCCAAGAAACAATTCTTGCACCCCATGTGCAAGCGCTTGTGCACACACACACATACATATATGGTAATATACCCTTTACCAGTTCAAACATCTGGGACTTGACCACCAACTTGGTCGTTGAACGCGCCATTAAACTTGCTCGCAAACTACATGCCCATGCTATTATGTATGCCAACAAGCTTGTTAGCAAGAAAAGAAAGAAAAGAAAGAAAGACTACGCTTGCCAAGTCTGGCCGCGTGCATTAAGGAAAGGTTACCTGAAAGGCAGGGCCCCACCACACAGACCAAGAGGAAGAGGTGGCACAGAAGTCTTCACCAGCAAGTTGGCCTCCACCATGGGACCTACGACACGACTGTCAGGCAGGCCCTGTCCAGCAAGCTCAAGACCCACCCCTAAGCCATAGAGCAAGCTTTCCAACATCTCAGCATGGGCCCCCCTCTTGCACAGGGACCGACCAGGGCGGTGGAAGGTGAGCACGCAGTTATGCAGACCCAAGCTGAGACACTCCACCTCTAGAGACCTTCTCCACCGCGCCGACCTCTGGGACCACTCCTGCGCAAATGTCCTCCACCTAGCACTCGCGCACGCGCCCTGCCTGCGCCGCGAGCCAGCTCCAGAGGCCGCAACATGGAACTGCTGTTACTCCACTGCCAATGTGTGAGGTCTTTGCCGCTCCCGAGTATGTCCGGGCGTGTGCTTGCACAGCACACGAGGGCGTTACCAGGGGACACCGCGTGGAGGTGCCTCACAAGTTCCCCACTAGGCGTGCAAATGAAACACAAATACTTCTCAAAGTCAGGTTCTGGAGCCGGGTGCTTCCAGTTACCCTCCAGGTCCCCATTAGCAATTATCTGTTTCGTAGCTTTGTGGTGGAGGGGCTTGCAGCTCTTTTGAGCCAATGTTTCTCCTTTTCCTTGATTAATGCAGGGAGAGTTGTCTCTGCCTGCATGATTTTCTTTTTTGTTCTGTTTAAAGCATGCACAGCTTGACGGAAGCAAGGGAGTGGTGTGCCCCTGACCAGCACCAATGCCTCCACTCATGCAGAATACTCACTATTCACTTCAGCAGGTGTGAGTTGTTTATCTGCTGGAGCATCAATGGATGGCCAAGCATCATCACACCCGCTTAAGATTATTGGTTGATCCGAGGGGCAATTTTCTGTTGCGGTCAGACTATCTATGAGGTGCAATGCAGTTGCTTGCAAATGCTTGGAAATCATCTTGATAGTGTGCTGGATTGCTTTCCAATTAATGTTACGTCCGGCTTTAACCATGAAGAGTGCTGGAGCACGCTGATCCCTCCAAGGGTCGCAAGTTAGCAGTGAAATCAGGCAGGAAGAAGAATGCACTGGGGGTTTAATCTCAACGTGCCACTAAGCTCGCTCAAAAACTCCTTGCCCATTCTGTTCATTATGCCCATAAACTAGTCTGCACGCGCCGCGGTATTGAAAACAAGAGTGCTTACCACAGCCAGTTGGTTCTAGAGCCAGGTGCTTCTAGTAACCCTCCAGATCCACATTTGTTTTGTTTTTCTTTCTTTTCTCGTGGGGGAGGGGGCTCACGGCTCTTTATGAGCCAATGTGTCTCCTTTTCCTTAATTGATGTAGGGAGAGTTACTCTTCCTACGTAGTTTTTTCTTTTCTTTTTCTTTTTCCCAACAATTACAGCAACACATGATCCTTGAGTTGAGCTGCTGGAGATAGTGTTGGAAAAGCAAGGAGACTTGATTGAAGGGAGAGGCCCATACAGGGGCGCACAGAAACGCTTTGAAGACACACTAAATAGTTTCCTTCTGTTTGACAGTCACGCACGGTAAGTTTTGACCCAAAACACTAGTGTACTTCCTTCTCACTTTTTGCAGAGGAGGATCTAGTTGCCGCAAACAATTGCCACACGACAAGTGGGAGCACAATAAATTAGCAATAATAAAAGGAAAAAACTACGTAGACAGAGGAAACTCTCCCTACATTAATTCAGGAAAAGGAGACACCTTGGCTCAGAAGAGCCGTGAGTCTCCTCCACCACAAAGCTACAAGGAAGAAAAAGCTAATGTGGATCTGGAGGGTTACTGGAAGCACCCGGCTCCAGAACATGGCTGTGAGAAAAATGACTATTTTCCATAGCACGTCTAGTGGTAATAAGCTTGTGGGCATACTGAACCGAATGGGCATGGAGTTTTTGAGCAAGTTAATGGTCCCGTTGATGGTCCAGTCCGAGTTGTTTAAACTGGTTCAAGGTATGATCAGTGTAGCAGGTCCCACCAACACCCAGAAGGGTAGTGTGGAGAGTCACAACTTTAGCACTAATAAGTTCAACTTATTCTTAGTCACTAAGGAAAGTTTCCTGAGGTCAGTATGCTGCCGCTGTGCTGCCTCTAACTGCTGTCCAGGCCTCGTGTCTTCACAGTACTTAATTCCAATCAAGTGCACGTGCCGCTGGTTTACATGAAGTTGGTGGGGCTGTCTCACGCGGTTGGCTCGTGTGGTCCTCTTTGTTGGGTTGTGTCTGCCGCGTAATGCATGGTGTGAGCGTGTGGAAGAAGGAGAAGAAGGAGTTGGTTTGGCTTTATAGGGAGTAATCAGTATAGCATCAGGGCGACTGGATGTGAGTCTAGATCTCTTAGGAAAATTTATAGGAAAAAGATAAGGGGGTATAATTCTGTTTGATGCATGTGCAGGGATTTGGAGGTTGTGTTGCGCCAACTTATCATCACTCCCTATGTCCATGTTAACCAAGCCTGCCCCCCAAAAGCTTTTGCTAAGAGCTTTGATGATCATTCTTCCAGCAGCATTGTGGCGTTCAGTTTTCATGCTGGAGATGATATTATTTTGGCAGCCTGAAAGCATGTGGAGTGCGCTGTCAAATTGATGACAGCCTGGGAGAGGGCATAATGGGTTAGTGGACCTCTTGAAGCGAACCGCATGTTTTTGGTTATAGAGGGTACCCGTGCGATATTGTAAAATGCGTCGGAATGTAGGAAAGCATTACCGACCCCCTTACCACAGCTTACCACCGCTTACCAGACATGGCTTACCAATTAAGACGGATTGATAATTGAGCTGGTAAGCCATGGCTTACCATTAACCCATGGTAAGCCAAGGATGGTAATGCTTTTTGCTATGATTTTGGGTCCAAATTTATTAAAAAAAGCATTACCAGAGCAGGCTTAACGCCGATTAACTGGAAAGCACAGGCTTACCACAGCTTACTACTAATCCGGCTGTTAAGGCTGGGTTGAAGCCTTTCCACCAGCTTACCAGAAAGCTGGTACCGGTAAGCTTTGTATTTATGGCTTACTCCCTAGCTTACTAGAAAGCTATCCCAGTAATGTTTTTTTCTATAGTTTCACTGCTTACCGACTAAGCAAGCCTGGTAAGCCTGGTGCTGTGCTTTCCAATTGGCTTATCAGAAAGCTGGTACCGGTAAGCTTTGTGTTTATGGCTTACTCCCTAGCTTACTAGAAAGCTATCTCAGTAATGCTTTTTTCTAAAGTTTCACTGATTACCGATTAAGCATGCCTGGTAAGCCTGGCGCTGTGCTTTCCAATTGGCTTATCAGTGACCTTGGTCTATTGTTCTTGGCTTACTGGAAAGCCATTTTGGTAATGCTTGCAAGTATTGAGGTGCATTAATTTCTGATTAAGCAAGCCTGGTAATCCTGACGTCGTGTTTTCCACCCGGCATTTTCCCAGGGGTCCGCAGTCCGCAGGTGTGGACGCCTCCACGGCCCCCGCGGGATGCATCCTGTGTATTCAAACACACTTCGTTTTAGTTGCAAAATCACCAAGTGCTGAAGTTGTATCTGCTCCCACAAGGTTGACCCGCCATGCAAGCGCGCCCTTCGCACGCGCACACCTGCAGCAACGAACACAGCATGCTTAATCCTCGATGGTGTGAGCTGCAGCGCAGACAAAGGGAGAGAGGAGCGAGTGGTGGTAATCATCGGTGGGGATTGCTTCTCCTGCTCAGCCTCCTCTTTTCCCTGCACGCACATGCACAGCATCAGTAGATGTAAGTGGTGCATACTCTATCATGCTCAGTGCCCATCTGTGCAAGGAGCATCCTGTGGAGGGCAGGGAGGGGCATCATGCACATGCTGCAGTCATGCAGTTACCAATGCCACACAGTGGTGGAGCTGGCCAGCACCATATGTAGCTGCTCCAGCTGTGCCTTGGTTCCAGCGGGTGACAGGACTGAGGAGAGGGAGGAGCGGAGAGGGAGTTTTGGGACAGCCAAACATCTGCAGAAGGGTCAATCACAAAGCAGCGCTAGTATAGGCCTGGATATTATTTAAAAAATTGTACATTCTCGTCACTAGACGCACTTGAAATCGCGAGCTTCATAAAAAGCCGCTAAGTGCTGCACACCGAAATTCCAGCGAGAAGTGCTCTTCCTTCACACATCCACCAGGGCCTTTCCTGCATTTTTCTTTAACCTGTCAGGTTGGTATGGACAGCTACTCACTGGGGGGAGAGCCTGGGCTTTCAAACAACCACCCTCATCATTACAAGGCTTATCAGTGGCTTCCTATGGCTTACCTGGTGCATTACTATGTTTGCAAGCACGCAGGCTTACCGGGTGCATTACTATGAAGCAGGTCACCCATGCTGCATTCATAGAGCATTACCAGGCTTATCAGTGGCTTTCCATGGCTTACCAATCTGCAAGCACGCAGGCTTACCGGGTGCATTACTATGAAGCAGGTCACCCATGCTGCATTCATAGAGCATTACCAGGCTTATCAGTGGCTTTCCATGGCTTACCAATCTGCAAGCACGCAGGCTTACCGGGTGTATTACTGTGAAGCAGGTCACCCATGCTGCATTTATAGAGCATTACCAAGCTTATCAATGGCTTTCCATGGCTTACCAATCTGCAAGCACGCAGGCTTACCGGGTGCATTACTATGAAGCAGGGCACCCATGCTGCATTCATAGAGCATTACCAGGCTTATCAGTGGCTTTCCATGGCTTACCTGTCTGCAAGCACACAGGCTTACCGGGTGCATTACTATGAAGCAGGGCACCCATGCTGCATTTTTAGAGCATTACCAGGCTTATCAATGGCTTTCCATGGCTTACCTGTCTGCAAGCACACAGGCTTACCGGGTGCATTACTATGAAGCAGGGCAACCATGCTGCATTTTTAGAGCATTACCAGGCTTATCAATGGCTTTCCATGGCTTACCAACCTGCAAGCACGCAGGCTTACTGGGTGCATTACTATGAAGCAGGGCACCCATGCTGCATTTATAGAGCATTACCAGGCTTATCAATGGCTTTCCTTGGCTTACTGACAATTTGAATAGCATTTATGTGAAAAGCATTACCAGGCTTGCCATAGGCTTACTACGCTTACCAAATTGGTAAGTACAGGCTTACTGACTCACTTACCTAGCTTTAAAGAACGAGCATTACCAAACTCAGATTACCAGCCGATTAACGCTGGCTTAATCAAACAGTAAGCCAGGGCTTACCATCTCGCTTACCAGTCTGGTAAGCGGACAGTAAGCCTGGAAAGAGGGGTCGGTAATGCTTTCCTACATTCCGACGTGGTGCGCTTCATAGGTGAGGATATACAAGGCATGCTTCTAAAGGCATTGCTGATTTTCTTGTTAACATGAGGTAATAAGCTCTGATAGTAAGAGTAGTAGCCTGTTTTGGGGTTGGCATATCCAAGTCTGTGTTTTGTATGCATTTGAGACTGGAGAGCATTTTGAAGATTGGGGAGGTAGGTGATTTTAGGATTGGGTGCAGGAGCTGTGGGTGTGCCAGCATTGTATTCTTTTTTTTCCTCTTTGGCTAACCAAAATAGATGAGAAAAAGGATTCCCGCCAGGGCCTGCGCTAGGGATCCCAGTATCAGCCTCGATATTATTGGCTTGGCTTGCTTGATATTTAGCAATTGCATCTGCACATTCATTACCAGCAATGCCAGCATGAGATTTTACTTTGTAGATATATTGGTTTGCGAGTTGCTAATGAGAGAAGATATGATTTTAAGGACATCCCCTTGTATATGTTGTTTGTGCTTCTCTGGGTAAATAAGCTGTTTATGTATTTGATGAAGAGAGGTAAGACTGTCTAAAGCAATCTGTGAATAAGAGTGCGTGATGGCAGCAGCAATTGCTGCTAATTCAGCTCGACATATGGTGTTGGTAATTCCAGCACCGTTGGGCTCGACAAAACTTTTGCTGTCAGCGAGAGGGCAGTAGACACCTGCTCCAATTTCTTGTTTGCCATTCTGGGTTGGCAGCTACCATCAGTGTAGGCCCATGTCCTCCAGTCAGGGACTTTTGAGCTTGAGGATTGGACTAGATTGGTTAGGTACAAGAAGTTCTTCCTGATTACCTATGTGTGAATAGGTTGGGTTTCTAGATGTTTGTTGTTTGTCAGAGGGGAGGCGTTGGCATTTATTGAATCCAGGCATATCAGCATGCATTATATTGAGAGTAGAATGGTTGCCTATATTGCGCAGCTTCCAGTTTACTTCTGGTACAGCCAAGGCCAGGCTCTGCAGCCAAGCTGGGTTGTGATTGTTTAGATGGATCCTTGCAGATGTGTTCCAGACTGCAACAATTTATCGGTCCCATGTGTGCTGAGGAAGAGGTATTTCCTGGTTGAGGCATGATTGTGGATCAATGTAGCAGAGGCTAATACATGTGATTGTTCCAAGTTCACAACAGAGATGTGGATAGGCATTGATGAGCTTAGAGTAGGGGTTATAATTTGTTTTCCCCAGATAGGGAGGAACATGAAAGTTGCAGTGGCTTCTGTATTGAGAATGGCTGAGTATATAGAATGACGCAAGGCCTGAGTCATAGCATTCTCATCATAAATGGGATGGCAGACAGAGAAACCGGAATATCTGGACAAGAGGGAGTTATGATGGGCACCAAAGAGAGTGTCTCGGGGGTCAGCGCTCCAGTAGTGTTGGTATTGTGGGTTGTGGTCCATCGGGGAGGCCATTTTTCCTTGAGTTACCAGGGCCCATTCTTTAAGGGCAGTGTGGATGTGGGTTGGCAGGGCTCGCGAAAAGGAGTCTTTAACTTTTTGCTAGCATACTTGTTTTCTAGCAGTCTTGCGAGTAAGGAGCCCCTGCAGCTCAGATTCAAATTAGCAGCACATTTCATTTTTTTCCCCGTCTAAACAAGCTGTGCAAAATGGCTGCTCTCACCAGCAAGATGAGCACCAAGCTCACCACCTCTGGCGTGAGGCCAGCCAAGCCCACCCGCACCTCCCGCATGGTCATGAAGTCCAGCAACAACAGACCACTACGGCTGCCGACATCATCCCACCTCCCCATCTAATGGAACTCTGCCCGGCAATTCTGGTACTCAACGGTTGTGCCTTTGAAAGCCAAGGCATTCCTCATAGCAATGCTCTGGAGCCAGGTACTGCCAAAAACCTTTAGATTTAAATTAACTTTCCTGTTATATTATGGTGAAGGGGACGCACGGCTCTTTGGGCCAATGTCTCTCTTTATTCTTTTCAGATGCAGAAAGTGTTTTCCCTAACAACAAAGTTTTTATCTCCTTTCCTTTTCTTTGTTCTTAGAACACCTGATGAGCTCCATGGCAGATAATTGCTCTTTTTTCAGCACCTCAATTTCATTTATTAAGCCTCAGACCTCCCTAAATTAATCAAGATAAAACAAATATCAAGAATCTGCTGGGAAGAAAAATGCTATGCTATTTTAGTCCAGAACTAATGCCAGGAAAGCTTGTCAGCGTGAACGCTCCAGGAGGCTTAGTTTCCAAAGATCCCGCAAGTCTGTCACAACAGGTGTATCCTCTGGGAGTCCCTGTAGCCATTGCCGATTAAGAGGCATGTTTTGTTCTAGTGACCTTTGAGGGGGAAAATTGCAAGCAGCACGTGCATGCATATTCACAGTTGAGATTCTGCTATTTAGGGCATTTAATCGTGCCAAACATGGTAACCGAGCGCCGAAAAATTGCCAGCAGAATTCTTCTAGATGGTGTGAGCAAAGCCCTCTTGGGGCAGGCCTTGCCTCCATGGACATAGATAGCGCAGATTGTCTTGCTTTACAGGACATTCAAATCCCTGAGCACTCAACAGTAGAACCCTCCACAAAGAAAAGAAAAGAAAAACTACGTAAATAGCCCAGATTGTCTTGCTTTACAGAACATCTTATGGTGGAGGGGACTCATGGCTCTTCTGAGCCAATGCATCTCCTTTTCCTTAATTGATGTAGGGAGAGTTCCTCTGCCTACGTAATTTTTTTTCTAGAACATCCAGAGCCCTGCCAGGGAGCACTCAACAATAGAACCCTCCCTAAGAAAAGAAAACTGCATAGGCAGTGAAACACTCCCCACATCAGTTAAGGGGGTCACATTGGTGCACAGACCATATGACCACCCCACCACGAAGTCCAGACTGAGAGAAGCCCTGCCTAAATACATTTTACCTCCTGGTTTTCCTGACAGACAAAGGCTCACTTCTAGTTGCCCTGATGCATTACTAATGAAAGAGTGACAAGGACAAATTCCCAGTATCCATTGAGAACCCCTTGAAGTAGAGAGGGGCACGGGGGGAATGCGGAGCACTCAGGGCCGGTCACAGCCAATCCGTCTGCACCCAAGGTCCGTTACTCTAGCCAGCTCCTCCCAGAACAGAGGCACATCCATCTTGTGGAGGTCAAAGACTGTGAAAATACCAGGCCCAAAGTTCAGCTCGAGGAACCCAAGCAGCAGCACCACGACCTCGATTGTCATCTTTCAAGGGTCTTGACGCAAATTACCCTCCATACCACTCTATCAGGTATGGGCGGGGGCATCTATACCCCTCTCACTCCGGAGTCCCTTGAAGAGCTTGGTCTTTACACAGATTAAGCCACCAAGCTTCCTCTGAAGCTTCAGGCTCATTGTGTCCAGTATGCTCATGAACTTGCTAGCACGAGGCGCGCTCTTGAAAAGACTTCTCCCAATCCTCATCAACAAGATCAGGCACGGACTAGTGCCACTAACCCTCCTGATCACCATTGATTTTTGTCTTATGGTTAAGGGGATACATGGTGCCTCGATTCTAGGTATCCTCTTTGTCTCAATTGATACGGTGAGTGCTTATTGTTCACTACTCGCGTAGTTTTTCTTTTTTCTTTCCTTTTCTTTTCAGGGGCAGAACTCATTTATTGCCAGGCCGGTGCTGACAGTTTTGCTTCATCTGAAACATAAGCGTGCACGCAAGCTACACCCGCAAACCCTCCAAGCAACTTTACTATTTCAAACCACTTGAATCGCAAGTGGGAAATGGGACCTACCTTGAGGGTATCATCATCTGTGCCATCACTTTCTGTGGTGGAGTCTTCCACTTCAAGCGAGCATTTATGCTGATCTACAGTGCCTGGTGTGCACGAACAAATGTGTGGTCAATGATTCCTGGGATCTTTGAAGCTTGTGTGCAAAGATACATAGCGGATGCCAAAACATACACCGATGGCCAAGCGCTGACCCACCTTGCATAAGGCATGTTTGTCAATTGGCTGATAAATAATTGCAAAACGAAGCAAAAACATTCACCTGCAGCTGCCCTGATTTCTTTGTGGGAATGTTGGCTTGTTTGCTCATGAGTAGTAACTCCTTGCTTTTCTGGTTGTATTGAGCGAGATAATTGTGAACTGCTGTGAGAGAAGCTTGCTGGACACCACAAAATGGGTGTAAGATTAATGCATATGAGGCTACTCACCATTCACCTCAGCAGGTGTGAGCTGCTGACCTGCTGGAGCATCGGAGGGTGGCCAAGCATCAGCACACCCGCTTGAGATTGATGGTGGATCCAAGGCGCAATTTTCCGTTGCGGTCAGACTGTCTATGAGGTGCAATGCAGTTGCTTGCAAATGCTTGGAAATCATCTTGCTAGTGTGCTGGATTGCTTTCCAATTAATGATACGTCCGGCTTTAACCGTGAAGAGCGCTGGAGCACGCTGATCCTTCCAAGGGTCGTAGGTTAGCAGTGAAATCAGGTAGGAAGAAGAATGCACTGGGGGTTTCATCTCAACAATTACAGCAACACATGATCCTTGAGTTGAGCTGCTGGAGAAAGTGTTGGAAAAGCAAGGAGACTTGATTGAAGGGAGAGGCTCATACAGGGGCGCACAGAAACGCTTTGAAGACAAACACTAAAAAGTTTCCTTCTGTTTGACAATCATGCCCGGTAAGTTTTGACCCAAAAGACTTCCTTCTCACTTTTTGCAGAGGAGGATCTAGTTGTCGCAAACAACTGCCACACGGCAAGTGGGAGCACAATAAATTAGCAGCACATTTCATTTTTTCGTCCGTCTAAACAAGCTGTGCAAAATGGCTGCTCTCACCAGCAAGATGAGCACCAAGCTCACCACCTCCGGCGTGAGGCCAGCCAAGCCCACCCGCGCCTCCCGCATGGTCATGAAGGCCAGCAACAACAGGCCACTTTGGCTGCCTGATGTCATCCCACCCCCCCATCTGAATGGAACTCTGCCCGGCGATTCTGGTACGTGCAGAGGCGATGTTTGCTGGAAGCATTAGGGGAAGCTGCACGACGGATCCGTGCCACATCGCGCCTTGTTCTCTCAGTGCGTGCGCAGCGCTGTGCGTGGCACATTTGCACGACACGCTGCTGATTCCCCCTTTCTTGAGTGTGGGAGTGTGACCTTGGTGTCCCTCCCATCGCGCTGTGTGTATTGACGCGATTTGCTGCACCAACACTGCGCAAGCGTGTCCCTGCTCCTCTCCATGGATTACTATAGACAATCGCGCATCAAGGAGCAGCTGCTCCACACTGTCATACTTGCGTTTCCGGAAGAGTAAGCACTTGCGTTTTGCCCTTTTGCGTCAATCATTGCAGTACTACTGTTGCTGTTGACGCTTCGCAGGCTTTGACCCACTGGGCCTGGGCCTGAACGAGGAGCGCCTCAAGTGGTCAGTGGCGATGGAGGCAAAGGAGCAATGCTGGGAGTGCCTGCTTAGCACACACTGGATCTTGGATCTGTTGTTTCAATGAGCAGCTGTGTGCTCCAATCCGGATCTTTTAGACTCTCTCCTCATTCTCAAAATGCCCTGTCTCAAAAGTTCTTGATTGGTCTGGTCATTCCTTTGCAGGTACGTGGAGGCTGAGAAGACGAATGGCAGGTGGGTCTGAGCAGTGCATCACTTCGCTGCCAGATAGAGCACAACCTTTGTGCTGCGAAGCTTGGTTTGCTTCTAAACAGGATTGCTGCTGGTGATACAAGGCATGTCAATTCAAGGCTTGCGTGGGCAATTGGCCAAGAAACAATTCTTGCACTCCCATGTGCAAGCGCACGTGCACACACACACACATGCACACAAGCAAGCATACACATGTACATGAGCATGTGAGTGCACATCTGCACATGCGCTGTCATACTTAAGTGTATCGTCTAGACGTCTCGGTGAGGCACTAGCTAGCTTGCTTGTTAGGGGACCTTTATGCATGCAGCTGGACCTGGCTTGTGTAGTCTTTTCTTTTCTTTGTATCGTCATCCCACCGGCTTTTGGTGCAAATTTTGTGAGCCTTTGGACATGGATATGCCTTCCAGAAAATCACTGCTTGTCTCTTAGATTTTTCAATGAAGCAGAAGCAATTCCTTGATACACCTCCCTGCAATTTGAGCTCCAGGGATGTATGTCACAGCTTGCCTCCACCACCACTTGCAAGTGCAGGTGGGCCATGATGGCTGTGACCGGCATCCTGGGCCAAGAGCTGCTGGGCGTGCCCGCCAAGTGGTACGAGGCTGGTGCTGCTGAGTATGACCTGCCCGTCCAGGCCCAGGTGCCCATCCTGTTCCTGGTGATGGGCTTCCTGGAGACCAAGCGCTTCCAGGGCTTCAGGGAGACCGGAACTGTGAGTGCGGCATGCATCCCTGTCTGTGTGCACGTTTTTGGAGGGGGAGAGGACCTGTCTGCCGGAGGAGGTAACTGTCACAAGAGGGCTGCTTGGCATGGATGGTTGCTCATGGCATGGCTGGCAACGCGGTGTTGGGCAAGCTTGCACAGGATTTGCCAACAAAAAGTACTCCCTTGTCTCCAAGTCTCGTGACTCGGAGCTGAGAAGTCCTGTTCTGGACAAACAGTAATGGATATGTAACGCATCAATGTAAGATAGGCCTAGGCAAATCAGCCAGGATGGCCCGCAGGCATTGCCAAGAGAAAACTCGGCTGCTCCAAACAGAGATGCAAGCCATCAAGTTTTCTTGTTTGTGTGGAGCTGGCAGCGGAAGGGGCAGATGTTAGGGAGTCTGTTCCTCTTTCTTGGGCCTTTGCATGGAGGAGCTTTCATTGTATGTGCCAGCCTCATTCAGGAGGGTGTGTTTCTCCCTGCTGAAACATTGCCCCGGAGCACTGCATTACAGCATATGGTTATCAGAGGTGTAAGCAAGACTGGGTGACAGATTGGGAAGAACCAATGCAATGCATGAACAATGTGCCTGCTGCTTAGGCTCTTGCAATTCTAGTGGATTAAGTCTCGTTTGCTCCTTCCTGCAGAGCGGTTTCATCAACTCCTTCCCCTTTGACCCTGTGGGCCTGAACTCTCCCAAGCACGCTGTTAACGAGGTCAAGAACGGCCGCCTGGCCATGGTGAGTGTCTCTGAGAAGATGCCTGGTTGCAGGGTTGATTGTTGCCTCAAATCTGGATGTATCTGCCTAAGACATGCAGTGCATCCTGTTACTGGAAGGCAGAGGAGTGTGCACAGCAAGCATGGTGCGGAAATTTAGTTTTCATGGGAGCCTTTGTACTGGTGAATTTCCTGCTTGAGGCTGGCCAAAGTCGTGACGAACAGGGCGCAAGGTGGTGCACAGACAAACTTGATTGCTGCAGTCCCATCCTTCACTTCCCTGTGTAGTCCCTGCCTTGTTGCACCCTCTCCACTGCCAGACCTCGCGCAACTGAAACAGATCCCATACACGGCCGCTTTGCATTCTGAGGATGCCTATTTGTCGCGTTTTGCGAAATGACGCGCAGGTGGCATTCATCGGCTTTGCCATGCAAGCCCTGGTATCCCGCACCCAGCCCATTGAGGGTCTGCAGAAGCACCTTGCCGACCCCTTCGGCAAGAACATCACCTACTTCCTGACCCACACCCCTGAAGTCATTGCTGGCACTGCTTAAGCAGCCTAGTTTGACTGTGTTTGTGTGTTGTGTGTGCGTGCATGTGCTCGGTATGCTTGCATGAGCTGGATGTGCTCCACGTATAAATCGTGTGCAGCACAGTGCTGTGTGCAGGTACTGCCATGGCTTGAGACAGCCGTGTAAACAATATTTCGGAAAACTTCAGTGTGCAACTGCACACACTCTATTTAAGAAACCATGCTTGTGACTCACTGTTTCATGTACTTTCTTCACTCACCATCCAATTTTCCTAAGGGCATGTTTTTTGGGGGGCTAGTTTGAACCACCGAGTTGTGATGTGCAACATATTCTCAACCATATGAGGCCCGGTGGTTGACATCATCGATGTAACATGGCATGCTCTTGTTGTTTTAGGCAGGGCTTATTGGGCGAACAAGGGTTCCTCAGAAAAAAGCTGCTGGTGGAAAAATTGCAGACGAACTCCATCCACCCACTGAAAACGTGCAGCCAGACCTGTTGAGCTTAGCCCTTTTTTTCCTTTTCATCTACTCCCTGTTCAAAAGGAAAGGATCCGAGATAACTTTCTATTAAGGCAGCTTCACTGCTTCAACTGTAACCTATGGACCCATTTCCAATCTGAGATCAATGGAAACATGAATAATTCTTGTTCCAAGCATGAGGTTACAGGTAAAAGAAGGCACTGGTCAAAACGGTTGACTGCAAGCCTGTTAATTAGAAAGCAATAACTCCTTGCTCAAACTGTCAAGCTGAGATCAGTGACCAGCATGTTCACACAGCACTGCTTACTGAGTAAAAAATTGCACAACCACAACCTTCCTGACCGATTTCTGATTTGGTAATCGTTGATTTCTGCCCAACTAGTAATAATTGGTAATGGTTACAATGGGGGGTGACCTTCAGCCAGGTCGTTTGGCTGATCGGCTTGTGGCTGGTCTCTGCCAGCCAAAAATAAATCCATAAGCTCAGACATAAAAAAGAAAAGCTTTGCATTTCGCTGATGAAGGATTTCGCTAATAATTGGTAATCGGGAGAGCAATTTATGAAGGATTTCTGGGCCGATTACCGGCAAGGCAATACCACTCGATTTCCAGACTGGTAATCCAAATAGAAATCGTGGAAATCACAACTGTTAACGAAAAACAACATTCTGACGTACATCCTGTACATCACCTTGGGCACCACATAGATCACAAGCTGGGGAAACAGTGTCATTCCATGTGGCCTGCTCGACTTTCAAGGTATGGACACAAAGGCGAAATCGAGCCACACTGCGGACAATGTGTTTGGGTAACAAGGGGTTTACAAGGGGTTTACAATGGTGGCCTACAGCCCGAGACTCTGGCTGATGGTGTTTGGGTAACTCCAAGCTATATTTGGGCAGAATGTAAGGAGGATATGTGACGTGTGCAGGCTTGGTTGGGAGAGCACGCCAGTGGTGATAAGTAATTTTTTTCTGCTCGTGTCTCGTGGGTCGCAACCAGAAAATTGTCTCCAATATGCTAGATGGTGAGACCTGAGATCCAACAAACTGTCTCAAATCCAAAGAATCAGCAGAGCGTACCTTTTGCTGATGAATAATGGGCATGATGTAAGCCATTCATGGCAGACAATAGACGGGATGTCCAGCAGGAGGAATTCCTGGGGCTGAGGGAGAGGTCCGCATGAAAAACTTTGTGAAGTAGAGCGCTGTTACGTTGCAATGGGCGAAAGAATTTTAAAAGCGCGCACAGGCTCTGAACCAATGAATTGAATAGGTTCGATTCGACACTGAGCAGCCAAACTATCCGGCTGAAGGTTAGTTTCCCTAATGTAATGTAATGCAATTGGTTCGATTCAGCACTCACGGAGGACACTCCAGGAAGGAGTTGATGTTCGTACACGCAGCATGGATCTCAAGAATCTCAGAGGCCGTTTCTGGATGCAATGATCCAGCTCTATCCCCTGTTGAAGATATGCAGTGGCCCAGATCTGACTTGCATACATTCCTGCTGGTATGACATAAGTTTCGAAGAGCCATAAGTAGGCATGTAAGCGGTGTGCAATCTGGTGTTGATGGGCAGAAGTACACACGCAACTCAGAGCCATGCCTGCTAGGCAGGGCTTGAGTGCTTCCTCGGCAGCATTGTGCAGATTACTGTGTTTGTCAAACTGCATCCCCAAATAGCAGAAAGGATTTTTTGGTTCCAAGTATCAGGCACGAACTTGGCAACCATCGAAACAGATTTGCTTTTAAGCTTTGATTTTGTGTATTAAAGTAAAAGTTTACGCTAGGCAACAGTCAGGGTGCATGAAGGTAAGGTTGCGTCGTTATATTTGCCTACAACCTTGTAAACCTTATTCGCCTACAAGGGCACCTGCGCGGAAACACAGAGGCCTGTAACCAGACCTGGCCAAAAAATGCTAATCTCACAGAACTTGGACCGGAAACTGCCGGAAAGGAAAGACAACAAATCATGTTTGTTGCGGTCTGGTGTTTGTAATAGCTTGTTTGATGAGCACGAGGTGGGTTTTGCTCAAAGGCTTCTGAGCTGTTGGATCAGACAAATTTCAGGCCTGGATACCACATCCTGCAGAAAGGATAGGATCATCCTATCCCACCCTATGATAGAGTTACATAGCTGTACCTGCCTACAAGGGCAGCTTAGCTGAAGCAATGTTTTTGCTTTAAAAGGTGCCTGTAACCAGACCAAACCAAACTTGTGAACAATTGTGTCAACTGGAGAAGGAAGCAAGTTCTTGAGCTGAGTTCAGAAGTGCCAATTGCAAGAAAATCACACGCTCAGGCTGTCACTCTTCATTAAATAAGCATGGAAAAAGTATCCACTCGCACTCCATCTTCTCCTTCTTCCACAGGCTCACACCATGCATTACGCGGCAGACACAACCCAACACAGAGGACCACACAAGCCAACCGCGTGAGACAGCCCCACCAACTTCATGTAAACCAACGGCACTTGCACTTGATTGAAATTAAGTACTGTGAAGACACGAGGCCTGGACAACAGTTAGAGGCGGCACAGCGGCAGCATACTGACCTCAGGAAACTTATTAGTGCTAAAGTTGTGACTCTCCACACTATCCTTCTGGGTGTTGGTGGGACCTGCTACACTGATCATACCTTGAACCAGTTTGAACAACTTGGACTGGACCATCAACGGGCCCATAAACTTGCTCAAAAACTCCATGCCCATTCGGTTCAGTATGCCCACAAGCTTGTTAGAAAGAAAAGATAGGAAAAACTACGTAGGCAGTGAAACACTCCCTACATCAATTAAGGAAAGGGGGCCACATTGGTGCACAGACCGTATGACCCACCCACCACGAAGTTCAGACTGAGAGAAGCATGGCAGACAGAGAAAGAAGACAGGTCAAGCAATGAGAAAAGAAAGCAGGATGATAGCTAAAAGACTGGAGTTTCAGGCCTTCAACAGCTATGTAACCCTTTCATTCCTTTCTCCACCACCAATAGTCTTCCCTTTTCCGCCATTGATAGCCTTCCTGCCCTTCTCCGCTACATATAGCTCTTCACACCCAAAATATCCAGAAAACAACCGCTGTGTCAGAGCTTCACCGCCAGCATATTCAAGGTCACATTCTGGAAATAATTGCACAGTTTGTGCGTGAATTACCTACCCCTATTTCCAATAATCGAGTAAATTATCTCTACAAGGCTAAATGTCACGCTGGAATCACTAGTAGCGAATTTGCAGATGCCATTGTTAAGCATCAGGCTATCCAGGGTGATGACACCCCTGCAGACAATCCCTTACTTTTTGTCAACCTTGATTACCATCCTTTCCGTGACACCACTTGGGTTGCTCTGTATAATGCGTGGCTTGGGCTTTCCTAGTGACGCTATTGACATTGTCAAAAATCTTTATGCAAGTCCCACCACACAAGTCAGATTGCCCTCAGGAGGTAGCACTAAACAAATTCCTGTTGACAGAGGTACAATCTGAGGCGATACACTCTCGCCCTTCCTTTTTCTCCTCTATATGGAGCTCCTTTTAACATGACTACATGTAGGGGGACACGGTTACAAACTCAGCAGCATCCCTGACTGAGAAATCACAAGTACAAGCCAGAAGACTGTCCCTCCACTCTGAATGGGTTTAAACTTGTTTGCAAACCTCATGCCCATTAGGTTAAGAATGCCAACAAGCTTGCTACCACTAGGCGCATTATTCACTGTGAAAAATCTGATGCGTCCTAGGCCTGGACGCGTGCGATATTGAAACCAATGATACTTCTCATAGCCAGGTCCTGGAGCCGGGTGTATCCAGTTACCCTATAAATCCACAATAGCATTTTCTGTTTTGTAGCTTTGTAGCCAAGGGAACTCTTGGCCCTTCTAAGCCAATGCGTCATATTTTCCTTCATTGATGTAAGGAATTTGGATTGCTGACAGTGCTCTCTGCTTGTTGTAGAAGGTCTGGAACTCCAGTCTTTCAGCTCTCATTCCTGCTCTCTTTCTCGTTGCTGGACCTGTCTTCTTTCTCTGCCTGCCGTACTTCTCACTCGTTATTCCCGGCAGAACTAAAGCAACGGGCATTTTACACAGTCATCTTGAAAAAGATCACAATGGGGTAAAGCCCTCTGCCAACAGCTCAAAGGAAAAGTAGAAATCCGAATATAAAGGGCCCAATTCCTCACATCGCGTGCCCCCCTCTTTCTTGGAATTGAAAACACCATGGACTTATATTTGAAGCACCAAGATCAACTTGATCTACATACATACAAGTTGAACTTGTAACCTCAAAAATAAGCTCAATCATCTGGACTCCTCCTACGCTTCCCCACGCCAGACGCAAGACATTGTCCGTACGGAGAGATTACGTAGGCAGTGAGAACACTCCCTACACCAATTAAGGAAAAGGAGACGCATTGGCTCAAAGAGTCATGAGCCTCCCTCAACACTAGAGGATAAGAGGGAAGCTAGTGTGGGCTTGATGGGTCCTGACAGCACACGGCCCCAGGGCACCAGAATAATAATGAGTTCTTATGTTTTCAATGGTACACCTGGTTGGATGATCAGTGTCGTTTAAAGAGGCGTCTGTTCATTAAAGCTGTGCAAAGTGGTCAAGCTGTGCATGCCTGTCAATTTCTTAAAAGGAATACAAAAAACAAACAAGACGTGCACGACATGCGTATGAGAGATACCAGAAGGAGGTTTTCTTGGACAGGCTGAAGAGACACAGGCCTGACATTCATGAAATGCTAAGGAATGCTAAGGAAACCCAGGAGCACCCATCAGACTCCTATTACAGCAGAAGGCTGGAGCTCCTACCTACAACGTCATTTTGGTGCCCGTATTAGCAACTGCTCTTCTCCTTCAAATAGAGTAGCAGCACATATGCATGACATGCCCAGTGGGTAGCTCAGCTGCCTGGCAGGCTGCCCTGAAAGCACACACTCTCAGGAAGCCGCCTTGCATACCAACAGATCTGTGGGCGGGCACCCCACTTGTCCAGCAGGAAGCGTTCCTCACATCCCTCATCAACAAGCAAGCCCCATGGGTAGCTACCCTGAAAGCACCTTATGCAGAAGGCCTGGACTGTGGGACAGCACTAGCAGAGGGGTGGAGTCTGTTCTTGGAGCTGTGCGCAGCGTGGCACAGCGGGTCGCTGCACGGTGGACTGGCAACTCAGGAGCTCCATCTCAGGATATGACAGTGCCCCTGCGGCGCAACAACCTGCCTCCTGAGCACCTTTTCCGTCAAGGTGCTGAGTTTCCGTGGATGCCTGAACCTAATGTGATGGAACTGCCTGATGCAGCTGCCCTGTACCCTATTGATTGTGAACACACGCATTGAAGATGAATGTTAAGACATCCCCGGATTTTGATGCTTAAGCTTTTGCTGCCCCTTTTATTAAATACACTGAAAAGCGGGTACCAGCAGTGAGTGGTAGGGGCACAGATAAAATAAATGTTCTGGCACCTTATATTGCACGTCTGTTTGCTGTCGTGATGGAGAAGGCTGAGATCCCTGCATGCTGGAAAGTGGCCAAGATACCTCCCCTTTACAAGAAGGGCTCTGTGCTGGACCCAGGGAATTATCGCATGCTTGCAGTAAGTGGCACCCTGTACAGGCTATATGCTAACGTTCTTACTAAGACGCACTAAGCCCTAGTAGGGAGGTGGTCACTGGGTGGTGCCAGGGAAAAAACAAGATTCCAGACACTTAGTTTGGTTTCTACCCTGGCCGTGACACTCTGCAGCCCATATTCATTTTGCGGCACTTGCAGCATGCTGCTCAGGTCAAGCGCCCAAATGCATCCATGAGGCTGCATGCAGCATTTATTGATTTCAAGCAGGCATACAATACAATTCCTAGGGAAGCTATTTGGACTCACCTTCAGCACATTCGTATGCCTACGTGCCTGTTGGCTATCATCAAAAGCATGTATGCTAATGATGAGTATATCTTGGTGGATGGCTGCAAGCAAGCACGTGTGCGCCCTCATTTTGGAGTTAAGCAAGGCTGCCCGCTTTCCCCCTTGTTGTTTTCCTTGTACATCAATGACGTGGATTGCTTGGCAGAAAATGTGCAAGGGGCTATTTTTACAGGTACTAGTGATATGTGAGTCACGCACATGCTGTATGCAGGTGATTTATGCCTTACCAGTAATGTTCCCAATCAACTCCAGCTAATGTTAGATAGGCTTCATATGTATTCTCAGCGGAAAGGATCGGTGATAAATGCTGCCAAGTCTGAGATCGTGCACTTTAATGCAAGGGGTGATTATGTGCCAGTTTTCACGTTCAACTACCAATGACCCAGGTGAAATGCAAGTTATGCTGAATAGATTACGAGCTTACTGAAATATAGTATGTAATGAGAAAGGGGCTGACTGTCAACTCATCAAAGTCAGAGGTCATGCATTTTAATAGTAGGTCGTGTTCTTCTCTGCCTACTTTCATGTATGGAGAAGTGGCTCTTCTAGAGAAAGAACAGTTTAGGTACCTCGGTATGCTTGTGGACAAGCACATGAATCTGAAGGTGTCTGAGGAGCATGCAGTGCGGCCTTACATGGCTGCCCAGCAAAGGGTTAAGGAGTTTGTGCATGAACATGATCTAAGGAATAGACCACATGCTCTGATTTGGCTCTCTAAGGTGTATGGCATTCCGGCTGGGATGTACGCGTGCCAAGTGTGGGGTACAGAGTACTTACGAGAAGGCAGTGAATTCAAAAGCCATTTGCAAAAAAGGCAATTGTGCTCTTTAAGGCGTTTTCTAGGTGTGAAGAGTACTGCCACTGGCCAGTATTGAGAGAGTGTGGTCAACAGCCCTTACAGTTGTATTGGACTAGGGCTACTGTTAAAATTTTCAACAATATGCTTATTTCTAACAGTAAAACACTACGCCAAGTGCTGAAGGCAGATTTACACCTTGCTGATATGGATGCGTCTTGTTGGTCTGCACATGCATCTTAGCCATTTAATGGCATGCACAATGAGGAGGTGTTTAAATAGAAATTACTGAGTGCTTCCAAGATACCCATGCAGGACTTTTTAGGGGATTTGAGGTACAGACAGCAAAAGGTTTGGAGGGAAGCAGACGCCCTAAGTCCCCAAGAGGTGAACAGAAAAGCAGTGACTTACCATCATTGGTGTGGAATTCCTTTGAATCAAACAGCCCGCACACCCTTCTGTATCCCATCATATTTGTTCAAGGATCTGGATAAAGGAGTCGTGAGGAATGTGAGTAGGTTTAGGCTTCGTGCCCACTGCTTGAAGGTCGAGTCCTGTAAATGGTTGGGTGCTTCAAATATTTGTGATAAGTGTGGATGTGCTGAAGTCCAGGACAAGAAACATGTTCTTTTTTATTGCAACTGCTGTGAGTTGTGTGAGCTTCGCAAATAATACAAGGACCTGTTCATTGATCTTTCTAAACCATTACATACTTTTGCCCAGCTTCCAAACACTGATTGTATTCCTTTCTTGGCGAGCTTTCACATCTTGACCGATTTCGAGCCTGAGGTCAATGCTTTCCTAAATCAAGACTCACACACATTTTCAAATTTTTTGTCAGAACTGGTTTCAATTCTTTATGCTGGATGACAATGTTTGGTGGCACCAGCAGCCGATCAGCCAGATTCTCGGGCTGTAGGCCAACCCCCCCCCTTGTAACCCTTTTCACGTTAGGTGGAGCTTGTTTGGCTTGTGCAGATCCCTTTAGATAGTTGGGCACGCTGTTCACAAAGCAATGCAACCCGCAAGCCACTTCTGAGTACATGTGTGCCCCTTTCCTAGCTGGTTGTAGACAGATTAGGCATTTTTCTAAACCAGGATAATAACAAATTCCTTTTTTCTCCTCATGATCTCATGTATATTTATGAACAGACTAGCAGTCAAAGGTCTTGACTGAGGCCTTTTCCCCTTGTAACCCTTGACTGAGGCCTGTTCCCCTGGTATCTCTTGTAGAAGGATTAGGCAATTTGCAGCTGAGCACCATCTGACGGACAGGCCACATACCAAGCTCTGGCCGACTAAAGCATATGCTCTCCCTGCTAGCATACATGCTTTCCAAATGTGGGGCACTAGATAAATGAAAGGAGCTGAAATGGACAGTCCTTTGCAAACTGAGGATTGTGTGGAGAGTGGTCTCGGCACCTTGGAAGCTGTTTATAATTGACTGCGTTGTTGCTTTGAGGCTTCTAGCTAAGCACCAGGCCTTGTATCTTCACAGTCTTTGATCTCTATCAAGAATGAATGTGGCGACTTTAGATGTTCAATTCATGAAGTTGCCTGGCTGGAGTTGTGCTGCTCCTTACCTCTTTACTACCTATCATATTGCGGAGTGCCTGATGTTAGGGGGAATCAAGTGGCCTATTTTAATTTACCAAGCTAGCGTTCAGTTTGCGGCACTCGCAGCATGCTGCTCAGGTCAAGCGCCCAAATGCATCCCCAAGGCTGCATGCAGCTTTTATTGATTTCAAGCAGGCTTACGATACAATTCCTAGGGAAGCTCTTTGGACTCACCTGCAGCGTATTCGTATGCCTGCGTGCCTGTTGGCTGTCATTAAAAGCATGTATGCTAATGATGAGTATATCTTGGTGGATGGCTGCAAGCAAGCTCGTGTGCGCCCCCATTTTGGAGTCAAGCAAGGCTGCCCGCTTTCCCCTTTGTTGTTCTCCTTGTACATCAATGACGTGGACTGCTTGGCAGAAAATGTGCAAGGGGCTATTACAGGCACTAGGGACGTTCGAGTCACCCACATGCTGTATGCAGACGATTTGTGCCTCACTAGTAACCTTCCTGATCAGCTCCAACTGATGTTAGATAGGCTACATACGTATGCTCAGCGGAAAGGGTTGGTGATCAATACTGCCAAGTCTGAGATTGTGCACTTTAATTCAAAGGGTGATAATGTGCCAGCTTTCACGTTAGGTGGAGCTCGTTTGGCGTGTGCAGATTCTTTTAGGTATTTAGGCATGCTGTTCACAAAACAACGCAACCCGCAAGCCACTGCTGAGTATATGTGTGCCCCTTTCCTAGCTGGTTGTAGACGGATTAGGCAATTTGCATCTGAGCACCGCCTGACAGATAGGCCGCATACCATGCTCTGGCTGACTAAAGCATATGCTCTCCCTGCTAGCATGTATGCATGCCAGATTTGGGGCACTAGATTTATGAAACAAGGAGCTGAAATGGACTGTCCTTTGCAAACTGTACATCTGTGCTTATTGAAGCGTATCCTTGGGGTAAAGCGCACCACTCCTAATTGGTCTGTACTGTGCGAGTGTGGGCATGAACCTTCACAGTTCTATTGGTTTCGTGCAGCAGTTAGGTTTTACAATGCTTTACAGCGCAGCAACAGCACTACACTCAGTAAGGTACTGCAAGCAGATGTTGAAATGAGCAGTCTTTCCCATAAATGCTGGACTTCAGAATTTTTGGCTGCCTGCACAGGCTTGGACAGGTGCAACGTGTTTACTCATCGTGTTCGGTCAGGGCAGCCTATAGTCATGGGGGAGTTTGTTGTTGATTTGAGAAAAAGGCTGCGAGGTGTGTGGAATGCTGATGCCTTGGCAGAACATGGTGACCACACGAACAAATTAGCCAAATATCATCACTGGATGGCACTTCCTTTGAGACCCTTGTCTGTTCGTGGTGCGCCCTTTTCTGTCCCCAGGTATTTGCATCTTGATTTGGGCAAGCGCACGCTAAGAAACATAGCACGTTTTCGCTTACATGCTCATACTTTAAGAGTTGAGACATCACTTTGACATACAGAAGTGGCTACTAACAGTGCTTAAAAGAACTTCGGGGGTCAGGGACACTACTCCATCTTGGTGCATCATGCGGGAATGTGGTCTGGAGCCCTTACAATTCAATTGGTTCCGAGCAGCAATGCGTCTTTACAGTTCTCTGGCCGATGCAACAGCTCCACAATGAAACAGATGTTACAAGCTGACAAGCGGCTGAGCTCGAGATCTGATGATTGTTGGTCTTCCCATATTCTATCAGCCATGGATGGCTTGGCACACTCCCATATTTTCAAACAGAAGCTGCTGAATTGTGAGCCCATTGATCTTAGTCGTTTTGTTGTAGATCTCAGGACCAGGCACCTACAATATTGGGAGCCTTTTTCCAACACACACCCTAGAGAGCGCAACAGTAAACGCTTAACTTATCACCAGTGGTGTGCTCCTCCTACTCAAAGAGCCTTGGTTATGCATTCTCCTTATAGCCTCCCCAAATACATGTTCCTTGACCTCCCCCATGATGTCATTCGCAGCGTGGCTCGGTTTAGATTCCGCATTCACACCCTTCGCTATGAGACAGCAACTTGGAATCACAGCTCTTCCCCAAACTGTGACCTTTGTGAGGCTGATGATGATGTCCAGGATGAACGACATGTCCTCTTCCATTGCACACATCCCCAGGTGGTCTCTCTCCGCAGGAAATATGCTCCCTTGTTCTCACAGGCAGAATCTCATGATGTGTCTGCTTTTTTGAACCAGAACAACAATAAACTTCCTTATTTCCTTCATGAATTGATTGCCTTTTATGAGCAGGCTAGCAGTCGCACTTCTTGACTGAAGGCCTTATCCTTGTAAACCTTGAGACATCACTTTGGCAGGAGCACACATCAACTTGTGATAAATGTGAACAAGGACTCCAAGATGAAAAGCATGCCGTGTTCCTTTGTTCTTGCGCTTCTGTGTGTTCTCTACGAAGGGCTTATGCACAATTATTTTCTGACTTCCCCTCGTCTTATAGAATTTTTTGGGACGATTCAGGCACTTTCTACTATTCTCAAGCTAGCTCTGAGGATGCTATTCATTTCTTGCAGAAGCAAACTAACGAGACTTATCGCTTTATTTCTGATCTCATGGATATTTTTTGTGCTGTTGGAACACTTAACTGGCAGTTAAGCAGACCGAGCAGCCAAACTACCTGGCTGAAGGTCAAATCCCATTGTAACTCATTGTAACTCATTGTAACTCAAGCTAGCGTCAGGGCGGATGGAGTTGCGTTTAGCTTGATCGGGAATACTGTGGTCAATGAGGTATGGAGGTATTACACTGAGATACGGAGCTGTGTCAGCGCTTGACTTCAAGATGGAAGGGAAACTTCAAATTATATCACTTGCTGGCTCCAAGGAGGATGTGAATGCAGTTACATTTGCTGCGTACACTTGGGACAGCCGTACACGGGCTGCGTACACGGGCTGCGTACACTTGGGACAGCCATTCTACTGTCCCACGTCCTAACAGGAAATGGAAAAAGGAAAGTGCAGGCCAGGCCATGCTGCTTGCATGTGCATGCACCAAATTGGGAGGGAGGACTCTGTCCACAGCACAAAACACTCAGTCTTGTTTTGGGCTCACGCCGCCCCTGCGCCAACCTTGACTCCTCCTCAATTTCCCAACCCACCCTCCTGCCCCTGCTGCCAGAGTAGTGCCCACTCCTGTACGTTCACTGCCACAGGAGGCATTGCACCGTGGCCCTGAAAGCAGATGCGCAGCACAGAGCATGACCCCATGCACACACCCACATGCATTCTGACATGCGCTGCTCCCCAAGTGCCAAAGGAGCATCAGGCAAACCATTGCGCTGAAGTCCTTCCTGCTCCTCAAACAAGGAGGCTCATGGAGCCATCCTCATCAGTACCCGCTGCGCCTCCCCCCCCCGCCTGCCTCCTCGACCTCCACCTCTGCCCTTGGCCAACTGAATGGGAGCGGCAGCACCGCCCATCCCCCCGTGCGAAACACCCAACCGCACTAACGTGGGCTCCTGCCTCACTTGTGATGCCTGCTGGTACTGCATCACAGGTGCACGCTGCCCCCCCTTGCGCCCTGCACCCCCCCCCTCGCATTGCTGCCACCGCTGCTTGCTGCTGCTGCTGCTGCTGCTGCTGCCGTTGCCGCTGCAGCATTAACGCCCGCTGCTGCTGCTCCAGCGCGCGCTGCTGCGCTGCCAGATGGCGCTGCTGCTCCCTCAGCGCGGCCTCCTGGGGAAGCAGCCCAGGTGCGCCGCGGATGATGGTCTGCTGGCGGGGCAGCGCCTGCTGCTGGCGCAGCGCTTGCTGCTGCTGCTGCTGCTGGCGCATCACTGGCATGATGGGTGGGCGCATCGCCGCCTGCGGCGCACGTTTGGCACATCTCTGGGATAGCAAAAATGAGCGCGTGCGCACGTCACCCGCACCTGGGCTGGCAACACTCAGACATGAGGATGACTGCCCATTACGGCAAGGCAATACATTGGTGACAGAGCTGTCACCAATCATACAAAGGTCTTGCACGACGATGTGCACCGAATGGGAGGGCCATAATGACAGGGCTATGTCAGCAGCCATAATGACAGCCGTCATGACAGGGCTGTCAGCAATCATACGAAGATGATGATTGGCGTGCTGGAGGAGGCAGACCTGCAGCATTACATACTCAAGCGTAGCACTTCTGTGGGTGGCTGATCATGGTCTAACAAGGCACGAAGTATGCCACACCGGCGGCATGCATTCACAGGCTACAGAGCACATGGGTTGTCTGACATTAAAGCAGCAGCACGCCTAAGGAAAGGAAAGGGTTACATAGCTGTACCTGCCTGCAGCACACCTAAGCTGCGATGTGGAGTGGTCAGCGAGTGGATGGGGGCCAGCAACCAGGAAGGTCTTATGCTAACTTGGCTTCAACAAGGGCATGCTTTCTCACAGCACCAGGCAGATGCTTTTGCAGGGAGTCATCTGAGGCAGAACAAGGCTGATGAACAAGGCTGATTGATGCTTGCAGGGAGTCACCTCAGGCAAGTTTGAGACAAGCGCACCAGGCAAACAGGAGGAAGAGTGGGGAAGGAGGAGAGGTGTGCTTCAATGCTCCAGCATACAGCTACCCCCTAGGCTTGTAATTTCAATTTGCGAAGAACATGCACTACAGCGCAAACCTACATACACATGCACGCGCGCACACACACACCTGTCTCTGTTTTGCAGCATTCGTGGGGCCTGTTCGCCTGATGGGCGCTGCCAGGCCTGCGTGTGGCAGCGGCTGCTGCCGTGGCACACCTCTCTGTCCACGCGCCTTCACTGAACCCCCCAACACCACCTGTGGTTGGAAGAAACACATCCAAATACATCTGTCTTGCTTTTGCGCTGGACAGTTGCTGTCCAAAGACAAGACCACACAAGCAGAGCACCAGTTCAGCAACGCACCACTACCCACACCAAATGAGGATAAAAGGGGGTCCATCATGATGGATCGCAGGCAGGGCAGGGCAGGTGTATGTGTGCGTGTGTGTGTGTGTGTGTGAGGGAAGGTGGGTGGATGGGCTGGTGGGCAAGCCAGGCTGTCTGCCCGTGGAGCATGCACGAATGGCCTGCTAAACGCACCACCACATGGTCATGGATCCAGAGGATGCTCCCCTCCATGAGGCGGTCATCATCCAGCCCTGGTCCATGTGGCAGTTGGCTTCCTTAGGCAGATATGCTTCAGAGGAGCGTTAGTGCACTTGGTGTTCATGGCTCCTCTTCTCACCTGAGACCCACGCCCCAGCAGTCCTTTGGCCGCCAGCCGTTGTTTCTGCGCCAGCAGCTGTTGCTGCCGTTGCTGCTGCAGGGCTGTCACCTGCAAGGCCAAGCACATACAACACACACTGGGGTTATGTGCTGCACCAAGGTGACCTGGGATGAGATGGCTTTGGAAATTTGTGCAAGGGCTGGTTCAGCACCGTTTGATTTGGAACATGTGCTGCACCTGTTGTTGCCAGGAGATTCCGCCTGAGACAACCAACCCTTGTCCCAATCTAACAAGCCAGAGGAGCATGCATGGAACATGTCCCAGGAATGCCGTTTCAAACCAAGCAAACTCGCAGGATATGGCTTTGTGTATCAACTTACGCACAAGTAATGCCATCCAAAAGCCATCAACAAATAAATGGGTAGAGAAGGGGCGTTTGGAGGGCAAGAGGATGACAAATGCGTCATCAAGGTGGAAGCCCTTGCAGCCTCTTTTGCAGCGCTGCTGGAGGTCCTCCCTTGTTATGGCAAGAGAACACACACTTTTAAACTGAACCTGCTGACTGGACAGCGCTGAAGCAAAGCGCGTGCTTGGGTGTCGAGCTCGCCAGAGGCAAACACAGTACGGTTGCATTGCAATGTGGGCCAAAAAATCATGTCTGCCGCCATAAGACAGAAAATGCCTCACCTGTCTGCTCAGAGCAGCGGTACCACTGTTCACCAGGGTGCGAGGGGCGCCTGCAAGGGAGTGGGCAGCACGGCAGCTGTGATTTGCGACTTTCTCTGATGAGATTTGCTGGAAAAGGTCATGCTATTCGGCAACCTATAGATGCAGGACGTGTTGGAAAAGGAGTAAGTCACAAGCTCAGGATGGGGCCGCTGCGCTCCTACAGACCCTTCTTGCCTTTCTGTCCTTGGCGCAGGGCTTTACAAGCCAGCCCTCATAACAAGGTCACAAAGCAGAATGAGCCAACACATGGAACGAGTCAAGCGGCAGATGATTTGACACGAAAGCCCTTACAAGTCTGCTCAAATTGAGTTGAGAACAACGCAGACGCAACAGCAGCACAATGAGGTGACGCGCAAGGCATGGCAGGCCTGCTCAAACAGAGTTGAGAACAGTGCAAATGGAACTGCTTCACGCACCTAGCGCCTTGCGGACACCACTACCGGCCGTGCGGTTTAGCACCACAGGTGCTCGTGGCAATCTGCCCTGCCCCCTGCCTGCTCCCCTGCCACGCTGCGAGCCCAAACAAACCAGAGAGAAGAGAGAGTGATGAAAGCACAAACAAACTGAGGGAACAAAAAAGTTTCAGCTCCCCTGCCACGCTGCAAGCGCAAACAAACTACAGAGAATTACCAAGACGACGAAAGGACAAACAAACCAGGGATGAAGGAATAATGCCGGTCCCTTGCAACGCCGCAAGCAGATGCAGACCAGAGGGGAAAACACCAAAAGTAATGGTGAATAATGAAAATAATGGGTCAGCAGCGGGGCATGAAATGCTACCTGCCTGCCGCCAAGACAAGTGGCGAGCACAGAACAGCATGCTCTCGCGCGAAGCGCACAGCACAAACCTTCCACCTTCAGCACAGCCAATCCACATGAGCAAGAGGCCAACAGCATAGTGGTGCTGCTGTGGAATCAGTGACCTTTAATTGTACACTTGAATGGGTCTTCTATTCTAGGTCACGCTTCTTGAGGCAGAAGCTCACCTGCCTTATCTGAGGCACAGTAAATTGGGCACACTCTCCAGGACAACCAAGGCATGGACTTCACTACCTTGAACCTATATTTGAATGGGTCTTCTATTTTAGGTCGCGCTTCTTGGGGCAGAAGCTCACCTGCCCCATTTATGGCACAACAAATTGGGCATACCCTCCAGGACAATAAAAACAACTGATGCAGCATGCATGGCAGCATCATGACAATGCTGACATCGTGTGCAAGCGCGTGTTGCCAATTTGTGTCGATGCGTGTTGTTTGCTTTTGGGGGGGGGGGGGGGCTTTTTACCATGCATGTATCACACCTGGAAAGGAAAAAAGGATCATTATGATGACAGCATTTGCACCGCACCTGGACAACAGGCGCACGCTGCACGCTTGCATTGGCACGCTGCTGGCGAATCCTCTGGGACATGGGCAGAGCTTGATTTGATACACCAGCTGCCCCTCTTCCTCTGTTGCCACCCTACGCAAGCAATGCACGGGGATCTCGTGCGTGTGATGATGCATGTCAATTCCTTCACTCCTGTTTGTGGCTGTCAAGGTAACCCAGATGTTCTTGCTCCTCTGCATTCTTAAAAGCTAGACGATCAAGAAAGCTCGAAGGCAACACAGAACCGTGACTTTTTAGGGCTCAGCGCGAGTGTTTAGGCAAGGTAAGGCTACCAGTACTCAAACCACAACTTTGGATGCTTGTGCTTCTTTTACCTAAATATGCAAGAAGCGCATCCTCAGCATCGAGCCCAGAGATCCCGGGAGAGAAGTAGTGGCAAATAAGTCACAAAATGATTAGTATGGAAGGCAAGCACACTTTCACTCATTCCCTCCGTCTTCCATTCCATGCAACAGATCTGTAGGGGGTTCCATTAATTCACATTCCGACAATCTTCTCTTCTGGACGCAGCCTTTTGGCATGGGTAGTTTTCTTCTTTTCTCCTATATTTCTCAATGGGCTGCAGCCTGCAATAAGCCTGTCAAAAGGGTCTGCTATAAAAATGACAGAAGGCACGAGATTTTATCCTACTGGGCCAGATAAGGCTCAAACACTGACTGTTTTGGCTTCAAGCAGGTGAAGATGATTTCAATAGCCAAGGTGGCAGGCAAGGTGAGGAGCGAAAGCTATTCTTGTGATGCTCACTCTCCAAATATGCAGCTAGCATCAATTCATACTCAAGCAGCATGTCTATTGTTTCCAAGTTGGGCATCCTTTCCTTGCATCTTAACTCCATCTTTCCCTGGATGCAGGTGAAGGTTCAGGGATTATCTTGCACCAAGTTTATTCCAGATAAGTTTATGACACTGCTGCACTTGATGCTGCTACAGATCTCATTTGTTGTTGCACTCAGAGCACAGAAGATCACGCTTAGGGAGGCTAACATAGGGGTCAGAAAAGAAAAAGAGCATTTTTACTTCCAGCGCTTTCCCCTTTAACCGAGACCTAGCAACCAAACGCCAAGTGAATTAAGAACTTGTGCAAGGGCAGAGGTGCCCTGGAAAGGAAAACAGGCTGCAGACACTCCATCTATTTAGTCAACACCTAAGTGTTGTAGGCACCATCAAGCTCAGGAAGCAACGACAGGCAAATCAGTGCTATTCGTAATAAACAAATACCGTACCTCCACGACCAGTTCGAAAAATAATTAATTATGGAGCCAAAATTCGAATTTTTTATTAATTATTGCCAGGGCATTCGAACCCATTCGAATTGGAAATTAATTAATTTTGGGGCTCAGAAGGGCTTGTGCGGAAAATGGCCTCCCAGGCCCCCAGCTCAAGCTCCAACCCCCTAGCTAGGTGGCTTAAGCCTGTAGCCCCCACCCAGCAGCTCTTAGCGGACCAAGCCAGGCTTGCCAGGGCCCAGGCATCCAAGAAGGGGCAGCAAATCAGAACTCAGTAAGGCGTCCTCCAGGTGACAGCACGATTGCATGCATCAGCTCCAGTGTGTGTTTAGCACTGCGTGGCAGCTTGTGGGTAGCTTGGGATTGCTTGTGTAACTCTACTCCTGAACAGCGCTCCTCCAGTCCCCTCTAGCAGCAACAATCCAGCAGCAAAGCTTCCAAGCATCAGCATCAGCAGCGCCCAGCAGCTCCAGCAGCATCAGCAGCAGCACCAGCACCAGCAGCAGCAAGTGTTCGAACTGGGTATTCAAATTGAGAAACCAATGCCAGTCAGAGGCCTATCAAACCCATTCGAATTGAGAAATTAATTATGGGACCCCCGTTCGAACTAAAATTGAAGATTTTATTAATTATTTTTTGGGAGCCATTCGAACTGGTCGTGGAGGTACGATATATCAGTCATGATGAGACACACACAACACGTTCACAGGTTTGGATACCACGCACGCACCCTGCCTGCTGGCGGGATGTTTGCCACTTTGGGCGCCTGCCGCTGCCGCTGCCGCTGCTGCTGCTGCTGAGTCTGCTGCCTTGCACGGAGCGCCAGCTGGTTGGACATGCGCTTCCGGAGCTGCATGATCCTGCGCGCGCGCGCGCGTGCATGTGCGTGTGTGAGGAAGAGTGTGCAATCGTTTGTGATCCTGAGCCAGCTATGCCATGGACTGGGGAATAGGAAAAAATGTATGCACTGCATGGCCCTGGAGAGCAGCAGTATGAAACAGCGAGCACAGGACTCTTCACTGTGCACACATGTTTGAATGCACACACACTTGTCTTGCACTTGTAAGGATTGAAGGGTAGTGCCTGATTCCGTAGCATGCGTGAATGGCAGTGCAGTCTCATGCCACAATTCACCAATAACAGCAACACCCACATCTTCACCCCCACTTCTTGGCATCCTGAGTCCAATTTGAGTTCAATCCAGACTCATTGGGTATGAGCTCTGACCAAGGATTGCCGTGTGCCTGCCATAGCAACAGCTCTAAGCAACGTCTAAGTTGCAAGTTACAAAGACTAATGCCGCTCATATGAAGCAAGTGGATAAGGGTGGGCATACTGACACACCCCCACAGACACCCCCACACACACACAAACGAACAGTATGCATGCTTTGATGAGAGGGTTGCTACATCACGGCTCGGTGGAAACAGCGGTGCACGCTCACAAGCAAAGGCTAACCTGCCCGTCACACTATCAGGCGAGGTGCTCACCTTCTGGTCAGGCGCTGGACTGAAGCGCTCAACTGAAGGCCTTCTGCTCCTGTATTATGTTGAATTTGCTCAAACAAGCAAGCTCACCTGCCCGTGACTCCAATGGGTGCTCTCTTTGTAGCTAGGGCTTGGGCGGTGACTAAGTTCTTGGGAGCCTGACGGGCTTGGCTAGGCTTGGCAGTAGCCTGAAAGATCACATATTACAAGCCTTGGTTAGGCATGGGCTTATTGCATTGGCGCAAGTGGCATCAGCAGATAAACACACAGCACGTTTTCATAGTACCTATCGCCTTAAATTATGTGTAGCAAAGCTTGTTGAAAAGACCTGAGGTGAACTTAGGGGAGAGAGACGGAGAGAAAGATATATATATATAGAGAGAGAGAGAGAGCATGCACGTGTACATGAGCACACACATACATTCACACATACACACATCCGCACAAATGCGTGTACATGAGCACACACACACAACACACACTTTCTTTGCACTGTACCTGACGCTTGGCAACACCAGCGCCCCCAGGTCCTTGCTTTTTTGCCTACAGCAGATAGTGCAGGAGACAGTGAGGTTGATTGGAGTTGTCCCCATCTGGAATGCTAGGGTGCATGAGGTTTTGAATGCGATGAGATTGGCTTGCTTTGCTCAGTCCTTGGTTGCGCAATCATTCAGTAATTAATTGCTGCAACATGCAGGTGCAGTCTATTTAGGAGGGAAGCTGTTGGCCAGGGTGTGATGGGTACATATAATTAGGCATTACAAGGACATGCTGGCATGCTAGCACCCCCCGGGAACTCCCCAGGGCAATCCCTCGCGCCCTGGGACTTATGTCACCTTAGGTACTCACCCCTGGCAAGAGCTTGAGGGGAGCCCTGGCTGGACCCCCCAGCTTGGGCTTGCTGTTCTTCACGTTGGACTTGGCAGAGGGCCCTGGCTTGGGCTTGGGAGCAGCTGGCCTTGACTTGGCACTGTTGAGCTTGATGATGTCATCTAGAGACATCTCCTGTGTGTGTTTGAGTGGGGACAGGTTCAGGGGAATTCCTCATTCATTCAACAGACAGACCTGAATGCCCCCCCCCAACCATGACGCTGCTGCTCCACACAACAAGCTGATCCTCTGGGCGACAAGCTCACCATCTTCTTTGAGACGTCCGCCATCCTGACCGCTGATCCCGCCTTTTTAAGCTGCTCCACAATCGATTGAGACCTTCTCAGCACATCCTCAATCCTCACTTTCAGCTGAAGTTATCCTTTCTCGTAAAGTAGGTATTTCGTAAAATTTACCCTGGTAATATGTCTTGGGTAAATTCGTGCCGGTCAAACAACTATAAGTGCATTTGCCTTGCAGGGCCATACATGTTCATTTTTTAAATGCTGTAGATAAAATGCCCAAGGATTTCGATGCCCCTCCCGCGCACATCCTGGATGAAATCTTGGCCAAGTTTATTTACAGCGCCCCAGTGGAGAACCTGGCGTGAGTATGTGAGGGATATGGTCTGTATGAGCAGCATTAAACCTGTCGAGACAGAACTGTAGCGCTTGTTCCTTTGGAATACCAGGGCTACACCTGCAAGTTTCCTGGTGCTTCTTTTCCGCTCGTTCTTGCAGCAATTTTGAGCAGCTCATGTTCCTTGTGGAGCACGCATGGTGGTACTATGAGGTGCGCGCCCGTGTGTGTGTGTGTGTGTGTGTGTGTGTGTGTGTGTGTGCGCATGTGCATGCGTGCGTGCGTGTGTGTGTGTATGTGTGTGTGTGTGCATGCGTGCGTGCGCGTGTGTGTGTGCATGTGTGCGTGCGCGTGTGTGTGCATGCGTGCGTGCGCGCGCGCGCGTGTGTGTGTGTGTGTGTGTGTGTGTGTGTGTGTGTGCATGCGTGCGTGCGCGTGTGTGTGTGTGCATGCGTGCGTGCGCGTGTGTGTGTGTGTGTGCGCGCGCGCGTGTGTGTGTGTTTGTGTGTGTGTGTGTGTGCGTGTGTGTGGGTGTGTGCGTGTGTGTGGGTGTGTGTATGTGCGCGTGCGTGTGGGTGTATGGGTGTGGGTGTGGGTGTGGGTGCAGGTGCCTGCTTACAAAGTCTTGATGTAGCCTTGAGCAAGCCCACGCAGCCTTAAACATGCATGATTAAAATTGAGCTGTCACACTTTTGTGATCATGCAGCTCTTTATTTCCTGAGATTGTCTTCATTGTTTTGTACGTTCTAGAAGTACATCGTGAGTCTGCACTGTGCCAATTGAAGACAGATAGACAGGAAACTTGTGAAGCTTTGTCTCGCCTGCATGCTCTGTTCAGTGCAAGTGTCCTGCAGGTGTTTAACCCTGCAAGCTTACATACTTTGATACAAGCTCACATGCTCTGAGTGCCCAGCAGTTAGGAGGGCCTGTCTCCAAGGATCTTGGTTGACTAGCTCTTTATTTTGTTGAACTCCTCTGTTCCTCTCTTGCCTTGGCTCTCTCTGCAGGACTGTGTTCGGGAGAAGTACACCAACTTGCGCCGCTTCAACAACTACCACACCTTTGCCACCATGCTCTTCAATAACTGCAGCGTATTAAAAGAGCATGCGGTGAGTGAATGAGTTTTTGAAGGAGCCAGTGTGTGCTTGTTTGCGTGTGTGTGTGTGTGCGCGTGCGCGCGCATGCATGGGTAGTGTGGTGTGGGTGGGTTGGTGCGTGCGCGTGTATATGGGTGCATGGGTGGTGTGTGTGTGTGTGTGTTCGTGTGCGCACAAGCACATGCTTGCGTATGTGCGTGTGTTCATGTGTGTTTTCGCGTGAGTACATGTGTGTGTTTGTAAGTGTGGGTTTGTATATGTGCATGCACGTGTGCGTGTGTGTATATATATGTGTATATTTGCACGTGCGTTTATGCATGTGTGTGTATGTGTGTGTGTGTGCGCGCGCATGTGCGTGAGCGCAGGGCATGCCTGGAATGCAGCACTGTAGGAATTTCATTACTTTTTGATGATGTCAGGCATTGGAGGAGGGCCTCTGGATACAAGTCCAGCACACAGGATATGCTTTCAAGCCTGTGACTGCTTGCTGACAATCTTTGATGGCATGTGCAAGGCTTGAACTTCAGTTGCATCAATGGGATGCCTGCATCAGGGATGGCAGCACCCCATCTTATAGCCACACCGATAGTACCAAGGATGCACACATAGCGCAGGGTAGGCCGTGTAGCTTTGTAATTATTTAATTCGATGTTCCGAGTTTGATATCTTTGTTGATTCTTCATGGGATGCCTTCCGACAATGTGCAAGGTTTAATGTATGGGAGTGCAAGGCACAATCAAAATTGTGTGCTGTGTGCTGAGCTGCCCAGCTGCACGCTGCAATGCTCATGGCGCCCCCCCCCCCTTTATCATCTTTCTGCACCTTGTTCCCTCCTTGCCCCCACCTGTACCCTGCCCTCCCCCCCCCCCCCTGCAGGCTGACCTGCCAAACATCCTGGAAAGGTACCGCGAATACAAGTCCAACATCCCTGTGTACGGGGCGATTCTCCTGGACACTGAGCTGGAGCGTGTGCTGCTGGTGAGCCTCTACCCTTTTCTTTCTCTTGCTATACACCCCCAGTTGTTCACCCTGTTCTGTTGGCTATTGAACCTTAAAAGGTTGCTCCTTTATGCATTAGGATATGGTCTTCATGGCCTGCTCAACTTCCCTTTTTGGGCATTCCCTTGATTGTTGCATGCAGTGCACTTGCCCTGAATTGCGCATCTCCTTTATTGTTGCTCTTGCACTTTTGCTTTATTGCACCTCCTCTTTTTGGTGCATGTGGTGCACCTGCACATGCTCTTGATGTTTGATCCTGTTTGCTTCAGCATCCTGCATGCTGTCCAGCTTCTGCTGGCATGTGGTTGGGCCGGATGGCGTGAGTTACCGTGCGATTCGGCCTGCCGGTATGGTTGTTGTTGGCTGTGCTGGCCCTGTGCTCAGGCCAGGAACTGAGTGCTCAGGTCCAGGTTTGCTACTTTACCCCTCATGCCAGCTTTAGTTTCCTATAGTGGTACAGCCTCTCAGTGCTGTATAAGTAGTGAAATCAAGCTGAGTCGTAGGGTGCGCCTCAGGTTCTGAGGTGCAGACTCCGAAGGTCAGGCACACAACCTGCCTACGCACGCATGGGTGCAGGTGCGAGGGTACAGGAGCGCCAGTGGGTGGGGCTTCCCCCGAGGGAAGGTCAACCACAAGGAGACAGACATCGCTTGCGCATGCAGAGAGGTGCGTGTGGCTGGCAACACTGCTGATGGTGATGGTGAATGCAAACTTCCCCTGCACTTGGCTGCCAGCAGCGCTCATACTTTGCTCATTTTCAGAATGGGGCTGACAAAGCAGGGAAGCTTGCCAGGCACAAACCACAAGGCACTGGGATGGAGGACTGTTGGGGGTTGGGAGAAAGCATGTCCGGCAGGGATTTGTTGGTGCTGATGGCATCCTGAGGGCGCTCGAAGCTCCAGGCCCTGTGTGCAGTCCGTCATTTGATCTGAGGGGCAGCAGCCTCAAATTTGAGGCACGAACTCAGGGTGGGGGGTGTCCTTACCGTTTCCAAATGCTATTGACCGCAGACTCGTCCATGTGCGATGCCATGTGTACACCTGGGTTCAATCAAACGCAATGCAAGAGACCCCCTGTGTGGGCCACCCTGCACGCCACCCCGTGCCCTTGCAAGTCCTTTTGCCAGCTGAGCTGCCCTCATTGGCACGTACAGCTGTGCAACTCTTTCTTCTTTTCTTTCCTTTCCGTGCAGGTCCTTGAGGAGGCAGGGCTTGATCGACAGTATGGTGCAGCCCCATGACATGATCGAGGCCACCTCAGGCAACAAGCTATATAGCCCTGTCTTTCCCTTTCCAACCCTTCTCCGTGCAGGTCCTTGAGGAAACGGGGCTCGAGATCGACAGCATGGTGCGGCCCGATGACATGATCGAGGCCACCTCAGACAACAAGCTGTGCCAGCTGTTCATCGTGAGCGGGCTAGACCCCGAGGCAGCAAAGTTTGCCCCCCAAGTGCAGAAGGTGAGCGGCAGTCCCCCGATGTTAACACCTGAGCAGCCTCCCAGGTGCAGTCAGTGAAGTGTGCTGGGACAATGCTGGACTTAAGGGTTGCAAAGTTTGCCCCTTATGTGTGGAAGGTGAGTAGCAGGCCCCCAAGCTCAGAAGGTCCGCAGCCCTCCAGGTGCAGTCGGTGAGCTGGGGCTGGGACCATGCTGGTTTGCAAGTCTGCCGGTGAAATCTGCCTAAAAAATAGACTGGGGTTTCATTTGGAGTAACTGCATGGATTTGCAATCTGTACATGCGTAGCCTGGTGTTGCACTTCTGGAGGCTTTCGCACGAGCACCATTTGGAAAGGGCTCAGCCTACACACCATGAGCGGGCCCCATGGCTTTGTTGCTGTCAGGCTTTGCAAGATTTGGGTTGCTTGTGCCTACCCACACCACAGACTTCCACCAAAACCTCTGTGTTTACTTGATGAGGTGCCCGCACGCGCACGCGCGCGCGTGTGTCTGTGTGTGTGCACGTGCACGCGCACGGGTGCCTGCACCAGCAGCTGGCGGACTTCCAAAGTTCTAGCTCAATGTCTGGAATAAGGAAAGGGAAGGAAAGGGTCACATAGTTTTACCTGCCTATGCCAGAAAAAGGCACCTAAATCATAGGTGGTTGAACTGGCAAACTGTTGTAGAGTCTGCCTGGGTCTGTACATGACGAATGTGCATGCTGGAAAAACAAACAATTCCCAAACTATTGTAGAGTCTGCCTGGGTCTGTACATGACGAATGTGCATGCTGGAAAAACAAACAATTCCCAAACTATTGTAGAGTCTGCCAGGGTCTGTACACGACATATGTACATGCTGAATACAAACAAACAATGCCCTGGAAAAAGAGACTTGCAAAAATGTGCAGGCAGCAAACAACTCCCCTCATTGACCGAGGAAGAAAAGACACTTAGGCTCAAGGGGGCAGGAGTCCCCTACACCAGTATCCCCATTGCGCAAACACAAAGTCCAGCAATTGCAAAATTCGCCAGGGGCCTCCAAATAGCTTGGCGCTAGCTGTGACCATGTTTTGGACAGACCAGCAGAGCTACTCATGGCTTGCAGCACGCATGTGTGTTGTTATTGATGCTTGTGTTACAGTTGGTATATGTGCCACTGAGCGCCACTGAATTGCACAGGGGCCAGCTACAGGTTCTGAATGCATCGCAGCAGGTGCATTAGCAGGACCGCCTCTCAAGGCTCATGTGTAGGCTTGGCCAATTCTGTATCAGTACGCCATACATATCAGCTTTTGGCAGGGGAAATGTATTGCATACAAATATATGTGTATATATGTATAAATGGAATTGGCTGACCCTGCTCATATGCTTGTGTGTTTGATGTTAATATGTGTGTTTGCATGGCTGTGAATATGTGCTTGTATTCTGATTGCTCCCGTGCGCGCTTGCAGGAGGTAGTTGCATCTGCCCGGCACCACCAGCGTGCTCATGTTTTTGATTGCTCGCGTGCGTGCGTGCGTGCAGGAGATTGGTGCGTTTGCGTGGCACTACTTGCATGAGCTGCCGGCTACCGTGGAAGAAGCCAACAGGGCGTATATTGCAAGTGGGGGCAGCAGACACAGGTTTTTCATGGTGAGTTGGTCGACTCCCAGCAGAGCGCGGGGGCAGGTAACCGTGTCTATGGATGTGGTACCCTATGTGGAACCCTATGTGGAACCCTATAGGGTGCGGCTTAAGGTTTATTACAATGTATTAGCAGAGGGGTTTAACTGGCCTTTATTGCCAGACGCACTCGTCCCTTATTTCAATCCCAAATCTCACCATGCCCCAACCATTATAATCTTATGAAATATTATGTTCACGAAACAATGATGGAGATCGGGAAGAACCCAAATCACTCTCCGGGCCTTGGGTCACCCTGAAAGGGCCCACAGCTCCACCCTGGGACCATTCTTCACTCCCAAAAATGCGTTTTGGTAGCCTTTATATTCTGCAATGATGTTTAAAAGAAGAATGGCTGAATATGAATCCCACCACTTCTGGGTTTTCCACTCCATTTCTTCTGCAATGGTATTTTTTTCAAATAAGGACTCGGAATCACTAGAAATTGTCCAATTTGGTGCAGTAGGTGGTCCGCAATGGAGACTTGGTGGTGAACAATAAGGTTTAAGTTGCATCTATTTAGGCACATGTGCCTGAGTCACCACCTAACAGACACTAGTTATACAGAAAGCTTTCGTGAAACCGAAGAACTCAGGCTTGAAAGATGCCAGCTTGGGTTCACCAATACAGGGAGCATGCAAAAAACACCTGTTTAGGGGCCTCGACCCCCTCTGAAATATTAGCATAGGGGCAGGTGTGCGTGCATATGGGGCGTGTGCCGTGTTTAACCATTGTTGCCCATGCTGGCCTTAGAAATGTACTGCAGTTGTATGAAAGAAGTAGGTTGGTGTGTAATTTTGCAGGGTAGGAGCTGTGCCGCGGGCAGGTTTGAAGTGCGGAACCGTGAAGACGAGTTGAGGTTGTCTGCAGGCAAAAGCATATGGTGCAAGGCAAAAGCAATTCACACTTGTGCAACACAGTGATTAAAATCACTTTCGCTGCTATCAGTTGCACTTAAGCACACATGCATGCATGCACGCACGCGCGCACACACTTAAATACACACACATACTCTCTTGAACACATACTTTGTGCCCTGGTGTTTGCAGAGCTGGAAATCTTATTCCATCCTTCACCTGCGCAAGTGATGGGCCTTTTTTTATAAGTACCACACACAGCTTGTCAAAAACTAAGCCAGCAAGCTACCCTTGCCCTTCAGGCTAGCGTTCCCAAGAACTTCTTAATCACAATAGTCTCCTTGCTTTGAGGAATCGCATACTAACTAGTCAACGCTGTACAGCCATCTGCACCAGCTGTGCTTCCTCCTCTGCTTGCTCACGCACACCTCGCTTATTCGTTTCGTGTACAAGGCGTGCGCAAGCGCACCTCTGCACGTGCGTGCCCCGCACTTGCAAGCGTGCGCTGCTCCCACAAAAAACACCAAAACGTTGCCTCGCAGGTGCAACCTTTTGTGCGCAAGCTGCGCGCGTGGGTCAGCAACCGACGCAGAGAGCTTGGCATGCCACCGCCCCCTTGGGAACCCGCCAGCAGGCGGGTCCAGCGCACAGCAGAGCCCAGCGCACAGCAGCTGCAACTGCCACATCAACAGTCCCAGCAGCAATCCCAGCAGCAGCAGCAGCAGCAGCAGCAGCAGCAGGGAGATCTGCTCAAGTTTTCAAGCACTGGGTCCAGTAGTAGAGCACCTGCACCTACAAGCCAGGGGGCACCTTCCGCCTCACCTGCTGCAGCGGCCGCTGCTGCCGCAGCTGCTGCTGCTGCTGCTTCTGCTGCTGGAGTAACCAGGGCAGCCAAGAGCACGAGCCTCTCCCGCAGCAACGCCAGCGCTGGCGGAAATGAGAGAGATGCCTGCAAAGAGGAAGGGAGTAGGGCGCCACAGGGGCAGGTGCCGCCAAAAGGCGGAATGTGTTTCAATAGCAGCAACAGGATTGGGCGGTGCGAGCCTCCAAACCTGGTCATGAGCTCTGCATTCAGGTGAGTGTGTGGGTGGGTGCAAAACAGTGTGGACTGCCCTGCAGAGCTGGGGACAGGTGAGTGTGCGTGGGTGCAAAACAGGGGGGACTGCCCTGTGTAGCTGCATGTTGTGGTGCGTGCTTGCTGATCAAAACATGGTTGCTTGCTGAATCAAGCATTTCAGTTCAAGGTGCACAAAGTTTTGACCATGATTGTTCCTCCGCGCCAAGTTACCCAATTATAAGCCACATGCTATCCCTGGTGCATATTGATGGAGATGAAATGTTGCTTGAGCTTGCCTCTGTCTGTTGATGCATTTACCGCGCATAGTGCCTGACATACAGGCCATAGCTGTAGAAATCAATGCATAGCTGCACTAAGTTGCACGAACACAAAGTTTCACAAAGACTTGGTGCCTAAAACCAAAGGCCGTAGTCGCACAAACACCTAGTGCCTCAATACAGGCCATGTTTGTAAAAGTCCTGCTCAAGTGTTAGCGAATCAATGGATTGCATTCTGCCCTGTATCCTTTTGCAGGTTTGATCGAGAGGCCATCATGCAGTGCCTCCCCAGTCTCTCATGATCCCTCAGAGGATTGCAATGATGACAACCTCATAAAGGTTTGTGGTGTACAGTAAACTGCTTGACCAATTGGACCTTATCCCATGGTGGGCATGATCAGAGATTGCATGTTGTGTATTAGGCTGGCCATCTGCTGGCGCTAGGCATTGTTCAGTCACAAGAAGCAATGTTGTAGGGTACTCAGGAATAATCAGCTCGAGTGCTGCCTTTCCGACATACGTTTTTCGAACTCGTTAAGAATTGTGTTTCCGCTCGTGACGGCTGCCCAGTGGCGGCGTTTTTACGATGTTCTGACCTGCAGAAATGCGGCGTCATTTGTCACCTATTTCATTTTTTGTTTTCCCCTCTTTTTTTGATGCTAGCATCAGCTCTTCAGGTACCGAGAATGCATTCTGTTGTGTTCTGTTGTGAATGATGCGGGTTCATACATCCAGTGCTCCTGGTTGGATGCCTTTTGAATCCTGCATCTTACCCATGCCATTGTTTGAATTTGGTCCCTACCATACTCAAGACAATCTTTTTAGTTAATTTTTGCTTGCTCCTTTGAGCTCCTTTTCATTTTTATAAAGCAAGTGCTGTGCTTAGGACTGGAGCCAATCCTTTATAAGCACCTTCACATTTCCTCTGAGTTGCTTACTTAGTGCAACTGTAGTACATGCCTTCCATGCTTACTTCCTCGTTGGATGGCTTGGATTTTATCTGGTCACCATGCTGTAATAGTTTATAGAGCATGTACTGACGCTCCCCCTGGCTTCTCCGTGGCTCGATGCTGTTTTTTCAAACATAACAACAAGGTGGTGATTTCCCTTGTTCAAAGTTGGAATTTTGGAAGTGAAAAGTCTACGCCGGGCAACAGCCACTGGCACGTTGGCAACGTGCATTAAGGGAAGACCCAACTGTTGAACAGTCAGCGCTGACACAACCAGTGGGTCCCACCAACTGAAAGGAAGGAAAGGGAAGGGATACATAGCTGCACCTGCCTACGAGGGCAGCTTAGCTGAAGCATGAAAAGAGATGCCTGCAACCAAACCAGACCCAAGCTTAAAAGTGCACTTCTAACAAGAAAAGTTTGAAGTCAAACTGTTTTTGCATTGCTCCAAAAAGCAGAGATATATAGGAAGTGTAGATTTAGATTTAGATTTACACAGGGGGACCTTCGGCCAGACTGTTCGGCTGATCGGCCTGTGACTGGTCCTCGCCAGCCAACATAATGTCCATAAGCTCAGAAACAAACGAAAAAAGCTTGTAGGAAGTGTAGAAGCTGCTCAGACTGCTTCCCGGATAACCATGCCACATTCATGCACAGCTCCATGCTTGCCAGGATAGCAATGAAGCACCAACTGAATCAACCACGAGGAGCAACCAGAAGGAAGAAAAGAAAAAACCACATAGGCGGTGAGAACACTCCCTACATCAATTAAGAAAAAGGAGACGTATTGGCTCAAAGAACCGTGAGTCTCCCTCGCCAAAGGGTAAGGGGGAAGCTAGTGTGGATCAGGTGGGTTTCTGGAAGCATGCGGCCCCAGGGCACCTAAGTGCTTTTAGTTCTTGAAGACACGTCTGGTTGAGGTAAGCTTGCATGCGTATTGCATTTAACGGGCATGGAGCTTTTGTGCAAGCTTAGTAGACCTTTGCGGGCCAATTCCTAGTTTTTTTAGTTGATCCAGGGTGTGGGCAGTATAGATACTCCCACCCACACCCAGATTTAGATTTAGATTTACACAGGGGGACCTTCAGCCAGACTGTTCGGTTGATCGGCCTGTGACTGGTCCTCGCCAGCCAACATAATGTCCATAAGCTCAGAAACAAACGAAAAAAGCTTGTTGTTGTGTTGCAAGAGGAAATCAGAAGCATCCTGGACACTGGCTTGTTGTAAAATTGGTTGCTCCATTGAAAAATCACCAGAGAAACAGTTGAACAGGTAAGCGTACTTTCTTCTCAAAGCAAAAACATCTGCGTCTCTGCACACCAAAAGGGCATGAGCCTCATCTTGAATCTCATCACAAGAACAGCGATCGCACAAAAGAGTGTTCCGAGTATCCCAAGCTGCTGTCTCCACCTTCAGTGTGTGTGCCCTAAGTCTGAAACGGCTAACATTCGTCATGACATGTGGAGACAAATCCAAATGCATGTGCCTTGGTAAACGGGCAGGGGCACGCACGTTATGGTCAAAAGGCACTGCAAAAAGAGACTGGTAAGTTGCCAGCTTACTATATGTGTCCCGCGGGTTCACTCCCTCAACATCTCTCCACACTGCCCGCAGCCTGTGTCTGAGGTCATCAGTAAACTCTTTAATAGGGATAGGAGTACCCTGCCGCAGAGCTTGCACAAAGGAATCACAGCGCCGTAAGCCTTGAAAAGCATCTAAAACTTGAGCAGTCCAGCAGGCTGGCTCACGCGAATGAATATTCAAATCCGCTTTCAACACTCTTCTCAACGTCTCACTGTTAGACCTCAGCATGCTATTATACATTTTGACAACAGACCTAAACCAGTAAAACTGAAGCGGCTCATGACCACACTCCCTCAGGACAGCCCAGTTTGTAGTGGTACGCTTAACACCCAGCGTGCTCTTAAGATAACTCATGTGCCGCACTTGCAGATCACTTGCAAATTCCTTGCCCCCTTTAATGTATTCAGTGCCCCACACTTGGCCTGCATACATTCCAGCTGGAACCACATACGTCTTCCCAAGCCACAGAGACACATACGGCCTATTTGCCAGAAAATTCTCACGAACAAATTGACAAACCCGAAATGCAGATGCCATGAAGGGGCCAGTTGCATGCTCAGAGGACTTGGCCATGCTCATGCACTTGTGGAACATCATGCCAAGGTACCTAAAACTTTTAGTAAAAGACTCCTTGTGTGCCAGTGGCACCCCCCCAATATGAAAAACAGGCAGGTCCGACCCAGAGGAATTGAAGTGCACCACCTCAGATTTAACTGTGTTGATGACTAAGTGCTTCCTCTGAGCATACGTATGCAAGCGGTTCAACATGGTCTGCAACGCAACAGGATCGTTGGCCATCAGAGTCAGGTCATCAGCATATAACATGTGCGTCACATAGAATTCAGCCGTACCCGTGACAGCACCTTGCACCCCCTCCGCAATATCATCAATGTCATTAATATACAGAGAGAAAAGCAGAGGGGACAAAGGGCAGCCCTGTTTCACACCTGTGTTAGGGTGCACCTGAGCATTCTTCTCTCCATCCTTCAAAATATACTCATCAGCATCGTACATGTTTTTAATGACGGACAAGAAGGAAGTGGGCATGCGTGTGCGCTGCAGATGCTGCCAGAGTGCCTGCCTAGGGATGGTGTCATATGCTTGCTTGAAGTCAATGAATGCAGTGTGCAGCCGGCTAGATCGCCCAGGCTTGATTGTGCGTGCAGCATGCTGTAGGTGCCTTAAAATGTAGATGGGCTGGAGGGTGTTCCTTCCAGGGTAGAAGCCAAATTGTGTGTCTGGAATCTTGTTTGAGGCCACACACCAGTCCGTGACAAGAGAACGAATCACATTAGCATACAAGCGGTACATCGTGCCACTGACAGCCAGCATGCGATAGCTATTTGGTTCAATGAGGGGCCCTTTTTTGTACAAGGGGGTCAGCTTGGCCTTCTTCCAACATTCAGGAATACGAGCCTTGTCATAGAACAACTTGAAAAGCCGGGCAATGTATGGCACCAGCACATTTACCCGCTCAGTGCCCCGGCCATTGACCCGCAGGCGTACCACAACAGCATATTTGATAAAAGGAGCAGCCACACAGTCAAAACCAGGGGAAGCACGCCCATTCATCTTGCCAATCTGCTTGGCTACCAGCCCTTGCATCTCCTCCTCTGAAGGCACAGCAACTGTATCCGGCTCAGGCATCCAATTATTTTGAGTGCCCTGTCTCAAAAGAGCCTCAACGTCGCGCCCACGACCCAAAGGAACAGCCATATCCCTTGCAGACAAAGCCACACCCCCACGAACCAATTGAGCTGCCTCACGGGGCTGAAAGTGCGCTTTTAGATACCTCTCCCACACAGACTGTGCCACAGGTGTGGTCTGAGTACGCTTTGATCGCCTCAGCATTGCATGCACATCAGGGTCTTTACTGTAAAGCCTCCCTAGGAACACATCCCTCTGTCTCTGCGTGTATGCACGCTTCGACCACCGAATTTGGATCTTGTATTGCCTCCGCACAAACTCACACCCAGAAGGATTGTGTGATTTACAGATTTACAGATTTAAAGGAGAGACCTTCAGCCAGACTGTTCGACTGATCGGCCTGTGACTGGTCCTCGCCAGCCAACATAATATCCATGTGAAAAAGGATTGTGTGAAGAGTGATCTCAGCACCTTGAAGTTGTTGACACAGTTGTTTATGTTGTTGCTGTGAGGCTTCAAGAAGTTCTTACTGGGCACCAGGCCTTGTGTCTTCACACTATTTGATTTCTATTAAGTGAAGGAAAAAGAAAAAACTACGTAGGCAGAGGAAACTCTCCCTACATCAGTTAAGGAAAAGGAGACACATTGGCTCAGAAGAGCCGTGAGTCCCCTCCACCACGAAGCTACAAAATGAAGACCCTACTGGGGATCTGGAGGGTTATTGGAAGCACCCTGCTCCATAACCTGGCTGCAAGAAGTATTCTTGTTTTCAATCATTATGATAGCACGCCTAGTGGTAACAAGCTTGTTGGCATACATGACAGAATGGGCATGAAGTTTCAAATGCAAGTTGCGAGCGAGTTTATTGGCGCGTTGGTGGTCAAGTCCCAGTTGTTTAAACTGGTTAAGGGTGTGCTCAGTGTAGCAGGTCCCACCAACACCCAAAAGGATGGTGTGGAGAGTCACAACTTTTGCATTAATGAGTATGCAGAGGTCTGCATGCTGCTGCTGTGCCGCCTCCAACTGCTGTCCAGGCCTCGTGTCTTCACAGTACTTGATTTTGATCAAGTGCACATGCCGCTGGTTTACATTCAGTTGGTGGGGTTGCCTCGCGCGGTTGGCTGTTGAGGTCCTCAGTGTGGGGTTGTGTCTGCTGCGTAACACATGATGGTGTGAGCAGGAGGTGGAAGGAGAAGAAGGAGTTGGTTTGGCTTTATAGGGAGTTATCAGTATAGCATCAGGACGGCTGGAGGTGAGTCTAGATCTCTTAGAAAATTTCCTTGGAAAGAGGTAAGGGGGTATAATTCTGTTTGATGCATGTGCAGGGATTTGAAGGTTGTGCTGCGCCAACCTATCACCACTCCCTAAGTGAATATGGTGGTTTTGGATGTTTAATTCATGAAGTTGCCTGGCTGGAGTTGTGCTGCTTCTTACTACTCTTCATTACATCTCATTCTACGGTACCCGACGTGAGGAGGGAGTAGGTGGTCTATTTGTGTTAGCAGGGCAAGGAGTGACCAAGATAGCATCAGGGCGGTTGGAGGTCACCTCCAGACGCACGGTGCGCCTAGCTTGATCAGGGATGCTGGGATCAAAAAGGTAGGGAGGTATAACGTGGTTAGAGATTGCTCAGTGATTTGCAGGTCATGCTGAGCCAGACGGTCTGCGCTGCCTACATCCATTTATAAGAGATTTGACCCATAAGAGTCTTAGCTGACTTTCAAAATCATTCTGCTGGCAATGTTGTGATGCTCACTTACCATGTTACGGATGGGGCGGGGTATTGACAACCTGAGAGAATGTGGAGTAAGCTATCCATATGATGACATTCTGGGAGAGGGCATACAAGGCTTGTGGATCTTTTGAAGCGCACCGAATGTTTCCGGTTGTAGAGGATGCCTGTGCGGTATTGGAAGATCGTGTGCTTCAATTGGGTTGAGATACAGGGCATGTTCCAGAAGGCATTGCTTATGCCCTTCCTTGCATGAGGTAGCAAGCTCTGGTAGTAGGTGTAAAATCCTGTCTTGGAATCTGCATATCAAAGCCTGTGTTTAGCATGCATATGGGATTTCAAAGCATTTCCAAGGTCTGGGAAGTATACTAGGTTGCGAATGAGGGGGGCAGATTCAAGTATACTCAGTCTTGCCTCTTCTCGAGCTAGCCAAGCAGTATTGTAGAAGGGGTTGCCGTCTGGGCCAGCACTAGGAATACCGGTGTCGGTCAGATTGTTGACTTTGAGGCTAGCCTGGTATTTAACAATTCTATCTGTGCATCCATTCCCAGCTATTCCAGCATGAGATTTGACCTTGAGAGGTGCGGGCAAGGTTTGATATTGTCTTGAGAACATCTCTTTGTACATGATGTCTGTGCTTCTCTGGGTACAGGATTTGCTTTCTGAGTTGGTGAAGTGAGCTGAGGCTATCTGTGGCAATGTGTGTGTGTTTGTGAGTGAGTGCAGCCGCTATTGCAGGCAGCTCAGCTCTTCCGATGGTTTTGGTAATACCAGTGCCATTGGGTTCAACTAGATTTTTTGAGTCACTCATAGGATGGTACACACCTGCCCCAATAACTGTCTTGCCGTCCTGAACCTGGCAGCTGCCGTCTGTGTAGGGCCAGGACTTCCAATCTACAGCTTTGGACTGGAGGTTTGGATTGGACTGAAAAGGAGCAGGGGCGGTTATGTCTACAGCTGGTCTATTGGGGACCTTTGCAATTTGCTTCTTGTCTAGAGGAAGCTTCTTGCATTCACTTATGCCAGGCATAACGGCGTGTCTTGCATTACGGATGGGGCCATTCTCACATTTTTATCAAGCCACTTTGCTTTAGGAATATCGCTGGTTAGACCTAGGAGCCAGGTAGGGTTCTGGCTATTTAAGTGGACTCTTCCAGCTGTATTCCAGACTGTAATAATTTAAAGGTCCCAGGTATGCTGAGGGAGAGCAATTTCCTGGCTGGACCAGGATTGGGGATTGTTGTAGGTAAGTTAACCTTTTGGGATAATCCCAAGCTTGCAGCAAAGATGCGGGTAAGCAGTGAGGAGTTTGGAGTAGGGATTGATTATCATCAGCTTACTGCTTGCTGGCAGAAACATGAAGGTGGCCGTAGCCTCTGTATAGAGGATGGCAGAGTAGAAAGCGTGTCGCAGGGCTAGTGTCATGGTCTTATCGTCATAGATGGGGTGGCAGCTAGAAATCCCAAAAAATCTGGATGAGAGGGAATTGTGTTGTGGTAACTAAGCTAGCCTAGGAGAAAGCCAAAAACAGGGCTAATGGAGGGCTCTGGAGGGTTGTCTGCCATGCTTCTGGACGCCCGGACTCTTCTTCTCCTGCTCTCCTCCTCCGCGCGCCCAGCAAACCCTCCTCCAGAAGTCCCCTGGAAGTGAAGTACATGTCCCGTGTTAATAACAGTTGTTATTTTTGGATAGCATGGCAACCCAATTTGGATGCTTATGATTTAGCCTTTTGCCTGGTTAAACCAAAATCGATAAGAGGTTTAATGGTGTAGTCGTTATAAATAGTGCCTGCTACACCAACTAAGATGATGTGCAGGGTCACTTTGTTGTTCCTGTTAGGGTTTCTTGAGCTGCAGGTTTTGAGCCTTATTAAAGTATTGGCATGCTGGGTAGTTGCAGCTTCATGAGTGGATAAAGGGTTGGTATCAGGGCAGAATTAAGATTCAACAGATGAATGTCCCTATCTTGGGAAGGGATCCGAGTAGGATCAAGGTGGGCATGCCGACCTGGGATAGAGCGCATAAAGACAACATCAGGGCGACCTTGGCGTCGGGCAGAGGGGCCAGTATTATTAGGGAAAAACATTCAGGGATTGTTCGGGAGATATTCTCAGGGACTTCTATACCCTGCTCCAGGAGTCTCTCATTTCGGCAGGCATCCATACCAATCAGGGACGAGCCAAATCTGCCTTCGCTGAGAGCTTTGACACAGAAGCGAACGCCAACATGATGTCTGTTGGTGGCATTCCATTCATAGTTGGGTTAAGACATCTAAGGGCAATGTGATTAATGCTGTCCATGCCACCGCATAATGGGCAGCGTGCAGAGGTGTATGACATACTGAATCTGATGGCATGTTTTTAATGGATTAACTGTTCCTGCGTGTTCTCCGATTTTGTCTTGCGGACTAGGAGTCCTATTAGTTCAGATGCAAACCTTGCTGCCTTGCTGGTGGTGGGCAGATACTACTGTGTAAGCCAAGTGCTTTGGCTTTGTGGAATGCCCTGTAAAGGATATCAAAGCGATCAGGGGTTATCATCCCAACGTATTTGCCTTCCGTATTGTAGATACATGCCACCCTTGATCTGTAGATTTCTGGGAGAATAAGGGTAGGTGGGGCAGTTGAAGGGGGAGTATGGGTTGCAGTATCTGCTGGAGTCTGATTATGTGGTGGCTTAGGATTATGTTTAACAAGATCAATTTCCTGGACCCAAAACTCGCAGGAGCCTGTGGATTTGATATCTGTTTGTGGATTTGTGGGGTGTATACCAAAAGTAATTTTGTTGCGAAGTTCTGTGTCTGATTTCTGTTTCCAGGTGCTGTTTGCGTCCGGTTTGTTGAATCCTTGTCTCTCTAGATTGGAGAAGGCTAGGTCCGCTGTGGGTAGGTGGAGGTTGGTTTTGCTTTGCTTTGCTTTGCTGGACTTTAAATTCTTGCATGTTCTGGTGGAAAGCCTTGTATCTTAACAATCTTTGATTTCTATTAAGAACGTGGCGTTTTTAGATGTTCAATTCATGAAGTTGCCTAGCTGGTGCTCTCAAGTCTCACATGCACACAAAACACAGACTTGGATATGCTAACTCCGAAAGAGGCCACTACTCATACAATCAGAGTTTGTTACCACATGTAGATAAGGGTTACAGGGGTTACAAGGGAAAAAAGGCCTCAGTCAAGGCGTTTGACTGCTAGCCCGTTCATAAATGCACATCAGGTTGTGAAAAAAAGACGTTTGTTGTTATCCGAGTTTAGAAAATTTTTAATGCTGGGAATCCACATCGTGAATGGTACCTAGACAGGGCATCCTGTGGGAGACGTGGAGATGTAGAAAAGAGAAGCCTTCTCTTGAAGTTGTGTTCAAAAAGTGAGGCATGCTTCTGACGGAGAGAGCAGACCTGGGGATTGGAACATCTGAACAGCACATGTTTTGCATCTTGTACGTCATCAGAATCACAGGTATCACAGACTGGAGATGTACTATTGGGCCAAACAGCCTGTTCAACTTGAAGAGTGTGTACTCGCAGCCTGAATCTGGCAATGTTGCAAAGGACATGATGGGAAGATCCAATTACATGTATTTAGGCAGAGTATAAGGAGGGTGAATGGCATAAGCATCTCTGACAGGAAGTGCGCGCCATTGATGATATGTCAGCCGTTTACTGTCGTTTACTCTGGAATCAGGGGCTGTGAATTGATTCCAGTAACCAAGATGTCTAGATCTCAGGTCCACCACAAACTGAGGTTGACAGGGTCACGAGCCATAATTCGACGTTTCATCAGATCCGAGCCTCGGCACTAGGTGCCTCAGAACAGTGTGCCAGACCATCCAGCGGAAACAAGAGGTGTGATGATTAACAAGAGTCAGTTCTTGAGTGAAGGCTGATATCTGCATGCAGAACCTTCTTGAGAAGGAGACTGTTGCACTTCGTAAGCGAGTTGTAGAAACACATACCGGTAGTGGCATGAAACCAGTTGAACTGAAAAGGTTCAATGCCACAATCACGTAAAATGCTCCAAGATGGTGTTGTGAATTTCACCCCAATAGGGTTCCGCAGAATCCATCTCTGCAACTGGTTGTCCATCTTTGTGCCCTGCCGTAAGTAAGGTGCGGCCCATATCTGGCTGGCATACATTCTTGCTGGGATGGCATATGCTTTCAAAAGCCAGATGAGCGCATATATGCGCATATATGCAGCATATAATATGCTGTATACACAGCCGATTTGTGAGGTTGTGACCGTTAGCAAAGGCTTTTACACGTCAAGTCCCGATTATGCATGATTTCAGAGCAGCCTCAGCAGCAGTGGAAAGGTTGAGACGTTTGACACAGACCATATCCAGATATTAAAATGAATCAGTGTAGGAAGGCTGTCACAACGTACAATACTATTGCATGTTTGGGAAGACTATCAGTTCTGGAATTGAAGCAGACGACCTCAGACTTTTTTTTTGTATCGACAGTCAGGAAAAGAAAAAGAAAAAAGAAAAAGAAAAATCTACGTAGGCAGAGAAAACTCTCCCTACATCAGTTAAGGAAAGGGCGACACATTGGCTCCAAAGAGCCGTGAGTCTCCCTTACCAAAGTTTTTAAAGGAATTTAGTGTGGATCAGGTGGGTTTCTGGCAGCGCGCGGAACCAAGGTACCAGTGTTGTGATGGGCTTGCTTGTTTTCAATGGCACGCCTAGTAGAGGTAAGCTTGTGCGCATATTGGATAGAATGGGCATGGAGTTTCCTTGCCAAAGTCTCAGATCTCTGTGAGTCCATTCCTAGTTTCCTGAATTGTTCAAGTGTATGTGCAGTGTAGATAGTCCCACCTACACCCAGGAGGATTGGGTGAATAGTAATCTCTGCACCTTGGAGTTGTTTGCACAGTTCACTGTGTTGTTGCTTAGCGGCTTCTAGCTGGGCATTAGGCCTTGTATCTTCACAGTATTTAATTTCTATTAAGTGAATGTGGCGGGCTGGAGTTGTGCTACTCCTCATACTGCGCAGTACCCGGTGTGAGGGTGGAGTGTTTGGCCTGTTTGTGTTCGTGGGTTGGGGTGTGACCAAGATAGCATCAGGGCGGCTGGAGCTGCGTCTAGCCTGCTCAGGAATATTTTGCTTGAAAAGATAGGAGGGTACGATACGGTTAGAGACATGCTCAGGGACGTGCAGGTTATGTTGAGCCAAACGGTCAGGGTTTCCTGCATCCACCTGCACGAGATTGGCCCCATAAGAGCCTTCACTGATCTCTTTCAAAATCATCCTGCAAGCAATATTGTGACGTTCAGTCACCATGTTACGCATAACGGGGCATTGGCACCCAGAAAGGATGTGGAGACCGCTGTCCATGTGATGGCAACCAGGGAGTGGGCACGTAAGGCTAGTGGATCGTTTAAATCTTACTGCATGTTTCTGATTGTAAAGGGTGCCTGTGCGGTACTGGAAGGCAGTGCGTTTCATTCTGGTTGAGATATGAGGCATGCTCCAAAAGGCATTGCTAATTTTCTTGTTTACATGGGGTAGCAGGTTCTGGTAATAGGTGTAATAACCTGTCTTTTGGTTAGCATAGCCCAGCTTGTGCTTGGCATGCATATGGGATTTCAGAGCATTTTTAAGGTCTGGAAGGTACTTTAAGCGTGGGGAAGATGGGCGGGATCGAAGAGGCCTAGGTTCTGTCTCCTCCTGGGCCAGCCAGGTGGAATTGTGGAAGGGGTTTCCTCCAGGGCCAGCGCTAGGGAGTCCAGTATCATGCAGGTTGGAATTTTTGAAGGTGGCTTGGTATTTAGCAATTTGATCTGCGCATTCATTCCCAGCTATTCCAGCATGGGCCTTGACTTTGTAGAAATGTATGTGATCTTGAGAGGTCCGGGCAATGTTCGCGATCAATTTCAAGACATCTCCTTGCACGTGGTATCTATGTTTCTCTGGGTATAGGATTTGCTTCCTGGATTGGAAAAGAGAGGCCAAGCTATCTGTGGCAATTGTTTTGGAATCTTGAGTGAGCGCTGCAGCAATGGCAGCCAGCTCAGCTCTTCCTATGACGTTGGGAATACCATCGCCATTAGGGTCTACCATGCTTATTTTATTACTATTCGGATGGTATACACCTGCCCCTAAGACTGAGGCACCATTCTGGACCTTGCAGCTACCGTCTGTGTAGGTCCAAGACTTCCAATCTTTGACTTTGAGTTGCAGGCAGGGATTTGACTGACAGGGAGTTTGGACAATAATGTGTGGGGCGGAGATTTGAGAACCATAAGGCACCTGTTTAGTATCGAGAGGGAGTTTTTCACATTTCCTTAATCCAGGCATCACTTTATGCCTTGGATTTTGTATGGGGTCGTTACTAACATGATGTGTAAACCCTCTGGCCCCTTTTATGTCGTTGGCTAGGTACTTGAGCCAGTTACGGTTCTGAGTGTTCAAGTGGACCCTTGCAGCTGTATTCCAGACTGCAATTACTTGTAAGTCCCAGGTATGTCGGGGGAGGGCAGTCTCCTGGCTGGTCCAGGATTGGGGTTTGTCATATGTCAGTTCCTTTCTTGGAATGGTCCCGAGCTTATAGCAAATGTGCGGGTAAGCGTTGAGGAGTGTTGAGTAGGGGTTGCTTATCATGTGCCTACCACTTACTGGCAGGAGCATAAAGGTGGCTGTAGCCTCTGTGTTCAGGATGGCTGAGTAAATGGCATGGCGCAATACAAATTTCATGGCCTTCTCATCATAGATAGGGTGACATATAGACATTCCAGAAAATCTGGAGGAGAGAGAATTGTGGTGGGCACCGAATATAATGTCGCGGGGATCAGAGCTCCAGTAGTGATGGTACTGAAGATTAAAGTCCAAAGGAGATGCCATTTTTTCTTGGGTGACCTGAGCCCAATTTTGGAAAGCAGAGTGAATGTGAGGTGGAAGGGTCCGTGAGAAGGAATCTTTAATTTTTTTGCTTTGGTATTTGTCCTCCAGTTTGGTCTTGCGGGCTAGGAGCCCCAAAACCTCAGATGCAAAGCTTGCCGGAGCAGGGTGGATGCTGTCATGCAGACCCTCTGCCTTGGACCTTTGGAATGCTTGGAAGAGGATGTCGAAACGTTGAGGGGTTATCATCCCGCCACATTTGCCGTTAGTGTTGTAGATGCAAGCTACTCTAGATTTGTAGATTTCAGGGAGGGTGAGGGGGGGTGGGATAGATGGTGTGTGGTTTTCAGGAGCTTCATTTGTTGGGAGGTGATTGGATGAAGGTTCAGGATTGTGCTTGACAAGATCTATTTCTTGGACCCAGAACTCACAGGTGCCTGTGGGCTTGATGTCCGCTTGTGGATTGGTAGGTTGCATATCAAAAGTAATTTTGTTGCGAAGTTCAATGTCTAGTTTTTGGCTCCATGTATTGTTTGAATCAAATTTGTTGAATCCTTGCCTCTCTAGATCGGATAGGGTAGAGTCTGCTGTGGCTAAGAGAAGGTTGGGTTTGTTGAACTGGGATTCAAATTCTTGTATCCGTTGGTCAAATTGTGGCCAGCTAGCTTTGAGTCCTTCTGGCTCCCAGGTGGGTAACCAAGAGACTTTGAGGAGTTCTTCCTCAGAATCACTTGTCCTCTTGACTTTGTCTTCGTTGCTGAGGCTAGCGCAGGCTGGGCAGGCCCAGGCCTCACTTGCATCAACCTGTTGCCTTTGCTCATCATTATAGCATCCAAGTTCTCGCATGCATTTCCAGTGGTACGTACGTTCGCAGACATCACAAACATACATGTCCAGGTATGGAGTTTCAGAGCCAGCAAACTCATAGCCATGATGGTAGTTGCATATTTGGCAGTGTGCATCTTCGTGCGTGTCAGTGCGAGCAGCTTTGCAGAGACTCTCGGGGTCTGGGTGGAAGCCAGCTTGTTTGAAGAGTGACAGGGCCCACTTCTCTATTATCATGGATCCATAGTGAGTGTGGTACTGTTTCTGTTCAGCAAGATGGTGTGGGGGGCCATCACATGTGCCCTCCCACTTGGCTGGGCAGATTCTCCAATCATCTATATGGGTGATATGAATTTCATCATAGTACACAACGTTGATGGCATGGTTGGCTTTGTGTTTCTCAGCCAGCTCTTTCACCAAATTTTCTTTGTATCTCCATACATCATTAGCTTGCCAGTTTGAAGCCAGTGGATTGATAGGAGGTTCTGGGAATTCTGTCTCAGCACGACGCACTGTCCTTCTCCTTTTGGCAGGGCTTTGGATACTGTCTTGTGTGTTTTGGCTGGTCGAGGTGATAGGGTGCGTCTGAGGAATAGGAGGTGTACCAGGGTGCTGATTGATGCTAGATTCTTGGGTGTCCTGGCTCAAGTGCTGCTGAGATTGGCTAAGTTCTCGTTTCCTGCTAGGGCGTGTGCGTGTGCTGGGAGGTCCATCCCCAGGGTTTTCATTTTGTAGTCCAGGCAGACTAGCATCCGGGGTGGAAGCATTTCCAGGGTGTGAAGTGGTGCCTTGCACAGGTGTGTAAGCTGGGTGGACAGGCAAATGATTGTTGGATCTGCACTGAGAGCGAGTTCTCCTACTAGGTGGTTCATCTATGGAGGAATTCACACTAGCAGGGATCACCTCTTGTGTGAGGGGGTAGATCTGCTGTGTGGTTGGTATGTTAATGGGTTGGTTCGTGTTATGTGATGCTGGATGGGCTGGGCATGCTGCACTTATGCTAGTGGTTGGGGCTGAACGCGAAGTGGATGTCCTTGGGAGGCGGCGCCCAGTAATACCATGTCTGTAATGAGTTGTTGAGGGAGGCTGTGGTGTGGGTATAACTTGTGTAGGGCGGTTATTGCAGGTTTGCGGTTGTGCTTGAATGTTGACTGAAGGGTTGAGTTCTTCATTGAATTGGGTAACAAGGAGGCCGCTTATGTGGGCATTGTTGATGCGGCGGTGGACTGCAGGAACATTTGCCTCTGTATTCTTTTGGGCAAGGATCTTTTGGATTGCTTCAGTGTTGAGCTCTTCGGTTGAGGGCAGGTTGACAAGAGCTGCTAATCTGTTGAGTGCTATTTTGCATTTGTTGTTCACCCTGGAGTATTTTGCTTGGAGTTGGGCAACTGTGATAACTTTTGTTCCGCAGGGGGTCATGAGGTCATGTATCCCATTGATATCAAGGTGCATTAGGGGTTGAACAATGCAGGTGATAAGGTCCGATAGGTTGCGGGGGATTGGTTTTTGTAGCGACAGAGCTTCAGCTATGATTTTCAGGTCGTCATGGAACATGCTTACCCCTTCCTTTCTGAGGTGGAGTTCACTGTGGTGGATGCTGATTAATTGGCGGGCTCGCATGCAGTGATTGAGTTGTCTTTTTATTCGAAGGTTGGTTTTAACACTCTTGTTAAGGAAGTCCATGGACAGGCTTTTAAGGTGTGTGACTTGTTTGGTGAGGAGATGGAGGCTGACAGCGCGGTGTCTTGCAGAGGGGTCCTCCAGGCTGGAAGTGAGCGCTGAGGCCATGCGTCTGTAATATTCCACACAAATAGAGGGGCGCCCTAGACCATAGTTATTCACATCCTCTCGAATCATAGCTGCTGGTGTGTTTTTGGCAAGATTATATTTGTATTTGATGGTTCTGTCAATCATTTTGTCCCAAATAATAAGGTCTGCTGGAGTGCAGGGAGTAACTGCAAATGCATAGGCGAGACTAGGACTAATAGCTGTACGGATCATATCTTTGGCTTGACGCGGAGAGGTCTGGGAGAAGTCAAGCTTTTCAAGCTTGTCTCCCAGTTTACAGGTCATATTTTGGATCTGGTGCTTCCAATTTAAGTCCATGGTGAGCTGCACGCCAAGGTAGGGGAACGGCTTGTCAGATGGCAGGAATTGGGCTTTCTGCCCTTGAATTTCTATTTTTCCTAGGAGGTTGTGACTGAGCAGTTGGGAAGGTGTGATCCCGTTTTTGTCTTTTGAATGATGGCTGTGAAGGATGCCTGTGGCTTTTGTTTTACTGCCTGAGATAACGAGCGCTGCCCAATCTGAGTATAGTGTAAGCTTTTGGGCTTGAACTTTGAGGTCTTGGATTGTGCTTGTGGGACACAGCAGGTCATCAGCAAAAGCGGCGCTGCTCAGGATGTTTTTAAGGTGATTGTCCCTAGCATTGCGGTCAGGGATGCAGCCATGCTGGTATCCACGCGCTCCTACATGGAGCCATCGTAGGAGGGGTTCCATGTAGAGCAGAAAGAGGAAGGGCGATAAAGTATCACCTTGGATTGTACCTCTCTCAACAAAGATTTTCTTGGTGTTTTCTCCTGATGGAAGCCTGACTTGAGTGGTGGCATCTTCATAGAGATTTTTGACTGTGTCAATGGCATCAGTAGGGAAGCCCAGGTCATACATGATCCAGAGCATTCTGTCATGGTCAGTGGTATTGAAAGTGGAGGTGAAATCTACAATCAAAGCGTAGATATCTTTTCCAAATGCTTTGGCATCTTCAAGCCCCATGGTGACATTCTGGAGTTGGTGGATTGTGTCTTTTTGGTTGCGGAACCCTGCTTGAGTAGAGCTGAGCAGGGAGTGTGCTTCCGCATATTCGTAAAGTGTGTTTGTGACCATGCGGGTCCAGAGTTTGTAGAGAGTGTTGGCAAGCCCAATGGGCCTGTAGGAGGACAGCTCTGTCTCTTCGCCTTTGTTTTTGTCAATCAGGCATGTTCTGATTGCATAGCCTTGCAGCTTGTTCAACATGGCTTGCATGTGGGTGTGGGTGTTTGCAGTCAGGGCGAGGTCATCTGCATCATGATAGAGCATATGAGAAACATGATAATGCGGTAAACCTGTCTCCGCGCCTGTTTCCTCCTTAGTGATACAGCCAATATCATTGACGTAGATAGAGAATAGTAGTAGTGACAGAGGGCACCCTTGTTTAACACCGTGCGTTGGCTGGACACTCGCCCGTTTATCTCTGTCAATACCACATGTAGATAAGAAAACCAGCAATGCCTTTAGGAACCTGTCCCGTATATCCTCACCCATGAAGTGCACCATCTTACAATATCGCGCTGGCACCCTCTTCAACCAAAAACGTGCGGTAGGCTTGAAAAGGTCCAATAACTCATTATGCCCTCTCTCAGGCTGTCATCAATTAGACAGTGCACTCCACATGCTCTCAGGCTGCCAGAATCATATCATCTCCAACATGATTACTGAACGCCACAAAGTTGCTGGAAGAATGAGCATCAAAGCTCTTAGCAAAGGCCCTTTGGGAGCAGGCTTGGTTAACACGGACATAGGAAGTGGTTATAGGCTGGCACAGCACAACTTCAGGTGTGAAGGCTTCAAATCCCTGCACATGCATCGAACAGAGTTATACCCCTTTCCACGCAACTTTTCTTAGAGATTCAGACTCGTAATAAGCCGACCCGGTGTTATACTGATTACTTTCTATCAACCCAAACCCACTTCTTCTTCTTCTTCTTCTTCTTCTCCTTCGTTTACCTGCTCACACCATGTGTCACGCAGCAGGCATGGCACTCCACAAAGGTCCAGCGTAGCTAAACGCGTGAGACAATCTCACCAACTTGGTTCAGTTGAACTGAATGCTAACCAGCCAGATTGATATCTAGTACTGTGAGGACACGAGGCCCGGACAACAGTTGGAGGCGGCACAGCGGCAGCATGCAGACCTCTGCAAACTCATTACTAATGCACTAGTAGTGCAAAAACTGTGACTCTTCATACTATCCTTCTGGGTGTTAGCGGGACCTGTTATATTGAACATACCCTTGATCAGTTCAAACAACTTGGACTTGACCATCATCGTGCCATTAAACTTGCTCGCAAGCTTCATGCCCATTCTGTTATGTGCGCCAACAAGCTTGTCACTACTAGGCATGCTATTGAAAACAATTTTTGTTTTCATGATCATACTTTTCACAGCCAGTTTCTGGAACCGGGTGCTTCCACTAACCCTCCAGATCCCCATTAACACTCTTAATTCTATAGCTTTGTGGTGGAGGGGACTCACGGCTCCTCTGAGCCAATGCGTCTCCTTCTCCTTAATTGATGTAGGGAGAGTTTCCTTTGTCTACGTGGTTTTTCTTTCCTTTCTGCCTAGCTGGAGTTCTGCTGCTCCTTGCCTCTTTGTCACCTCTCATACTGCGGAGTACCTGATGTGAGGGGGAATCAAGCGGCCTACTTGGGTTAGAAGGGCAAGAAGTGATCAAGATGCGTCAGGGTGGCTGGAGCTACATCCACTTTCATGAATCGAAACAACAACAAACTGTATCTGTTTCTTCATCAACTTTTTTCTTGTTATGATTTTTACTGATGACCTCAGACACAGGCTGCGGGCAGTGTGGAGAGATGTTGAGGGAGTGAACCCGCGGGACACATATAGTAAGCTGGCAACTTACCAGTCTCTTTTTGCAGTGCCTTTTGACCATAACGTGCGTGCCCCTGCCCGTTTACCAAGGCACATGCATTTGGATTTGTCTCCACATGTCATGACGAATGTTAGCCGTTTCAGACTTAGGGCACACACACTGAAGGTGGAGACAGCAGCTTGGGATACTCGGAACACTCTTTTGTGTGATCGCTGTTCTTGTGATGAGATTCAAGATGAGGCTCATGCCCTTTTGGTGTGCAGGGACGCAGATGTTTGTGCTTTGAGAAGAAAGTACGCTTACCTGTTCAACTGTTTCTCTGGTGATTTTTCAATGGAGCAACCATTTTTACAACAAGCCAGTGTCCAGGATGCTTCTGATTTCCTCTTGCAACACAACAACAAGCTTTTTTCGTTTGTTTCTGAGCTTATGGACATTATGTTGGCTGGCGAGGACCAGTCACAGGCCGATCAGCCGAACAGTCTGGCTGAAGGTCCCCCTGTGTAAATCTAAATCCAAATCTTGTTATGAGCAGGCCAGCAGTTAGTCGTTTTGACTGGAGGCCTTCTTTGCTTCTGTAACCTGTGCCCTGTATCAATCACTTCACCGTGTGCATTGGGTTTATGAAGAAAGCCGCATGAACAGCTCCAACATTAGATCCGCACATGCCGCATGTGGCTCGGCACCAAATCAAGTATGCATAGAAAGGGATGCAGGCACTAGAGCGCCGTGTAGGTCACACGCTTTGTTGCCTTGTATGTGGAAAGCAATATTGTCTCTTCTCGCCCATGTCCACACCTGGATGAGAAGGTCTGTTTAGGTCACAGGCTTTTTCGGCCATAATTAACCAGTTTTTTCTTATACAATCATCAGAGTTGAGAGGAAGGATTTGTTGCTGGAACTCACGAGCATGGCAATCTCTGGAACAAATGGGGAACGTGACAAATGTCGAGACATCAGGGGAATTCAGTCTGAAAGCTCCTCTCCCTCTCGGCACCTAAGGTGTCAAGTCCTTGATCATTGTTCAGATCCTGCGGGCTTAGCTTTGGAACCTTATGAGTACAAAAAAACCTGCAAAGAGGGCTGACCGAGACCAGAAAGAGTTCCGTCTTCAAGGAAAAAGTTGCTGGGCCACCACCAGAAAGTCCACTTGCAACATGCATTTTTGAAAGGACATGAAAATCCTGAATTCTGCGAGTCTCCTTTGCCAGAAACTCACAAGGCTGTCAAGTACAGGAACCCCAGCGGGCAGGCGTTGCATTGAAGAGCAGCTCCTCATGGGGTCCTGAGAGCTGCCGGCGAGAAAGCTCCAGCCAGATGTCAGCACCGCTTTCCAAGGGCAGCCCTCACCTTGCCTTGCCCCACAGGAATAGCTCCCACCCAACATGTATAATACAGCACAGCTAAAAAGGCCATGCATACCACGCCTACAGCCAGATTGACACACGCAAACACATAAACATGCACACAAATGCACGCACGCACGCACACACGCACGCACTCATGTCACAGCATTACCAACCTGATGCTGCAAAACCAGCCTTTGTTTGCATGCGCATTGGAACATCCACGCAACTGCATCTCGTTGGATGATTGACCCCATCACCCCATCACGCCAGACAAAAACACCCCATGAGCTACAGCCCCCACCTGAAGCCACCGCATGCATAACTGAAGCCACCTGCACACAGTGCGCACCGCATCCCACCATTCATTCCCACTAACTACCACACCAAACAACTCGCAGCCCCGCTGCCCGACCGCTGTGCACGTGCTGCAGCCTTGCTGATGCTGCTTGCCGTTGCGCCAGGCGAGCTAGCCTCCAGAGGGTTGAGGTGAGCCTGAGGCCGCAGTGCATGCGCTTGGGTGCTGCTACTATGGGACTGTGCCATCGGATGGCCCACAGACCCCACAGGTTGGCCTCCCCACAGCTTATGACTGGTGCTGCTGGCTCCTGCTGGAGGCCATGGTTGCGATTCATGCTCACCCCACGGCGGGCGTGTCACGTAGCGCGCTTGGGGGGGCGTGGTACCAGGGTGAGAAGGTATCCCAGGGCTAACAAGGTTGTCGTTGCTGCCCAGCCCTGCAGCCCCCAACCTCCCGCTGGCACTGCCTCCAAGCATGGGCAGGTGCCCGGGGCTAGGTGGGGACGCACTGCCGGTGGGGTGGCTGAAGGCGAGGTGTTGGGTGGGGCCGCCAGGGTATGGAGGCAGGTTGGTGTGCACATGCAGCCCAGCAGGTCGCGCCAGGCTGTGGCCCATGCTCCCACTCACGCCCCCCTCCCCCATGACACTTGCACGGAACTTGTCCAGGGAGTCCCCTCGGCCAAGCAAACCTGAGGGCGACGACCAGGGAGGCAGATGGTGGGCTGTGGGGGAGCCAGGGCTGGCTGCTGCCGCTTGGGGCTCATAGGGTGGGTAAGCAGTGATGGGTTGCACACAATGGGGGGGTGGCGGGCTGTGCGAAGGAGAGGGCACGTTGATGCTGGTGCTCACAGCAGGGTACATGTGAGGCGGATGTGTGCTGGGAGCCCCTGGTGTCGTTGCGCCTGCGTACGCTGCAGGCCCTGCTGTGGACGCGTACGCGGCATGAGCAGGTGGCGGAGCATCTTGCGGTCCCAGGGTGGGCTGCTGGGAGTAGGGGGGAATGATTGGCCTGTTCAGGTTGGAGCAGTCAGCCAGGGGCGGTGCATACTCTGCCCGAGGGGGGGGGGGCGGTTTTGGAGAGGGTTGGTAGCTGCCTTTGGTAAGGGTACGTACTGAGGCCATCCTGCAAAGGATGGAACGAGGGCGAGGAATAGAGATGTTTGCACGTCATCAGGCTGGTTTTAATAAGTTAAATTTTCCGTCCTGCGAAGGAAGGAGTGAGAGCGGAGAATAGAGGTGTTCGCAATTCATGAGATTTTTTCTTCTTTTGCACTTATGAGCCTGGTTTCGACGAGTTCAATCTACTGTGTGATCGGTCCAAGCAAAAATTATGCTGATGCAAGGAGCAAAGAACAAAAACAATGAGGTACCAGGACAGGAGGTCAGCTCCTTGTGGAGCCTACATCATACAGTACTCATGTAACGTAAAGGACTGCATGGAATAACACGTGTATTCTTGCAACAAATAGGGGCCATCTTATGATCTAGCAGATCAGGTTTACATGTAGCCTCCAAGGTCAGCGGAAGCAATGTCCTCTTCTCACAAAAGCCACCCCCTCTAGCACCAGGACAGAGCAGCAGCAGATAAAACAGCTGCGGCACTCACCCAAAGGATCTCGGAGCCTTGAAAGCAGAACTGAGCAGCGTCTCAGCCTCAATCTACAGACGCATTGAAACAGCTGCAGCGCTCCCTATAGGATCTCGGAGCCTTGAAAGCAGAACTGAGCTGTGCACCTGAGCCTTGAGCTACAGACATAGCGAAACAGAGCTGTAGTGCTCTCCTCAACCCTCTAGGATCTTAAAGCCTTCAAAGCAAAACCAAGCTGTTTCACAGCCCTGATTGAAAGATGGAAGCTACTGAATAGCTGGAACCTCGCTTACTCGGCCATGACGGCTGCTCCTCTTATGTGGGTTCAGGCTCCAGTACACGTTATACACCACAAAGTTGTTGTTCTGGGGGATGTAGCCACGGAGGCCTGCGGCAACAAAAACCAAGGAACCAAAATAGGATAACAGTGTCTCCTGTGAACACAAGATGACAACAACAGAGCTGCTGTGCAGTCCATAGAATGTACCTAGGGTACACGAGCACTCCTCAGGAATGACACAAAACGAGCAAGCATGCTTGCAATGGCAGCCACTGTGTGCTGCACATTTTGGGGGCTGGAATGCGAGACAATGGGTTGGCAACGTAGCTGTGCAGCCAATTCAGGTGGACCGAAGTAGAGACAATCTAGATACGTAGACAGGTCAAACCGTGTGGGCAATTGAGGTTCACACTGTTAGTTCAGCTGGGCAGACACGTCAGCTGTGCAGAATGAGCACAAGGTTGTCAGTGTTGCCAGCGCTTCAACATGTTTGAACATGGAGGGAAGGAGCTCTAGGGCATCACTCCATCAGTGCAGCTAAATGAATGCCAACCACAGCACGAGCCTTCAGTACAGACAAAAAGAACCCCAAGATGCTCTCCAGCAACAGCACTGGCAGCCACTTTGAAGATGCCTGCAATGTTTCTTAGATATTTGAGGCTTGTCTACCTTGTACCAGCTAAACAAGAATTTTCATATATGTGCTGTCATGCGTTGTAAGAGAAGAGTTGAGGCTGTGGACAACGTAGTTTGGAGAGCTGGGGATAACCATATGGAGTGCTAGCCGCACTCCATTATCGTTTCACAGGAAAATTACTTACCGTAGTGTTTGCTGAGGAAAGCAAGGAGCTTGGGTGAGGGTCGGTCGTAAGCCAAATTTCCAGGGTGCTGGTTCTCCACAGCCAAGAAGTGCTGCATATAAATTTGTAAAATAAGTGTGTCCATCTGCTTGTTTGTCTGTTGTTTGATTAAGTCCAGGCACGTTAATCAAACATGAGCGAAATGAAAATTATGTTAGTATGTTTGTCTGCTTGTTTGGTTTGTTGATTACCTGAAGTCCAGGCGTGTTTACCAAACATGAGACAGCAGTTTTCCAAAATGCAGACCTCCAAGGGGCATTTGCTTATGATTGCACAATGAACCCACAGGACCAGCCAGACCGCAAGCTTCCAAAAGAGATTTTCTGCCAACATTTGGAGGGGACGGAAAAGAGTACTAAAGGAAGCTCAAGCCTTGCTCATGACATCTCGAAATCGGCACAGGCCCCTTTTCTTAGCCGGATCAGGTGCGAAAGCAGATTCCTGTAATCTGGCACAGAGCCACTCAGGCTGCCACCAGACTGCCCCAATGTCAAGAGGTCTGTCAGGAGCGCAGAAAGTGTACTGGCACTGCCAGACTGCCTCAATGTCAGGGTTCCTCAATGTCAGACTGCTGCCAGATTATGCCAATGCCAAAAGGTCTGTCGGGGGATGCAGGATATGTTTTAGCACTGCCAGAGTGCCCCAATATCAGACTTCCTCAATGCCAGGCTGCTGCCAGGTTGTGCCAATGTCAGAGGTCTGTCAGGACATTTGACTACACTAACACCCAAGCCCTCAATGCCTGGAGCAGGCTCAAGATCCTGCAAATAAAGTAAGAGATCTCCAGGGCACAAGGAAGCAGGGGACATATCTCCAAACTTGAGAATTTGCGTCACCACGACGCCTTCCAGACCCCATACTCTCCTGCGACCCTAAGTAACAGTTCCAGCACTGCAGACACAATTGCTTTTTTATTGTGCAGCCATAACCTCCTAGGTTTGTGCTGTTTATAAGGACCAGGCTGTGCGTCAAGGCCGTTGTGCTGTTTACAAGAACCAAGCTGTGCGTCAAGGACCAAGCTGTTTGTGTTGTTTACAAGGATTAGGCTGTGCATCAAGGATTAAGCTGTTTACAAGCAGGACCAGGCTGCGGGTCAAGGTCCTTATGCTGTTTACAAGGACCAAGCTGTTTACAAGTTTGTATTGTTTGCAAGGACCAGGCTGTGTGCCAAGGCTCTTTTGGCTTGGGCTCATCCAACATGCCTGGATGCATGCATGTTCGCAATCAACAAATGCTCCTCACCACTTGAAGGAGAGCTGCACCTTCATCTTAACTTCCTTTCAGCACCTGGAACGCTCCCACTCAGGGAGGATATGCTTAGAATGAGCCCCAGCATCAGTGCTGCACCTGCATTGCACCTGCACCTCTCGGCGGGTGGCTGCCATGGAGTCGGCCCATTTTTGCTTGACTGCGCCTGGCTACTTCTAATGCCCCCTGAGATGTCCAGTCCCAAACCATTGAACTTGTAATATTGGCATTGATTGCCTATTACCAACAGAGTTAGTCAGGAATGGCTGCCTTCCTACTTTGCATGCCTCTCTCAGATGCCCTGCCCCAACCAGTTCCCAGTCTGAACTGTAGTGGCTCCTCATGATGTTCAAGGGAGCATTCAATATCTGCAGCTGGAAAGCAGATTGCATGAGGCACTGTGCTCATGAAGGCATTGGCAAGCTCCTCTCAAAAAAGTTGCTTGGATCCCATCAAGGAGCAGTCATTCTGAAAACGCAGGCATTTGAATGTGAGTGCCCATGAAGATCTACCAAGGAATGTGGCATGTGATTCTTGACCTGGGATACCCACACACGCACCTCAAACAGCTCCTTTCCTATGCCCTTGCGTTGGCAGGTCTCATGCACATAGAAGTCCAGGACACAAGTGGGTGTGATCTCTTGCAACGAGTTGTCGTCCTGTGCAGATTCCAAAAGGAATGGATTGTCAAGAGCGAGTTTACTTGACTTCAAGCTGCCTTGTGGCCATACAGACAATTTAGAGAGTGGTTAGATGGGAGAGATATGTAAGTGCCTGGCCTTGGAGCCAAGCAGCCCTTGTGCAAAGCCCTGTGCAGATGCACAGGAGCCTCCTTTGAAACTTGGTTGAAATCAAAGTGGGAACCTGGCTTAGGTATGCCAGTTGCTCACTTTGGTTTGCTTTCACTTTTGCCTACCCATCAGCGGCAAAGACTTTGCATGATGACCTTTCAATGTGCCACACACCCAGCAAACACCTGGCAAAAAATTAAAAAATATAACATGATAAACAATCAGGACAACCACTGAAATCCCACCAATGTGCCACACCCAGCAAAACATTTTGACAATTGAGTTGGAATCCTGCGCCATAGCCAATCATGCCCTGCTGCAAGCGCACCAGTTGGATTTGAAAGTGTTAGGAAAGGGTGAGGCCCTGCGTTGACTTCGCACTTTCTGCGTGCAGCAAGCAACTTGGCGATTTTGGGGGCAGCAAGCAGCCTGACCTAGCAAACTTTTGGGGTTGCAAGCACTGCAGGCTGCTTGCAGATGCTTCATACAAGCAGCCTGACCTGCCCAGGTCACGAAGCCGTTGCAGAAGCAAACAGCACATTGCTGTGAGTAATGGCGTTAACTCAGCGGCTCGGGCAGTGTGCATATGCTGACTCACGTACCGCTATCACAAAAAGCTTCTTGGTGCCGATTTTTAGGCCCCCATGCACCAAAGTATGGCTGCCGTGTCTGGATGCATACAAGTAGAGCCGTTGGTCAGTGTTCCTCAGCTTGTGGATGTCCGTCACAACTGCCCCCAGGCCCTGCACAGTACAAATCAAGCAGTAGTCAAGTGCTCAGATGGGCAAGTCTCAGCCTTTCTGCGAGCATGGTGCAGGCAATCATCATCAAGGCAGACCTTTTCAAGAGCTGAAGGCCAGATCGTTGTCACATAAAATGGGTGTGTGCATATTGCACCCTGAGTGCAATTAACGGAGTCCAGCTTGATGCAAACATACTGCTTAGGGTGGTAAATATTGGAGAAGCGCAATGCTTTTCATTCTCATGGCACCACTTGAGTTAAAACTCATTTGCATGCTGCTACGAGTGTTTGCCTTGTCAGGCAGGAATGTATTTATTACATATGCCATGTATTTGCAAATGTGTGTGTGTTTGTGTGTGTGTGTGAGTGTGTGTGTGTGTGTGTGTGTGTGTGTGTGTGTGTGTGTGTGTGTGTGTGTGTGTGTGTGTGTGTGTGTGCACGCGCGCGCGAAAACAAGTACGCTTGCAGGAGGAGAGGAAACATGAGCATTCTCAAGCGCGCTGGGTACACCAGTTGTATGAGGCCTTGACATATGGACACAACTGAAAACACATTTTTCAAACTTCAGGGTCACAAGCATGCACTAGCCAGGTACCTGAGCTGCAGCAGACTTCTTGCCAAATGAATCCAGCAAGCATTTCAAGTTCTCCAGATCACTTCCTGAAAGCCGCCCTGCACGTGACAACAGGTGAGGCACCTGTCTAAGTCTGGCACTGCTGGTCAGCACAAAGAAGGTGTGCAAGTATAGAGCTGACTTGCACAGTAAATTGACCCCCCTGAAAGGCACTCACTCAGGAAGTCTCCATTACACAGCGTGATGGGCTGGGCCTGGTTCCAGAAAAGTTGTGGAGGGGAAGAATGTGGATACAGGGATTTTTCCACAGTGGCATTTCCAGCACGGACATGAAGGAGCTGCTCCTTTTAGTACTTACCCCGCCAATCCCTGGAATCACAAAATCCAGTTCCCAAGGCATAGCAACAGCTGCTCTCCTTCCTCAGCGGGTAACAGCGGGCTAGCGGGCTAGACCTTCACTTGCTTTTAATATCGTTGTAGAAAAAATTCAAATGTAAAAATGTTAATTAATGGATGGCGAACGACTGCAGGCATTGACAGGGTGCCCGGTATAAGTTTGAGGCTTTGTTTACAAGCTTGGTGCCACAGCAGTAGGAGTCAGAGCAGACACATGGCTCTTCAACCTCTTTTCAATCATCCAGTCAGCTCAAGGAATGACAGTGTTGAGTGGTCCAATGTTTTACAAAGTAAACAGGCGAGCAAGGAATCACCAGTATCAATAGCAGAGCCTACACCAGTAGAGCCCATCGTTCCCCACCTATCATGCTCTTCGAAAAGGGAATCAGATGCTTGGGCTTCTGTATTGGGCCAGTGGAGCGATGACAACTTGATGTGCAAAAGCACAGAGAATCCCATACATGCTGCGATTTGCCTGGGTTCCAGTTCCATTGGCTACGTGCTAGAAGAGAAAGCAAATGGGCAAAGAAAGGAGCTGGTAAGCTGGGTGCAGGACTTTTGGCGCTGCATACCACAGGGGCCCGAGTGAGTGCCACTCCTTCATCTCAGCATGTGCTCGCAGTAACCCGACCCGGGACAGTCCTGCCTGTTGCCTGCATGTAGGCACGTGCCTACCATGACACGATGCTTGGGGCCGGCAGAGAGGGGCCTGGGTTCCAAGAAGACGCGTTGAGGGAGACTGCTGCAGCTTCGGAGTGTTGTGCCCGTGAGATCAGGCGGCACAGCAAAGGAGGAAAGCTCTACATAGATGTGGTGGGCACAGCCGCATTCAGGCATTCCAGAGAAGATTGCCATGGCACAGACAGTGCAAGAGCGCAACTTGCGTTGCAGCGGCTCTGCGCACCCCTGGTGGACCTGCACCCAACCGAGGTGAATGTGAGGGTGCTGACAGGTGAGCAGCCGGTGCAGGCAAGGGCATGTGAGGCATGGATGCTGAGAGAGCCCACGGTTGGACCGACAGGCTCTGGTCCTTCTCACTTGGAAGTATTGCACTGCACCCAGGTAGGTGCCCTCTTTTCCTTGAATAGGACAGAAAAAAAATTTGTGTAGGCGGTGAGAACGCTCCTTACATCAATTGGGGAGAAAGAGAAATTGGCTGGGACTTCCAGTCCCCTCACCAGAAAGATGGAACAGAGAAGGTTAGTACTGGAGAAGCAAAAGGGTTGCTAGAACACTCAACTTCAGTTTCTGGCTGCAAGAGCTGCAGTGACTTTCAACGGCAAATCTAGTGTGGCAGGTTTGTATGCGTAGAGTACAGAACAGACCTGCCTCCTGATGTGAGTTGTTCTGCATCCTGCGTGCTTTCCAGAGGGGGTTATCTGAGGCCTGAAATTGCTTGGTATTTGCATGCTCCCACAGGTGCTCCGCAACTGGCAGCTTTCAAGTTTAGATTCCTTTGGTATCTGTAGCGCTAGGGTGGAAATTGCCAGTTATGGAGAAAATGCTGCAGCGAACCTTAGTTTCACCACCAAATCTCCAATCCAGACCACCTGCTGCACCAAATTGGATAATTTTTAGTGAGTTGGAGTCCTAGTTAAAGAAAATATCATTGCAAAAGAATTGGAGTGAAAAGACACAGTGGTTGGTAAGATGCCAAATTTCAGGCATTTGCCTCAAAGAAAATTCATCACAAGGGACAGGAGACGCCCCAGTTGGCAGAACCTTTGGACGGCACGAGTCGATCCATGTAAGAACTATCTATTTGGATTCCTGAGATCAAACGCTATCTATCGGCACATATATGGGACAAAGCAAAAGACGTGGGGGGGGGTCCAAGAGGGTCAAAACTTTTGGGGATCCCCCCTCCAGAATTGTTCAGAGCCATTTCTACATAATTATAAACATAACATTGGATTCTTGAGCTCAAGTCCTGTGGATTGGCACCCTTTTCCGAGGTTGAGTCAAACAGGGGGGGTGCAGTGTGCATGACTCAGAGACAGTGCCACATGCGCATGGGTGTGGGCCGCGGGGGGTTGGGGGGGGGGGGGCAAACGAACAGCAAATCAATCGAGACTTGCAGGATAGTGGCAACATACAATGTGTTATGGCTCGGTGCAGTTGGGAGGGCCGTTTGTGGACTTGCAAGCCAGTATGGGTCTCTGGCTGAGCAGGTATGCAGGTATGCATGGGCGTCCGCTGCTCAGTTTTGGCCCCATAACCCTGCTGAAAATCACTTTTTTAGTGCGGTGAACATGCAGATGGGCATGGACTTTAAAGGGGAGCAGACACCTCTGTTGTCTGGATGGGGGGCACTGGAAGGGGGGACTTGGGGTGGGTGGGCATGTGAGGGGGTCCAACCCAAAGGTTACACGTGCCTTCCATTTTAAAAAGGTTGCCTCCTGACAATGGGTGCCAAAAAGGTCAAATTTTGACCAAACCATATGAATTTTTAAAAATGCAGGATGTTGGTAATGCATATTGGGTCGCAAACACACATTTTAGGGAGTTAAAATTGTCTCGGGGTGGTGCTGTGGGCTTTGGGGGGTGATCTGAAGCCAGGAGAGTGATTTGAGATCCTCCGAGTTTCATCTCTTTTTGGTGAATGAAACATTTTTATGAAAAACAACGGTTGGCATGGTAAGGTTTGAGAAAGGAACTCAAGAAAAAGCTTGTCTGGCCATACAGGCCAGTTGACCCCCTCAGGTGCTTTTCCTGGTTTCTCTTGCTGGCAAGAAGGCTCTACATCTTGGAATGGCTGTGCAGGCAAGCCTGAAAATTGGCCAGTGGCGCATGTTGACTGCATGTTGCCATAAACTGTGGCATAAGCCAGCCAAAGAAAAGCAGAAGCCAAAGCTAGGCATCGCTCAATCTCTCCTTCATTGCCAGGACACATGCCAGCATGCACCGGTTAGGTTCTATGTATCCTTGCTGACTTAAACCTTGCGACAAAATCAGGCAGGATTCAGTGCAGAGCCAATGCTGGGTGTGCTGCAGGCGACTATTGTCCAGCCATGCTCAGATGCTTTGACTGATGTTGTGCGCTTCATGACATCATGCTCATAACCACCTCTGCCTTGGCACCTGAACATTGATACAGGCAATGAGGAAGGGGCACTAGCTTTTAAAGCAGCGTCTGATGTTCCTGGCCCCTGCATCGTCATTGATTTGGGAGGCCGTTCCACAGAGGTAGCTCTAGGTGAGCCGGCGCTTGTGCATGCATCAATCTGTGCGGAATGTTGGAATCGTGAGAATTGATGCTCTTACTTGCGTGTAACTGCCTTTGCATTGTCCAAAAATAGTTCCTTGTATGCACGCAAGTTTCATGATAAAGACATGTACAGGGGAGCTGAAATGGTTTTATTTTAGCCAGGCCTCAGTCATGGGGCATGAGGCCCTTTGTTGCCGGCCTCCGGTAAAGTTTAAACTTTGCTGCCCTGGCCGACCCAGCGCCCCCCGCCCTGAAACTGGACATGTAGGCCCAGAAAATACTTGTATCAGTGCTGTCCCAGTTTGTGTGGCTTATGGAGCAGCGGGCAAAGTTATTCAAACGCAGATCCCAGAGTTTAATCTTGGGTAGCTTAGGAGGAGCTGACCTGACTGGGAACCCAGCCCGGCAACCCCACGCTCACGGAACAGCACCTCTGGTGGCTCACTAAGCATATGCCTCCTTTTGTGCAATTGCTGACTCCCGTGCCTAGGGGTGGCCCAGCTGGTAAATTGGTGTCTCTTGTGGATCTCTTATAGGCCCACAAATTTCTATAACTCCACTTGCGACGGGTTCACAGTCTGTAAGTTTAAGACGGCATGCTGTGCACAGTGAGTTGAGGCAAGGCTTTGGCACTTTGCTGGTGCAAAGTGAGGAAGATGAAGCCTCTAAACCCCGGTGCTTTGTGGGTCTGCTTGTTTCTGGTGCATGGCCTGCTGAAGTACCCAGGAGAATAGATAAGATGATCAACAGCTTGCATAGCTGTCAGCATTTGAAACACAGATTCTGAACACTTATATGCAGAGCAAAAATTGCAGCATAGAATGGTGCAGAGCTGTGTCCCCTTTTTGTCGCCCTATTATACCCATCGCCAAACAATTCAGGTTGTTCACAATTTATGAAAGCTGTAGAATTCAGTATTTGGGGGACGGAAAGGCTTTGGCGGAGATTGAGTCTAAGCACCTTCAAATGCCTTCAACCCCCCTGCAATTTGACGTCAGCAACCCAGTTCACAAATTTGTTTATGAGTGATGGTGAGGACAGACAAAGGTTGGGAAGGTGGCACAGCAATTGTGAGTACAAGGCCTACAAGCCACATGGCCTCAACAACAAGTTCCAGGCAGCCTAGCATGAGTCCCCCGGCTGCCCCTTTCTTGGGCATTGGCTCAGGGATGTTGCTTTGGACAGCATTATCTGTGTATGTGACGAAATACCTCTCCTGCAAGGCCAGCTTCCAGTGCAAACTTTAGAATGTAAAAGCGCATGAGAGTGGCAAGAAGCACAAGGAGCATGCAGCAGCATGGCAGAAGCCACAGGAGGAAGAGGCAGCATGGCAGCAGCGCTTGGGCAGGGGCGCTAAGTACACAGCACAGCTGAGCGCAAGACAGACAGCAGACCCCGAGCTGCTCGATGCAGCTAGCAAGCACAGCCGCTATGGACTGGATAGCTAAGCAGGCAGACAGTAAGGCTGTTAACAGTCTGACAGACAAAGCCATCAACTCGCGGGCAACATAGCATTGACCTTTTGCACAGACAGTCTTATGACTTTGTTTGGCGTTTTGCATGGTCTAATTAAAGAGTTGTGCGATACTGAATAGCCAGGAGGTTGCAGGGCCGGAGGGTTTTGAGAAAGACCTGTATATAACCAAGATTTCTGAAATGGGCATAATTGGGTGGCATTATATCAAAGTCTTTTTTTGGAAAGCAACAAGGAAACACTGATGCAGAGCAGCATTTGCAATGCAGCATGCACGCAAGCATGCTCGTACATTGCATGTTCTGCTAAAGGGTCTGGAGTTGTCTTGTTCATTACTGTAAAACTCCGTGACCAGTTCGCACCCCCTTTTTTCAGCAATTGAATTTCTCCATTACGCATCAATACGCGCCCTGCTCAAAGGTTTTTTCACGCACCTTTACGCACCTTTATGCCACCCCCTGAAAAACCCCATCACGCATTACGCCCCCTTGAAAAAAGATATATAATGCATAATGGTCAAGTAGCTGTGCGGTATGTCTTCGAAGTCATGAAGGCTTGCAATTCCTGCCCCACTTGTCACTGCTAGGTTTGCTCAAGGAGGAGATGGGCTTGCAAACCATTGACCTTATGCACACTTGCCAAGCATCTAGCTCTTGCTCGACCGGTATGGCAGTTGCGACCAATAGTTAAGCACACGCGCCCACGCGCATACACACACATGCACACACACACACACACACACACACACACACACACACACACACACACACACACACACCAAATGCTACGTGTGGGATTGAGCAGGTGATGCTGGCAGGTCTGAGCCCCCGCACATCCTCTCTATCCCAGTTGGATGCTTGGCCAGCGACTCTGCTGCTGGCATGCAAGATAGCTTGGGTCCGTACTTGGAGCAGATAAGGAGCTTTGTTGCCAAGTATGTGCAACACGCGGGGCAAGCACCACAGGTAATCCTTGTGGGCGGCACTGCCACGACTGCTGTGGCTCTTCTAAAGGGCATGGCCTCAATATATGATGGAGAGGCTGTGCATGGGAGTGTGATCACAGTGGATGATTTTTTGCGCCTGGCTAGTCAATTTGAAAGAGACCAGAGGTCCAGAGAGGCGAAGGGTGAGGGATGGTCACCTGTTTTGAGCGCAAAATGGCTTACAGAAAAGAGGTGGAGAAGCCTGCCAGCAGGGTGCATGGCTCTGGCAGAGGTCGTGACCTGTTGTGGGGGAATAGGCACTGCCACAGTCAGCAACCGTGATCTTCTAGATGCCGTCCTGATGCAGCAACATGAGAAATTTAAGAAAGATTATGCAGGCTGCTAAAATGCATGGGTACCTGCATGGATTAGTTACATTGCCTTGCTGAATATTGAGTGCTTAGAGTTGTTGCACGTGCAGAAACTGTGAAGCATTTTTTTCTCTTTCTTTAGTGACCTCTCAAAACAACGCTACCCAGCAAAAATGCTGGTGCCCAGCTGGCTGTATGACAAGCGACATTCACTTAAGACAATGAGAGGTGCCCTAAATTTCGGGGGGTGGACCCCCAGCCAGGTTGTTTGGTAAATCAGCTTGCAATTGTTTTGTTTAGAACATTTTGCCAGTGAATGAATTCACGTCCTGGGTGCCCAGGGTGGGGGTTGATTTGCTGGGGAAAAACTCTGCGTAGGTAGCAGAAAGACAAGGATATTTTCATAGCAGAGGGAACTTTCCCTACATCTGTTAAGAAAAAGAGAAGTCTAAAGAGCTGTGAGTCCCCTCCGCCACAAAGATGAAAATATGAAAAAGCTCGAGGGAACCTGGAGGGTTACTAGAAGCGCCTGGCTCAGAAGAGCTGGAAGTCTCTTCCACCGCAAAGCTAAAGAACAGAGAAAGCTTGTGAATTCTGGAGGTTTACTGGAAGCATCCGGCTCCAGAACCAGTTACAGTGTGAGAAACAAGAGAAGACACATTGGCTTAAACTTTCTCTTTGAATCAGGTCTTTCTCACCAGAGGGTAAGAGGGAAGCTAATGTGGGTCTGGTGGATTACTGGCAGCACGCGGCTCCATTAAGGTGTGTATTGTCTGTTTTCAGTGGCACGTCTGTTTACAAGGGTTACAAGGGGGGTTGGCCTACAGCCCGAGGATCTGGCTGAGCGGCTGCTGGTGAAACATTCTCATTGAGCAACAAAAATTGAAACCAATTATGACAAAAATTTTGAAAATCTGCTTACGCGCCCTCTCCCAGAATGTCATCACATGGGTAGCGCTCTCCACATGCTCTTAGGTAGCCAGCTTGGCATTGAATGCCCCGTCATTCGTAACGTGGTCACCACTCAGTTACGGTAACTGAGTGTATGCATGCTAAACACAGGCTTGGATACGCAGTCCCTAAGACAGGCTGTTACACAATACCAGATTTTGCTACCTCATGCAAATAAGGGTATCAGCAACACCTTCTGGAACATGCCCTGTATCCCAACCCGAATAAAACGCACATTCTTCCAATACCGCACAGGCACCCTCTAAGATCAAAAACATGCAGTCCGCTTCAAAAGCTCTCCATATGCTCTCAGGTTGCCAGTGCCCCGTCATCCGTAACATGGTAACTGAGCGACATAACATTGCCAGCAGAATGATCTTGAAAGTGGTTAGCAAAGGCTCTCATGGGTCAAATCTTGTGCATATGGATGTAGGCGCCGCAGACCATCTGGCTCAGCATGACCTGCACATCACTGAACAAGCCTCTAACCGTGTTATACCTCCCTGCCTCTTTCACCCCCGGGCCAGCATTCCTGATCAAGCTAGACACACCCCCAGCCGCCCTGACGCTATCTTGGTCACTCCTTGCCCCCTAACCAAAGTATACCACCTACTTCCCTCACATCGGGTACTCCGCAGTATGAGACGGAGTGAAGGAGTAAGAAACAGCACAACTCCGGCCAGGCAACTTCATGAATTGAACATCCAAAACCGCCATATCCACTTAATAGAAATCAAACACTGCTAAGGTACGAGGCCTGGTGCCCAGCTAGAAGCCTCACTGCAACAACACAGTGAGCTGTGCAAACAATTTCAAGGAGCAGAGATCACCCTCCACATGTTTTACAAGTGCATGAGCATGGCTAGTCCTCTGAGCATGCTGCTAGCCCCTTCATGGCGTCTGCTTTTCGGGTTCGTCAATTTGTTCGTGAGAATTTTCTGTCAACTAGGCCGTATGTCTCAGTGGCTTGGGAAGACTTATGTGGATCCAGCTGGAATGTATGCAGGCCAAGTGTGGGGCACTGAGTACGTTAAAAGTGGGCAAGGAGTTCGCAAGCGATCTGCAAGTGCGGCACATGAGTTATCTTAAGAGCACGCTGGGTGTTAAGCGTACCACTACAAACTGGACTGTTCTGAGGGAGTGTGGTCATGAGCCGCTTCACTTTTACTGGTTCAGGTCTGTTGTCAGAATGTAATAGAAAAGAAAAAGAAAAGTCTACGCAGGCCAAAGGCCGCGTGCATTAAGGGAAGGTCCCCTAACTGGAAAGCCAGAGGCCTCACCAGAAGGCCCTCTAAACCTACACTAGACACAGCTAGCCTAGGAGAGAGCCAGAAAAAGATCTAATGGGGATCTGGAGGGTTGCTCGCCATGCTCCTGGACGTCCGGACTCTCCTTCTCCCGTCCTCCACCGCCGCGCGCCCAGCAACCCCCCCCCAGAAGCCCCCGTGTAAACAAAGAGCGTGTCTAGTGTTAATGATAGTGGTTAATCTTTGAAGGGCATAGTTCCTAAGCTTGGATGCTAGTGATTTGGCCTTTTGTTTGGAAAGGCCAAGATCCATACGAGGTGTGATTGTATACTCATTGTAAATGGTGCCAACCACACCAATCAGGATGATGTGTAGAGTCACTTTGTTGTTCCTGTTTGGATTCCTTGAGCTGCGTGTTTTAAGTCTAGTTGTGGTGTGGGAATGTTTAGTTGCTGCACGTTCGAAAGTGATGAAAGGATTCGTGTCAGGGCAGAATTTTAGTTCAACAAGGTGGATGTCCCTGTCCTGAGGAGGGATCTTGGAAGGATCAAGGTGAGCTTGTCTGCCTGGAATAAGGCGCACAAAGAGAGCATCAGGACGGCTTTGGTGCTGGGCAGGGGAGCCAGTACCATTAGGGAAAACCCTGTCTGGAATAGCTCTTGAGATGTTTTCAGGGACTTGTATGCCCTGATCCAGGAGTTTCTCATTACTGCAGCCATCCATCATGGTATGATACCAATAAGGGATGAGCCATACCGGCCTTCACTGAGGGCTTTCACACAGAGACTCAGGGCTTCATGGTGTTTGTTGGTGTGCATCCCGCTCATTGTTGAGTTTGTACACCTGAGGAGTATGTGGTCAATGTGGTTCATATCATCGCAAAGATGGCATCTTTCAGAACTGTAAGAAAAGTTGAAAGTGAAGGCATGTCTCAGTGTGTACAGTGCATCTGTTCGGTACTTCATTATATTTATTTGCTGTTTCGGAGTAATCCCTGGATTTTGCCAGGAGTTGCTAATCTCCTTGTTAGCAAGTTGAGAGGTTGGGTTGTGTGCTTCAATGTTTGCAGTGGTGGTGGGTGGTATGGTATTGTTAAGTTTCTGCCATCTCTGGTAGTGGTAGCCAGAGATGTCAGCAGAGCCAAGCTTGTGTTTGTTGTGCATATGTGCTTTAAGTTTGTCGTTCAGGTTGGTGAGGTAGTGGATTGAGAAAGTGTGTGAGCGGTGCATGTCATCATTTTGTGCGCGAGAGGTCTTCAAAGAGAGCCAATAGAAATTGTGGAAGGGGTCCCTGGCATCTGGAAGTGCAATGTCTATAGTGTCTGAGAGGGCTGCGGTGCGAGCGCAGGCATCAGCCCCCTCATTGCCTATAATGCCAGAGTGGGCTTTGTATAAATGAATAGGATGAGGGGAGTGCTCTAATATGGTTGATATTGCATGACTGAGCTCTGCATGTAGGTGATACCTCATGCGCATCGGATTGAGAGTTTGCTTAGAAATCTGGGAAAGGCAGGATGCACTATCCGTGGCAATATGGGTTTGCTCTTGTTGGAGTGCCACAAGAATACCCACAGGTTCTGCTCTGGTGATGGTATTAGTAGGCCCATGGCCATTGGGTTTGACGTGCAGCTGCAAGTGTTGGGAGGGTAGACTAGTGTCCCTTCCCGGTTTGTAAACATCCGAGCCAGAAAGAATGTATAATAGCTTGCTGAGGTCTAACAGTGAGACGTTGAGAAGAGTGCAGAAAGCGGATTTGAACATTTATTCGCGTGAGCCTTCCTGCTGGACTGCTCAAGTGTTAGATGCTTTCCAAGGCCTACAGCGCTGTGATTCCTTTGTGCAAGCAGTGCGGCAGGGCACTCTTATTCCTATTCAAGAGTTTACTGATGACCTCAGGCACAAGGGTTAAGGGTTACAAGGGGGTTGGCCTACAGCCCGAGAACCTGGCTGATGACCTCAGGCACAGGTTGCGGGCAGTGTGGAGAGATGTTGAGGGAGTGAACCCGCGAGACACTTAAAGGAAAGGAAAGGAAAGGTAAAGTAAACTGGCAACTTATCAGTTTCTTTTTGCAGTGCCTTTTGATCACAACGCGCGTGCCCCCGCCTGTTTACCAAGGCACATACATTTAAATTTGTCTCTACATGTCATGAGGAATGTTATCCGTTTCAGACTTAGGGCACACACACTAAAGGTGGAGACAGCGGCTTGGGATACTCGGAACGCTCTTTTGTGGGATTGCTGTTCTTGTGATGAGATTCAAGATGAGGCTCATGCCCTTTTGGTGTGCAGAGACGTAGATGTTTACGCTTAGAGGAGAAAGCATGCTTACCTGAAAAGAAAAGAAAAGAAAAGTCTACGCAGGCCACAGGCCGCGTGCATTAAGGAAAGGTCCCTTAACTAGCAAGCTAGCAAGGGCCCCACCAGAGGTCCCTCAGAACTACACTAGCTACAGCTAGCCTAGGAGAGGGAAAGAGACTGAACTAATGAGGATCGGGCGGGTTGTCGGCCATGCCCCGAGACGCCCGGACTCTCCTTCTCCTTGTATCCACCTCCGCGCGCCCAGCGACCCCCCCCCCCCCGAAGCCCCCAGTAAGCAAAGAGCATGTCTGGTGTTAATGATAGTGGTTAGTCTCTGTATGGCATGACAGCTCAGCTTGGAAGCTAGGGATTTTGCTTTGTGTTTGGATAGGCCCAAATTGACAAGAGGTTTGATCGTGTACTCATTGTAAATAGTGCCAGCCACACCAATCAGGATGATATGTAGAGTCACTTTGTTGTTCCTGTTTCGATTCCTTGAGCTGCGGGTTTTAAGTCTGGTTATAGTGTGAGCATGTTGAGTTGCTGCAGTTTCTAAAGTGATGAAAGGGTTGGTGTCTGGACAAAATGTCAGTTCAACGAGGTGAATGTCTCTGTCTTGAAGAGGGATCTTAGAAGGATCAAGGTGAGCTTGTCTACCTGGGATAGATCTCACAAAGATAACATCAGGGCGGCTCTGGTGCCGGGCAGAGGAGCCAGTACCATTAGGAAAAACCCAGTCTGGAATGGCTCGTGAGATGTTTTCTGGGACTTGTATCCCCTGATCCAAGAGTCTCTCATTACGGCAGGCATCCATACCAATAAGGGATGAGCCAAACCTGCCTTTGCTAAGGGCTTTGACACAGAAGCTAAGGCCAACATGGTGTACACAGACATGTCTGTTGGTGTGCATACCACTCATAGTTGGATTTGGACATCTGAGGACAACATGGTTAATGCTGTCCACATCATCACACAGCGGGCATCTTCCATCGGTGGAAGACCTATTGAAACTAATGGCATGCTTTTATGTGTAGACTGTCCCTGTGCGGTATTTGACTAAATTTATCTGTTGTTTAAAGAGTAACCTTAGGAGTAGACCAGAAGGAGTTGCTGATTCCCTTGTTAGCAAGTTAACAGGTTGGGTTGTGAGCTTCTATATTGGCAGTGGTGATTGGGGAAGTGGGTTGTATGGCATGGTTGAGCCTCTGCCAGCTATTGTAATGGTAGCCAGAGATATCATCAGAGCCTAGCTTGTGCTTTGTATGCATGTGTAATTTAGGTTTGTCGGTCAGGTTGTTGAGGTAGTGGGTTGGGAAAGCGTGGGAGCGGTGCAGGCTATCATTTTGTCCGTGTGAGGTCTTCAATGAGAGCCAATAAAAATTGTGGAATGGGTCCCAGGCATGTGGGAGTTCAATGTCTGTGGTGGCCGTGAGAGCTGCAGACCGTGCGCAGGCGTCAGCCCCTCATTGCCAATGATGCCAGAGTGGGCTTTGACTTTGTAGAAATGAATAGGATGAGGGGAATGCTCTAATATGGTTGATATAGCACGAATGAGCTCTGCATGTAGGTGATACCTCATGCGCATTGGATTGAGAGTTTGTTTAGAAATCTGGGAAAGGCAAGATGCACTATCAGAGGCAATGTCAGTTTGCCCTTGTTGGAGTGCCACAAGAATACCTGCAAGTTCTACTCTATTGATGGTATTTGTAGGTCCACGGCCATTGGGTTTTATTTGCAGCTGCAAGTGTTGGGAGGGTGGACAAGTGTCCCTTCCTGGTTTGTAAACACCTGAACCAGAAAGTGGTGGGGAGTCATCATCTTTGCGTTTGATTACACTGCCATCAGTGTAGGTGATTTCTTTCCAGTCTTCGATCTTAGGTATGAACATCTTGCTGTAGTTGGCAGGTATGAAAGCTGCCCTAGCCTGAGGGCACTTGTGTGAACAGTTATGTGTGTCAGGGGGGAGCGATTGGAATTTATTTTTCCAAGTGTTTGATGCGAGGTGTTGGTGGATACGCAGTGGCGTGGCAGGATTAGGACGAACCAGGGGTAGCCAGTGAGCTTCTGATACATCTTGGTTAAGGAGTTGGAACCAATCTTTGTTTGCACTGTCAAGTGCTTCTTTAGCATTACGATTCCAGACAACAATGAGTTGCATAGGATAAGAAGGTAGGGTGGGGTTGGGCATGGTATTGAACCAGTGTTGGGGTGTCTGGAATTGGATGTTACCTGCAGGGAAATTGGCAAGCACTTTTGCAAGATCTGGGTAATGGTTAAGCCACCTCATGTAGGCATTGCAGCTGAAGCCTCTCCAGTGGGGCAGAAGCATGAAGGTGGCAACTGGCTCGGTGGTTTGGAGGGAGGAGTGTACTGCGTGGCGCAGGAGTCTGAACATAATTTCATCATCATGAGGGGGATGGCAGAAGGAGAAGCCATTGTAGCGTACAGAGAGGGCGTCTGTGTGTGCCCCGAAGACCTGGTCACGGTTACTTGTGCTGAAATAAGTGTTGAAGGTACCGTCAAACTCAAGAGGGTTGGAGAACCTCTCTGTTGAGACCATGCACCATCTGTGTAGGGCTGATCGAATGTGGGGAGGTGTGATTAGCGTGTTAAAATTGTGGACCTTTTTGCTCTGGGCAAAGAGATGTTTCTGTTGAGCCTTTTGACGTGAGAGCAGTCCCATGATTTCAGTTGCTGTATCTTTGACAGGGGGCTGGATGGTGGTGTGGATGCCTGCCTTTTTGGCTGCTTCATAAGCCTCAAGCAGGGTCTGGAGTCTGTCTATAGTCAGCATACCAACGCACTTGCCATGGGCATTGTAGATACAGGCACATTCAGAGATGATAACTTCCGGCATTTGTGCTGGCATGGTGACCCCATCAGATGTGTCAGGTTGGAGACTTTCCTTCATGTGGTCAACACTTCTAATGATGATATCACATTGCCATGTTGGCATGATATCTGTCTGGGGGTTGGTAGGTTGGAAGTCAAAGGTGACATTTTTGCGAATGGCGCAGCCGGTAGTTGAGAGCCATGGAGAGTCAGAAAGGCTCTGGGGGTTGCCTTCAAAGCCTTGGTTGACAAGATTGTCCAGGTCTACCTCATCGTCCAAGGGGTCTACTGTGTGTTCCAATCTTTCCTCCTCAAAGGCTTGCACATGGGCATGTAGATCTGGATGCATTTGTAACATATCAGCAGCTTCCCATTTGGGATGCCATTCCACATGGATCATTTCACAATCTTCAGAGAAGTTGATCCTTTCTGCTTTTTGGGAGTCTGACAGAGGGGCACACGCAGGGCAGTCCCAGTGCTCATTTGGTTTGCTCAGTGCCCGGTCATTTTGGGAGCATGCTTTGACATCTATGAGGCAGCCCCAATGGTAAGTGCGGTAGCAGGTATCACAGGTGGGCATGTCGTCGTAGCATTGAGATTCATGGGTGTGTTCTTTGCTCACAGGGCTCCAACAGAGTTGGCAGCACGGGTCTTCTTAAATCCTTCTAGGTACATGCTTTGAGTAGGCTACTTTCAGCCCATCATTTTTGAAAAAGGGTAAGGACCACTTTTCAATTGTTACAGGGTGCCATTGGACTTTGTATTGAGTTTGCTGCTTCTCTTGAGAGGATCTCTTAGATTTCCGTAAATGTTGCCAGCCCAAAATTTCTAGGATGACATGGTCATAGCGGAAGATGGTGTTGCTAACTTGTTCTGCGCTGAATTCAGCAGCCTTATCCTGCTTATAGTTCCAGAGCCACTGGGCAGCGTCAGTGCCTGGTATGTTTGGAGGTAGGATAGGGTTACATAGCTGTACCTGCCTACAAGGGCAGCTTAGCTGAAGCAAAAGGTGCCTGTAACCAAACCAAACTAAACTTGTGTAAATGTCAACTGAAAGCCTTGAGCTGAGTTCAGAAGTGTCAACTGTAAAAATCACACACACTGTCACTCTAAATGAAACAAGCACGCAAAGCCAAGCACAAAAAACTCCATAAGGCTGGAGGTAGGGGGCATGGGGTTATAATGGGTTGTGTGTGGTATCCTAGGTACGTTGTTGGATCTCGGCTCCCTCTGGGCCTCCTGACCCCAATTTTGGGGGTCTGTGTGGGTTCCAGGGGCAGGGCCTGTGTGAGGGGTGTCAAAAGGGGTTGGGTGGGGTCTGTGTCATATGGTTGTGCTTGTGGTCCTTCCACATGAGAGTTGTTTCTTTTGCGGGTACGCCTGACTTGGCACACGTGCGTCTCTGTATGTGGTTGACTGTTTGGGGACGGGCTGTCCTGGCTGTGGGGGAGAGCATTTTCTACTTCCATATCCTGAGAATCAAAGAGGGGGTTCCTGTAAGTCCTGGAGTCAGGATGTATGTGTGTGTTAGGGGCATGGCCCCCATTGACTGGGTTGCAGTTGGGGGGGTTTGGGGAAGCATGTCCTGTGTAGAGCTTTGACCAGTTCCAGCCTGTTGGTGTATGTTCTGTTTTCATCAACTCTGCATATGTTGTGTTATTTATGCAGCGTGATTCAGGGGGTTTGTTGGGCAAGCTGTCTTGGCTCTGTACGATCGCAGATGAGATGTGAGATTGTGGGTGTTGAGGGTATGGGAGAGCTTATTAGGGGCCACGATATGTCTGGTCCTGATGTTGCGGCCAAACACGGATGTGAGTTTATCTCTGTCAATAATATGGGTGAGGTTGTCATTTAGCAGAGAGGAGAGCCTGGATATGCCTAGTTCCATGAGGGGATAAGTGCAGTGGCAGGCTAGGGTCCTAAGGGTGGGTTGCATTGGCATTGAGAGAACATTTAATACGGGAGTGATGCTGGAAAGAAGGTAGGGTGCACCTTGAAAGGAGATGTCAAGAGCGCTGTTGCTGATGCAGAGGTATTGCCTAACACGGAGCATATAGGGTAATTGCTTGAGGAGGAAGTTAGGGTGGTGGTGTGATGGGTTGATGCTCTTGAGAATAAAGTATCTGAGTTGATGGATTTGGAATTCCAGTAATGACTTGGTGACCCGGCCGTGTCTGCCAGTGTCATTGAGGCTAGTGGTGAGAGCCGCTGCACACCTTGCATTATATTCTACTGCGATAGATGTACATCCAAGTCCAAAGTTAATTTTGTCTTCCCGCAGGATGGCTGTGGCAGTGCACTGCCAGAGCTTGTAACTCCCTTTAATGGTGTTAAGGGCAAGTCTATCCCAGCATGCAAGGTCATTCTCAGAGCAGGGCGTGACTGGAAAGGCATAGGCAATGCTTGGGATGATTGCTGTTTGAATTATTTCCATAGTTTGTCTAGGTGTGGCAAAAGAGCAAGCTAGGTTTGTAAGTTTTTTGGTAAGCTTTTCTGTCATTTTAGTATGTTGGGGTTTCCAGTCCAGGGTCATAGTGACTTCTACACCCAGGTAGGTAAAGGGATCCCCAGGGCTTATGAACTGGGCTGGTTTGCCTTGTACCAGGACCTTGTCTTTGAGCAGATGTCGAGCGAAATGTGCCATAGACGTATTGCCCCTGATGTGCGTAGTTTGTGGGCTAGTGAGGTTGCAGGTCACCTTAGTCTTGTTGCCAGATATGATAAGGTGGGCCCAATCCGCGTAAAGAGTTAATTTCTTGGCTTGAATGCGAAGATTGGCATAAGTGCCTGTGACGCAGATGAGGTCATCTGCAAAGGCCCCACTGCTGATTTTGTTTTGGGCTTTCTCTTCAATAGTTTGTGGACTTCTGTTGAGGCACTCATATTCATAGCCACGCCCGCCAGCATGGAGCCAGCGCAGCAGGGGTTCCATGTATATGAGGAAGAGGAAGGGAGAGAGGGTATCCCCCTGGATGGTCCCCCTCTCTATGGGGATGTCTTTTGTATATTGACCAGTAGGGAGACGGACTCTGGTGTGTGCCTCCTGGTACAAGTTTTTTACTGTGTCAATGGCATCGGTGGGGAAGCCAAGGTCATACATGACCCAGAGCAGTTTGTCGTGGTCAGTTGTATTGAAGGCAGAGGTAAAGTCTACAATCAGTGCATACACATCTCTATTGAAGAGTTTGGAATCCTCAAGAGTCATGATTAAGTTTTGAGTTGGTGCATGGTGTCTGTGTGTTTGCGAAAACCCGCTTGCATAGAGCTCAGGAGGGAGTGGCTCTCTGTATATTCGTACAGGGCAGTTGTGACAAGGCGTGTCCAGAGTTTATACAGGGTGTTGGCTAGGCCAATAGGCCGGTAGGATGTGATGTCCGTTTGAGAGCCTTTCTCTTTGAAAATAAGTATTGTATCACTCTTTTTCCAGGCTTTGGGAGTGATACCAGTCGCCCACATAATAATAAAGAGTTTGTGGATGGATTCCTTATATTCTTGGGGCAGGTGTTTAAGCAGCTCATTGGCTATGCCATCCGGTCCTGGGGTCTTATTATTAGTGAGAGATTGGATGCAGTCTTGAAAGGAGCAGCTATCCAAGATGGAGCTGTGGAGCCATTCCCTCTTCCTTTGGGTATCATTTTCAGCCCTGGTGATGGGAGTTTCTAGGAGGAAGTGGTCCTCGCACTCTTGTTCCATCCAGGGGTAGTTGCGTCTGGCTTGGGGGTCAGATGGAAGATAGGCCCCAGTCTTCATGCAAGGGGCAGCCATACTGTCAGTGTAGAACTTTTCCACAATATCAGCTACTTTGCACGGGTCTGTTTCCACCTCGCCTGTGCTGGGGTCTGTGAGTGCTTGGATTTGCGAAGGGGTGGTGCTTTTGCCACTTAATATTTCTTTATTGGCACGGGCTGGGTGCTTTGCAATTTTTCTCTGTTGTCGCCTTTGCGCTCTTATGTGGCACTGGGTGCTGTAGTCAAAGTCTATCTTGTTGATTTGCTCCTTGAGGTTCTTATGTTGAGCTTGGAGGACAGCCTCCAACGGGGGCAGAGGGGGTGAAACTGTGTTTGAGGATGGGCTGGTGGGCATTGTTTCTGCTTGGGAGAATTTGTGGACAAAGAGGATGGCCTTATGGAGATTGGGGTCGTGGCTGTTTAGGGCCAGGACTTCATCAAAGGTGAGGGCCAGGTGGGCCTGGGGCAAATTGTACTGCACGTGGCGGACAGATTCGAGTTTGTTGCAGAGTGATTTGCGGAGGTTACTGACCCTCCTGATTCTGACGTGTTTGGAGGTTGCAGGTTTAGTTTTAGTGGTGCACACCTGCAGAGCCACCTCATGGCACTCTTTGGTAAGATTTACAGTTCTATCGGCAATGTTTTCAACGGCTCCCCTGGCAGGGAGGCCACAAATTTGATTCAAGCGGGCTGGTTTCTTAGCACAGGTGCTCTCTATGGCAGACAGGTGGGAGAGAGCAACCTTGTGCATACTGTTCAGTGTTTGCAGAATGTTAGCGTGGGTGGTGTGAGGTGTATACGTAGGATCATAGAGAGCACAATGTAGCTTTTCAATATCTGAGGGTTTTATGGGCCGCACTAGTACACGCTCATTTTGATGTAACGGTGCAGGTTCAAGACATTTTTTGATTTTGACCCCTAGGATGTTGGTGGGGACATTGGCAACAAGGGGAATATGATCGCTGTGCTTGTAGCCTTGGTCAGCAGAGTTGCAGAATATCTGAGAGTGTTGGAGGTTGGTGTTGTTGGCTTTGAGGATGGGGGAGGGCAGTACCTGTTTAATTGTTTCTGAGAGTGTTGGAGGTTGGTGTATCTGAGAGTGTGAATATTTGAGAGTTTTGGAGGTTGGTGTTGATGGCTTTGAGGATGGGGGAGGGCAGTACCTGTTTAATTGTTTCTCTGGTGCTTTTTCAATGCAGCAACCTTATTTACAACAAGCCAATGTCCAGGATGTTCCTGATTTCCTCTTGCAACACAACAACAAGCTTTTTTCGTTCGTGTCTGAGCTTATGGACATTATGTTGACTGGTGAGGACCAGTCACAGGCCGATCAGCCAAACTATCTGGCTGAAGGTATCCATTTAAGAAAAGAAAAGAAAAACTGCATAGGCAGAGAAGTACTCTCCCTACATCAATTAAGAAAAGAGGAACACAAGACTCTCGAAGCCATGAACCCCCTCCCCCACGGATGTACGGAAGCGTGTACAGCTACTCAAAAAGAATGCTTACATCCCACGTGGTAGCCTTCACAATTCTCACATTCTTTTACTAATAATTTTAACGCCCAACTACTCATAAAGAATGCTGGTATCCCACGTGGCAGCCTTCACACTTCTCACACTCTCTCAGACTGGTTAAGGGTGTGCTCAGTATAACAAGTCCCACCAACTCCCAGGAGAATAATATGAAGAGTCACAGCTGTTGCACTGATAAGGTTTTAACCTGTTTAAATCTGTAAATCACTCTCCACACAATCCTCCTGGGTGTGGGTGGGACTATCTATACTGCCCGCACCCTGGATCAATTTAAGAACAAGTGACTGACCCGCAAAGGTCTAGCTAGCTTGCACGAAAGCTCCATGCCCACTCTATGCGCTCAAACTTCAAGGTAAGTTACTTTAAATAGACGTACCATGCCGTACTGATTCCTCCCTATATAGCCAAACCCACTTCTTCTTCTCCTTCTCTTTCTACCTCCTGCTCACACCATTATGCGTTACGCAGCAGACACAACCCCACACAGAGGACCATGACAGCCGACTGCGTGAGGCAACCCCACCAACAAGGGATACAAGCTTGCCTTAAGGGTTACAAGGGAAAAAGGCCGCCTCAGTCAAGACGTTTGACTGCTAACCTCAGGCTGTTCATAAATGCACATGAGATCATGAAGGAAAAAAGGGAAGTTTGTTGTTTTCCTGGTTTAGAAAAATGTTAAAATACTGCGAAAAAGAAGAAGAAAAAGCTACGAAGGCAGAGAAAACTCTCCCTACATCAATTAAGGAAAGAGAGACAGATTGTCTCAAAGAGCCGTGAGTCTCCCTCACCAGAAGATGAGAGGGGAATTAATGTGGATCGGGTGAATTTCTGGCAGCACGCTGCTCCAGGGCACCAGTGTTATGATGAGTGTTTTTATTTTCAATGGCACGCCTGGTAGAGGTAAGTTTGCGTGCAAATCGTACAGAATGAGCATGGAGTTTTCTTGCAAGTGTTTCAGATCTTTGTGAGTCAATCCCTAGAAAAGAAAAGAAAAACTACGTAGGCAGAGGAAATTCTCCCGACATCAATTAAGGAAAAGGAGACACATTGGCTCAATCCCTAATTATTTGAATTGATCAAGGGTATGGGCAGTGTAAATGGTTCCACCCACACCCAGGAGGATTGGGTGGATAGTAATCTCTGCACCTTGGAGTTGTTTGCACAGTTCGCTGTGTTGTTGCTGTGAGGCTCCTAGCAGGGCACTAGGCCTCGTATCTTCACAGTATTTAATTTTTATTAAGTGGATATGGCGGGCTGGAGTTGTATTACTCCCCATACTGCGCAGTACTCTGTGTGAGGGTGGAGTGGGTGGCCTGTTTGAATTAGTGGGGTAAGGAGTGACCAAGATCGCATCAGGGCGGCTGGAGTTGCGTCTGGTTTGAATAGGAATCATGGGTTTGAAGAGGTAGGAAGGCACAGCACGATTAGAGATTCGCTGAGTGACTTGCAGGTCGTGCTGGGCCAAACGGTTTGTGTTGCCCGCATCCAATTGTACAAGATTGGCCCCATAAGAGCCTTCACTGACCAGTTTCAAAACCATCCTGCAAGCAATATCGTGACGCTCAGTTACCATGTTACACATGACGGGGCATTGGCAGCCAGATAGGATGTGGAGAGCGCTACCCATGTGATGGCAATCAGGTAGGGGGCATGTAAGGCTAGTGGATCTTTTATATCGGACAGCATGTTTCTGATTGTATAGGGTGCCTGTGCGGTATTGGAAGACAGTGCGTTTCACTCGAGTTGAGAGACTGGGCATATTCCAAAAGGCATTGCTGATGCTTTTGTTTACATGAGGTAGCAAGCTCTGGTAATAAGTGTAGTAGCCTGTATTCCGATCAGCATAGCCCAGCTTGTGCTTAACATGCATATGGGATTTCAGTGCATTTTTAAGGTCTGGGAGGTACCTCAGACGAGGAGAGGGAGGGTGGGATTGAGGTGGCCTATAATCTGTCTCTTCCCGAGCCAGCCAAGTTGTATTGTGGAAGGGATTTCCTCCTGGGCCAGCGCTGGGGATTCCAGTATCGGTCAGGTTACCATCTTTGAGGGAGGCCTGGTATTCAGCAACCTGATCTGCACATTCATTCCCAGCTATTCCAGCATGAGACTTGACCTTGTAGAAAAAGATGTGATCTTGGGAGGCTCGGGCAAGGTTTGAAAGTTTCCTCAGAAAATCTCCTTGCACGTGATGTCTATGCTTCTCTGGGTACGGGATTTGCTTTCTGAGTTGGTGAAGTGAGCTGAGGCTGTCTGTGGCAATATGTGTGTAATCATGAGTGAGCGCAGCAGCAATGGCAGCCAGCTCAGCTCTTCCTAGGGTATTGGTAATACCAGCACCATTAGGTTCAACTAGATTTTGTGAGCCACTCATGGGATGGTACACACCTGCCCCTATAACTGTCTTGAGATTCTGGACCTGGCAACTGCCGTCTGTGTAGGCCCAAGACCTCCAATCTGCAATTTTGAGCTGGAGGTTGGGATGGGACTGACAAGGAGCTTCGACTGGGAATTGAATTTACTTGGTGAATGGAACAATGGAGTGTCCAGTCATGTCAGGGGGCACACACGCGTAGTGCGGATGAGAGAGCAGAGATGCACAAGCCAGCAGAAGTCCCACCACACGGAACACCTTCAGCATTAAGCAGACTCTCTGTGAACGAGCACCACGCATGGACACCAGCCAACAAGAGCTAGCAGAGCAGTCTGGACAAAATACCCTGTCTCAAGCTCGCATCCCAGCTGCTCCACACTACCCCCAACTGAATGTAAACCCCACCAACTGAATGTAAACTAGCGGCATATGCACTTGATTGAAATCAAGTACTGTGAAGACACGAGGCCTGGACATCAGTTGGAGGCGGCACAGCGGCAGCATGCAGACTTCTGCAAACTAATTATTAATTAGTAATTAATGCAAAAGTCGTGGCTCTCCACACCATCCTTTTGGGTGTTAGTGGGACCTGTTACACTAAGCATACCCTTAACCAGTTTAAACAACTGGGTCTTGACCACGTGCCATTAAAGTTGCCCGTAAACTTCATGCCCACTCTGTTATGTATGCCAACAGGCTTATAACCACTGGGCGTGTGATTGAAAACATACTTCTCGTGGCCAGGTTATGGAGCCGGGTGCTTCCAATAACCCTCAAGATCCCCATTAGAATCTTCTTTTTGTAGCTTTGTGGTGGAGGGGATTCAAGGCTCTTCTAAGCCAATGTGTCCCCTTTTCCTTAATTGATGTAAGGAGAGTTTCCTCTGCCTGCGTACTTTTTTTCTTTTCCTTTTCTTTTCTTTCTTTCGTGTCATTGACATCAAGAACACCCAACATAACTCTGGTGCTCTGAGGCCGCATGCTTCCAGAAACCCACCAGAAAAGAAAAGAAAAGTCTACGCAAGCCAAAGGCCGCGTGCATTAAGGGAAGAGCCCCTAACAAAAGTTAGAGGCCTCACCAGGAAAATTATTTCCGTGGTTACCCACCAGACCCACACTAGCTTCTCTCTTACCCTCTGGTGAGGGAGACTCACGGTTCTTTGAGCCAACCCACAAGCGCCAGGCAGTCTCCCCTGGTACTTCAGCAAACGCCACCTCACCCACACGCAGCATGCCCCCTCCACCCCCACGCAGCATGCCCCCCCTCCCACAGCGTCAGCCACGCACAAGGATTTTCCCAGCTCAGCAGGCCCCCTCAGCTCCTTCCCCCGCACTGCAGCAAGCCATCACCCAAGCTGCTCAACAACCTCGTGCTTGCTACGGTTCCAGTGTTCAAACCGACGGACATATTTGCCAAATTGCAAACCAATAGAAATTGAGCAGCCCTGGTAACTCAAGAAAAAATGTCCTCCCTGCTGGACCACAACCCACAATACCAACACTACTGGAGCTACGACCCCCGAGACACTCTCTTCGGTGCCTATCATAACTCCTTCTCATCCAAATTTTCAGGTTTCTCCGTCTGCCATCCCATTTATGATGAGGATGTTATGACTCAGGCCTTGCGTCATTCTAATTACTCAGCTATTCTCAATACAGAAGCCACTGCAACTTTCATGTTCCTCCCTATCTGGGGAAGACAAATGATAACTAACCCCTACTCTAAGCTCATCACTGCCTATCCACATCTCTGTTGTGAACTTGGAACAATCACACGTATTAACCTCTGCCTCTGCAGTGCTACAATGATCCACAATCTTGCCTCAACCAGGAAATACCTCTTCCTCAGCACACATGGGACCTACAAATTGTTGCAGTCTGGAACACATCTGCAAGGATCCATCTAAACAATTACAACCCAGCTTGGCTGCAGGGCCTGGCTTCGGCTGTACCAGAAGTTAACTGGAAGCTGCGCAATATAGGCAACCATTCTACTCTCAATACAATGCATGCTGATATGCCTGGATTCAATAAATGCCAACGCCTCCCCTCTGACAAACAACAAACATCTAGAAACCCAACCTATTCACACAAAGGTAATCAGGAAAAAACTTTTTGTACCTAACCAATCTAGTCCAACCCTCAAGCTCAAAGTCCCTGACTGGAGGACATGGGCTTACACTGATGGTAGTTGTCAAATCCAGAATGGCAAACAAGAAATTGGAGCAGGCGTCTACTGCCCTCTCACTGACAGCAGAAGTTTTGTCGAGCCCAACGGTGCTGGAATTACCAACACCATATGTCGAGCTGAATTAGCAGCAATCGCTTGCTGCCATCACGCACTCTTATTCACACATTGCTTCAGACAGTCTTACCTCTCTTCATCAAATACGTAAACAGCTTATTTATCCTGAGAAGCACAAACAACATATTCAAGGGGATGTTCTTAAAATCGTATCTTCTCTCATTAGCAACTCACAAACCAATATTTGTGTCTACAAAGTAAAATCTCAGGCTGGCATTGCTGGTAACGAGTGTGCAGATGCTATTGCTAAATATCAAGCAAGCCAAGCCAATAATATCGTGGCTGATACTGGGATCCCTAGCGCAGGCCCTGGCGGGAATCCTTTTTCTCACTTATTTTGGTTAGCCAAAGAGGAAAAAAAAGAACACAATGCTGGCACACCCACAGCTCCTGCACCCAATCCTATAATCACCTACCTCCCCGATCTTCAAAATGCTCTCCAGTCTCATATGCATACAAAACACAGACTTGGATATGCCAACCCCAAAACAGGCTACTACTCTTACTATCAGAGCTTATTACCTCATGTTAACAAGAAAATCAGCAATGCCTTTAGAAACATGCCTTGTATATCCTCACCTATGAAGCGCACCATTTTACAATATCGCACGGGTACCCTCTATAACCAAAAACATGCGGTTCGCTTCAAGAGGTCCACTAACCCATTATGCCCTCTCCCAGGCTGTCATCAATTTGACAGCGCACTCCACATGCTTTCAGGCTGCCAAAATCATATCATCTCCAGCATGAAAACTGAACGCCACAATGCTGCTGGAAGAATGATCATCAAAGCTCTTAGCAGAAGCCCTTGGGGGGCAGGCTTGGTTAACATGGACATAGGGAGTGATGATAGGCTGGCGCAACACAGCCTCCAAATCCCTGCACATGCATCAAACAGAGGTATACCCCCTTACCTTTTTCCTAGAAATTTCCCTAAGAGATCTAGACTCACATCCAGTCGTCCTGATGCTATACTGATTACTCCCTATAAAGCCAAACCCACTCCTTCTTCTCCTTCTTCCACTCGCTCACACCATGCGTTACGCAGCAGACACAACCCAACACAGAGGATTACACGAGCCAACCACGTGAGGCAGCCCCACCAACTTCATGTAAACCAGCGACATGTGCACTTGATTGAAATTAAGTACTGTGAAGACACGAGGCCTGGACAACAGTTAGAGGCGGCACAGCAGCAACATACAGAGCTCAGCTGAGCAAACTCATTAGTGCTAAAGTTGTGGCTCTCCACACTATCCTTCTGGGTGTTGGTGGGACCTGCTATACTGATCATACCTTGAACCAGTTTAAACAACTTGGACTGGACCATCAACGGGCCCATAAACTTGCTCAAAAACTCCATGCCCATTCGGTTCAGTATGCCCATAAGCTTGTTACCACTAGACGTGCTATGGAAAATGATGCTTCTCACAGCCAGGTTCTGGAGCCGGGTGCTTCCAGTAACCCTCCAGATCCCCATTAGCTTTTCTTCTTTGTAGCTTTGTGGTGGAGGAGGCTCACGGATCTTCTGAGCCAATGTGTCTCCTTTACCTCAAATTGATGTAGGGAGAGTTTCCTCTGCCTACGTAGTTTTTCTTTTTCTTTTTCTTTCTCTTTTCTTTTCTTTCTTTCAGCCATGCTGACACATACAAGCGGATCAAATGTTCTGTTTGAACTGTGACGGAATACCAAAATCTACTTATCCTGATAAACTGGATCAACTGGTCACACATGTGAGGGAAAACCACTTTGCTGCACTGCAGGAAACGCGAGTAAGTGACCTTACACCCTTTGAGTTCTCAGCTCTACACACACAGCAGTTGCTTCCACAACACTGTTGATTTTTAAGGGCGAAAATGACAGGGAGTTGCAAGCTATGTACACAACAGTCTACATGACCTTGTTCGTATTTGGAAGGTCTCTGATTCTATCCGAGCTGTTTGGGTTCAAATCTGTGACTCTGTTTTTGGGGTAGAAGGGAAGAGTGGTTTTGGAGCAATCTACAACCCCCAGTCTGGCAAACAGAGTGAATTAAATATTCTGGCAGATGTCATCTGACTTGCAATTAGAGATTTCTGAGGCCCAAGCCAACTGCTCTCACTTGTTTTTGATGGGGGATTTCAATGCGCACCTTGACCACCAGCCAGACCCTTTTCTTGAGCCTTTTACTTTCTTGCTAGAATCGTTCCTGCAGCTCAAAGAGACCCGCGCATGCCAGAGTCACAATTCTTGCCAAAATACAGCAGGAGAGTGCTTGTTGGACATTGCTGTCCCCACGCCACTGATACTTACTACTGGACGAAGTAGAGGGGATGTAGGTCAACCCACTTTCTTTGGCTACAATGCTGCTGCTACTTCAAACGCAACATGGACAGAACACGTGGCTATGTCTCCTGACCTATACTCATGCTGCCAAATAGAGGTTATACAGAACATTGACCTCATGGATCACAGACCTCTGACATGCCAGTTTGTCGTTAATGGATTACCACAACTTGATGTGCCCTTCTCACATATACAGTGAAGCAAAGAGATAATGAACTGAGGCTCATCTGGAGAGAGGATTTCTCAAAGAAGTACGTGGTCAACCCGATGGAAAATGAGTTTGCTCTTCAGATGTCCAATGAAGCCGTTCAAGATGGCAATCCTGGCTCTGCTTACAACTGCTTAATTTCCTTTATCCAGCATGCTGCTGAAATGGCTGACATGGTCACAAAACACAAACCACAAGAGCGCGACTGGGCCTTCCCATGGCACCATGTTTTGATGGAACATGCAGGCAGAGCTTACAAAGCAGAAATACGACATCATATCAAATACAGGTTGCCTGCCGCAGACCTCAAACATACTTACAATTCATACTGCAGAATGAGACAGAGAGCTCATCAGAAACAAAAGGCTCAGGAAATAGTTGACCTCATTGATTTACGCTGTGTGGACGCTTACAAAGTGCTGAGAGCTCAAAAACACAAGCACACGACCCCTATTCCTGCAGACATTTGGACCGAACATCTCCAGCAACACTTCGTTCTAACACAAGAGGATGGTTATACCAGTGATAGCACTCGTGCCAGATTACCCCACAAACACCAAATACCGAGTGACCAGCTTTGATCCAGACTAGCCACGCCATCTGATACTGCAACACCCCCAGGACCTGGCGGAATATACAGACAGAGGCTAAACAGGTAAAACTGCTGAGTCTCCAATACAACCCAGTCTCAATTCTTACAACATACCAGATGCAGCAACTTTGACTTCCAACGTACAGAGAAACATTTCTCGCATAAATGCTGACTCCAGCCCGGGCTTTGATCCATTTCAACCCCTTTTATCAAACATGCAGAAAGGGAACACACAAATGACCAAGGGAAATGTCAGACAGAGAATGTTTCACTCCCTTTTTTGACAAATTTGTTCCGCTTGCTATTGTCAGCTGGTGTGCTTCCACAAGCTTGGAAAAAAACTAAAATTACCCCTCTGTATAGAAGAGATGCACTGAGCAATCCAAAAAATTACAGAATGCTTGCCATCAATGGCTGTGTAAACAGGCTTTATGCCAATGTTGTGCGTGATCTTTTGACAGAGTGGGCCCTTACTGAAGGCCAAATTCCTGACACGCAATTTGGATTCTGCCCAACAAGAAACACCAATCAACCCCTATTTGTTTCGCGACATGCCCTTTTGACAGCCAAGTTAAAAAAGAAAAAAACTGTTCACAGTATTTCTGGCCTTCCAAGCTGCCTATGACAATGTCCAGAGGAAGCGAATGTGGGAACACTTGCGGAGAATGAAGACACCTGGATACTTATTACAAGCCATCATGGCTATGTACCAAGGGGGGGTATACGTTCTTGTTGATGGAGACAGAATGTCAGGTGAAGTAGCCCCAAACAAGGGGTTGAAACAAGGATGCCCACTGAGCCCTCTTGTACACACCTTCTATACCATTGATATACAGATTTTTGGGTACTGGACGAGGGGCTGTTACAGCCACAAAAACAACCAAGTTGTCCCATTGTGATTATGCACATGACACGATGGTTTTTGCAAATTCTGCTGAAAACCTGCAATTCCAGCTCAAGAGGTTCCATGAGTATGCGCGCCACAAAGGGCTGACACTCAAAACAAGCACGACGAAGGTCGTGTTTTTTTCTACTGCACATCCTATGCAACTGCCTACTTTTGAGTACAACGGCACAGCCCTTGAGGCTGTTACAGAATTAAAATACCTCGGGATTCTACTGAGATGTGATGGCAAAATGAAAGCTGCTACAAGCCAAATGGCACGTAACTTCATGGCTGCTACACAAAGCTGGTGCTGAGCTTGGTATCTTGAATAGAAAACATGCCATACTTTGGTTCTTTCAAGTCTTTGCACTTACAAGGGTTACAAGGGTTACAAGGGAAAAAGGCCTCAGTCAAGACTTTGCACTTACAGCAGGCTTATACGGATGCCAAATATGAGCTACAGGAAAACTTTCTTTTGAGTCAGCAGCGAAAACTACAGCACATGTCTATCATACAGGCTTCCTCAAGTGTCTTTTGGGTGTTAAGAGAGCAATAGAAACGCACTGCTTACTTTGAGAGATGGGACAGATGCCCCTTTATTTCTACTGGTTCAGGTGTATCATGAGATTCTGGAACTCTCTTCTCAGTACAAACAATGCCCTCCTGGGCCAGGTTGTGCAAGCAGACTTACGACTTGCTAATAAGAAGGGCAGTTGGACTCACCAGGTTCTGACAGCCTTGAATGACGTACCTCATGCTCAACGCTGCCGCTGTACGTACCAGAGCCAAGGTTAACAAGAACAACAATTTGGAGAGTGTTCTTCGTCAGCATATTATCCATAATTGGAGAAGTCTGGACAGTCTGACTCCACAAGAGGCCCATGCCTAAGATTTGCAACAAATGCGATTGGCATACTGTACAAGACGAAGAGCACATTATTCTGGAATGCCCATCTTCGGAGTTAACAAACGTGTGCCCTCAGTTCCAGCATCATCTGTTTAGCTCTGCCCCCCCAAGCAGTGCAACATGTCTTAAAGACTTCACCAGGCTGAACCAGGCTGATCATCATGATGTCCTAGGATTAGCCAAGTATGTGTCTGCATGCCTGAAACGCTGTGACTGAGCTTCTAGTGTTGCTTTTTAGATTGGACTGGTTTGGTTACAGGTACCAGTGGTGGAGGGGACTCACGGCTCTTTTGAGCCAATGTGTCTCCTTCTCCTTAATTGATGTAGGGAGAGTTTCCTCTGCCTGCGTAGTTCTTCTTTTCTTCTCTTACAGGCACCTTTTTCGCTTCAGCTAAGCTGCCCCCGCAGGCAGGTACAGCTATGTAACCCTTTTCTTTCCTTCCCTTTGAGCCAATGTGTGTGTCTCCTTTTCCTTAATTGATGTGAGGAGTGTTCTCACTGCCTACGTGGTTTTTTCTTTTTCTTTACACTCAAGGACGAAGAAGTCTGTACCCTTTGGCATAATCAGCCTTGAAAAGGTGTTTTGGGCTGTTGTGGGCTACACAGTGCCCCCTCTCCGGAGCAGTGCACAGTGTGTCACATGTAGGGTCTCCTGCAAGGAAACCAGCGTGCCGCAGTAGTACACCAATGGTCTTAATCAGTCACGATTTTATGATACAAAAATGCACACCGCTATGGGGTGCACAACCGACACTTTATGGAATGTCATGTCTAATGATCTATGCAAGGCCAAGCAAGCCAAAACCAAAAATAAAGCAGGACAGAAAGAGGCAGGATGATGGGCACTCTTGTGGGCTTTCAGCCCGCGCATAGAGAGAGGACAGCCCCGGTGGTGGAAGGGAATGCCCCAGGTTGCAGCAGCAACAGCAAGGCAGCATCCTCGGCTGCAATGACTGGACCCCGCTCATTGCTGAGCGAGCTGTTATCTGCAGCTCTCGTGGCTGAACAGCGCGGCGCGAGCAGCAACGGAATGCACTCCTCCTCAACCCACCAGAACAACCCTGGCTGCTGCACGGTTGCTGGGGACTGGATGGACGAGGATGACTCCGACGCAGAGTCAGATGCAGACTCAGACGAGGCCTCAGGGGCGGAGGAGGAGGACGAGGCAGGCAGCTACTTCTTGATCGAGGAGCTGCACGCCTGCAGCAGGTCCTCGCCCCTCCCCATTCCTCCCCCGGGGTGCGTTGCCCTTGTTGCGTGCACCATCCTTCAGTGCCTGTCTGTGTGACCTTGGCTCAACTCGTTTGCCAAGGGCTATTATCGTTGGCCCTAATTTCCAGCCTAACGCCTAGGAACCCCCACGATCGACATGACGCGCACACTAGAGAGCAGACGCGCTTGCACTTTGCACTCGCGCACGCGTTCCCCCCGTGCGTACAGGCGCAGCAACCACGCCAGGCTGCAGGCAGCGCTCGCACAGGCGCAGCTGGCGCAACTGCTGCACTGCCAGGCGCTGCACCAGGAACGCCTCGCGGAGGACCTAGCCCGGGCAGCGGCATACCAGCAGCAGATGCAGCGGCAGCATCAAGCACAGGTAGGGTGAGGGTGTCATGGTTCGCAGGCTCACAGCAACGTAACCGGTACTCAAGTCCTGGGTAATCAGTCCCTGGAGGCTAGGGTTTCCTGTCTTGGCACAGGAGGAGCACTTGCGTTTTGGGCTTTCACCATCCTTGCAGAGTTGTTTGGCTTCTAAAGGAGTTGCAGCTCACTTCAACTGATGCCTTGTGTATGCACGCTGCTCTGCACGACACAGGTGGAATTCCAGTCCCAGCAAAAGCAGCCCTTTTGTTGAGCAGGCGGCCCTCTGTGTTCACAATCATCCCCTGAAAGAGAGGAACAAAAATCTTGTGCACTTGGAGAGAGTGAGTGTGTGTGTGTGTGTGTGTGTGTGTGTGTGTGTGTGTGTGTGTGTGTGTGTGTGTGTGTGTGTGTGTGTGTGTGTGTGTGTGTGTGTGTGTGTGTGCAACAACACTCAGCTTGTTGTGTGCGAGCATGTTTGTGCTCGATGTTGGCCCGGTCAGTGTATGTGTAGGACCTGTGTGTGTGTGTGTGTGTGTGTGTGTGTGTGTGAAAGATGAGAGAGCGTGCTGGAGGCTTCCAACCGTAATGGTCCTGATGCATGCAGTTTCTTTTCCGATTCATGAAACATGTCTCTGCCATAATAGGGCGTTTGGGGTGATGGGCATCAAGCCTTTCCGCCCTGGCCGGTGCAGAAACATACACAACCACAATGTAGTCAGCAGAGAAGTTCCCATGGTGCCATCCTCGACACATAAAAAATGTGAAACAGGACACACAGCAGCAGGGCTTCTGCTTTGAGCATGCACATGTTTATATCCCAACGTGCAAGGCTCATGCACTCGCGTGCAAGGTAGTTGGCTAGGCAGACTTCTGGTGAATGAGAAGTATGTGTAGCACTTGAGGCAGCATAGGCACTGTTGGTTTCCTAAGAATAATATTAGCTTTTTCAGGCTCCGTTACGAGCACTTCCGCTGGGGCGTATGTAGGTAGTCTCCTGGGAGTTAAGTGTGGGAACCAAAATGATGACTTGCTTTGAATATTTGAGACATCAAGGTGAAATTATACCTGTGGAGTTGATATTATTTGTGCGCATACAACAACTTAATTATGTCCCTTGCTCGAATAGTATGCATTGCCAGTTCTAGTTAGGATCTGTACAGCAGGCTGCCCGCTGTCCTGCTGCCATCTGTTCAAGACGATTGCTCTGACATGATTTTTGGCAAAAGAGCGGCCACTGAGAACGTGCCAGTTGCCACTTGTACTTGTGTACTTTCCTTTTTTTGTACACAACAAATGTATATGCGACCAGGGCCTCCTCCTAGCGATCAAATAGTTATCTCTTTGCAATGTTAGATGAGTTCTTGGTTACCGTATGGCTTTCTGTTCATGATGCATTTGCGATCGGAGCTGGCCCCCTTGCTATTCGAGTAAACTCTCGAGGGTTGACGAGCTCTTGTGATGATGACCCTGATTTGTATATCTTTCAAAAGGTGCTTGCTCGAAATATGGTGTTAATTGTGGAGGTGATGTAAAAATTCCACCACTCATCCACACGTTGCTTGCATCGTGGAAATTGAAGGAGCATGCTTGAATCAGGCCAACCTGAACAGGTTGAAGCACCGTGGATACAAAGGCCTACGAGACTTGCAGTTCAAGGTTTTCAGAATAGGATAGGATAGGGTTACAAGGTTTACAAGGATAAGGCCTTCAGTCAAGAAGTGCGACTGCTAGCCTGCTCATAAAAGGCAATCAATTCATGAAGGAAATAAGGAAGTTTGTTGTTGTTCTGGTTCAAAAAAGCAGACACATCATAAGATTCTGCCTGTGAGAACAAGGGAGCATATTTCCTGCGGAGAGAGACCACCTGGGGATGTGTGTAATGGAAGAGGACATGTTGTTCATCCTGGACATCATCATCAGCCTCACAAAGGTCGCAATTTGGGGAAGACCCGTGATTCCAAGTTGCTGTCTCATAGCGAAGGGTGTGAATGCGGAGTCTAAACCGAGCCACGCTGCGAATAGGATAGGATAGGATAGGGTTACATAGCTGTACCTGCCTACAAGGGCAGCTTAGCTGAAGCAAAAGGTGCCTGTAACCAAACCAAACTAAACTTGTGTAAATGTAAACTGAAAGCCTTGAGCTGAGTTCAGAAGTGTCAACTGTAAAAATCACACACACTGTCACTCTAAATGAAACAAGCACGCAAAGCCAAGCACAAAAAACTCCATAAGGCTGAAGTGTCAGGAAAATACACTTTAGCGTTTCCACAAGAAGCACAAAGTTTGAGAACAGCATTGCTCTGAAAAAGGTCCAAGAGGCCATAGTAAATATGGGAGTGTGCCAAACCATCCATGGCTGATAGAATATGGGAAGACCAACAATCATCAGATCTCGAGCTCAGCCGCATGTCAGCCTGCAAAATCTTTTTCATTGTGGAGCTGTTGCATCGTCAAGGAGTTGTAAAGACGCATTGCTGCCCGGAACCAATTGAATTGTAAGGGCTCCAGACCACATTCCCGCATGATGCACCAAGAGGGAGTAGTAAACCTGACCCCCAGAGTTCTTTTAAGCACTGTTAGCAGCCACTTCTGTATGGGATTGTCCATCTCTTTGCCTTGTCGTAGGTAAGGGGTAGCCCAGATCTGACTTGCATACATGCCAGCAGGGATTGCATGCGTCTTGAGAAGCCAAACCTGGGCGTCACGGTGTAGTCTGTTGGCAAGGTCGTGCTCCTGAACACACTTTTTGACTCAGTAAGTACCAGCTGTGAGTGGTCGCAACGCTGCATCAGCCGCAACATCCAGATTTATTACTTTATCACGCACCATGCCAAGATATTTGAAAGTATCTGTGTAGGGGAGCTGCGTACCATCAAAGTAAAGTGGGGGCAGATTATCAGACCTGGAATTGAAGCACAGCACCTCAGATTTCAATGTGTTGACAGTCAGCGATTTCCTTTCAATGAGTTACAATGAGTTACAATGGGGTTTGACCTTCAGCCAGGTAGTTTGGCTGCTCGGTCTGCTCAACTGTTCCAACTGCACAAAAAATATCCATGAGATCGGAAATAAAACGATAAGTGTCATTTGTTTGCTTCTGCAAGAAATGAATAGCATCCTCAGAGCTAGCTTGAGAATAGTAGAAAGTGCCTGAATCGTCCAGAAAAATTCTATAAGACGAGGGGAAGTCAGAAAATAGCTGTGCATAATCCCTTCGAAGAGAGCACACAGAAGCGCAAGAACAAAGGAACACGGCATGCTTTTCGTCTTGGAGTCCTTGTTCACATTTATCACAAGTTGATGTGTGCTCCTGCCAAAGTGATGTCTCAACTCTTAAATTATGAGCATGTAAGCGAAAACGTGCTATGTTTCTTAGCGTGCGCTTGCCCAAATCAAGATGCAAATACCTGGGGACAGAAAAGGGCGCACCATGAACAGACAAGGGTCTCAAAGGAAGTGCCATCCAGTGATGATATTTGGCTAATTTGTTTGTGTGGTCACCATGTTCTGCCAAGGCATCAGCATTCCACACACCTCGCAGCCTTTTTCTCAGATCAACAACAAACTCCCTCATGGCTATAGGCTGCCTTGACCGAACACAATGAGTAAACACATTGTGTTCCTTTCAGCATAGGCTCTCAATTTGTTTAGCATGGTCTGCACGTTGGTATGGTCATTGGACATGAGAGAGAGGTCATCAGCGAACAGTAAGTGAGTCACCATGAAATTGGGAATACCGGTGAGCGCACCCTGCACCCCTTCAGCCAGACAGTCAATGTCGTTCAAGTAAATTGAAAACAGCAAGGGGGAGAGAGGGCACCCTTGTTTGACCCCAAATGATGGCTGCACATTTGCTCTCTTGTCCCCATCCAGCAGCGTGTACTCATCCTCATGGTATAAGTCTTTCAGGATAGACACAATGTGGTGTGGCATCTGGCAGTTTTGTAAATGTTCCCACAGCTTGCTCCTTGGGATGGAGTCATGTGCTTGCTTGAAGTCAATGAAAGCAGTGTACAATCATGATAATCCCCCTTGTACTTTCTGAGCCGCATCTCGCAAGTGCCACAGGATGAACAGGGGTTGCAGTGTACTACGGCCGGGGTAGAAACCAAACTGTGCGTCTGGAATTTTATTGTGTTGGCTACACCAGTCTTGAAGCATGGAGCGCAGCAGGTTGGCATACAGTCTGAATCATACAGACTATGATAGCGTGCCACTCACTGCAATCATCTTGTAATTCCCTGGATCTGTCACTGGGCCCTTTTTGTGAATTGGAGTCAGCTTGGTCTCTTTCCAAGACCTGGGGATGTGGGCTTTCGTGATGAACAGCTTGAACATTGCAGCGATGTGAGGGGCCAGTACATTGACATTTTCCCATCCCCTACCATGTTGTTACCATCCCCTCCCCTGCAGCTTTATGGAGTTTTTGTGCATGACTTTGCATGCTTGTTTCATTTAGAGTGACAGTGTTTTTTTTTACAGTTGACAATTCTGAGCTCAGCTCAAGATTTTCAGTCAACATTTACACATTTTTGGTTTGGTTTGGTTACAGGCACCTTTTGCTTCAGCTAAGCTGCCCTTGTAGGCAGGTACAGCTATGTAACCCTATCCTATCCTATCCTACCACGTTGTTTGGGCACTTGTTTGAAAGCACGTTTGATGAAGGTAGGAGTGATTGTGTCAAACCCAGAAGAAGAAGTGACGTCCATGTTTGAGATGTGTGTCAAGACCAAGGCCAGCAGTTCATTGTCCTCAGGCATGTTGAAGGGATGGGGACCAGCAGGTCGTGAGTTGGTGTGTCTGCGACCCAGGGGGAATAAGTGGTCCCTGCCAGATACTGTTCCTGCCCATCTTCGAGCACGTGATCTCTGTTGCCATCTTTATAACCTAAAAATATCTTTATAACCGTTTATGTTTACATATATAACATATCTTTATAACCGTTTATCAACAAATTTATGGATTTTTTCCATAACACTGAGCAGCCAAACTATCTAGCTGAAGGTTAGGTTCCCTATTGTAATGTAATGTAACCTTTAACCTATCACCAAACCAATAGGATAGGTATGTCAACTGGAAGAAAGAAAGAAAGAGAGAAAGACTACGCAGTCCAAACCCGGCCGTGTGTCATGTCAACTGGATATTGCAATGGTAACAATGTGGTCAACCTTCAGCCTTATTGTTTGGCTGATCAACTTGTGGCTGGTCTCAGTCAACCAGAAAGGGAAGGGTAGGGGTGCATTACCAGCCAGGAAACGAAAAGGCTTTTTTAAACCAGAACAACCATAAACTTCCTTTTTTCCTTCATGAATTAATCGCTTTTTATGAGCAGGCTAGCAGTCGCAATTCTTGACTGAAGGCCTTATCCTTGTAAACCTTGTAAACCTTGAAACGAAAAGGCCTCCAGTCAAACCGATCGACTGCTGGCCCGCTCATAAAAAGAAAAGTTAATAGAGAAAACGATACAATTTATTGTTGTCCTGGTTATGAAAAAAACGTATCACAGACTTGTACATGGTGACTCACCGCTTCACCACTCGGAGTGGAAGGCAGGTAAGGAGCCGTCTGAATAGAGGAGCGGATGAAGAGGGCCAGAGAACAAGGAAGCATGTTTTAGCTGAAGAGAGCAGACTTGGGGGTGTGTGCATTAAAAAGACATTATAGAAAATGCCTGCCAATTGTGATGTGCAAGGTCACCTTGTTGTTCGGTTTTATTCGAAAGTGCCAGTGACTTGAACTTTGGCAAAACAGGAATGGCTGCAACTCTGTATTTGTGCATTCACAGTCCTTTTAGTCCATCCCTTTGCAATGACATGTTTTTGGTACAAGGATTGCAAACCATTAGAAATCACCCTATATGGATCAAATGAATGGAGAAAAAGAAGGGTTAAAGCCGCAGAAAAGGGTCCAATGTCAGACCGAAATTCCTACGTCAAAGAGTAAATGGGTGCAATTGGGTGTAATTCCCAGTCTGCAGGGCATATTTCTGTTGGAAACCAAAAGCATGATGCAAACAGTTTGTAGCAAATAATATATGTGATGTTGACAGGAAGGAATCTAGGGACTGAGGTGGACATCAGCATGGAACTTCCAAGGTTTTGAAAACCTTCCGTAGAAGAGAGCTGTTGCAATGGATGTGGAAAGTGTGAAGGCATACTCTGAACCAATTAAATCAGGTGGCTCAATCGCATAATACACTCCACAAAGGAATTGATGTTTTGACCCCCAAAATAGACCTCAAATCTCAGTAGCCACTCGTGAATGCAGTTGTCCATCTCATGGCCTTGTTGAAGGTCCCACCCCCAACCCAACCCCTGAGCCCATATGAGTGGACGGATACAGGTATGTCCACGTTTTATAGTGCGAGCTTTGCTCCACTTCAGGATACCCTTGACAACGCACTTTCAAGGAATACCGTGCAAACTTGGACTCATCCCGCACGCCAGAAAATTAATTAGTTTTGCAACCACGCATTAACCGCGCACCCCAAAAATAATTACACATTTGCGCATCAACCATGCAGGGGATTTAGCCCCACTTTGCCTCAAAGAAGTGTATGGAGCATCAATGCAAAGGTTTTCGTGATTCAATGAGCAGTAAAACATGTCTGGACCACGAATAGGTGCAATCCACTTAGCAGTCATGTTCACTTCCTTCATGTTCACTTCCCACCATGCTTGCCGCATCCCCTGCCTCCAACCAACTCCCTATCATTCTTCACTAATTACTGCCCTCCCCGCTACTCCCCTCCCCACTGCTGCAAGTGCTATCTTTTGAGATTCACTGCTGCCATTGCTGTCGCTGCTGCCTTCCAAGGCAGCGAGCTTGGCCCTTGCTTGCGCGAGCTTGCCTTGCTGATGCTGCATGGTGCAGGCTGCTTTGGTGCGAGACCTGAGGAGCAGCTAGCAGAGAAGCAGCTGTGTAGGGGGCTGCTGTGCGGGGGGGGGCCAGGGCTTGTTGGGGGCCGCTCCTGACCACTCATGCCTCTCGCTGTCCCATAAACAGTCGATTTTCACAACCGCGCACAACCACGCCCCCTCAAAATATATACATATTTTTCGTGCACGCAGTCACTGCATGGGGCAAAAGACGATATTTATGCGCGGTGATGAAGTTTGCACGGTAAACGTTTTTTAACAAAATCATACCTCCACTTAAAATTCATGGGAACTGCATCCTGTTGTACAGGTAAGAAATTACCAGTTTTCGGCACATGTAGCGCACAAAAAGGCTACTAGAAATCCTTTTAATCAGATCTTCACTGTATGCAGAGACCAACAGGGCTATCTGCTCGAGAACACTTGAATTGCAACATGCATAAGGAGCGGTTCTAACCACGATATATTTACCGCAATCTATTGTTTCATAGTTCTAGATGAAGTCAGCAACAGGCACATTAAGTTGTCAATAGTGCTCAGCTGATCACTATGGCTTTTCCTTGGCATAGATCCTGAGCTCTCCACGATCCCCTCGCGTGATGCGGAATTCCGTGTCCAAATAAAGTACCTCAAATTTGGCAGAGCGCAAGTTCTGCAAGCACGCACCAGATGAGGAACACAACACATTCGTGGGTGCCAAGAGCATTGATCCTTGTGGTGCTCTTTTCTCATGCATTGAGTATGGCAGACTTCTTTCCCTGGTCTGCTCTGGTCCACAAATGAGTGAGCCAAAGATCTAAACTCAGCCAATGCTTGATGTGATGGCGGCACGAGCCCTTCCTGTGATTACACTCTGCATGATGAGATTTGAAAAAAAACACCATCCTGGGCTCATGCTCTGCGCTACAAGCCCTTTTCATGCAATTCAAAGAAGCACTGTACAATGATTGAATGCAAGGATCAGCAGCAGCTGCCTACCTTGGAGGGTCTCAAAAACTCTGGCAGAGTTGGGGTAGTGAGCTTGGGCAGGAAGGACAGACCCCCTACAACTTCCGCTGATGTGTCCTCAAAAACTATCTGCGTGAAAAGGACCACGTGTATGGCATTATGTGAGCTGCGCAAGGACCACGTGTATGATATCACAGAAAGGGTGGCACCAAATAAGCTTCGCCAGGACCACATGCATGACATCTGTATGGCATCAATTTCACAACATGAATGGGTGCGCCAGAGGCGTTTACAGCAGGGGATGGGAAGCTTCCTGGAGACCCCCTCCTAATGAGGAGCCTCCTCACCTGGGAATCGGCAGCAGCAGCAGGAGGCAAGCGGGCTTGCTTGGAGTGCCAATGAGCCGATTGAGCAAATGAGGATGAGCACACAGCAGCAAAATACCATGGAGGTCCAAAGCAGGTTTTTAGATTAAAGAGCAGGGTGTGCATTTGGAATACAATCATTTCAATAAAGCAGCCTTTCCTAGAAGTAGAAGGAATTGCGTTTCTCAAGCAGGCCTTCATAATAGGAGCAGCTTGCACTGGTACTTTGCAAGCGCTTTTGTACAGCGGCTTTCTTCAGAACGTAAGTGAACACATGTCTTGCAGGTTCTTACATGCAGGAGCAGCGCGCAGCCTGTACATGCAGTGCTTACTGCACAGATCATAAGCTTTAGGGCAAGTAGGGGCTGATTGCCCAGCAGGAACATGCAGGAAGCCCCAAAGAAGTACTGGGGGAGGTGCAGGATTAAGGCAGTCCATAAAATTCTTATTGTCTGAGGATGCAAAATGAATTCATTTGTGTACAGTAATGTAGAGCATCAACAAGCCACATATATGGCATATGATGTGTGGCACAATACTTTCTTAGATAAAACATTGCATCAAGGCATCAATACCACGCGAGGATGTCAAATGAAAGACATGAAACCTTTCAAACTATCACGAAGGTAGCCAGGGCACAACCTGCATTGTGTGCGTGAGTGGTGCAAGTGCAAGGAGCACCACTGCTACCCAGGACCTTCCCATTCGGCAGGATATTGAGACATTTAACACCAAGTAGCATGCACAGCACTGGAAATCCGGTGCCTCACCAGAGAAGCACACAGACACCAAGGGCCCTGGTGCACACGCCTCTAGGTAGGCCTCATAGAGAGGCACGCGCACACACACACACACACAAACACACACACACACACACACACAAACACAGGAGTTTGCTGCAGCACCCGATGCCATTCCCTTTTTTCATCCCCTCCCAATTCTACTCTTGTTCCTTCTAGTTCTTCTACGCACCTCCACAGTCGATGGCGAAAGCACCTGATAGTCATGGCCCAGAGTGAGCCTCAGGGCAGGAGTGTCGCCATCTCGCGAAAAAGGAGGCGGCGTGATGAAAATAAACTCAACTATGTTGTCTAGCTTGCCCTGTGTCAGCAGTGAACAGGGTGCAGTCTCGCATGAAGCTATGTGTGTATGTGTGTGTGTATGTGTGTGTGTGTGTGTGCGTGTGTGTGTGTGCGCGCGATTAATGGACCAATTTGTGTGTCAGACGTGGCTAACGTACGCGCGTGCGCGCACACATGATTGCACCCACAACAAGTATAAGTTGGTGAGTGATTGGACGAGTTAAGCAGGCACCAAGGGCATTGCGAAAGGCACTGAAGATATAGGACCTGAATGGGTACTTGAGGTACACTGTCAGGGGGGCACACATGTGCACACACACTCAAGCCTGGCCTGTCTGCAAGAGCCCTGGCAATCCACTTGCTGGCACTCCCCAGGCTTTTTTATCCTACAGGCCTGGCATTTGTGCATGACTACATGGACAGACACTTTCTCCCCAAGAGCTTGCTGAGTCCTTGGGAGTCTATGGGATATGCTGAGCTGCCCTTGTATGCAGGTACAGCTGAGTAACAGTCCCTGCTCTCTGTCCTCTCCAAGGGTCATGGGTAACCAATGCTGTACATCTACTCTGTATGTGGCATCTACCTAGCACTGAAACTTCCTTACAGGTGCCAAATAATATGTACAATTACATGGAATCGGCCAACCCTGCCCATGGGATCAGCCACGCACCAACCCTGGGCGCCTAAGTCATGCGTTTTGACCCATGGCTTCTGCAATTAAGTCCTACCGTGGGCGCATCTATCCTTTGGAAGATCTGGCCAAGCACAGCAGGCACAAGGCCAGCCGGAGGGCCTGGGCGGCTACCACCTAGGCTGCCTGCAAGGGCACGCAGTGTAATGAAAAGAAATAACGAAGTGTGATATCAAGAAAAAGACGGTCTAGACGGCTACCATCTAGGCAGCCTGCTTGGGCGCACAGTGTTATGGACAGAAATGACTAAGTGTGATATCAAGAAAGGCACGGTCTGGACGGCTACCACCTAGGCTGCCTGCTTGGACATACAATGTTTTGAAAGAAAGCACAACAGAACAAAAAGTGTAATAAGCATTATGAGTGCCCCTTGTGGTCTCAACGATACAACCACAAATCCGACATTGGGAACTACCGCGCCCCCCCCCCCGGCCCCCCCCCAAAACCACTTCGACAGCTACTGCTTGGCAGCATGTTTGTTGTGGAATACAAGCAGCATGTATGAGCGGCAAGCAGGAATGGTTGCTGGCTCGTCATGCGCTGGGAAGATAGCCATACTTCCGACATGCTTGTCAAGCATCAGACATGTGGTCTGTTTAGACATGTGGTTGACACTTGTAACAGACATGCTGTAAGTGCAGACATGTGTAAGATGCATGCCGTCCGAACTTACAACAAGAATGTGGTTTAAGCATGAGGGCAGGGTGTGCCTCTGATAGGAGGGCGCATCATCACATGGCAAGCAAACAAGTAAGCACTCGACCTGGAGACGCATCATTTTTGTACATTACAAAGGAAGATACAGCTAACGCCTTAAGCTGCCTTCAGGAAAGGCAAGATGCAGACACCTCGCCGTTCATCCCTCCCCGTCACATTCACTTGCCTGCATGCACAGACACTCTTACAAACTTCATGTATAAGATGCTTTTGCTCTGCATTCACGGCTCCTCGTAATCACAACAAAAACAGCTTTTTAGGTGGAGGGCCAAAGGTGTATGCAACTCTGTCATGGGTTGCTAGTGCTCTCTGCTAGGCTGTCCTCTTCTCAGCTACTGCAAGGAGGGAGTGTTCCAGCTGCAATGTCTACTTTTCTTTTCATACTCTGTGCAGCACTCACCTGTATTGAACCCAGAAGTGTACAACAGTCTCCACATGCCCTGCAAAAAAAGGGAACGCACCTCTTCCATTTGCAATGGAGCAAAACCAGCCAGCTCATGAAACCCCTAAAGGATATTGATCAGGAGCAGCAGATGATCCCTGTGTGCAGATGGCTTCTGTGTGCTGTGAATCCAGCCCCAGCCAAACAGAAACTGCTGCGTACTCTTATTTGCCTGGACAATGAGAGTCTTCAGGCAACTGACCTCACTTTCAGACCAGAAAACATGCTTGGTTTGCTGTTCAGGTGGAGCCAAGTAATTCAAATCAAAGCAATGCTTTTGAGAGGTGACAAAAGCTGCAGTGCATCACAAGCAGTTTTTGCTCACCTGAAGGTCAGCAGTATGTTCTTGGGAGAGGTCAGGTTGTCCTCTGGTATCAACAATCTCTTGCACAAGGGCCTCCACTCTTTTTGCCTGTGAAGCCTGCACCACACAGGTTCATGTGGCATGCAAGTATGCGTGCTTGTGCTCACACATCCCACACATGTGCACGCATCTGTGTTTTTTAATATGTGCCCCTGCCTCATGGGCAGACTGGAAAATCTACACAGGAGATTGTGACAGAAATAGTCGAGAAAGAATGCAGGTGATATCTGGATTTGCGCTGTTGTGAGCAAGTTTTTTGCCGGGATAGCGAACTCCATCAGTGTGCGTATCTGCTGGAATGCGCAAATGCACTGACATGCACTGCCAGCCCCAATCATGCTCAAAGCGCACTCATGCTCTATTACAAATCGTGCCAGCCATCTCCAGCCTACCAGTGCCACTCTGTTTGGGCCTGCCTCTGTTTACAAGCACGCTAGGGAATGCTTGCCGTAGCCCCTTGTATATGTGCTTGTTTGCGGTTGTGCGCGTATGTGTGTGTATATGTGTGCGCGCGTATGTGTGTGCGTGTGTGCGTGTGTGTGTGTGTGTGTGTGTGTGTGTGTGTGTGTGTGTGTGTGTGTGTGTGTGTGTGCGTGCGCGTGCGTGCGTGCGTGCGTGCGCGTGCGTGCGTGTGTGTGTGTGTGTGTGTGTGTGTGTGTGTGTGTGTGTGTGTGTGTGTGTGTGTGTGTGTGTGTGTGTGTGCGTGTGCGTGCACGCTTGCTTGTACCTACCGAAGCAGCCAATCCTCTGTCAAGTCCGGCCACTTCTCTTAACAGGTTCGACCTCAACATGTTCAAACCCTCCTGCTGATTTTGTCCAGGGGCAGGGTGAACAGGTCCAGTGATGGTTTGTGCAGAGGCATGAATCCAGGGCCCTCTCCTGAGCTTTCTGGTAGGGGCAGGCCTGCATACTTGACTTTGGAGCGACTGGGAAGCAACTTGCATCAGGATGCAGGCACTACACACAGGTCGAAGTCCTGCTAACTTTCTTTTCTGGATATAATAATACACAGTTGCCCCTTTTTACATACAGCAGCTTCTTCAACGACAATTCGTAGCCATTTACCACCTGTTCAGTTATCGCTTTTACTTGTATCTTCTTCTGTTCCTGACGGTAACCCTTGTGTAATCCCTTCTTTTCAAGTTTCCTCCTGTGCTTACATTATTAATAATGCGAGAGCGGTGCTACGTCGTGAGTGTGAACGTTTGTCTGATGAGTTCCGTTTTGGAAGAAGTTGGTCATCGCCCTTCAAGAAAAGTACTTGGATTCATGGGCTGGCTGGAATTCCGGAGTTTCATTGCGTATGCCACTAATAAGACTCTTGGCTCTTTGTAAGCCTACACCACTATGCTTTCCTGAAACCTCAGCTTTCCTGAAGTGCAGGCGCATGAAAAAAAGACATGAAAAACTGCGTTGGCATTGAAAACTATCCCTACATCAATTAACGAAAGGAAGATACCTAGGGCCGAGGCACCGTGTATCCCCTTCACCAAGAGAAGCAAAAAAAAGAAGTCAATGGGGACTAGGACTCCTTGAGGGTTACCAGCAGCAGCCCTTGTCTGATCTTGGTGATGAGAGTTGAAAGAATTATCCTTAAGAGCGCATCTGGTGCTAGCAAGTTCATATGCGAACTGGACAGCTGTCTGCAGGTTGAGCATAAAGATCCAGAGCACCATGCCTGAGCACTGTGGTGACCGTGAAGGTAAAACAGTGTTTAAGCTTTGGGGCAGGTGAGGTGGGGCGATCTGATGTATTTGCATTGGTGCAGGCAGCTTCCTCAAAGGCAAGCCAAGGGATGTCACAGAAAGGATTGCCTTCAGGAAATATACAGGGAAAAGTTGTGTCTGCAGGGGTGTCATCACTCTGAATAGCCTGGTTTTTGGCCATGGCATGTGCATATTTACTCGAGCATGGGAATTGACCTTGTTGAGAGTTTTCTTTTCATAGGTGAATTTCGCACAAGCTTTGTTCAGTATGCTTAGGCATGCAGTTGAGAACAGTAATACTTCTCACAGCCAGGTCCTGGAGCCGAGTGCTTCCAGTAGCCTCCAGATCCCCATTTTAGCACTTTCAGGTCTGTAGCTTTGTGGTGGAGGTCTGGCGACAGGCCTCAGTGTTTCCGTTCAGCTGCCCTTGTAGGCGGATAAAGCAATGTAACCTTACCTTACCTTGTGGTGTAGGAGACTCACAGCTCTTCTGAGCCAATGTGTACCCTTTCCTTATTTGGTGTAGGGAGAGTTTCCTCTGCCGACGCAGTTTTCCTTCTCTTCTGACGACAAACTGTAAAAACATTTTTCAAGACGTGACCCTGGACGTTCTGACGGTGAAGCTGTAGATACAGCAGACGTTTTTGATGGATTACCGGTGGCGATGTGAGAGTGATCCTGGAAAATGGCAGCTGTAATTGCAGCTAATTCAGCCCTAAGAACTTGTTATTGAATAGTGTTGGTGATTCATGCTCCGTTTGGTTGAACATAATTGAGGCAATCACTGTCAGGGTGGTAGAGTTCTGCTCCTTTCGCTTGTTTTCCATGGTGTATGGCACCTTCCAATACCTTGGGATGATGTTTGACAAACACATCAACTTGCACAATGCTGCCGAGGAAGCGCTCAAACCTTGCCTGGTAAGCATGGCCCGCGTGCATACTTTTGCTCATCAACACCAGATTACTCATCGCCTTCATGCCTACTTTTGGCGTTTAAGACATGTGTCATCCCAGCAGGCATGTATGCAAGTCAGATTTGGGCCTTTTCTTATCTTCAACAGGGGATTGAGATGGACAACAGCATTCAGAAATGGCTCATGAGATTGAGAGCCATGTTGGGAGTCAGAACCTCCACTCCTTCTTGGAGTATACTGCGTGAGTGTGGGATAGAGCCTATCCAGTTCAACTGGTTCAGAGCCTGTTCATGCTTTTATAATTCTCTCATCCATTGCAACAGTCGTCTCCTCCAAAAAGTCTTCCATGCGGATACCTCTCTCAGTGCCAGGAATCCCTCTTGCTGGACTTCACACCTTTTGTCCGCCATGAATAGCTTACATCATGTACACAGTTTCTGGCAGAAATACGTTCAGCTGACCCTGTGGACTTGAGTCAGCTAGTTGTGGACCTCAGGTCTCCTCACCTAACATAATGGCGACAGTTTTCTTCTTACTATCCTTGAGGCCTACACAGCAAAAAATTTCACCTATCATCACTGGTGTGCACTTCCAACAAGGAACGCGCACGTCACTTATTCCCCTTACATTTTGCCCAGATACTTTTATCTGGATCTACCTAAGCATGTCATACGTAGCGTGGCCCGTTTCCGTCTCCGTGTCCATACTTTGAAAGTTGAGCAAGCTTCATGGGATGATACAATTTCTCCTGCCTGTGACCTCTGTGATGCCCATTATGATGTGCAGGATGAACAACATGTTCTTTTCAAGTGAACTCACCCCCAAATTTGTTCTCTCCGGCATAAATATGCTTCCCTGTTCTCTGGCCCTCTCCTCTTTCTATCTCACCCTTCCTCTCAGATGGCTCCTTACTTGCCTGCCATTCACCATGTACAGTCTTGTCATGTGTTTTCCTTCACGAATCAAAACAACAGCAAGCTTTATCCGTTTTTAAGAAAAGAAAAGAAAAGAAAAACTACGTAGGCAGAGAAGACTCTCCCTACATCAATTAAGGAAAAGGAGACACATTGGCTCCAGAGAGCTGTGAGCTTTATCCGTTTTTACATTAATTTCTTCTCTTTTATGAACAGGCTAGCAGTCAGTCGTTTTGACCGGAGGCCTTCTTTTTCCCTGTAACCCTGTATATGGCAGCTGCCATCTGCATTTGCTCACTCTTTTTAATCCTGGACTTTGTGTCTGCAATGCTTCAATGAGCTTCTAGCATTCTTTTTGGATTGGACTGGTTTGGTTACAGGCACCTTTCGCTTCAGCTAAGCTGCCCCCGCAGGTACAGCTATGTTACCCTTTCCTTTCCTGGACTTTGTGGACAAGATTTGGGCTAGAGGCGGGAAGTAGCGAGAGGGGTTGTTGGCTTTGGACAATGTCCTTAGGGGTGTGCTTTTGGTCGTCAAAGTCAGAGGTCATACATTTTACATTAAGTCGTGTTCTTCTCTGCCTATTTTAATGTATGGAGACGTGGCTCTTCCAGAAAAAGAGCAGTTTAGATACCTCGGTAACCAATAACCCTCTAGATCCCCATTAGGGTCTTCTTTTTGTAACTTTGTGGCGGAGGGGACTCACGGCTCTTCTGAGCCAATGTGTCTCCTTTTCCACAATTGATGTAGGGAGAGTTTCCTCTGCCTACCGTAGGCCTACGGTAGTACGTAGTTTTTCTTTTCTTTTCGGTATGCTTGTGGACAACTTGAAGCACATGAATTTGAAGGTGTCTGAGGAGCATGCAGTGCGGACTTACATGGCTGCCCAGCAAAGGATTAAGAAGTTTGTGCATGAACATGATATAAGGAATAGGCCACATGTTCTGATTTGGCTCTCTAAGGTGTATGGCATTCCGTCTGGGATGTACGCATGCCAAGTGTGGGGTACAATATATCTACGAGAAGGCAGTGAGTTCAAAAGCAAATTGCAAAAAAGGCAATTATGATCTTTAAGGCGTTTTCTAGGTGTGATTTGTTTTTTTAGGTGTGAAGAGCACTGCCACGATCTGGTCACTGGCAGTATTGAGAGAGTGTGGTCAACAGCCCTTACAGTTTTATTGGTTTAGGGCTGCTGTTGAAAATTTCAACAATACGCTTGTTTCTAACAGTGAAACACTGCGCCAAGTGCTGAAGGCTGATGCACACCTTGCTGATAGGGATGAGTCCTGTTAGTCTGCACATGTGCTTAAGTCATTTAGTGGCATGGGCAATGAGGAGGTGTTTACACAGAAATTGCTGAGTGCTTCCAAGATTCCCATGCATGATTTTTTTAGGGGATTTGAGGTGTAGACAGCATAAGGTTTGGAGGGAAGCGGATGCCCTAAGCCCCCGAGAGGTGAACAGGAAAGCAGTGACTTACCATCATTGGTGTGGAGTACCTTTGAATCTAACAGCCCGCACACCCTTCTGTATCCCATCATATTTGTTTAAGGATCTAGATAAAGGAGTCATGAGGAATGTGAGTAGGTTTAGGCTTCGTGCCCACTGCTTGAAGGTCGAGTCCTGTAAATGGTTGGGTGGTTCAAATATTTGTGATGAGTGTGGATGTGTTGAAGTCCAGGACGAGAAACATGTCCTTTTCTGTTGCAATTGCTGTGGGTTGTGTGAGCTGCGCGGAAAATACAAGGACCTGTTCATTGACCTTTTTAAACCATTTTTGAGCAGGCTGGGAGGTCAGGAGGTGCCATGAATGATTTTAGTGCAGACTTGAGGTACAGATTGCAAGGAGTTTGGAGAGAAGCTGAGTCAGTGGATCCTAGGGGAAACAACAATAAACTAGCTACTTACCAAGCTTGGTTTGCTACTCCTTTTGCTTGCAACACTCGCCAAACCTATGCACCCCTGCCTTGGTATCTTTTTTTGGATTTGCCTAAGCAAGTTATGCGTAATGTGAGCAGGTTCCGGCTTCGTGCTCATACTTTGAAAGTCGAATCGGCTGTTTGGCAGGATGATGGTACCTCTGTGTGTGACAGGTGTCTTTGCAACCAAACTCAAGATGAAGCACATGTCCTTTTTAACTGTACTGATGAACACGTTTGTTCTCTGCGCAGCAAGTATCAAGTGCTTTTTGAACCTTACTTCCAGGACATTCTTGAGACGCAACCTTTTTTACTGCATCAAGTGAGCTCTCAATTTGCTTATCAGTTCCTTCATCAGCGAAATGCAAAGCTTTTCTTTTTTGTGTCTGAGCTAATGGATTTATTTTTGGCTGGCAGAGACCAGCCACAAGCCGATCAGCCAAACAACCTGGCTGAAGGTCACCCCCCATTGTAACCATTGTAACCATTTAAACCATTACATACTTTTGCCCAGCTTCCAAACACTGTAGTGCTGTTCACCCCCAGACCAAGTTGCTCCAATCCCCTTTCTGACTTCATGAGCGTGTTCCGGGTGCAAAACTGGTTGGCAGAACTGGTCTCCGAATCTGGGATGGTGCAGTGGCTGGGGAGATACAGGGGGTGGCTGTTTTGGCACAGATTGGACCCCTCTCCAAAAAACACGTGGAGCTTCATCTGAGGGGATGAACTTAATAAAAGCAAATTAAAAAGTGTGTCTGCACCGGTTTTATGAGCCCGAGTGCACCAGCTGTCAAGTTCGAAAATTTGACAGGTCGGGGGATTTCGCCTTCCTGGCGGGCCACCAAACTCGCCGGTTTTGGGACACGTTTGTTCTTTGTTCCTCTATGAATCATTTTGTTGATTTTGGGGCAGCGACTTGACACAGCTGGAGCAGCATCGGCAGCAGCAGCAGCATCGGCCAGGAGAAGCAGCACCCTGGAGCCAGCAGCAGCTCGGACAGCCTGCCCCACCCTGTCCCAGACCATCCTCAAGGTGTGTGGAGGAGTGTCCTGTGCAAAAACCGCAGCAGCAGCAGCAGCAGGGGCGATGAAGAAGCCTTTTGTGGTGGAAGACGAGGAGGCGCGCACGCATGCACCCACAATGACCTGCACTGTGCACTCCTGCACTTAAGAAGCATGTTAGTGAGTTGAGGAGGTCATAATGCACGCATTTGCAGCTTGGGAATGCTGCTGCAGCACATCTGACACACCCCCTGCATGTTGATCACCAAATTGCACAGCACTGGACAGCTGACCATGCGTTGCACCATTCTGCACAGGCCCAGCACTGGAGGGTGGCTATAGGTGCATGGAATCAGTCTGAGGAGTGGCTGGGCGGTGCGGCCTGCGCGCGCAAAGCTGGGTGAGTTGGAGTGGGTTGGCAAGGGGTGTGGAGTGCGCGCACGAAACGTGGCCAAACACCTCTGTGCGCCAAGCACCGCCAAGTGGATTTGATGTTGCCATGCAGAGAAAACTTGTGGGCACCCTGTAAAACTTGTTTGGCTCCGGACCTGTGTGGACTTGGCCTCGGGCGCATCGGAGTGGAGCAGGCAGGCAAAAGTGCATGGAAAACGAGCGGCCTGCCAGCTACAGACACCCATGCACACACCCATTCCCTAATTCCCGCTGCCATACCCTGCAGCGCATCATGCTGGACCCCCATGCCAAATTTTGCGGCAGAAAATTGTGTTGCGCTCAACTAATGCACCAAAACACACTGAGGGTGTGTGCAATTAGGCGAAATGGGTGCTTGCACGCTGAATAGAGTGTGCGCAGCTAGCCTCTAGCAATGTGGTACCAGCCTGATCACACTAAGCAGCGTGTTGCAAACTGTTGACTATTGACTATTGCAGATGCCAAGGTTTAAGCATCCCCTTCACCAAGACCAGTACAAGCATGTCCCAGAAGAGCAGCGCAATCAGCTGGCCTGCTGCTGCACCTGTGGCTTCTCTGGGAAACCTGATGCACGCAAGCTCAGTGATGCATGGGCCAGGGTAACACTTGTGGAGGGCAAGCAGCAGCCATCAGCTGCAGGGCAGGCGCAGAGCAGCAGCACAAGGCTCATGGTGGGCAGCAAGCAGCTCAATGCCCCCTTGCAGCCCATCTTCCAGCAGCCTGCCAACCGGCAGCACGGGCTCTGGGCCTGCAAAAGTGTGTCGCGCAACACAGTGTAGCTGCGCCAGCAGCGCCACCGCCGCCACCAGCACCGCAGCAGCAACCACCAGCACTACCACCTCCGCAGCAGCAACCACCAGCACCACTGCACCCACCACCACCGCCACTGCTGCCACCACCACCGCTCCAGCTGCCACCACCCCTGCCACCGCCACCACCGCTGCTGCCGCTACCACAGCCTTCAAAGCAAACAGCCAGCACATCCTCCTCTGCAAGCTTCCGGTACCTCATCGCGGGCCCCCTCAATCCATTGCAGCAGCAGCAGCAGCAGCAGCAGCAGAGCACAGTACTGACCCGGGGTGCAAAGGAGGAGTTGTTGGCAGAGATTGAGCGGCGCTCAGGGGCGCGGCGGCAGCAGGCAGCAGAGCACGAGGCAGAGATCCAGCGGCGATCGGGGGAGCGGCGGAAGCACGTGGCAGAGCTGCAGCAGTTGAAAGAGCAGCAGGGGCTCAACGAGGAAACACAGCAGCAGCAGCAGAAACTGCTCGAGGATATGCAGCAAGAGCATGCGCGCACCACAGCAGAGCTGCAAACGTTGAGGGGAGTGGTGCAGGAGTACATGGGGGCACCGAGCGGCAAGGAGCTAGCTGCGGTGAAGCGCAGCTGTGAGAAGCTGGATGCTGCGAAGCAGAGGAATCAGCAGCAGCGTGCAGCAGCCACAGAAGCTCGCAAGCAGCAGCGGAGCGCACAGCATCTGCTTGACGCGCTCAAAAAGCGCACGGACAGAGCGTCTGCAAGCTCCACCGACGCAGCAGCTGCAGCCAATGAGGCCCTCAGGATCAAGGTGGCAGAGCTGGAGCAGCAACAGATAAAGGCACGAGAGCTCGAGGAGGAGGTGGTGGCAGCCGCCACGCAGAAGCTGAGCATGCAGCAGCAGCAGCAGCAGCACGCGCAGTTGAAGGAGAGATATCGTGCGCTCAGACAGGCGCACAAGGCGGTCCAGCATCAGAAGCAAGAGGTGGAGCAGGAGCTTGCAGCGGTGCACTGGGAGCTGGACTTTGGGCTGGCCAGCAGCGAGGACGAGGAGGACCTGGATGACGTGGACTTCGAGCCTGGGACAGACGCAGGTGTGCACTTGATGATGAGAAGGGGGATTGGCACTGCATTGTGCATTGCACTCATAGCGTGGCAGAAGTAGGAGTGAGGATGTTTGAATTTTTGCAATGCACAGTAATGCACAATGAGAGCATTTGACGCCAGGTACAGCCATTGAATTGATGAACCACTCACATGGCACACAAGTCACAAGTGCGCAAGCCAGATTCTGAAAGAGGATTGTTGCAACCTGCTCTTGCAGTGATGTCCACGCCTGCGGCAAGGTCAGCTGCACAAGGTAGACGAAAGCAGTGAGCCGCTCAGCACCATCAAGCACAGCCTCCACCCCGTGCTGGACAGCTGGCACGCGCTCTACCTCTTTGGGTCCGTGCATTCGATGGAGACTGAGCGGACCATCGGCCAGGTCAAGCAGGTCAAGGGGGACCACACCAGCAACATGACCGAGGAGCGCACCTTCCTAGCACTCCACACTGTGCAGGATCAGCTCCATTTGTTCGGCAGCAATTGGGCTGAGTGGCGCAAGCAAGCAGCTCAGCAAGCAGCAGCGCGCCGCAACAGTCCACGCAGCAATTACCCTGCACTCGTCCAGGCAGCTCTTCAGAAGCAGCAGCAGCGTGGTGCCAAGCGCCCAAGGGGCAGCCGGGCGACTGATGAAGCAGGGAGAGCGGCACAGCGCAGGCAGCATGACCCAGCAGCTGTGCGCGTCCGCCTAGTGCATGACATGCGCTACATCAAGCTCAAGAAGGCGGCCCTGCTTGCTTTGATGCAATCTGAGCAGCAGCAGCAGCAAGAAGGGCAGCAGCAGGAGCAGCAGCAGAAGCCAGAGCAGTTTGTGAGCAAGCTCAAGCCCACAGAGGTCGATGCACAGCTGCTAGATGTGCGGTGGAGCACAGAACAGCTGACCTTAGCGCGGGACAACGCTCTGCATGCAGCAAAGGACATTGCTGATGGAAAGAAGAAGGAAAAGGAAAAAAAGCGGCAGCAGCAGGAGCAGCAGCAGCAGCAGCAACGGCAGCCTAGGCAGCAGCCAGAGCAGCAGCAGCAGCCAAGGCAGCAGCCAGAGCAGCAGCAGCAGCAAGTGCTGAGTGAGAGCGCAGCACCTGCAGGAGCACTTGCTGTAGCTCCTGTTCTCCCTGGCAGGCGCGAGGGGCTCAGGCGCTCATGCACGCTTGTGCGCCAGAGCTTGTGCGAGAGCAGCAGCGATGAGAGCAGCGACGAGTTTTGCAGTAGTGACTCTGATGCTTGAGGTAGTCCCTGAAGGACAGAAATGGTGGAGGCTCTCGTTCATTTACATGAGCACTGTGCAGCACTGCATGGAGTTTGGGCTTTGCTAAGTATGGAGTCTGAGCATCTCTGAGCAAGTTGCACGTGGAGTACTCGGTTGCAATTGCATGTCACGTTAAACGCAGAGCACACAGCAGTTCACCGCGCACGACGTTGCTGGCATACAACTGCAGATTTTTGCTCCATTTTTTTTGCATCATGCATTGCTACATGTGAGCTAGTGATTGGCAGAGTTTGGCGTCTTCTGGTCAGCTTCCACGTCTTTTATGCAGGAATTCATGTAAGCAATGCGCTGAAATCGCTGCAAAAGCACATGTTTTTGGACGCAGCAAGCACAAAAGCAATTATAGAATTTGGTTCAGTGGTGGGCTTGGAATGGGTCAAAACGTGCAAATTTGGCAGTGATCTGAGCCGGGGGAGGCCCCAGATCACCCCCTGGGCCATTTTTCAAAATTCCAAGTATGCAGCCCCTCATTATTAAACATTATATACCAATTCCCAAATTTTCAACTCATTTGGTGAAAGTCACTCTGGGGGCTGAACAGCACTACACTGATTTTATTCCTTTCTTGGCGAGCTTTCACATTTTGACCGATTTCGAGGTCATTGCTTTCCTAAATCAAGACTCATACAGATTTTCAATGTTTTTTTTTGTCAGAACTGGTTTCAATTTTTTATGCTGGATGACAATGTTTCATCAGCAGCCGATCAGCCAGATTCTCGGGCTGTAGGCCAACCCCTTGTAACCCTTGCTGTTGGTCACGGGGGAGTTTTTCAAATTGGTTGAAACCAGTCTCAATGCCTGGGTGCCTGGTAATGAGGACTGGGTCACTTGAAGTTAGTTTTGAAACCGAGAAGAACACCACCCAATTTCATCAAGAGTGCAATCCTGCCCCTAAAATATTACGCTTTTTACGTCCAAGAACCTCTTACCTCAATTTTTATGAATTGCAGCCACAAATACACCCAGCAAGAAAGATTGCTGCCATCATCATGATGAACAGACCTTTTTCAACAAGAAATGAAAAGAGGAAGACAAAAAGAGGCCGATAGCCCTTCCAAGAACAGGCCAGCAATAATACGTCTTGACTGAAGACTTTTTGCACTTCTTAACCTCAAAATGCTTATACGAGCTGTGCTGCACCCACACGGCTTCCTCCCAAAAGCTTGACCCACTACAGTGGCCCGAAAAAACAAGGTGGCGGTTGGTTTATATGTACCAGCAGGATGGACCAAATCAACAAAATTTAAGGAGACCCTCGGGGGCACTTGACACATCACAGGAACGCTAAAAAAACAATTAAGAACCCTCTTTATAACAAATTGAGGGATAACCACCTTATTTTCATTCAAGGTCGTGACCAACTATCACCAAAATCACAGTCCTAATTGTTGCGGTTGGAGCCTAAAATGCGAAGGATGTGCAAGAAAAGGTTAATGATGTCGAGGTAAATAGCAATTGCCCCAAAAATATACTCGTCTGGGGACAAAGAGAACTTGTGTGTGCCGCCCATAAGCATCTGCACAGCAAGAAAAAGCACGGAGGACTGTGATGGGGCAAGGTAGTGAAGGTGCAGGAAACAGGGACTGTGATGGAGCAGGTCGTGACGGTGCAGGAAACAGGGGCTTTGACAGGGCATCGCAGACAGCCCGAAGGAGCGAGCATTAGCTGGCTAAAGCAAGGGTGAATGCAATTGCATGATCGCCATTTACATCATTTTAATCATCTGCAGCACGCTGCATGCAGTTTGCTAAGCTCCCTGACAATCGAGTAAACCTGGATTGCTCACCTGGACATCATAAATCAGGTACACAGAGAACAGGGCTGCGCCTCCCATGGACAGGAACAAGCTGCAGCGGACAGAGTGGTCATACAAGTCAGGGTTGAGCGAAGGACACGATTTTGTTGACACTGGTGCAACCCCTTACCTGCTGACAGCAGGCTTCACTTACGTGCTTACGTGTACACATGCAAAAAAAGTGCACACTTGCGTGCGTGCTCTCTATTGTCTTTGAAGTGTGTGCTTCACCTCGGCTTGCGTGTGAAGCTAGAGGATGCTTGAACAAACAATCGCAACATGTAAGGGCTTTTGCTCGGAAGCTGTTCCCCCCAATTAAGAGGAGGGTTTGGGGATGCTGCTTCACACCAAACATCTTCCGGACAAATCCTGCATGCACAAGGGAATCCGCAATGCCTAGAGAGCTCTGGTGATGGAACCCTAGTTCCAAGTCCAACATCTTGTAGCCATTCTTATCCCAACACCTTGATTAAGGAAAATTTTGAGAAACCCAGGAGGCCACCATTCCTGGGTCTCCAATGGTGGCAACCCAAATTCCAACGACTAACACAATTTGAAAGTAAAACCTATTTACAACTTCACATTTGGCTTTGGTTGCGGGGCGTGCCATCAAGCTTGAAATTTCTGCAGCTTGGAAGGTATTGCTGAGCTGGATAAACGTGGTGGTCTTGCCGCATGCTTGCAGGATACAGCAAATGCTACAGCAAATGCCTCTTCTTATCAAACAGCCAAGATGTCGAGATCAGGATGCGCATTTTAAGGGGAGGGACCATACGCTTCATGCGCGTCCAAAACCTTCTGTTCCAAAGTTGTGTCAACATGCCCGTGGAACCTGCACAAAGGCAAGCTCAAAAGTCTAGTAGGCAAAGGGGCAGAGGACTTGGGCTCCAGACACGCGAGCCCATTGCAAGAGTGGACACAAAACCTTGGCTGGCACGCTTATGTCGATTGGCAGTTAGGAAGGCACAGATGTTGAAGTGGATGAGTCTCTCAGTTGTCTGAGTTCAACAACCCCATTGGCACACTCGCAACCTGCACCCAATTAATGCCATCATGGCTTCAAGGAGGATGCATGCAGAAATAGTAACCCCCCTTTTTTTGGCCAATATGCCAATCGCTAGAAATATGGCAAAGGGTGAAAGTCAACAACACCCACAAAAAGCGTAAAGCGAATGGCAAGCTGGCGTTATAAAGGCAAGGAAAACAAAGCTGTTACCTCATGGCAGGGACGCCCAAAAACAAGTTCAGGAACATCCCGAACACGAGGGAGAGCAGCATAGAGTATAAGAAGCCACCCATCGAGGTGAAGTCGTGCCTCGACTTTAACGCATACAGGGTGAGGCCTGCGAGACAGATGAAGCACAGGTATATGTTGGTTGCTCTGCCTGTTGCTCTGGCACAGTTCAAAGGGAGCTGAGACCACTAAAAGGGCTCCTCCTGGGGCTATGGATGGTGTTTACACCAAGGTTCCAGATGCTGGCCTCTTCTGCTCCCTGGCCTAGCATCAAAAGCAAGATTGTGCAACACATCAACTGCGCAATCATGTTGCAGCAAAGCAAGCATGCCAGCAGAAAGTTGCAAAGTTCAACTTGCGTTGTATATGAGCAATGTACATTCACCTTTTCCCACAATTTCCTCATAGGATCTAGAGAGCCCTTTCTTCCCACACACTAACAGCACCAGAAGAATGGTGGGCTGTCCTGTCCATTCCTTAACGCGTGCAGCCTAACGGCAAACATAGACTTTTCTAATCTTATGTCTCAGCACTTAGGAAGGACTGTCCACAGGCATCTGTGTGATGTCATAAGAACGCTTCATCCTGCCCAACTGGAAACACGAGAATAACAGAGTGTGTTGCCGTGAAACATACCAGCTGAGACAGCTGCAGTCATGCCAAAAGCTTGGACCACCAGGTCGGTCTTGTACGTGGAGCTGGCATAGCCCACGAGCAACTGTGACGAAGAGATGGGATTGTGTTGGAAATGAGCACCTGGTGAACACAAAAGAGCTCAGTAATTGCATGCAACTTCCAGCAACGGCGACTGTTCCGACTCATAATTCCTGGTAAGATATCAGGTCATGAAACATGCATGCCTTGCTACCTGCTCCTGTCCAACACCTGGGCAAAAAGGTTCTTTGCATGCTGCACACGAACCTATACACAGCCCTAACCTTATAGGCTTACACAGGAATCAGTGAATCCTAGCCCCTGCTTTCCTTTCCAGTGTGTTCGCCTTCAAATTGTTTTCCTAAAACAGTTTTCAGCAAAAAAAAGAATCACAATGACCATTTTACTGAAGAGGTAATGAAAGGCTGCGCATGCATGGTGTTCTCCCTAATGGCTGAGCATGTATGTTAAACCTGGCAGGAGCAGGATTGAAGAGCACCAGAGAACTAGAGAAAGGAAGCGCTCCTTGCACTTTTAAAATGCACAAACAGCAATGCACACACACATACGCGCGCACACACACCCATCCACAGAAGCAAGTGCTAGGATATCTCCGTATTGGTACATTGCATCCCACGCCTTTCACCTGTATCACAAGAAATGCCTGTTTACTCATACCTGTACACTTTCAGGTCGTTATACCTGTCCACTTGCAAGGCATAACAGGTTTCGCCAAACCAACACCATGTTCTCTGGTGACCAGAAGAAAGACCTACCCCCTCTGAGGCCGTAAAGAGTGCAAGGAGCACCAGATTTAAGGGGTGCTGGTTCCTGGCCTTGGTGCTGAAGCAGAAGGCCAGGAGGGTGCCCATTGAGGCCATAAACGCCAGCAATGTCAAGGAAGGGGTAGCAGCGATGAAGGCTTTGACAGGGGGATGGAACACGATGCTTGCGCCAATGCATGTTGTCAGGGCGAGTTGTGCAAACAGGATACCTGCACAAGAAGTGAAAGGTGTGTGTGTGTGTGTGTGTGTGTGTGTGTGTGTGTGTGTGTGTGTGTGTGTGTGTGTGTGTGTGTGTGTGTGTGTGTGTGTGTGTGTGTGCCTGCGCGCGGGGCACTTCATTTAATGGGATTGTGTTGCATTGTGCTCACGAGCTTGCGTGCAGGTGCTCACGAGCACATTTGAAATGCTTTCAATGCACCCCTTCCAAGAACCTGCCTCACAGAAACAAGGGAGAATCCCTGGGGAGCATGCTCTCTGCACCTACCAAAAACCTTGCGCATAAACCCAGCTCGCACAAGGGAGTCTGCAAAGGCTGCAGAGCTGCCCTGAAGCTTTGTCTGTGCCTCAACATCGTACATCATGTTTGATGTCGCCATTTCTCAATAATTTTAGGATAAAGGAAATCGTGGGGAATGCAGGATGTACTGGATTCTTTCTGGTTTCAATAGCCCAGTGGATAACCTGTTAAGGCTAGTGACTCTATTAATAAATTGCAATAAATGATGCATTCCTGTATCCCGGCCTGATACTTTGTACCAATGTAGCTAAGCGACGCTTTAGGGTCGTGGCTCTGGCCAGCTTGGCTGCATGCTTGCAGGATGCTGCAGGCATTCCTGCCAAAAAAGAAGTCGAAGTCCAAGCATTCAGATGAAGGTACGGTATTCTACGAGGGCCCAAACCGTGTCACACCACAAATGGTGACACGGGGAGTGATGTCATCACTTGATAACGTTGCCCCTTGGCCCTGACAAGTTGCTCGTAAACATGCACTTAGGGGGCAAGCTCAAAGGCTCAAAGAGGGCAAAAGGAGTGGAGCAAGCCACACCCAAGGATATTGAGAATGAAAAGGTGAGCCAAGTGCACTGGAAAGGGCTCTCAATTGTTGGTTTGGTGTTGCTGATGCCAGTGGCGAGAGTGGGCTCATGCTGCCTAGGTTTCCACCCTTCCATTCCACCTCTCTGCTGCACCCAGGCACTTGAAGCTCCCAGCACTCAATCATGGAGTGCTCCCCCAACCAGTGCGCATCTCCCAGTCAGGCATCAGGTCGAGCCTTCATGGTCCCAGCTGGTGTTGGACACAAGTGCAGAGTTCCTCATGGTTGTGAATGATCAGCAAGCCCTCCTGTGGTGAGTTTCTGGTGATGCACTCCCTGATGGTTGGTGCAGATGCAGCTGGGGATGGTCGTGTAAGGTTCATGCTTTTTTCTGTATCAGCGTGCATATGCTCAGAAGCTTGCAGGTGGTGTGTAGGAAGGTGCAAAAAAAAGATGCCAAGCGTGCATTGCGTGGCATGCAAAATGAGATTAAATATGATGCTCTGTCATTATTTTTTGGTACTGCATCACGTACACCCCAAAATACGCACACCCCCAAAACCATAACCAAAAATATTTTACACCAAATGCGCAACATCCACGCAGGGGCTTTAGAAAACTTGCCCCCAAAGCACACAGGACGTTGTTTGAAACCTTGAGACTCTGAGGCCCAATGGACACCACTGCAAACTAAGCTCAAGGCAATCCATAACTGAGCAGTCAACTCTGCACAGGCATGTGAATGTTAACTCATTCTCTTTATGCTATTCCCCTTCCATTTCCATACTCATTGCTGCATTAGGGCCCCTGCTGCTCCCCTCCCCACTGCTGCAGCTACTTTCCTCCTCTCCTGCTACCACTGCTGCTTCCATGTCTGTGATAGCTGCAAAGCATATGCTAGCAGGAATATCTTCTGCTGTTGCTGCTATGAAAGGGGATGCTGTGGGGCAAGTTGCTGCAAGGGGTTGCTGGTTTGCTCCGGGGGCCCTGTGAGGGGTTGCTGCAGGGTTGCAGTAAGGGAGAGGCAGGACTTGGGTGGGCGCTCCTGACCACGCATACTCCTTTACAAATGTCAAATTCCGCGACCACGCACCACCCTGCACCCTTGAAACAAACTTATTATTTAAGAGGGCAATCGCCACGCAGGGCAAAAACTGTCATTTTTGCGCGGTGGTGCACTTCCACTGCAAGTTCCGGCCTCCAAACAATGCCTCCCAGAGACGCTTTTTAGGTCTGTTCCCTAGGCCAGGTGGATGCGTGCTGCAATGGGCGCAGGTCTGCCCCCTAATGTCAGTGCCTGGGGCACTTCCTCTACGGCACTCCTTTTCTTGGTGTGCCTAGGTGTGTCCTGCATGAGGTCACTGAGTTGAAATTGCAGGCCTTGGTTCCACATCCTGTCCGTGCTATTATCCAGCCAATTTACAGTAATGCTCTGAGATGTGCCAAGTGGAACCTTAAGCATGGAAGAGGCGGAGCCTCCTAAGCTCAGAGCGTCCATTGAAAGAGTAGGGAGCCCACCACAGGGTCAAAGGGTCTGCTGATCAGTGCTTTCCATGCTTTTAGGCAGCACCCGAAAAATGATAAGAACCTGGGAACTCAACCCCCTCATGTGTTTGTGTTCATGTATGTGGCCAAACGTGTGCGGCTTGCGCTGTCAAAGCCCAGATCGGACAGCCCAGATCAGGCCCTGCCCTCACCCCCCTCACGTTCCTGTTCACAAGCTGCAGCTCCCCAGCCTCCTGACCTCTCCCTGAGGATTGAAGCTGTGTGTGCGTGTCTCTGTGCGCTCTGCAGGTCTCAGCCTGGTAAAGATGAGGTGGCCAACGGCTTTGCGCAAGGCGTCATTCGAGACGCTGCCGTTGAGGAGTCTGGCATCCTGGACTCCTTACTGGGGCCTGAGCAAGCCAAGGCCGCACTGGACACCATTGCCACTAACAAGAACTGGCAAGGAAACCTGACTGCGTACTGCCAGCCACGGCTACGCACCATCACCGAGGGTGGTGGGAGCGGCACATGCAGCACGGACAGCCCTCCTAAACCCCTCACGCCCACCCCTCAAGAACCAACGGCACCGGCGCCTGAGCAAAGCGTCCCTGGTGTGAGTCCATGGGATGTGAGGCTCCCATCCAACACAGAGCAGGTGCGCAAGTCCCCGCAGCAGTTGCAGCCCCAGGTGCCCTTGCCGCTGAGGGCGCCATCGCCGGATGATCGGCCGCCTCAGGTGTTGCCAACGCATGACACCTCCGAGGTGTTGCAAACGCGTCAGCCGCCTCGGCTGTTGCAAACGCGCGGCCCCTCCAAGCAGCAGCTGCAGCAGCAGTCCCAGGAGCGCTGTGCTTTTGGTGAAGGAAACAGCGCGGAAGACCTCGTGGCTCCTTTGCCTCGCCCCTCTAGCCTCAACACGTTCACAAAGCGGGGCTCATGCCCAGGGTTTGCCTTCAGATCTGGATCAAACTACACCCCGTCAGAGCAGGGCCTCGAAAGGCAGCTGTCAGATAATGTGCAGAGGGGCTTCCAGGCAGGGTCTGTGGACTTTGGGACGAGAAGTTCAGCTTCAGGAGGCAAGGCCAGCCACAGAGATTCAGGTAAGGGTTACAGATATCGGATACGGGACAGTTTAGGCAGAGGTGCTGGATGCAGGGTCTCTCAGGGTGTGCTGAGACCTTGCAAAGCTGCTTCTTGAGTGCGGTAGCTTGCGCCTCCTTCAAAGGTGGGGGTCAATGTCCTCCCCTGCTTGTTCCGCCAACACCACCCCTGCTTGCTCCACCAATGCCACCCCTGCTTGTCCCCTGCCCCCTGCCCCTGCCCCTGCTTGTTCCACCAATGCCTATCCTGCTCGATAGGTTCCACCAATGTCAGGTGCTCGATGATTTCAAAGCCGTGCCTTGTTGTTGCTGTGTAGTTGCAGCTACCTGTGTTTAGCTTGGACGTACATGCACCGGCTCCTTGCAGGGGGCGCTCCTGCTTCCAGCAAGGCCCAGGCTTGGTCCCTCACGCAGGCAGCCATGGAGCGCCTGAGGTGAGCTTTGTACTGTGTGTGTGTGCACGCATGCAGCTTCACCAGCATGCCTTATGTTGTCTTCATGGGATTAATAGCACACTTAGTGAACTCCCTCATCCTTGGCCTGAAATGCTGGCATGGGTGCCAGCACAGATCAACTACCATTGTTCAGCACTTGCTAGCGTGATGAGCATCTCAGTTGCTCACTGGGGTGTGTCATTCTGGTGTTCTCCCTGCACTTGTCATCCTCCATGCAGATTAGCAACTGTCCTTGTGCACTGTGCACTGCATGACTAGACAGCATTCAGTAACACATGTGCAAATCTGTCCGACAAACTGACATATTCTGGGCTGCAATGCAAAGGGCTTTAATGCTTTTGTGTGCACCACTAGGGTCCATTATACAGCGTGGTCTGGACCCCTCTGGCTTTGGCAACAAAGCCGTGAAAGAGTGCCGTGTTCTTTGTTCACACCATAGCGCTTGTTTGTTTGTCCACATTTGTTCGCATGCAGGTCGTCAAGCACTAACAGCAACAGCTACAACCGCACACTGGCAATGCTAGAGAGCTTCATGGGCGCCTCTACCAGCTCAGCCAACAACCTCACCCAGCAGCAAGCAAAAGGGTAAGGAAAGGTGGAGGACGGGATTCGCAGCTGTGCTTGTGTCAGGGCCAGCTCAGCTGAAAGAGACTTGTCTAAGGGGCAACTTAATGGAAGTACATGCATAAGGGGGCAGCTCGGTTGAAAGGGACTTGTCTATGGGGCACCTCAGTGGAAAGGATGATGGCGCTGCACTGCATGTGCACGCACACACACACACACACACACACACACACACACACACACACACACACACACACACACAAATACACACACATGTTCAAACACACAACCACAAACCGCATACATGCATGCCAGCAGTTGCGCAATCATGCATGCATCCTAACTTCTTCTGTGTATATGTTGATCTGTGCCACAACGGCCTGAGTCTTGTGCTTGCCTCTGAGTGGGGCGTTTGTTTAAGGAGAGGTTGCGCTCGTGACGATGAAGCTCGTCTGCAGCAGCAAGCTTGGCAATACAGCTCGCTATAAGGCTTTGTGCCTTTGTCTGCACCTTCTCCTCTGTCTCTCCCTTCTCTCTCTCTCTCTCTCTCTCTCTCTCTCTCTCTCTCTCTCTCTGTGTATGTGTGTGACCAAAGAAAGCTTATCTTTGATACACAATAATGAAGCCAGTGCGTATACCTTATTTTTCTGCACACACAGGCCTAGAGAAACCTCCCGTGAGAATACATTGGTCAGCAGTTCGGACGGTACTGAGAAGTCAGAGGGCGCTGCCTCTGTTGGGCATGTTGCATCGTCGGTGCCTGCACAAGCCGCCTCAAAGCAAACCATGAGCAGGAGCTCCTCTGCCTCATACCTGTGAGTTTATCGTGCTTGTGGTTTTTAGCGAATTCACTTGCGTTGCTTTGCCATGCCATACTTTGCTGCCCTAAGGCGAGCCATGCACAGGAGCTTTTCCACCTCTTGCAGAAAACCTGCAAGCCCCTTTTCTGTCCTCATGCTGGTTGCCGCACAGGGCGCTGTGGCAGCTGGTGCTCATGGCTTCTACATTGCGCACATGCCACCAGTGCTGGCTGCCTTGCTTGCAGCAAATCCTCATTGCCTTATGGAAGTCGTGGGTGTGTAAGTTATTCCACTCACAAGCCACTGGCGCTAGCTGATTGGAGCGCCTGCATTGCTTGCAACAGCACCTCCTTGCCTCAGGAAGCCCTGGCTCTTAAATCCAAGGTGTATGGCTCTTAAATCCAAGGTGTATGGCATACAAAGGGTGCAAGCTGATCAGTGTGTCTGTGGGCCTAGTGTGAGGTCAGGGAGCCAAAGCTGCCCCGCCACAAAGTACGCATCGAGTTGTGGAACAGAGCAGGGGGTTGAGCCCTTTCTCTCGACCTGCCTGCGCCTTCCGGCGTCCTCAAGCAGGGTCGCCAGCCAGGGGCCCCGTGCCTGTGCCTGCACAAAGGGTCCCACCAAAGGGCAAGGTGCACATGATTTGCCTGCGCAGACACAGCGCATCTGCCTGTCAAGGGTCTCACCAAAGGCAGGATGAGCATGGTTTGCCTGTGCTTGCACAAAGGGTCCCACCAAAGGGCAAGGTGCACATGATTTGCCTGCGCAGACACAGCGCATCTGCCTGTCAAGGGTCTCACCAAAGGCAGGATGAGCATGGTTTGCCTGTGCTTGCACAAAGGGTCCCACCAAAGGGCAAGGTGTTTATGAGTTGCCTGTGCAAACGTAGCGCATCTGCCTGCCAAGGGTCTTTCCAAAGGGCAAGGTGAATGTGGTTTGCCCATGCTTGCACTAAGGGGCTCACCATGGTTTGCCTGTGGAAGTTCGGGTGGGGGCCCCTGGCTTGCAACCCTTTTTCTTTTGCCCCCAGCTTGGCTTGCCCTTGGCTTGCGCTGCCCACCTGTCTGCCCATGCCCCAACCCGGCGAGCCCGTCAGTACTGGACCTGTATGACCCCGGCTTGGCATGCCCTGTGAGTTGATGTGCTTCAAGTCGGTGTGCTGCAAGTTAGCGCGCCCTGAAGTCGCTGTGCTGCGCACCTGTGTGCCCATGCGCGCGCAGTCAGGACCAAGAGGGCATGCCAGTCAGACGCATTAAGCCGGCAAATGTGCACGTGCACTGGAGCCAAGACACCAGCCGCAGCTGCTCAAATGATGCGACAGGCCCCCCGTCCGCGCCTTCACAAGCCTCCACGGGTGCCTCTCATGCCTCAGCAAGCAGCAGCAGGCCTCAGGTCCGGAAGCATCACAGCGCATATGGTATGCAGCCTTCACAAGGCCCCACGTGGACCTCTGATGGCGCCGCGAGCAGCAGCAAGCCTCGGGTCAGGAAGTACCACAGCGCTCATGATGTGCAGCGCGCTGCCTCCACTTCCTCTGGTCTCGTCCCATCCACACTGTTATGCATGCCCTCCTCCCAATTACGCGCCTCGGGCCTGGATGCGCCAGCCAGTGACGACGTGCCATCGGTCCTCGACACATCAATGTGTTCAACGCAATGCCAAAGCAGCAGCTGTGCGATCTCTGCTCCCTCCAGGTGTGTGGTTCGCGACAGGGGTGCTTCTGTATCACTCCTCCATGACTGGTGATTCACTCTCTCTGTTCCACAACTGCAGTCTGCGCTGTGCGTGCCTGATTTGGAGATGTGCCGGCAATGATGTGTCACGTCTTTGGATCCAGATTCACCAGTGGTTGGAGAATGGTGCAGTTCAAGCCAATAAGTCGGGCCCCACTGTATGCAATGCATGTTGAATGGGTCTCTTTAAAGTTATTTCGGCCCTACGTTTCATCTGGCCAGCAGCTTCCTGCATGCATTCCATCGCAGACGGACAGTCTTAAACAGACAGTCTCATGGCCTGGCTCATTCTTGAGTGCAAGAACTGTGAGCCTAAGTGAGACTGAGGCCCAAGCCATCAGGCATCAGACCCTCCTGTACTCAACAGCGTCTGATTCACACAGTGCCTTGTGCCGGCATCTTGTACCCTGAGAGCACTGTGCGCTGTTTCTACCCTGTGCCCTGAGAACATTTGACACTGTCACTTGAGTGTCTTGTGTGTCAGCGAGTTGGCAAGGAGAGAGCAGAAGGGTGCCTCATGGCAAAGCAGATCGCTGAGTGCTCGCCAGGAGCACCCTTCTGTGCACCTGGAACTGCATTGTGCACTCCAGCAAGCTGTTAAAGCAGGATCTTCCTTTTGGGCTGCTCTGCCTCAGAGGGGTGCCCCATCCAGCCACACTCCAACTCATGCTTCACATCCCATATACACTATATATTATATATTACACTATATATAATATATATCCCTCTGTCCTTATACTACTTGTATTGCCTCGATTGCAGCTGCACACACACACACGCACACACACACACACACACACACACACACAGACACACACACACACACACACACACACACACACACACACACACACACACACACACACACACACACACACACACACACACACACACACACACACACTCACACGCGCGCGCGCACGCGCACACGCACACGCGCATACACATGCAGCTATTTTGCCAGCCCCTGCTCGAGCTTCTCTTCTTCGCCCCCCAACAGCCCCCTCCCCAGCAGCAGGCTTGCCCAGGGCGGCCCGCTCTCTCCCGACACCAAGCCCGCCCATGCTGCAAAATTACCAGGGTCAGGAACGCAAGTGGTGGATCGCACTGTCACAGGCACCTGCCCCACAAACTCCACGCGCACTCCAGCAGCAGGGGATGTGTCAGCCAATGCAGCAGCTGCGGCTTCAGCCGCATCTATGGTGGCCACGGCAGCAGCATCAGCTCCCTCCAGGATCACTGCCGCTGCCACAGCTGTTATCTCAGCCTGCCTCTCATCTCCTTTAGGCTCAACGGGTGACAAATTCAGCTCCTTCTTTTCGTGGGCGCGGCCGTCGCCGTCCGATGGCGTGCCCCTGGCATCCGTGTTTGCTGCATCCCCCGGAGATGCGTTCTCCGCGCCACCAAGCGACGGCCCTGCCAGGCAAGGCAGCGCGCCAGCGCCCACTTCGGTACAGAGCCAAGGTGTCCCTTCACCCCTGCCTCCTTCAGGCTCTCCTGCACAAGCCGGCACAGCAGCTGCGGCTGCCGCCGCCGCTGCCGCCGCAGCAGCAGGAGCAGCAGGAGCAGCAGCAGCAGCAGCAGTAGGAGAGGGGGCAGCGGAGCGTACATCTTTAAAGGCTGCCGCGGCCGCAGCCGCTGCCATCACAGAGGCACAAGCTGAGGATACAGGTGATGTGCCTGAGCTCGCCACGGCAACATCGAACACAGCGGCAGCAACTGCAGCGGCAGCAGCAGCAGCGGCTGCGCAAGCAGCCGCACAGGCAGCGGACCCCATCACGCAGACCACGCTACAGACGGCTACCTGTGCGCTGGCGGCTGTTGCTGCAGCTGCGGATGCAGAGGCAAGCACAGCTGACCCTGCAGCTGGAGCACCACGCAGCCCTGTCTACCCACCGCACGATATGCCTGGGGGACAGCCACAACAAGAGCTGCAGCAGCAACAGCAGAAGCAGCAACAACAAGAGCAGCAACAGCAGCAGCTGCATGTCTTGTACGAGGGCTCGGCACAGAGGACCATGTCCTGCCCCATGCCTGGGCCCCTGACGCATTCTGAATTTGGTGGGCTGGAGGCTCTGATGGAGGAAGAGGAGGGCAGTGGGCAGGACGACCAGTTCTGCTACACCTGCTTTGAAGTCAACATCAAGCCGGTCTTGCTGGCCGATGGCAGGTGGGTGCCTCCCTCAGGGCTGGGGGAGAAGCTATGTTGGGAAGGCACCATTCTGAGCAAGACATTTTGAGCAAGAAGCTGCTGTTCCTCTCTCGTAATTCCTTTACAGATGCAAGTGTGTGTGTGTATGTGTGTGTGTGTGTGTGTGTGTGTGTGTGTGTGTGCGTGTGCGTGCGTGCGTGCGTGCGTGCGTGCGTGTACGTGTGTGTGTGTGTGTGTGTGTGTGTGTGTGTGTGTGTGTGTGTGTGTGTGTGTGTGTGTGTGTGTGTGTGCGTGCGTGCGTGTACGTGTGCGTGCAAGTGTGTGTGCGCGTGCAAGTATGTGTGTGTGATGACTTGGGCTCATGCCGAGCCCAACATTTTCCATTATGGGTGGGCGCACGGTGTTGGATAGAACTATTAAATTAAGGAGGGAGGTCTTCGATGTTCGATTCAAACTTCCATGCCAGCTGTGAGATATGTTTATTGCTGATTGTGCTCCCTTTGGACAGGAAGGTGGCTTAAGGAATGTGTCCGGTGCAGCGGGTGGTAAAGAAAAGGTGTACAGGGGTTGAGTTAGAATGCGTCAGGTGCAGCAGCTGGTGCAAACAGGGTGAAGGGTGGTACAAGGGCTGAGAAGTTTGTGATAGTGCAGCAGTTGGTACAGGCGGGCTGACGGGGCGGAGAAGGAAAGTGTCAGGTGTTTCAGTTGGTGCAAGCAGGGTGAGCAGGGGCTGAGGTGCTCGTGGTGATGCAGCATTGGTGCAGGCAGGGTGAACAGGAGCTGAGGAGTATGTGGTGGTGGAGGGTTTGCTTCAGCCGTGGATTAGAAGATACCTGGCTTTCGTGCTTGAGGCGAGGATGGCAAAAGAACAATGTGGCTGCTGGTGGGAACAGGGGGGCTGGGGAGGTCTCGCAGGAACCTAGGGAAACTCGGCACGTTTTGACCGTGGCCCTTCACACCACCCTCCTGATCCAACCCTCCGCACTGAGGTTGAAATTGAGAGTTGTCGAGTTCAGCAATCGCTCTGGCAACGTCTCAGCCGTCGTGCCAGCCATGTCAGCCATTCTGTAACACCTCAGCCTGAAAATGGGACCAGTACCATGCATAAGAGTATGCCAAGCCCTTGGACCCTAGACATGGTTCCTGTGAAAGCCTGAATATGGTGCCTGAACATATGGGGCCTGTGCGAGTCTGTGATGCCGACCAGTCCTGTATTTTGGTAGGCGTGCTGGATCCGGCCACACAGTGCTACTTTGCAGCCTACGCCTCACTGTCCAGATTGGCTTACATGATGTGCATTGGTTCTCTGTGGTTGATATGTGCTTCACTGTCCAGACAATACACCCGATACAAAGGAACTGAATTGGGACTATGCTTGGAAGTATGTGTCCTCGTTCTCCTGGCCTCGGACTATCAGCCTCCTCTTGCTGTCGACAACTTTGTTTTTCGCAACTTGCTCTGTGCAGGCGCGCCATGGTGGTGTCCATCAAGGATAACACGGAGCAGATCCAGGTGTGAGATTACATGCTGTGGTGCACCTCCTTAGTTTGATGGGTATCGCTGCTTTGTAGAGAACAGGCATGCACCAAAGGAGAGCCCTGGCACGGGCATGACATGAAAGATGCACGAGAAGGTGGGAATAAAGCTCATGGGAAGTGGGCCTGTATCAAAGGAGCACTGGCAAGGGAATAAGGAGACGCTCGTCAAAAGCAAACCATGATGCATGAATGGTGAGCAGCGTGCATGTCCCAGTCCCATTGGTACAAATGAAGATTAAAGGAGGGCTCTTTCAGGCACGCTGGGGTTCGCCCACAGTAGCACAAATCCCCACATGAGATGTTGCACACACACACACATGCACACACACACACACACACACACGCACACACACGTATACTCACACACGCATACTCACACACACGCATACACACACAGGTGCAGGCAGCTCTCAGCGAGCTTGCTGAGGCTCAGCTGGCGTTGCTGGCGGGCATCATGCCACACCACGCCCTTCAATTCCTGGCGCTGGAATCCACCTCTGCGGTGTGTGTTTGTGTTGCCCCCAATAAGTTCATACTAGTGATTGATTAGATGGTTAGTCTGTGGGCATCATGCCACACCACGCCCTTCAATGCCTGGCGCTGGATCCACCATAGCGGTGAGCCACCTGGGTCCATGTTTGGGCTGTCAGCCCTTTCTCACATTTCAGCAGCCACGACAACTGTGCTTCCCGTGCACGCATTTGCTTTGCTGTTCTGTACTCACCCAGAGTTGCCAAAGAAGAATGGACTCTTCAGGCTGCACCGTCATGCTCATGGACATAGTGGGCTTTTGCATCAGCATTTGTACATGTGTTTGTAGCAATGGACTTGCTCTTTGAGGCCCCCACGAATGCTGCATCCCTGGCAAGAGAGCACTCAGGCGGCACCATCATGATCATGGGCATAAAAAGCCCATATGCATCATTACCTAGCTATACAGAAGTATCTAGCTGTTGGGTTGCTCTCTTGGACAGGTCATCACGAATGCTGCATCAGCTGTACTTTAATAGCTCGCCTATGTATGAATGCTTGTATAAGTACAGACCCGTCAGCTTACTGCCCTCTTGGACAGGTTCCCACAAATGCTGCGTCACTAGCAAGGGAGCACAAGGGCTGCACCATCATGTTCATGGACATAGTGGGGTTCACATCCATGTGCAAAGTGGTTCCGCCCCAGCAAGTCCTGCTGTTTCTGAACAACCTCTTCTCCATGTGTGACCGACTGACAGACAAGCATGGAGTACATAAGGTGCGTGTAGAATCTGTTGGAGAGCATCGCGCAGCAAGGGTACAAGCGTTTGTTGTACATACCATGAAGCGTATTTTTGAGTGCCTGAAGCGTAGATGTAGTCAAGTGTAGTGCCGGCAGTCTTGTGTGAAGTGTGCGTTGAGTTCGGAGAAAGCTGGCCTTTTGTGCATACCGTTGCGTAGTACACTAGTGAGGTAGTGTAAGTAGAATGCATGCCTGATTCAGCACCCACCCCAGGGCATGCAGTTTTGTTGATGTAAGTAGGGCTTCTTCTCATACATACATGGTTAAATCCCCACATCTCTGTTCGTAGGTCAAACAAGTTTAGTGAGGAGCATGCCGAGGACCAGTGATTTGTGTATGCTTGTTGGAAACTTTTGGGTGTAAGCCCGTAACTATTTTCACATGGGCAATAAGGACCTTTTTCAATCAACCCTGTGCAGCATCCAGAGTTCTGCAAGCCTGCACCTGTTGGATGGCACACACTGTTTCTCACATAAGGTTTGCTGGAAAAATGGAAGGGCTGCATGCAAATCGAAGGCAATAAGTCTGCAACACAAGGTGCACACCACATTGCCGGCAGGTGCTCTAAAGCGCTGGCAGGAAGTGCCAGGGGATTGCCTTTTCTGGCTGGAATACCTGGCTTGTGTGAAGTGGCATAACTGAATTGCAGAGCTAGCTTTAAGCAGCTGGCGCAAGTGAACACAGCTGGCGTGCAGAGCAAGCTTTGAGGCTGGATGGGACCATTGCCTTTAGCATGGTCAAAAGGTTGAAGCTTGAGCAGAACCCGCATGGAACACACCCATTGTGGCTGTGCAGGTGGAAACTGCAGGAGACTGCTACATCGTGAGCGGAGGCATCATGTCGAACCACCCCACAAATGGCTTCCTGTGCACCAAGGTGCGGAAAAAGGCCTCCTTGTGTGCATGGGCTCCTGTGGCTTGTTTGTGCACCTGGCGCCCTGTGTACCAGAGTATGAAATGGACTCTTGGTGTGCATGGCTCCTGTGGCCTGTTTATACGCATGGCATCCCGTGCACCTAAGTATGAAATGGACTCTTGGGGTGCATGGCTCCTGTGGCCTGTTTATGCACCTGGTGTCCTGTGTACCAAAGTATGAAGTGGCCCCTTGGTGCGCATGGCTCCTGTGGCCTGTTTATACGCATGGCATCCGGTGTACCAAGGTATGGAGTGGCCTCCTTGTGTGCATGGCCCCTGTGGGCTTCCTGCACGCATGGCTTCCTGTGCACCACAGTAAGGGGTGACTTTTTTTGCATGAGTGGCTCCTTTGGCCTTGCTGCACAGCCGGCTCCTCTTTTTTCCTTTGCTCGCAAGGCTTCCTTTCAAAGGACAAAGTTTATACTTTCTGCACAGCCAGCTCTTTTTTTTTTTGCACGCATGGCTTCCTTTGGCCTTTCTGCATGGCTGGCTCCTGTGGCCTGTTTGTGCGCATGGCCCCCTGTGCATAATGGTATGGAATGGCCTTTTGGTGCGCATGGCTCCTTGCAGGAGCATAAGAGTTGTGTGATGAGGAGCCATAATTGCACCGATTACTTAAATTCCATTGTGACGGCTCCTTTCTAAGTTTCAAAGGATATGCATCCATCTGAGTTTGAAGTCTGAAACCCCTGGGTGTCTCACCTCAATGCTTGCCCTGGATTATCCCTCTGAGGACCACACCTCGCCTTTCCGTCTGTCCTGATCAAGCTAAGTTAATTCATGGGCCATTGACACCACACTGCCATTATGCCAATTAGGGCACTGCTGGCAAGGGAAGCAACGCCCAATCAGAGCAATATGCATGCACTACCCCAGACGCCCATAAGCACATGCATTACATGACCTCATGATGTGTGTGTGCGTGTGCGTGTGTGTGTGTGTGTGTGAAGAAAAGGGAAGCCCAGGAGCAGCAGCTGCAAGAAGAGCAGGCACAACTGGAGCAGCAGCAAAGAGAACCTGCGCATCACCAGCATAAATGGGCGCATGCTCCTCATGGCCTCACATTTCTGGTGCATGGCTTGGTGTGCACGTCCTGAACATTCAGGTCTGCAAGGAAGGGATGGGAAAACAGGCTTTGCTGTAAACAACCGGTCTCCTTTTACAATGGCTTTTGTTTGTCACGCACGCATGTGTTTGTGCTTGCCCATACACAACAGGAGGAGGTGGGTGAGCCGGAAGACCCGCAGCGGTGGGCGCGCCAGGTCCTTGAATTTTCCAAAGATCTGCTGTATGAGGCCAAGAAGGTAAGCTGGAACAGCAGCGACCTTGACGCTTGATGTTGCCTGGCATTTGATGCGCAAAGTATGGAAGGCTCTGGGACGGCAGTCAAAGCTTTAGGCTGCTCCAGGCTTGTTCTGCAGCATTTCTCATAGCCTCATCCGTGTAGTACAGCTGGTAGCCTCGCCATTGCTCTTGCTTATAGCACCTTTATATACAAATGGCCCACAACCGTGCGCCTTCCATCTGCTCACCTTTCCAGGTCTGCATGCCACATACGGGCGAGCCTGTCTCCGTGCGAATCGGCATCCATTCAGGTGCGACTCGGCAGCCACACACAGGTTTTATATTCAGGCAGGGGGGACGTTGGTGTTGCTGCTCTCAGTCTTGAATAGGTAAGAGGTTGCTGCTCCCCACCTTGTGCCTGCCTGCGTGGTTCATTGCATGATGTCAGGATGGTGTTGTGCTGCTCCATGTGCCTGCTCCATACCTTGTGCCTGCCCGTCCGTTGCATATGAATGGATGCTGTTGCTGCTCCCTACCTCGTGCCTGCCTGAGGGGGTTCAGCAATCCATGGAACAGACTGCAATTAATAAGCAAGACAGGCCATTTCTTGGAGGTCACGTTGCCCTAGGTTTAGTGGCTTTCTTGCTGCTTCAGGATGCTTGCTGGGAGCCATTCAATGATTTATGCAGCTTCAATGGATGGAACCACCAGCATCAATCAAAAGACAGTTCAATTGCAAGGCTGTTCAATCATAAGACAGTTAGGAAGGCTGCGACAAAATCTCCTCATGTCTGTGTCGTGCCGATGAGGACAAAGCAGCTGGCTCAAGGTGGCATAGAGAATGCCTGGCCAATGTCCTTGTTTGGTCTCACTGTGACTTGCATCATCCCAAAAGGCGTGGACAGGAGCATTGCTTGCGTTGCACCAAAAAGGTGTGCAGCAGAAGTGCCAATTGAACCTTCTTTATCCATTCACATTCAAAGATAGAATCAAAGATTGTTGATGTGTCTAGAGCACTGACCACACCATATGCTGCATGCTGGCTTGCGCGTGCAGGGGAGGTTGTGTCTGGGCTCATTGGAACGAAGCTGCCGAAGTTCTCCTTGTTTGGGTGAGGGTACATTTCATGGTCCGATTTCTGAATCTGCCTGGCTGTGGCAATGCAAGGGCTCATAGGTGGTGTTTCAGGATGGAGAAGAAGCTCGCCATCGATCATCATCAAAGCAAACTGCCTGTTCACCATCTTAGGGCAATGCGCATGCTTACCAAGGAAGGTTGAGTGCCTGCTCAACATGAAATGCAATTTACCCTCCATTCATTGCTCACCATGAAAGCAAAGTGCCTGCTCAGCATGGAATGCATAGTGCCTGCTCACCATAAAGGGCAGAGTACCTGCTCACTATGAAGTGGCAAGGTGCCAGCAAAGTGCTTGCATCCCCAGCGAAGGTGTGATTGTACAGGTGTGAGGCGAAGTGCCTGTCTGCATCCCCAGGAAATGTGTGCGGCAAAGTGCCTGTCTGCATCCCCAGAAAAGGTGCGAGGCAAAGTGCCTGCAAAGGGTCTGCATTCCCGGTTAAGGTCCGAAGCTTCCTGCCTTTTTTGCTTGCTTCAGCAACTCTGATGGATGGCCTCGTAGAGTTGGAGCATTTTGTGGGGAAGGAGAGCAAGCAGAGGCAAAGTGAGGTACATACACGTCTACATGTCTACATGTCGAGTCGCCGAAGGGAAGGGGCTGGAGAAGTGAGATTGGGTGCATGCATTGAAAAAGAATGGGAGGGTTGAGTAGGGAAAGACGAAGGCAAGCTTTGCTCCTCCCACACCAATTCAAGCTTACTTGTCTTCTTCCCTTAATAGTAGGCGCTTGCCACCTCATCTGTGCATGCTCTTATAATGAGAGTGCACGCTCATCAATGACTGCAATGTGGCCAGCATCATGTTCTTTCCCTTGTGGTTGTCAGTAGCAGTACACGCCCATGACCAGCGTTGCTTGCATCCGTGCGTGCCCGCTTGCAGGGACACCATGAACACCTCAGCGCGCATGGAGTCCACAGGTAGACCTCTTGGTATCCATGCAAAGCACATGTTGTCTTGTCTCAATGGCCTCCTTAGCTCACTTAACTGTGCATGCATGCTGTAGTGATTATAAGCTGCAAAGCCGCTACTCATTGCAGTCCATAGATGTGCCGTCTGATAGCCATGCCAGTGCAGCGCTGGTGATCTGGAGTAGGTATCAGTGCAGCGCTGGTGACCTGGAGTAGGTATCAGTGCAGCGTTGGTGATCTAGAGTAGGTGTCAGTTCAGTGCTGGTGATCTGAAGTAGGTGTTTTTCCTATTATTATTTGGGTGTTACCTAGGTTGCTTAGGAAGCTTCCCACACCCTGCTTGGTTTAATGCACATTATGCCGGAAGGGCTTACTTTGCCGCATTCTACTGCGAGGCTGCTGTTTAAAATTTGCTGTTCATTATTGGGCGCATGGGCTTGAGGGTGTAAGCAAGCTAGCAGTGCAGGCACACTCGCAGTGCAAGCAGCTGTAGTGCTACTAGCGCACCGCTGTTTCGCACTTCCTAGTGCAGCAGTGCAGGCTCACTCGCAGTGCAAGCAGCTGTAGTGCTACTAGCGCACCGCTGTTTCGCACTTCCTAGTGCAGCAGTGCAGGCACACTCGCAGTGCAAGCAGCTGTAGTGCTACTAGCGCACCGCTGTTTTGCACTTCCTAGTGCAGCAGTGCAGGCACACTCGCAGTGCAAGCAGCTGTAGTGCTACTAGCGCACCGCTGTTTTGCACTTCCTAGTGCAGCAGTGCAGGCACACTCGCAGTGCAAACAGCTGTAGTGCTACTAGAGCACCGCTGTTTCGCACTTCCTAGTGCAGCAGTGCAGGCACACTCGCAGTGCAAGCAGCTGTAGTGCTACTAGCGCACCGCTGTTTTGCACTTCCTAGTGCAGCAGTGCAGGCACACTCGCAGTGCAAGCAGCTGTAGTGCTACTAGCGCACCGCTGTTTCGCACTTCCTAGTGCAGCAGTGCAGGCACACTCGCAGTGCAAGCAGCTGTAGTGCTACTAGCGCACCGCTGTTTCGCACTTCCTAGTGCAGCAGTGCAGGCACACTCGCAGTGCAAGCAGCTGTAGTGCTACTAGCGCACCGCTGTTTTGCACTTCCTAGTGCAGCAGTGCAGGCACACTCGCAGTGCAAACAGCTGTAGTGCTACTAGCGCACCGCTGTTTCGCACTTCCTAGTGCAGCAGTGCAGGCACACTCGCAGTGCAAGCAGCTGTAGTGCTACTAGCGCACCGCTGTTTTGCACTTCCTAGTGCAGCAGTGCAGGCACACTCGCAGTGCAAGCAGCTGTAGTGCTACTAGCGCACCGCTGTTTTGCACTTCCTAGTGCAGCAGTGCAGGCACACTCGCAGTGCAAGCAGCTGTAGTGCTACTAGCGCACCGCTGTTTCGCACTTCCTAGTGCAGCAGTGCAGGCACACTCGCAGTGCAAGCAGCTGTAGTGCTACTAGCGCACCGCTGTTTCGCACTTCCTAGTGCAGCAGTGCAGGCACACTCGCAGTGCAAACAGCTGTAGTGCTACTAGCGCACCGCTGTTTCGCACTTCCTAGTGCAGCAGTGCAGGTGCACTAGTGCTACCAGGGCACTGCTGTGACACACTGCTAGTGCAGGAGTGCAAACACACTTACGGCACTGTGGCACTTCAAAGCAACAGGGCTCACCATGCCAGAGTGTGCGCCACCATGTAAGAGTGTGCGGCTTTGCTTGTAAGAGGACGTAGCTTTGCACACGCATTGGTCCTTTCTGCAAGCCAGACCAAATATTGAAAGAACAAAAATTTGATGCATGTGCACAGGCGCCCCAAACCGCATACATGTGTCAGCAGCAACTTATGCTTTGCTGCTGGCCTGTGAGGATGGAGGCTGGGAGGCAACAGGAGGAGTGCAAGTCAAGGGGAAGGTGCGGGTTTTGTTTACCTACCCTTCTGTCTATCCACCTACCTATATTTTTATCTATCTATCCACCCATTCATCCGTCTGTCCATATAAAAATCCATCTATCGATCTATCTCTTCATCTCCCTGATGTTTGACAGTACAGGATTGCAAGCCAAGGGAAGGTGCAGATGTTTGTGGTATTCTGCTGAGGCCCCTTGAGCAATCCATGTTATTGCTCCAAATGACATCGGTGTACATTGGTGTACATTGGTTTACATTGGTGTCTGTCACTTGGTGGTCCCATGAGGAGCGTAAGTGCAGTTGTCTGTCACTTGGCGTCTGTCACTTGATGGCCACATGAGGAGAGCAAGTGCAGTGGGGTGCACAGCTGCAGCAAGATGGTGTTGTTGCCCATGAGCCTGTTTCGGCCGTGGGCTGGGAGTGCAAGCAGGTATTATTAAATGTGCGGCTCATGCGTTTTTCTTCCCCGTTTGGTTGCTGGAAGGCAGTTCAGGTGTTTGAGGGGTGCACACACATCTGGCATGTTTGGTGGCAGCAGCTTGGCAGCAAAAGCTGGATCAGCCCTTGGCAAGCTTGGCGTGCAGTTTGCCATGACACAGTACTCGTCGTCAAATGTCGACATAGAGCTGTTTACCAGGTGCCCGCTTGGTGGCAGGTGCACAAAAGGGCATAGCTGCTCTGACGCGCCTTCCCCCTGCAATAAACCTTTGGTTACATCTGTGGGTGTCACTCGAAAATTCTGAACAGGGACTCGCAAACGCGCACGACAAGCAGAGGACGAGTGGACCATGCATGGTCCATTTGGCGTGACTCCCTGCGCACTCCTTTTGGTGCTGCTTGACTCCAACCAAAACACTGTGGTGCATGCAGGGCTCCGTGCGGACCTCCTGATGATTCAGGCACAAAAGGGAAAGCAACCATGGGCATCCCTGTGCGTGCGCTTGTAGGGCTTTGTGCTGACTACTTGGTGATATAAGGCACAAAGCAACAGTGGGGATCCTTGTGTGCGCGCTTGCAGGGCTTCATGCAGACCTATTTTTGGGTGCCCCCAGAGGGCGACTTTGTCAGCCCTGCCCCCAGTTCACCCTTCGCCCTCTCTGCCTCCAACAGCAACCCCACCAACAGCGCCAATACCAACGTCACGTCGAGTGCCGACACTGCTGCAGTCACGGCATCGCCAGCTCAACACCTAGCTGCAGGAGCAATCACATCAACAGAAGGAGCACATGCCCCATTAGAGGCAGTATCGCCGCGCCCTGCATTTGCGGAGGCCACCTCCGCATGCCCGCTGCCAACAGGTAGCGTGTGCGCGGCAGAGGTTGCCGAGGCGGCTGCGCACGTGGGCGTCATGGGAGGAGCAGGTCCTTCAGGGTTGGGTGGTGGTGGCAGCAGCAGCGGCGCGGGTGCCAGTGTGCCCCAGAAGGGCAGCGAGAAGTCGGCAAGCAGCATCTCGCTTGCAGACACAGCTGGCCTGGGCTCAGCCTACATGTTGGGGGCAGCAAACTCCAGCATGGGTCATGCTCTTGCCCATGTGGGGTCAAGGAGGGTAAGGCACTTGTCGCTAGACCCCGCACTTTTGGGGGCACAGGGCATGAGCAGCCCCAGGGCAGCCGGCGCGGTGATGGTAGGGTCCGCTAGCCAGGACGAGGGGCAGCAGCCTGCTGGCCAGGGTTATGCGAACGTGACCACGCCCCGAGGTGCTGCCCATCCATCGCACGCGCACGCCTTCATCATGGGCGCGCCACCTGGCTATCTCAGCCGTGTGGGCAGCAGCAGCGGCATGGTGCGCTGCGGGGGCGCGCGCGAAGCACGCAGGTCCCTCAGCAGCGCAACTGGGCGCGGCTACCGCAGCACGCGGTGCTTCAGCCACCGCGTCACCTCCTACAACGGTGAGGACATGGACTTGGTTCAAGCATGATTTGTTAAAAGTTGAAGCAAGCCGCCGCTTCACCTCCTTCGCCTCCTGCAAGATTAGGTTTGAGTTTGACGTACAATAAGTTGGAGCAGGGCACCTAACTGTGTATGCAGCTGCTGCTTCGCCATCGTCGAAACAGGACGCCAGTGTTGTATTCCGACACATAAAACCTGTACCATGATTCATGGTGATCTAAGAACCCAAAACAGCCCCATATAGAGGCCCCTTGGCATTTGAAATGTGAAGCTGCCAGGCCAGGCGTGGTCACCGCGGTCATAGCTGGCCATAACTGGTCAAAGCTGGTCATAGCGGCCATAGCTGCAATAGCTGGTCATAGCTGGTCGTAGCGGTCATAGCTGGTCAAAGCTGGTCATAGCGGCCATAGCTGCAATAGCGGGTCATAGCGGTCATAGCTGCCTGGCGTGGTCACAGCAGTCCCAAGGCAATGATAATGCTTGCTTGTGTTTGTTTCTTTGGCATTGCTCGGCCGGCGTTGCTCGGCTGGTGTTGCTCGGCCGGCATTGCTGTGCGGAACCCAGCACCGCCCGCAGCTTGTGTCAGATCATGTAAGGGGCCATGGAGTGCTGTGTGTCAGGCCGCATAGGGGGCGATGGAGGCAATGAAGCGGTTTGTGTTACGTCACTTGGGGGGCCATGGAGTGCTGTGTGTCAGGCCGCATAGGGGGCGATGGAGGCAATGAAGCGGTTTGTGTTACGTCACTTGGGGGGCCATGGAGTGCTGTGTGTCAGGCCGCGTAGGGGGCGATGGAGGCAATAAAGGGGTTCATGTTATGGCAATTGAGGGGCCATCAAGTCCCAATAAAGGGGGACTCGTGTCAGGTCACTGAGGGGAAAATGGAGGGAGCGAAGCAACTTGTCAGTTTTATACAAAGGGCCCGGCATATAGCGTTATGCGTCACATTCCCCAGCACCATATAGCATTACGTGCTTTACCGTAACGATGCTACTGCCCAGTGCTGCTCCCTTTAGATCAGCATGTAGTGCTATATGGGGGTCTTCTATAGCGCTATGTAGCGCTACAGGCAAAAGTTAATCCATAAACATATCAGAGGAAATGTGTTGGCTTTGTTGTGTCGCATGGGGGGCAGCAAGGAAGGCAATGAAACAGCTTGTGTCATGTCTCATGAGGGGCACTGGAGGCAATGATGCGTGTGTTAGGTCACCTGGGGAGCAGAAGAGCGTGGGCATTATTTAGCCCAGCTTGCATTCCTTTGCTTGCATTCATGACCCATGGGTCATGCTTGCTCATGCGCCATGCCTGCATGCCTTGCTCAGGTCCACTGTGGTTCACACAGCATGAGAGATGAGGTTAGCGCAGCTGTCCATAAGTGCTGCCACACACTTGCACCACTACCACCACCACCACCACAATACCAGCACCGCAGGAACAACAAGACAACAACAATAACAGCTGCAATAGACTCCCGACATTCCACGCATGCAGGCTCTCCAGCAGCTGGGCTGCCGCTTACTGGCATCATCACCTCTGAACCTGCTCTTTCGCTGCCTGCATGCACCGTGACAAATTTGCACCCTGTCCTGCATACAGGTCTCATGGCGGCTGGACTGCTGCATGCTGATACAACGATCTATACACCTCTGTACGCTTTTTGATACATGCTGACACCATGACCATATCGCGCCCTACTGCGCATGTAGGTTCCATGGCTGACACCATGGCCTTACCCGGGGGCCTCAGGAGTGGGCATGGCAGTTTAGACCAGCACCTCTTGCGCTCGCGCGTCATCAGCCACAGCACCAACAGGTAACTCCCGTCCCTCCAGCAAAAAGGTGCAAGGGGGTACAAGAAGGATGAACAAGAAGGAGGCATCACCTGGGAAAGATACCGAGGAGACACCATCAACCAGACTCGGTAGCATGCAGGCAAACATGCACTGGTGCAGGCTTGGAAAGAAGGCACATGCAAGGAAGGGCAGCAGTGTGTCAGCCAAAAGGGGCCCAATCTCAGCCCCTCAGCCCCCATTTCACGCCTCCTGATCCAAGCCAGAATCTAGTTCTGAAGTTGAACCTAATAACAACACAGGAGCTTCCCTGGGTGCATGCAATGTTTGTGCCAAAGCAAGCTGTGGGGAAGCCAGGAAGTGGCAAGACTCAGAACAGGGAAAGAATGTAGCGTCGGTGTTTCAGCAACATTGGGCCCCAATCACTTATCAAAGTGATGAAAGCACTCAAGTTGCAAGAAGATGTTTACCCTAAATGTTACTCCTTTTACAGAAAGCACCTGTTCTAAGCATTGGCTACGCCTCCAAATCAGCCTGGTCGGGGGAGGTAGGTGCTCTCCACAGACTTCTGGTCCGTTCATGCTTCATGAGGAGCTCCTTGTACTCATGTCAACCTCAGACCAGGAATACTATCTCTACTTGCTTTGCTCGTAAGGCGCAGCATGATCCTGCTGCATGCAGCATCACAGCTGCTCCCCAAGATACTGATGTGTACAGCAGCATGCGACCCATTGATACCATGGTAGTGTCTGCGTGTCAGCCAACTCTTTCCTGCCCTTGATGCAATTTCCCCAACAAGTTCGCCTGCTTTCCCTCCCTCCTCTTTCCCTTGGTTGATCCCCCCAACCGCCCCCGCTGCTGCTGGATCATGCATGTGCAGCCATCCACCTCACGACTTGCAGCAAGTCATGGACAGCTTCTACGACTTCAACCACCGCGCAATCCTGGATCAGGGCCCCAGTGACCAGCATGGTCCTCGCGAGCTGCCTCATGGTGGCGGTGGCAGTGGCGAACGCCACGATCCGCTGCGCGTCATCCTGCGTGCCCTGCCCGTCCAGAACATGAGTACGACCTTTGGCCAGCGCACCCCATCATACACCCTCCAGTCTCCGAATGGCCGGCCTCTGACGCCTAAGCTCTCCTTGCCCTCTGATTGAGAGTGGAGTGCCGGATGCTCTGGTGCAAGGCCCAGCGTGAGTGTCGGATTGCCGCATCAGAAAGGACCTCACACAGCAAACTCAGCTCTTTGTGGGTTGCCCACAAGCCCTACACCTGGCTTGAGGTGGCAAGTTGAAGGAATTGTGTCTGTTTGTTTCATAGTTGTTGCCATAGGAATAAGCTGCGTCCGCTGTAGGCGTTTGACAGTGGCTCTTGATGTGCAGAGGAGAAATGTTTGAAGGCAGGTACAACGATAAGTCGTACATCACTTTTGCTGGAGCCAGCCCGGAGTGGAGATCATTGCATTCTGGAGCGACGGCCTCCAGCAGCACTGTTATCAGAGCAGCATTGTTATCAGAGTGACGGCCTCCAGCAGCACTGCCATCAGAACAGCACTGTTATCAGAGTGACGGCCTCCAGCAGCACTGTTATCAGAGCAGCATTGTTATCAGAGTGACGGCCTTCAGCGGCACTGTCATCAGAGCAGCATTGTTATCAGAGTGACGGCCTTCAGCGGCACTGTCATCAGCTTGAATGGACCAGACAAGGGCATTCTTATTTCATGGGGTTTGGGATGCGCAGCTTCCATGCACTGCAGACGTCATCTTCCTTGATTGCACCCAATTCATCGCTATGTGTGTAGGCTTCCTAGTTTGAAGTCTCGCGCCTGAACCCATTGAGCTTGTAAAACACCCCTTTTTCTTTGTGAGAGGGGATAAGGTTCCAGCCTGCTGCACTTGTTGCTGGCAGCATAAGTTGAATGAAATGTGACACCCTGATAAGTTCCAAGAAGTGTATGAGTGTTGTCTTCGTGGATGCCTGCTGTGAATGGCTACTTGTTGAGGCAAGCAGGTTGCACCACCAATTTCTGTTTGTGTGTGTGTGGGGGTGTTGTGTGTGCGCGCGTGTGTTTGTGCGTGTGCGCTTGCGGTATATAGCTTCATGGATGTGTGCTTGCCAATTGCTATCAAGACGAACAAGTTGCACGACAGATTTGCTGAAAGAAACACTTGAAAGGATTGGAAGCCGCCCAGGAAGGCACCCCCTAACCGGGAAATGACATGAGATGTCTTCAATGCAGCTCAGCAACCTGCATTGAAGAAGAGGGTACTTGGACAACCTAGAAACATGGGGGGAAAGGTGTAAACAAATGTGCCAATGGAGAAGCCGCATCTGGATTGTTGTTGAGCAAAAGCCAGAGCCTCTATTGGCTATGTCTTTATAGCTTCCATTGTACACAACAGGTTGAATCAATGAAAAGGGCTGTTGACCTGGGACTCGGAATGTCAACGCCGAGCAAAGCTTATAAGGTTGTGGGGGGATGTCAAGAATACAATACAGATGTATGTCTACTACATGTCCAAGCGCGAATCTGCTGATGAGCCTTGTCTTGTTATAAATCCCCCAGACATGATGGAGAAGGATGGCTTTTAATACTCTTGCTTTTCAGCCGGACTTGCTGTTGAACAGCTGCATAATTCTTGCTTCTGGGTGAGCAAGATTGTACAAGGGGTTACAAGGGGGGGTTGGCCTACAGCCCAAGACTCTGGCTGATCGGCTGAGACTCTGGCTGCTCGGCAAAAGATTGTGTACTCTGTTTTTTTGTGTCTTCTGCCTCCTATTGGGAGGGCTTCGTGTTCGTCCTTGTCATTGAGATAGCCGTTGCTTGGTGAGACCCTTCCTGGCTTGCTTGCCAGGAACCTTTCCTTGGCGCTCGCAGCCTTTGGGGCTGGCATAGTCTTTTTTCATTAGACAACCGGTGCTTTGCTGTTTGCGCGACGTGTATTTCTGCACCTCTGCTGTTGGAGCGCACAGCGCAACTTGTATGCATGTCTGTTTTGCTGTCTGGAGAACTGTTTTTTTTGTCAAAGCATTGTCGGAAACAATTTCGGAGCCGCACGTTCTGCTTATTTTCTTTTCCTTTGATGTGTTCGTTTTTCTTTCTTAGAACCGTTCCCTTCATGAGCATGTCATGCTGAGCTGCCACGCACACTAAAATCTAGCCAAACCTTCATTCTTGTTCTAACTTCATGCAGCAAAAAAGGAAATAACTACCTAGAAAAAGAAGAAGGTAAACATCTACATAGGCAAAGTCTCCCTTCATCAATTAAGGAAAAGAGGATACGGGTTTTACACAAAGAAGCCCGGCCGGATGGGCCATCAGCCAAAACACACGACTGCCAGGCTTTGACAGGAAAAAACAGAAATAAAAGAGGATTCCTAGGCGACTAGAAGTGAGCCTTTATTTGTCTGGGAAACACGAGGGAAGATGTTTTTAGGGAGGGTTCTGTTTGTTGAGTGTTCAAGGATCTGGAGGTCCTGTAAAGCAAGGTGATCTGCGCTGCCAATGTCCATGGAGGCAAGACATGCCCAAGAGGGCTTGCTGATACCTTTAGTGGGATTCAAAGCTCAATGGTTACAATAGAGGGCTTGCTGATACCTTCAGTGGGATTCTGCTAGCAATGTTGTGTCGCTCAGTTGCCATGTTTGACATGATGGAATGTTTACACCCTGAAAGGATGTGAAGGGCGCTGTCTGGCTCCCCACAGAGGAGGCATTGGGCAATGTTTGGTTAGGTTACAGGAAAAAGAAGGCCTCCAGTCGAAGCGGTTGACTGCTAGCCTGCTCACGAAAAAGCAGTAACTCATGTAGGAAAGCAAAAAGCTTCCTATTGCTTTGATTTAAGAAAGAAGAGATATGATCAGACTGTACATGGTGAATGCCAGGAAAGGAAAGGAAAGGGTTACATAGCTGTACCTGCCTACGAGAGCAGCTTAGCTGAAGCATAAAGAGATGCCTGTATCTAAACCAGACCTAAGCTTGAAACTAAAAGAAAAGCTTGAAGTCTACAACTGTTTTTGCGTTGCTAAAAAACAGAGATGGTGAATGTCAGGTACATAGGGAGCCACCCTACTGGAAGAGTGGGATAAAGAGAGGAGAGGACTAGAAAATAAGGAAGCATGTTTAAGCCGAAGAGAACAAATATAGGGATGAGTGCATTTGAAAATAACATCACGTTATTTGATTCAATAACACACGGTGTTATTCATCCTGCACATCATCTTGGGCATCACATAGATCACATGCAGGGGAAACAGTGTCATCCCATGTGGCCTGCTCGACTTTCAAGGTATGGACACGAAGGCAAAATCAAGCCACACTGCAGACAATGTCTTTGGGTAAATCCAAGTAAAAATATTTGGGCAAAGTACCAGGTTTATGGAGAATACGTAACGTGTGCAGGCTTGGTTGGGAGAGCACACCAGTGATAAGTGAATTTTTGGCTGTTTGTGTCTCGTGGGTCATAACCAGAAAATTGTCTCCAATATGCTAGATGGCGAGACCTGAGATCCACAACAAGCTGACTCAGATGCAAAGAATTATCAGAGCGTATCTTTTGCTGAAAATGATGGGCATGATGCAAGCCATTCATGGCAGATAATAGATGGGATTTCCAGCAGGAGGAATTCCTGGGGCTGAGGGAGATGTCTGCATGAAAAACCTTGTGAAGTACGCGCTGTTGCAAAGGGTGAGAGAATTATACAAGCGGAGGAGGCATTGTAGACTGGTGGACATTTAAAAGCGTACTGCGTGCTTTTGATTTAAGAGGGCACCTGTGCGGTGGTTAGAAACGTTTCGTTCCATTTTGAAAGGAAGTGTTTGCATGGTCCAGAAGCCATTGTTGACCTTTTTATGGACTGCGGGGAGTAGACATTGAAAGTAAGAGCAGCACTGTGTCCTGTTTTAGTGTTAGCTTTTCCGTGTCTGTTCTTTTTTTATAGAATGTATGTTCGTCCTCAGAGCATCATGGAGATTGAAGAAGTGTTCAAGCTTTGGGGCAGGTGAGTTGGGACGTCTTGATGTACTTGCATGGATGCGGGCAGCTTCCCCAAAGGCAAGCCAGGTGTTGCCACGGAAAGGATTGCCTTCAAGGTTGATATCATTCCCTCAGGCATTCATTTAGGCTATGATAGGGAAAGGTTGTGTCTGCAGGGGTGTCATTACCCTGAATAACCTGGTGTTAGGCGATGGCATCTGCGTATTCATCACCCGCAATTTCAGCGTGAGATTTAATCTTGTAGAGATAAAAAGGGGCAGGTGAATTGTGCACAAGCTGTGTGATCACTTAGAGGGTATGGCCTTGGATATGCTGACGGTGAAGCTCTGGATACAGCATTTGCTTCCTTATCTGGTGGAGTGAAGAAAGACTATCAGTGGCAATGTGAAAGTGACCCTGAAGAATTGCAGCTGCTATTGCAGTAAGTTCAGCCCTTACAATGGTATTGGTGATTCCCGCTCCGTTTGGCTGGACATGATTGGGATTACCAGTGTCAGGGTGGTAGACTCTGCTCCTATCATTTGTCTTCCCTGGAGTATATTGCAGCTGGCATCTGTGTGTGCCCACTCTTTCCAATTTTGGACTTTTCGGACCAGGTTTGGTCTAAACGCGGTTAGTGGTGAGAGGGACAGTTGCCTTTTGACAATATTCTTAGGGGTGTGCTGTTGGTCAGAGAATATGTCTTCAAGTTTCATGGAACCAGTCTCAATCCCTGGGTGTCTGGCAATAAAAACTGGGTCGTTGCTGATGCTTGTTCTTCACCAGCGTGCTTCAGATATGTCTCTTGCTAAATCAGTGAGCCAAGTTGTCATTCAAGTGGATTCTTGCTGCAGTAGGCTCAAGGGTATGGTTCCGAATGTGCAACAGAGGTGAGAGTAGGCATTAAGGAGTTTGGAGTACGGAGTTTTGCTCCTTGGATTGGCAAGAACTTTATTGCCAATTCTTCTGTTCTTGTCGAACATGAAAGTTGCTGTGGCGTCAATTTGTAGTATTGTAGAGTAGATGGCATGTCTTAGGGTGATTTGCACAACATGGTCGTCATCATGATAGATGAGATGGCATGACGAGAAACCTGATAATATGGACGACAAGGCGTTGTGGGTAGCTTTGGACAAAGCTCCTGTCTCGAGGGTGTTTGCTCCAGAAGTGGAGGTAATTGGGGTTGTGTTACAGGGGTTAGGCCTAATTTGGGTGAGGCCATTTGTTCCTCATGGTGATGCATCAGCATGCCCTGAAACCTATGATGAACACAAAAAGTAATCAGTCCATCAGGTCCTCATCTCCAAAAGGCTCCTAAAGTAAAAAGGCTTTAAATTTTTCAAATTTGTGTGCGAAAATGCGATCCCCGCTCCGCACAGGATTTTGGTACTTAACTAGACGTGTCATTGAAAGTATATAAAAGTCTTTCAGCCAGAACTGGATGCTCGGCAACCTCCTGGCCCCACAGATGGCCTCAAGAGGCTGACAGCACTGCCAACGTTGCCTCCTTAGAGTTTGTTGATGCGTGTGTTTGCCTAATTTATTGGGTTGGCATCGATGCTGACATGCTAGGGTCAGATGCACCATTCTTGCATGGAAGAAGGCAGAAAATTTCCATCCATCCAAATCTAGCCAGTTTGCTGTGCCCAGCTCGGAAGTATCGAGATGCATTAAATGGGACTCATCGTTAATGATTCTTGTGCTGAATTCTGTTCCGGGGTATGTGCATTCCAGGAGAGTTTGAGTCGGCGGAGGACACACCGGTAGCAATTGCGTAGTCGAGGAAGGCATCAAATACGAAACTAATAATCAATACATCGTGAGGTGTTTGTTTTTGAATTTGTTGTTTTTATTTGACGTGGCGGCCAACCTGTTGGTCACCATGGCAATGCTTCCATCCTTGGCACCTGCCCAACAAGGGCAACCCAGGATACAGGAGCAGTCCTTGGTTATTGTGTATGAAAACATAAACTCCATGAAAGCGGTCCATGTGGATGCCAAAGCTCGGTATGACAACAGATACGGCTCTTTCCCGCAGAAGGTGCGCACAACAAGCCTGAAGATGTCAAACATGCAACTCTAACATGCACATAAATGTGAGCCCGCGCACGCTCACACACGCACACACACACGTACGCACTGCCATGCACATACACAATGCACCTTGCACACCCCATCCAACAGCGTATCAACATCAAGAGTACCTGCCAAGACATGCATGCATGTATACATATGCAGTGCTCTTTTGATGAAGGCACAGTGTGCCTCCCTCTGCACCCCTCCCATGATCCTGGCGACTCTTTGCACAGATTTGTATTAAACTCGCGTGCATATTTTGATTTTAAAAACCTGAAGGCTAGCGAGTCCTTTTGAACATGTGCATACGCAGCGTGTACCTGCAAGCCTGCAGTGCAACAGTAACCATGACTGGGAGTGCAGCTGCAGTGAGACTGCAAACCTTCACCTGCAAGCCTGTAGCACCTATTGGAACCTCATAAATAGGCTCGGCCAATTCCATATTATAGTAAGCATTATATGGCATGTGCACGGACTTCTCTGAATATACGCCAAATATGGAGTAGACACACGGATTTGGCCAACCCTACTCATCAACACATGCTGCAGGACTGGATTGGGCTCCCCTTTGGCTCCAAAGTGCGTGCCACTGGCGGCTCGAGGGGCTGGGTGTACCTCCTCGCCCCCACCCCTGATCTATGGTCCCTCGTACTGCGTCACCGCACCCAGATCCTTTACATCGCAGGTACGCGGCGGGCAGGGTGCAATAGTAAGGGAAGGTGACCCAAACTCACTCCCAGGGTGATGCAAGGACTCACATCAGGTCAGAAACCTTGCAAGAGGAAACGAAGACTGACAGAGGGTACCATTGGCTAAAGCACCGTGAGTCCCTCTACCACCACAGCCGTGGAAGGACAGTGGTTTATCTGGCGCTTCCTTTTTCTGGCTGGCGTGGTCTTTTTCCTTTTTTTTTAATGTGACGCAGTTTTCAGAGGGCCCAGCAAGTTTGCTTGACCTCGACCAAATTCTGAAAATGAGGGGTTGCGAGGCAGCGCCAGATGGTGAAACCCTGTTTCATTTTCATTGGAAGAAAGGCCAGGAGCAGTACCTGAAGCATGCTGAGGCTCCTCTCCATTCCGCATACTCAGGTATGCTAGCATGATCAACGCAGGATAGCTTGAGCAGGCCAGTCTGGCTGACAGGTCCAGGAGTCTCAATCTCATGTTTGTATGCAACAAGGGCGTGGGGAAGATACGCGACTATCAATCTCATATGTGTATGCAACAAGGGCGTGGGGAAGATACGGGACTATCAATCTCATGTTTGTATGCAACAAGGACGTGGGGAAGATGAGTGGTCATCCAATGGTGCTGCGTTTGCCCTTACACCCTTTGACTTGTTATGTGCTACCTCCCCTTTCATTCACAGCAGTAACACAAGAGACATTACAGAATATGTAAGCAGATATGCTACATGTAACCATAAGTTAAACCGTTGAACCTCTTCTATTACGACCCGCTGGCTTAACTTATCTTACCTTGCAATGGCACAATTATGCTCAAGGATTACATGCAGGCTTCAGCAGTGTCTTGAATTTTTACTACTACTGCGTTGAAGCTGATATTAGTGCTGTTGGTGTTGCTATTGCTTCTACTACCGTGCTCTTGACATCAATGTTGCTTCTACCACTGCGTTGTCGATGTCAGTGTTGCTCCTACTACTGTGCGGTTGATGTCACTGTTTCTCCCATAGACGTTGGCAATGTTGTGATTAATGTCAATGCTTGTACTTTTAAGTGCATATTCCAAGCATATGTCCATTTCCAGCCATAAGGTATGTGTGTTGATCACTCTTGCGCGCAGTCAACCGCCAGATCCGTATGATCCTCAAGTATTGCTCCCTTTGTCTTTGCTGCGCAATGAGTTCTGCTAGACCTGTGTGCCGCCTTAAGGTGCACACCGCCTGCTGCTGCATGCCGACATCCTCATGGTCTGCATGTGCTTTAAAATGCACACCGCCTGCTGCTGCATGCCAACATCTCCACGGTCTGCATGTGCTTTAAATGCACACCGCCTGCTGCTGCATGCCGACATCTCCACGGTCTGCATGTGCTTTAAAATGCACACCGCCTGCTGCTGCATGCCGACATCTCCACAGTCTGCATGTGCTTTAGAATGCACACTGCCTGCTGCTGCATGACGACATGTGCACGATCTGCAAGTCCTTTACAATGCACACTGCCTGCTGCTGCACGCAGGCGTCTTCACGACCTGTGTGCTACCTTCAGGTGCACACTGCCTGCTGCTGCATGTAGAAACCTTGAAGATGCATGCACATGTCTACCTAGGGTTGCGCACCATCGGCTGCCACACGCAGGCATGAAGTCACACCTTCATGCCATGGATTCCATGGTCTGCATGTCCTTCGAGCTCCGCATGTGTTTGCCACTGCCTGCAGGCATCTCCATGGTCTGCATGTCCTTCGAGCTGCGCATGTGTTTGCCACTGCCTGCAGACATCTCCTTGGCTTGCATGTCCTTCAAGCTGCGCATGTGTTTGCCACTGCCTGCAGACATCTCCATGGTCTGCATGTACCTGGAGCTGTGCCCGGGAGCAGTGGTGTTGGAGTCAGGCACAGGGTCGGGGTCCCTCACGCACTCTCTGGCCCGGGCAGTGGCGCCCTCTGGCCACGTGTACTCTTTTGAGCACCATTTGGAACGAGCCAGTGAGTGTACTCTCTTAAGCCCTATTGGAATAAAGCAGTGGGTGTACTTTTGGGGGCGTGGAACGAACCAGTGAGTGTGGGGGCTTATAGGATAGCCAGTGGGGTTGGGCACTTAGTTGGGCACCTGTGCATGAAAGGGCACGGGGTTGGCTATAGGAGCACTAAGGCAATGGCGCTCTGATCCAAAGGGCTGTGGCCAGCTGCCCCGATGGCTCCTGTTCATCACTTGAAAACAAGCCTGAGATTGTCTGGATCCAAGGGCTCCCAAGGCAGGCCCAAAAAGCGGACACAAAAAGTGGCCAGCTGCCCCAATGGCAATGGTGACAGCTGTTTCATGGTTCCAATGGATAGGGGACTGGCAGGTGCCGTGGGAGGGCGGGTGCGGACCAACAGCTTCATTGTCTGTCTGCTATAGATTGTTCGGGTGAAAAGCATTCAGTCAAGAAGCCTGAAGGATGGCCAGTGACTGCTTTTCAGGCGCAGGCCTCGGGTTGTAGGGCTCATGCTCTGTCCAGCAGGTTCCAGAGTTTACACTGCGATGTGTGTTTGCTCCACATTCACACACACACTTACACACTCTTACACACTCATACACATGCTTATGCATGTACATTCAGATGAAGCCGCTGCAGAGGTGCGGTCAAACGGGCTGGCCTCCTGCGTCACCATCCGCCATAGGGATGTGGAGGGGTGCGGTTTCCCTTGTGGCCAAGGCCAAACAGGGGAGGGGGAGCAGGGCAAAGGAAGCTGCGCAACCATCGGCATGGATGGTGATGGGTTAAGGATGGATGGTACAAGGAGCGAGGCTGATGGGGGCTCCACTTGTGGAGGGGACAAGGAGGTTGGAAAAGGAGAGGGCTGCGGCAGGGTGCAAGATGGGGGGAGCGAAATCCAGCAGCAGGGAGGGGCCGGCAAAGAGGATGGGAGTGACGCGGGAAGGGATGATGAGCTCAATTTGGCTGGCAAGGCAGACGCTGTGTTCCTGGATTTGCCAGCTCCCCCAAAGGTAAGCTCACTGTTGGGGTTCATAAAAAATGACATGAATTTATGATGAAGTAAACAATAATTGCTGCAGAGCAGGCTTGTGTGACCTAAAGGAGGTCCTGTTGCTTCTGCTTGCGTGGCTTATGCCTGTAATTTGGCCATTTGTTTTGCTGTTCTTGGCAATGCTTGGAGGCAATGCTTGCATGGGAATTAGCACTGCTAGCAGGATGACGCGCAATTGAACAAGCTTATGCAGGGTTGGCCAGTTCCGTACATCAGAATCAGAAAATGCCCGTATTCCGTGGAACCCAGAAGGTGGAAAGTGGCCCATATGGAAGCACGGGGGAGCAAGCTGCAGCTCTTGAAGAGCACATTAAGCTCACAAAATATGGTGCCCAACAGATTCACAATTGGAGGGCAAGGGCAACTTAGCACATGTGCGTGTGTGCGCGCGCATGCATGCACGCACACACCCAACCGCACACAAATATACACATGCTGACAAGCAAAAACACACCCAAGAGCACGTGCACACTAGTGCTTACAGGTAAGCGCATGTGTCTCCCCCTGTATGTAAGCGCGCATGCTGCTCCCTGCAATGCCCCCTCCCTCTCCACCCCACAACGTGCGTGCACACAAAAGCTGCCAGCGCAGAGCTGAGCTTTTTACTTTGCGGTGCCAACCCAGAGCTGGGCCTCCTCCTGCTTCTGTTACTATTAAGCCTCCAGATCCTGAGAGAAGGCTCCGGCTGTGGAGCTGCCCATGCTCCCCCTGTTGCTGCAGTCCAAATTTGCGGTCGGCAGCAGTCAAAGCTACAGGATTCCTTGCTGTTGGGTAGGAGGAAAACACTTATATTCCGGGCAACAGAGTCGGAACACAATTATTGGGGGTGGGTCTGTCTTAAACCAATACTTCAGTACCCATATTGTCTATGTTTATTGTGAACCTACGGAACTGGCCAATCTTGGGCATGTAGGTTCGAGGATAAGGGGGAGTGGGTTGGCAATGAAGTGGTAAATGAGAGATTGAGGAACGTGACAGAGTGGACAGGGTTGCGCTTGGGCATATTAATGGATGAATGAATGGATGGATGGACGGGTGGGTTGGTACCTCAGATTAGCTTTGCAGTTCTGATGAGAGGAGACTCGTTCTGCATGGTACGATTGTACCATGGGCAGTGCCTGGAAAGATTTGTCGTCTCAAACGTTGTAGCTCATTCCTGGAGCAGGTCTTCCTCAGGACAAGCTACAAACGTTGTAGCTCATTCCTGGAGCAGGTCTTCCTCAGGACAGGTCTTCCTCAGCTACAAGGTCATAGACGACGACCAAAGTCTTTCCAGGCGCTGCCCATGGTGCGACCATGCGGTGCAGAATAGGCTGCCTCTCATCAGAACTGCAAAATCATTCTGTAGTACTGTATGACACTCCTCCGTGTTCCCAGGTGATCCCTTAGCCCAGTACTGATGGGTCTTACCGCTTCCACAGCGCATCATTGCACGATGTTTTGTGCGGTGAGCAGGATGAGTGAGGGAATGAGCACGCAAGTGGATTCCAGCATAAGAAGAAGTGGGTTGGTAATGAAATTGACGGGACATGAACCGAGGAACGTGAGAGAATGAGGGGCATTGTGCTTGAGCGTATATATATATGTATGGATGTATGTATGTATGTATGTATGTATGGATGGATGGATGGATGACTGAATGGGACTGTGCCCGAGTATATGAACGGTGGCACATGTTGATGGATTATTGTGTTTGGACGTTGATGCCTGCATGCTGTTCCCTGCCTGCAAGTCGCTCGCTCTTTTTGCAAAGGCCATTCCCTCTGCTGCACTATGCCTCACCTTTGCATTGTGCACTTTGCCTCACCTGCCTGCAGGTCATTCCCTCTGCCGCAATCTGCCTCAAGCCCAATGGCAGGTGAGCTCATGGAGTGAGTTTGAGTGCATGCTCCATTGCAAATGCCCTACATGCTGTGCCTGCAGTCCGGCAGCTTGATGCTGCTGCTTAATCCTGTATGTGTAGGGTTGGCCAATTCCCTCTTTTTATACGTATCTTTACATTTCATGCAGCAAATGTATGGAATTTTTTAGCACTATACACGGGCACACGGTATTGGCATACAGAACTGGCCGACCCTATGTATTTGTGTGATCCTGTTATCTGCCAGCTTGATGCTGCTGCCTAATCCTGTATGTGTGTGATCCTGTTATCTGTCAGCTCGATACAATCTCCTTGTTTTGAACCTCTGGAGCTTGACTCCATTGCTCATTCAATTTGTCCGACCCACTCAACCTGACACGTTCAAATTGTCAGGCTGTCAAAGTCGAAGAAAGGCATGCATCCAAAGAATGCATCCAATGCTCGTGCAATTCAACTTGCTCAGCTTGGATTGATGGAGCTTGACTCCAATGCTATTGCAATTCAGCATGCTCAGCCTGACAACTCAGCTTGCGTCCAATGCTCACGCAATTGTGACCACATCGAGGCAAGAAGCATAGAGGCATTCACCCCACATGTTATCAAAAACAATCTCACAATTTAATTATCCAGAAAACGCTGCCCTGTTGGCATTGTTAGCATTCACGCGAGCATACCACCTTGCATTGATCGTAACGTGAGGTGATTACGTAATTCCAAGGCTGACGCTCACGCTCTGCTTTTCACTAAGGATTTGTATTTGTTGACATTGCAGCTCCGTCAATATTTCATGTCTCTGCCCCTGCATGATGACTTTCGCTTCTATCAAGACTACGTCAGTTCAATAACTTAGAAGCTCGTTAGAATAATCATCCTTGTCAAGGATTCCTTGAACCCACACATGGAATGAGAAACGTGGCTGAAATGGCCGCAAATGTGCCTCTTGTTGCAGGCTTTGCTCGTTCAGCCCATGCATCGAGCAGGTGCAAAACGTGTGCAGAGCGCTGGAGCTGGCTGGTTTCACTGATATATTGGTGCGTGTATCATGTGTCAAGGAAAGTTCCCAGATGTTGACCTGGCTTACTGCGCACTCGATTCCAGGAATCCTTCTGCCTGGGCACAGTGCAACTTACTTAGAGCCTTTCCTTCTATGCAACCCCCTTTACTTTAGAGGCTTTCCTTCTGCGCCTGGGAACAGCGCAACTTAATTCAGAGACTTCATGTACCAGGCTACTGCTTAGGAGATTTGCATACACGTACCAAACATGTGTGTCTGTTACATGTATTAGTAATGGTTTGTCTGTTGCTGAGTGCTTGGATTGCTGTGAAGGAGTTTCTGGCCAGCCCTGCAGCTTGCTTGCTTAGTCGCAAGGCTCCTCTTTGAATCAGCGTAGCTGCCAATGCCCGCTGGCACTTTGTATTAGCTGGCTGTATTCCCTCCCCTTTGAAGGATGAGGTGCTCCAAATTCTTAAGGTGCTTGGCACTGTGTATGCTTTTCTTAAACACGTCTTGCAGAATTGATTCACTGTAATTTTAAATCAATGATTCTGCTCTGTTTGCCACTTTTTACCATGTCCCTGTTTGCACTGCTGTGGTTAATAAGTGGTGCGTTGGAAAATCAGGACCTTTCCTCAATTGGGCTGCGTGAATGATAACTCCCTCCCGCGCGCGTGTGTGTGGGGGGGGGGGGGGAGGGGAGGGATAACTGTGGTTGCCTTCTTTGCTTGTGCAATTCTACTTGTATTTGCATCTAGGATTTGTATGCTCATGCCTGGTGCTCCATGAGCACCCTGAGAAATAGGTCAGTTGTGACAAGCCAGTGGGTTCGCTGTGCCTCTGCGCTTGGCTATCGTTGGGATTTACTCTCCTGTCTGCCATGCTCTTCAGCAAGGGTCCCCTGTCTTTAATTTATTTTATATTGAATGGTGCTTAGCAAAGCTCCAGCCCCAAAAGCCTTCCCTCCTTCTTGCATGGAACATCCTCTTGCTTCATGCAGACTCCCAAATCTTCTGGTCAGTAAAACACACACACACACACAACCATGCACGCACGCACAGACAGTGGAATGCTTGCTGCGGACGCACGAGGTGCGTGCTGAGCGCATTGATACCTTGAAGCGGCCCCCACCATCCACACAGCAGCACCAGCAGGAGCAACGGGAGCACCCTGGTAGCGCAAAGCGGGCTCGCGTGGATACAAAGGAGGGCGACTTGCAACTTCAGGATGCTGCCCCTGCAGCTAGTGCTGATGCTGTGGGGCCTGAAGAAGTGGGCAAGGATGAAGATGCTGCCCATAACAATGAGGGGGCTGGTGAGGAGGGCCAGGGAGGGGAGGCTGAGGGTGCGCAAGGCCCCGGAACCTGTGCACCATCAGGACGTCACCCAAAAGAGGACCAGGGCGGCGATCATGAAAAGGATAGGGCTGGGGGAGGGGGCGAGGGAGAGGAGGTTGAGGGACTGCAGGGCCCAGGGGCCCCTGTGCCGTTGGAAGGTCATCAAAAAGAGGGCCAGGGTGGCGGACGAAGCAAGGCCGTTGGGCCGCAAGGTGCAGGCGGATGGCAGGCTGCCGCGACCACCATGGTGAGCTCATGCCCTGCTCAGCAAGCGCGCGGCCACACAGGGTACCTGACCTTTGGCAGAAAGTGGGCAGGGTGAACAGGAGGTACCTGAAGAAGCGCATTCAAGCAAGGCATTCAATGGCTGCGTGCAAGGAGGGGGAGTGAGGGCGTGCCAAGAGCCTGTTCTTGTTTTCTCTTGATTCAGTGCGTGCATGTCGGTCAGCCTGGCCAAGGTGTTCTATGGCCTACAATGGGGTTAGACCTTCTGCCAGGGAGTTGCATGATGCGACCTGGTCCTGCATGATGCAGCTTTCCAGCCAGGGAGTTGCATGATGCGACCTGGTTCTGCATGATGCAGCTTTCCAGCCAGGGAGTTGCATAACCCAATCTGGTCTCGCATGATGCAGCCTTGCAGGAATGAAAAGGAGAAGGAAAATCACGCAGGCAGTGAGAACACTCCCTACGTCATCACTTAAGGAAAGGAAGACGCATTCCTCACAGAATAGCCATCTCTCCTTCTCTTGCTGACAACAGTTTGTTCAGGCAGGTCTTGTCTGCAAGGCCCGCTCCCAGAGCTAGCGCCAACAGTTGAATCTTCCTTTTACACCTCCTACAAAGGTAAACCATAGAATACTCTTCAGAACAGCTGGGCTGTTACAGTACGGTTTCTACTTGCCAGCACCAGACGTCCTCATAAAAAGGCATCTATGAAGTCATCACCAGGTTAAGCAGGGGTTACTGCTATAACCTGACTGATACCATTGATCTCTTTTGTTTTCGTGGAAGGGTGCACGTTACCATATTTCTGGGCATCCATTGTTCCTTGCTTTCAAGAATAGGGAGTGCTTCAGAGAGGGGCCCTGTGCATCAAGCGGAAGCAAAGGTGTTATAAGGCAAGTGGAGGGTGGTGCTTGTGGTCTGGGGGCCGAGCGTGGTGTGCACAAGTGCAGCATGGGTGGCCTAAGGGCTATGTCACAGGCTTCTGCTGTTGTTGTCAGCAGCTGCATCTTTGGCGTAACCTTGGGTCAGACTTGAGCTTTGCTCAGCAGTTAGCTGCTGGGCATGGAATTTTTGGTTTTGTGGCTGACTGTGCTTGATTCTGCTTGCTGTCAAAAGTCTGGAACTCAAGTCTTTCAGCTTTCATCCTGCTCTCTTCCTTGCTGCTGGACCCGTCTTCTTCCTCTGCCTGCCGTGCTTCTCTTAATCCGAACCTTGTGATGGTGGGGTCATTTCATATGATGGTATTTGAACCAATGTCGCCCTTTTTCTTCATTGTAGGGGATGTAGGGAGTGTATCACTGCCTATATAGTTTTTTTTCCGGGAAGCGGTTCTGCTGCCTGTGTAAGCTTTCTTGTCTCTTTCCAAGATGATTAAAATTCCCAGCCTGTTGGCCTCACTATTTTGTTCTGTTTCTCAAATAACAAGCATTGTCCAATACTTATTTTGAGGTTGCCCTCGGCGTAAATACAGGCAGGAGAAACAGAAAGGGTTTTGTAGTCCAGTCTGGCCACATGCAAAGAACTTAAAACAGTGACAATGGTGATAACCACAACATTGACAAATCCTTAGGCAGGGAAAATTCTCCTACATTAATTAAGGAAGGGGAGATGTCTTAACTTTGAAGAGCCGTGAGTCCCCATCACCACCACAAAACCAAGGAACAGGAAAGGCATGTGGGGAAGCGCCCAGCTCCAGGACCTGCATGCAATAGAGTCAATCAAACTCAGGCAGGCCAGACCTGTAAGCGAAAGTGACACAATCGCCACTGAATATAGGATAGGATAGGGTTACACAACTGTACCTGCCTTACAGGGGCAGCTTAGCAGAAGCAAAAGGTGCCTGTATCCAAACCAAACCAAATTTGTGTAAATATCAACTGAAAGCCTTGAGCTGAGTTCAGAAGAGAGAGTCAACTGTAAGCTTCACACACAGAATCACACACTGTCACTTTAAAAGAAACAAAAGCATGAAAAGCACGTACACAAAACTCAAAAAGCTTGTAATGTCAGGAAAATATGCTTTTGTGTTTTCAGGCTTCTTCAAGCGCAGGAAGTTTGAGAACAGCATCACTCTAAAAATGGTCCAAGAGGCCATGACAAATGTGTTCATGTTATGCTTTATACTTTAGATATCAGTATCCACTGTCATAGATGCATTGCAACCATTGGATATGGCGGGCCTGATTCAGCTGTGAGGTACAGGGTTTACAGGAATTACAAGGCAAAATGCATGACTGCTAGGCTAGAGCATGAGATATGACAAATACTATTATTAACAACACAGTGTTCCAGGGATAAGGGGGAATTGAAAGCCAGGTCCAGCAAGCACAAAGCATGAGCAAGGACAGGGGTAAGAAAGTTTTCTTGAGAAATGTGTCCAGATGATATCAGGCTCACAAGGCGCTGAGAGATAATGTAGTCAGAGAAACAAATCAGCGCTCTGGACTAGCATAAGAGAGAGCAGCAGGACCAACTTGGTCTGAAGGTCAAAGCAAGAGGGCATAATGCAAGCCGCATACGATTAATGTACACAACTCCTGGACCTCAACATAGTAGCACCAACAAGTACACTAGGGTCACGTTTGGATTTCTCTGGAGCTCCGTGGCAGTTTAAAAAAACTCTCCCTCAATAAGCACGGTTTAACCCAAGGCAATATACGAGAAGTTTAAAAGACCTCTCGACCTCAGCGCCAGTCACAGCCACTCCACCTACTTCCAAGGATCGTCACTCTCGTCAGCTCCAGAACAGAGGTCCGTCCATCTTGCGGAAATCAAATACTGCCAAATACTGTCAAATACTGTCAAGACACCTGGCCCAAGAAACAGCTCGAGACCTCCAGCAGCACCGCAAGCTATGTCAGCATCTTTCAAGGGCCTCAGCTCAAGTCACCCTCCATACCATTTCATTAGGTGTGGGCGGGGTCATCTACAACCCTCACACTTTGGAGTTTCTTAAAGAGCTTGGTCTTGATACTCAAATAGCCATCAAGCTTGCTCTGAAATTAAATGTTCATCCTGTCCAGTATGCTTATAAACTTGTTAGCACCAGACGCGCTCTTGAGAAGACTTCTTTCAACTCTCAACACCGAGATCAGACACAGGCTGCTGCTTGTAACCCTCCTGATCCCCATTGATTTTCTCTATCTCTTGGTGGAGGGGATACATGGTGCCTTGTCCCTAGGTATCCTCTTTTCCTTAATTGATGTGGGGAGTGCTTTCACTGCCTGCGTAATTTTTCTTTTCTTTTCTTTTCTTTTCTTCTCTTCTCTTTTCTTCTCTTTTCTTTTCTTTTCTTTTCCCTTCTCTTTTCTTTTCCTCTCAAAGACATGAGATGAAGCCTTGGAACCAAAAGCAATCTTGAAGAACCACCAAGCACTCAGAGAATACTAGAGAGAGCACAACATCAAACCAGCTGCACCGTCTTGGGGTACTTGGATTCCTGGAGCTGCAAGGTACTACTTTAAAAAGAACATCACACACATGGACAGCAAGCTTGGCTATGCTAAGATGTCTGGCTGCAGTCCAATCTAGCAGATCTTCTGCATTATATACCAGAATGTCCTGCATCATACAACAACAAAGCAAATGCGTGCAAGCACAGGCACTTGCCACCCATTCCCCAAAGTTGCTGATGAAAAAGACAGCGGGCTCTCTTTTGGAAAGATTCCAAGGCCATCCTTGAAAAGTTAAAAACCGTTAAAATATTTTTTTTGCACAATATTCACCCAAAAGCATGCTATCAATTTTCATCAAACGTCTGGCCCTGCCAACTGCCTCAGGCTCTTATGTGGCAAAATGGACAGCATCAAGCACATCATCCTCAAGGCTTGTCATTACGAATCCAACAAGCCAAGGAGTGTTTGTGAGTTTGTGACGCTATTTTGAGCCAATGTGTCTCCTTCTCTTCAATTGATGTAGGGGGAGTTTCCTCTGCCAATGTAGTCTACTTTTTCTTCTTACTTTTGAGTAGGCACCATGTCTATTGGTGACCACATGGCCGTCAGTGTCTAATGTAAAGCCTGCAGCAAGCTTGTGCCTTGAATTCCATGCGCATTCTGTAATATGCATTATGCACATAAAGCTGTTGCCCTATGTAAGATAAGGTCGCTCTAGGAAAGGTGAGGTTGCATCGCTAGTTGTTGCCCTGAGTGCTCATCTGCTTTCCTGACTGCCTGAAGTCCCAGTGCCAAACTTATTTCTCAATCCATCCCTGTGTGTTTTCTTGCGATTGAAATTTTATACACGTCTTAATTTTTCCCTTCTAAGTCTTTGGTGTATGGGTCTCTAAATCCTTGCTTAATGAACCTCTAAATTCTAGATTAATGGGCCCTCTAAATCCTTGATTTATGGGCTTTGTCACTGCACACACAGCTGTATGCGCTTTTTCTATATCATACTTCTTTGTTACAATCTCTGTAATTCCAGCCTAGCAGTCAAGCGTCTCGACTGACGGCTTTTCTTGTAAAAAAGCGTAAGCAGACCTGCGACTTGCTGATGAAAAGGGCAATTGGACTTACCAGGTTCTGACAGCCTTAAATGACGTGCCTCATCTCATGCCCAAAAGAAAAAGAAAAAGAAGAAGAAAAAGCCACGTAGGCAGAGAAAACTCTCCCTACATCAACTGAGGAAAGAGAGACACATTGGCTCAAAGAGCCGTGAGTCTCCCTCACCAGAAGATGAGAGGGGAATTAATATGGATCGGACGGGTTTCTGGCAGCACGCTGCTCCAGGGCACCAATGTTATGATGAGTGTTTTTATTTTCAATGGTACGTATGGTAGAGGTAAGTTTGTGCGCAAATTGTACAGAATGGGCATGGAGATTTCTTGCAAGTGTTTCAGATCTCTGCGAGTAAATCCCTAATTTTTTGAATTGATCAAGGGTATGGGCAGTGTAAACAGTCCCGTAGTTTTTCTTTTCTTTTCATAGTCCCGCCCACACCCAGGAGGATTGGGTGGATAGTAATCTCTGCACCTGGAGTTGTTTGCACAGTTCGCTGTGTTGTTGCTGTGAGGCTTCTAGCTGGGCACTAGGCCTCGTATCTTCACAGTATTTGATTTCTATCAAATGGATACAGCGGGCTGGAGTCGTGCTACTCCCCGTACTGCGCAGTACCCGGTGTGAGGGTGGAGTGGGTGGTCTGTTTGGATTGATTGGGTGGGGAGTGATCAAGGTTGCATCAGGGCGGCTGGAGTTGCGTCTGGTTTAAATAGAAATCATGGGTTTAAAGAGGTAGGAAGGTACAGCACGATTAGAGATTTGCTCAGGGACTTGCAGGTCGTGCTGAGCCAAACGGTTTGTGTTGCCCGCATCCAACTGCACAAGATTGGCCCCATAAGAGCCTTCACTGACCAATTTCAAAATCATCCTGCAAGCAATATTGTGACGCTCAGTTACCATGTTACGCATGACGGGGCATTGGCAGCCAGATAAGATGTGGAGAGCGCTATCCATGTGATGGCAATCAGGTAGGGGGCATGTAAGGCTAGTGGATCTTTTATATCAAACTGCATGTTTCTGATTGTATAGGGTGCCTGTGCGGTATTGGAAGACAGTGTGCTTCATTCGAGTTGAGAGACTGGGCATATTCCAAAAGGCATTGCTGATGCTTTTGTTTACATGAGGTAGCAAGCTCTGGTAATAAGTGTAGTAGCCTGTCTTCTGGTCAGCATAGCCCAGCTTGTGCTGAGCATGCATATGGGATTTCAGAGCATTTTGAAGGTCTGGGAGGTGCCTTAAATGAAGAGAAGAAGGGTGGGATTGGGATGGCCTAGAATCTGTCTCTTCCCCAGCCAGCCAGGTCGTATTGTGGAAAGGGTTTCCTCCTGGGCCAGCGCTAGGGATTCCAGTACCAGTCAGATTAGCATCTCTGAGGGAGGCCTGGTATTTAGCAACCTGATCTGCGCATTCATTCCCAGCTATTCCAGCATGAGACTTGACCTTGTAGAAAAAGGTGTGATCTTGAGAGGCTCGGGCAAGGTTTGAGATCCTCTTCAGAACATCTCCTTGCACGTGTTGCCTATGCTTCTCTGGGTACAGGATTTGCTTTCTGAGTTGGTGAAGTGAGCTGAGGCTATCTGTGGCAAAATGTGTGTAATCATGAGTAAGCGCAGCAGCAGTGGCAGCCAGCTCAGCTCTACTTATGATATTGCAGCAGCACCAGTACGCATGCATGCAGGTACCTTTGGGAAAGCCATGAGGCAAGGACAAACTGCAGACCAAGAGACCCGAGTTCGAGCACACAAGGCTGCGCAGGCAAAAGAAGCAACATGGGTCCCTAATAGGAGGTATGGGGGGGTGTATGGGGGTCCTCAAGGGCCGTCCATACCCCGTGCCATGTCTTGGAGAGATTACAGAGGGTACTTATCTGCTGAAGAGATTCAAGCAAGGCAACGCAGTTGATACCTTCTTTGACATGTGCACTCACCAGGCTGTATCAGCAGTTACCCTTCCTGAAGCATTGCATTGCATCTTTAACAGTGGATGCTGAGAACTGAAGTGCTAAGCAGAACGTAACACTTTTACTATGGCCTCTTGGACCTTTTTCAGAGCGATGCTGTTCTCAAACTTTCTGTGCTTCTTGTGGAAACACAAAAGTGTATTTTCCTGACACTACAGCCTTATGGAGTTATTTGTGCTTGGCTTTGCGTGCTTGTTTCATTTAGAGTGACAGTATGTGTGATTTTTACAGTTGACGCTTCTGAACTCAGCTCAAGGCTTTCAGTTGACATTTACACAAGTTTAGTTCGGTTTGGTTACAGGCACCTTTTGCTTCAGCTAAGCTGCCCTTGTAGGCAGGTACAGCTATGTAACCCTATCCTATCCTATGGTATTGGTAATACCAGCGCCATTAGGTTCAACTAAATTTTGTGAGTCACTCATAGGATAGTACACACCTGCCCGCGGCACCAGAACAGTGCAATATGCATTTCCAGTCATACAAAGTTTCAAACAGACTCCAGGACGGGCTGTGCTCAGAGTGACACATGGCAGCCTTCACACTTCTCACATTCTGACCTTAGTTGTAGCCCGCTGCCTAAAAAGCACCTTCTTTTTTTCCTTCTTTATTTTACATTTATGAACAGGCTAGCAGTCAAGCGTCTTGACTGAGGCTTTTTTCCCCTTGTAACCCTAAAAAGCACCGAACTAGGGTTTTCGTGCACCATTGAGCTTTAGCCCAGTCTATCTCAGAGCACCCTTCCCTTCCCTATCTCAGAGCACAGGACGACATACAAAAATCTGAGCATATGCTCTGGTCACCAGACAGAGCAAGCTATGGTAGCTTGTACCGCCAGCTACACTCAAGAGCAAAAGTTGTTCCGAGTGGATCAAATGGCTGCGGGTGGGCGCACTTTAAATGCAAAAAAGGAGCACATTTGGGCATATTCTCAGATAGCCCCCTCTGACAATCTTCCTTTTTTCCTTCATGAATTAATTGCTTTTTATGAGCAAGCTAGCAGTCACACTTCTTGACTGAAGGCCTCATCCTTGTATACCTTGTAGGCAGATACAGCTACGTAACCCTATCCTATCCTATTCCATCGAACACCAGAGCACAACAAACATGATTTGTCATCTTTCCTTTCCAGTCCAAGTTTTGTGAATTGAGCTTATTTTGGCCAGGTCTGATTAAAGGCCCTCGTGTTCCTGCTCAGCTGCCCTCGTAGGCGAATATAGCAACGTAACCTTTCTTGTCATCAATTGAGCTGCAAGCAGTCCGGCTAGGGAAGCCCCTCCTTTTCATTTACAAGCGCAACATACCCCAGTACCACCAAGCAGCAACCTCACTTGGAGGGATAACAAGGAGCATACTCTTTGAGGCTAGCAGTCAAGATCTCGACTGCAGGCCTTTTATCACCTGTAGTCTGTATTCTACATGTGGTGGTGCGGCATGACACTCACAGGAACTAATGAGCATGATATGCATCAGGACGTCAAAAAAACCGTTTCAGCTAGTTTAACTTAGCGAGTCCCTCATGGGTCTACGCGAAGCCAAACAGGAACAAAGAGCAGGCCAAACAGAGGAAAAATTTGATGTCGATTCAGCAATGCGCAAGAAAACAGGCAACCAAGGCACCAAGTAGCAGTCACACGCCTCTCATAGGTGGCAATAGTACACCACAAGTTGTGGCGTACAGAATGTACATCACCAACAACCAAGTTCCAAACCTAAAAACACAGCTATCGCACCACGTGACACACTACTTGGCAGCCATCTTTGCCTTCTTCTTGGCTGCACTGGCGGCCTTCTTCGCGGCAGCAGCTTCTGCCTTCTTCTTCTTATCCTCCGCACTCTCTGTCACGACAATGATGCGCTTGCCCTCGTCGAAGGATAAGCCAGCACCGCAGTTGCAGCAGTCGGCCTGCAAAACAAGAACCATTCCAAAACAGAAAGGTTAACAACTCCACAGCCAACGAAGATGGCAAGGATTGACCATGCCACAAAATAACAAAGGCTAGCTGTGAGAAAGTGATGGCAATTTGCTCCCATGTTAGTACTGTTCTACAGGTCTATAGAAAGCAGGTATTGCACGAACGGCGCAGAGACCGGACAAACAAGATATAACCCTTTTCGCGTGCTTGCCACTCACCGCGTTGGTGCCCCGGTTGCCTGGTACAGTCAGAATGTCGCCAAAGTATGTGAAGTTCTCAGCATTGCAGCTGGGGCAAGGGCCCTTGAGCACGATGGCATCCTTGAAGACGGCGTTGGTGGCAGTTGTGGCCAGCGCGTAAATCACGGGCAGCAACAAGCCCCAACTGCAAAGTGAAGCACAGGGGAAGGCGGCACACGTCAGCTCACAGCACACTGTGCCAGCTGTGGCCAGCGCATATATCACAGGGCAGCAACGAGCCCCAACTGCAAGGAAGCACAGAGGAAAAGTGGCATCCTTGAAGAGGGCGTTGGTGCCAGCGTGTATATATCACGGGCAGCAACAAGCCCCAACTGCAAGGAGGCACAGGGAAAGACCCTCCTCTTGTTAACATGCGGCACACAACAAGTTGTCGGTTGACCTAGCACGTGGAAGGCATGGAAGTAATTTCGTCCTAGAGGGAAAGACAGTGGTTGAGAAGAAGCCGAGGTCTCCGATTTGATGCAAAAGGATTGCCCACTGTGAAAGCAGAGCGAGTATTGCCTACGTACACCGTAGCTTGTTCCACCTATTTGCCCTTACAGTCCCCCTCCTTTTGGCATGCGCAGCACACTCACACCACCATGACATGACCCGGGCAGCATGCAACCTCCTTTTCAAATCACCTGCCCATAAAGCACAGCGCGTTCGCACTGGCCAACACTGGTCAGCATCAACTGGCATGTGTCAAGCACACTTGCCATGTACATTCGACAACAGCGCACGGCTTCCGCCACAAGGCTGCACACTTACAGGAGGAGGGGGCCGTATGGTGGGGGCAGCTCTATGGCCTCCGTGATCTCAAAGCCCGTGATATCATCGATGGCGAAAACAAAGCCCAGCACCAGCAATGCAGCAGGCACATTGAGGGCCACCATGCGGAGGTAGTCAGGTACAGCGTCAGAGTACATATTCTGGGTGCGGATGCTGCATCTAGGTCCCTGCACATTGAGCAAATAGCGTGCATGAGAGGGCATTTTTTTTTGCAAGGTGGATGGCGTAAACCATGAGCTCCAGAAGCGTGTGGTGTGTCTTGGTTGTTCCAACTGGCAAAATATGCTGCAAAAGGCCTCAACACCTGTCACTCTGTTCTCACACCAAAGCATTCCTAATGTTACTCAGGTCTCATTGCAGGTTCCTCCTGTTGTCAGTGGCAAAAAAGGCTGAGTTGCTTGCTTGGCAACATGAACTCCGCCAGTCAGTAGGTCAATTTACAAGCTGTCTGGATGTATGTCAGTCTTCAGACAGGAAAGGTGAACAGAGCTTCCCTCCCCACCAATCATCACAACTTTCCCCCCGCCCCTTCCTCCTCCTGGCACAATATGCACCATACAGAAGAGCGCAGGTCTTCTAAGGGGTTGCCATTGGGATGTTCAGGAGTTGTCAGGGGCCACCTTAGTACAGACAGACGGCTTTGAGTTTGACAAACTGCACATCTACGGTTTGCCTGATGCCAATCAGTGCAACGAATTTCCAACAACTTTTCTGGTCGCCACACAAGGCCATTGGAATACAATTCGGAACCTCAACGTCATCAACTAAAGCGCGCATCTCGAGCATCACTTAGAGCTGCATGGAGAGCAATTATTGAATGATGAAGGGATGCCACCTCCAGATTTGCTGAAGGTCATCCCCACGGCTGGACCCCCCCCTGTCTAGGCATGAGTGTCAATAACTGTGTATTTGCATAACTTGCCCATTCCTGCATCACAACAGGACCTGAAAGATGCTTTGGATAGCTTATTACAACCTGTGAAAGCAGTTGCTCAGAGGGTACTGTGAGCTTAAGAGTGAGGCCAGCAGGAAAATGAAATTGGAGAATTGAGTGCGCAAGGGAGCAGGGAGGAACCTTACAAATCAGTGTGTCAACTCCCAGCCAGGCCACTAATTGACCTCATTCAAGTGTTGTTGTCAGCATTATTGCTGGCCAGAACTCTGTACCAAATCAGGGGGTGGGAGGATCTTGCTACGAGGGCAAGCTGTGGAGGTCTCCCTTCCGAACCCGCACCCTCCCGATAGGTGGGCCCCACCAGTGCACTTCCTCAGTGCCCCCCCATGAATCTGACATTGCAGCATCATTAGCCGACCCAAGAGCAGCTTGAGTTCAGGAGCGCTGTTCATTTGGCACAAGTCCACCGTTTCATACCAAAATGGGTGCAAAACAGCCTTTCAGCCACGCCAAGCACATTAAATGCCAAATTTCCAGTAATCCTCAATGTTTAAGACTTGACAATTCGTCTGTTGTGCTCAGGACACACAATGATGCATGCAAAAAGCACAAAAGGCTTAGTGATACTGTTTAGGAAGCTGGTCGCTGGGACAACTAGAGCACAAAGATCATCATTGCAGACTTAATGCAGACCTGTCACCAACCCTGCAGAGCACCACAGGGGCCACCTCCGTGGCTACTCAAAGTTCACGCCAAGAGCATCGACATCACTCACTCCCTGTCAAAACTCAGTGGAGCAAGTACCTGTGCGGTGATCACGCTGGCTCGGCTCTTCAGGGACTTCTTCAGGTCGTCGTACTCTTCATCACTCATGATGCGCCTGCCTTTGGAGAAAGCCTGCATGAGGCGATGCATGACCACCAATGAGTGCAGGGGCAATTAGGATTTTATTTATGTTGTCTCCGCCAGACATTAGCTTGCCAACCACTGTTGCACAACAACTGCAACAGGCATTCAGGCCTCACAGCCCCAATTGGAACAAACTCTGAATCCTTGTGTGGCTCCCCTCTGCACATGCTGTGCCTACCTGGGTGGCCTCCAAGAACTTCAGCTCATCTGATCCTAGAATGGCAACTTTGCTCCCGTTCCACAACAGCTCATCTCGCAAGGTTTCAAACTCAGCGTCTGAAATGGTGGGCTTGCCTGCGCAGGAGGTAGCAAAAAGAGGGTGAGAACACAACCAAGCAGGGACTAAAACGTTGCAAGCACAGTTTTGCCAATGCAGCCAGCATGGAAGGCATGAAGTGAAGTCAATGGGCAGTCTGTTCCCTACTCCTTGCTTGATGCTTAAACACACTTTCCATGACCCGTGAGGCCTGAACAGCATTTGTTGAGGGGAAGCTTGCTTCCTGAAAATGGGCACACGCCTAGGGCAGTCCCTCCAACACCCTTGCTCTACATAAGTGTGCCCTCATCTTGTCAGAGCAGTGCTTGTAGCAGCAGCAGCAGCAGCAGCAGCAGCAGCAAAACCACTCTCTCACCATCAAAGTAGTAGGCACTGAGGGCTTGCAAGTATTCTGCCTCCATCTCTCCCAAAGACATGGGCCCCCGGCGCTTCCCTTGCTCGTCAATGGAGCTGCGAAAGGAATGGGGAAGGGGCAAGGGCAGGGGAGTGTGTGGGTGCTCCGAGTGACGTGTGCATGCACTGAGGCGTGTGTGCGCAGGTGCGGGAGACATCCTCACTCGCTTCCCCTGGAAATCTTGCGAGCAGCTGCAGAGGGACCAATTGTGGAGACACTCACCACACGCCACTGACGTTGCCCTCATCGACGTCAGTGCCCTGCGATGAGAGGAGCGGATGAGGTGTTCACAGTGCACCCGCTGGGAACAACAACCCCGGCCACGGTGCGGGCTCGTGTCGTCGTTGTTGGGGGTGGGAGTAGTAAGGAAGTAAAGGGGGGAAGGACTCCCTCATTGGTTGGTCTCTCTCGAAACCTATGCAGGGACGCTGACAACAGCTGCTCTCCGGTAGTGCAGCACGGACAGGGCAGCTCCTGCACCCTGCTTGACTGACAGAATGCCCCCCCAACGACAAACAAGTCGAATGCAGTGTTACCTCTTTTGTGTCCTGTGCGCGCACTGCTAGCCTCTCTAAACGCCGGGAGCGCAGGGTTGGCCTGGACAAGACGGGCCGGGGGGGCAGCAGAGGGATCGAGGCTGCCACAGGGCGGGTGCAATTGCAAGCCACTTGGGAGCAGTGGGCCCTCAGCATCGTGCTCATCTTTTTCAATTTCCAGGTTGAAAATATTTGAGTACCGGAAAGAGGACTATGGCATTATGAAGCCGATTGATCAATTCATTTGCCCTGTCATTCCGTACGAGACAAGATACAAGTTGAGGAATAATAATTAAGATAGGTTAAGGATGATGCGAGCAGCGGTCGCGCAGGCTGCCAGGCATGGGGTAGGTGTTGGCTTTTTCAACAGTGGCTTTTTCAGCTCCAAGGCCAGGATCATCTGGAATGCTTGCTGATGATAGGATGTGGTGGTAGCATGATGAATGGAACTGGATGATGGCAGCTTGACATGGCAGCACTCGAAAGAAAGCAAGCACCTGTCCTATACTCAACATGCGGCGCGCTCACACCCCCTCTCCCTCATCCCTCTCCCAACGCACAGGAGGCTGGACATTCTTCCCTGCCTTCCAGCGTGCTGGCTGTGCGCCACTACTTCGCTCCCCAAAGCCTGTCTTTCTCTGAGGATGTGGCCATTGCAAAGCCGGTGAGTCTGGGCGCACACAGGACCAGCGCTCCCTGATGTGCCCCTCTGGTGCATGCAAATCCTCTGCAGCACCACCCTACCTCTCATCACGCTTGCATGACATCATCAATGCATGCATTGCTGCTCAAATCCAGGCTACCAAGGACTCACGCTCATTCCTGGAGGAGTGGAAGGGCAAGAAGGCAGGCACAGAGCACATGCTCAGGCTGATGCAGTCCTACAAGGAAGTGGGAGACGCAAAGAACGAGGTAGGCAGTTTAACATGTATGGGAGCTGCTGGTGCCGGGTGTGCTCGCCTTCAGGGCTTCTCGCTTCAGTTGCTCGTCATCAATCAGTCGAGACGATTGATCAATCCCACGAAACGCTGTGTTGCCTGGTTCCCCCTCCTCCAGCCCTACCTAAAGCCCCACAACCTGCGGACATACGAGGACTTCACCAAGCCCGTGCCCAACTTCCGGGCCATGAACCTGAAGGCCGGGGAGGTCCCACGCTTCTTTGACGGTGTCCTGAGCAGCAGGGCCAGCGATGCTGTAGCCCAGGTGTGTTGCCCTGGAGGCACATCTAATGCCTGCATCCAAACAAGCCTGTGGACCGGGAGCTGCAGCAAGGTCACTTGTTATAGCAGGTGGACCTACTCCTGCACACGCTCACATATGCACTTTTCGCAGCAGGAAAGCTACTGCATCGAGCTATGGTGTAAGCGATGGACAGATGCACCAGTGAGCATTACATGTTGATGGTGTCCATGGAGGGAACCTAGTCTGGAAACGCACACGGCTCATCCTGCACCTTCAGTGGGCAGACGCACACCCGGTGCATGCTGACAGGTCCCTTGTTGCTTGCATCAAAAGCCCCCAATTGTGTGCCTGACTCAGTAACATTGAACTGCAGCCTGCAGCAGCAACTGAATGATTTGAATCCTGGTGTTGCTGTGAGTGTGGAGATAGAGCTAGAAGTGAATGTTTGATCCTGCAGACGTGGGCAATAGGAGATGACTGAGGGTTGCTTCATGGAAAGCTTAAGGGCAACGATGATAGTTCACCTTTCATCACCAAGCTTCTTTTCACTTTAAAACTCTCATGCTATGGGATTCGCACCTGAACGCCTTATCCTCTGTCTGCGGGAGATCGTTTTTGACTGGGAATGGCCTTGATAAGGCATTTGCAAACTACCTCCATGCGTTTGTCAAGCATGTTGTCGCCCATGCACCATCCCTTCTGACAGTTATGCATGCGTGCACTCATGAAACTTGCTCGTACTGACACACTTCCTGCCATTGATGTGCGACTGTAGAAAGATGCCTGGTGGGCCACACGCAAGGCCGAGGCGGAGGCCGCCATGCAGAACAAGAGTGCCCAGGTGGGTGTATTCCTTGTTCCATCTGGCAGTGAGGGCAAGTTTGGAGCGTGTGTTGTCCAAAGCGCTAGGCTCAGTCTGATTTGCTGTGCCCGATGCCTCAAATGCCACAGTCTGCTGTGCGTGTGAACAAAAGGATAGGGTGCGCAGGAAGCTTGCCCCTGAGCATTCAAGTGAGCCTAGCCCTTCAACCCTTCTCCCAGCGTAGGAATTCCCTCAGAGGCTGTGTCGGGGTGCATTGAAGCAGCGCAGCCAACACGCACGCATGGTTACAGGCAGCTCTCACCCCCGAACCAGAGGGGTGTGTGCGTTGCCAGGGAAAACCTCTGTGGTGGCTCCGCTTCCTCTCACGTAGCGAATGAACTCATTTATGCTTGCACGCAGCCCTTCCCCACTGTGCCCGTGCCCCAGTGGAACTATGGCAAGAGCGTGAGCATGAACAGCCTGCAATCGACCACCGACGCCTACATCAAGGCCCTAGAGCCCAAGCGCAAGCTGCAGCTGGCCCCCTTGCCAGACCAGGTGAGGAGAGGAAAGGGAAGGGTTGCATAGCTGTACCTGCCTTCGAGGGCAGCTTAGTTGAAGCAGAGGGGTGCCTGTACCCGAACCAAACCTAGGATATGCATGTCAACTGGAGAGGAAAAGCTGTGTGCCTATCAGATGACCATCGGAGGCCAGCTGCACTGGGCTGGCACTGATGACAGCTTGGACACCCAGGAATGCAAGAGGCACTGCAAAGACCGCCGATGCCTCGCACATGACGCGTGTTGTGCCTAGCGCTTCTTGCACAAGACGACCGTACTCGCTTCGTGATACCCAACGCTGTGATCAAGGACAGCATCGCCAGCTGTGCATGTGGTGTCCACTGCTGTGTGCCCTCAGCTGCGCACCTGATACCCGATGCTGCGTGTCCTCAGCTGCGCGCCTGATGCCGAATGCTGCATGCACTTGGCTGCACACCTGATACCCGATGCTGCGTGTCCTCAGCAGTGCACCTGATGCCCAATGCTGCATGCACTTGGCTGCACACCTGATACCCGATGCTGCTCTTCTGAAGTGCACCTGATGCCCAATGCTGCGTGCGCCCCTCAGGTCAAGGAGAGCATTGCCAGCTTTGCATCCGCGCTGAAGCAGGACAGCGCAGCCCCGGAGGTCACCGACCTGGTCATGAAGGCATTCGCCGAGAAGGCAGTGGTTCTGGAGGAGGGCAAGCCAGTGGAGGGCTTCAAGGTGTGTGCGTTTGTGTATGCGTGTGTGTGTGCGCGCGCTTGGGCCTGCACACTAGCATGCATTATTCGTCCTTATCTCTCCAGGTTTCATGGCGCCCGCACCAAGGCAGTTGCAATTTGAAAGCCACAGGGTGATGGCCAATGCCATGATTGCCTGCCTCCTCATCATGCGCGCTGGAGTCTAGCAGTTGCTCAAGAGCAGCAATGGCCCCAGCACAGCCTTGTCAGTTTCCTCCAAATTATTTGTTGCTGTTGCTCCAATTTGCTCTCACGCAGCTTTTGAGTCCCTCTTAATTTAAACAAACTGACATTGTGATTATTGTCCGTCACTGTTGGGTGTGCGCAGTATGTGAGCGAGGCCGTGGCTGCTAAGGTAGTGGCCACCAGACGTGCCCAGGTGCACGACCGCTACCTCAAGTACTGGGCCAAGAAGGTGGGTGCGTAGACACAAGATCCCTGAGCAGGAAACTGCCAGCTTTGTTGCAGGCAGCTCTGCTCTGTTATGTCGCGGAAAATTGCGCAAGGAGCCTTGGAATGGAATGCGAGTCTTGTGCGGGTCCCCATGAACACACAATGTAAGGTTCCTGCGTGGACGCTGCTCAATTCGTGTGCAACGCTGTCATGTGTGCTTGATATAAGGCACTGCTCGATGCATCCCACTGTTGTGCCCTCGGCTGCGTGTCTTGCTGCGCTGTGTGTGGCAACAATGCATTGACTGTGCAGGTAGGTCAGTGGCACGTTTCCTGCACCTAGACCAAAGGCTAATGAGGCTTTGCTGCCCCCCAGCATGCACAACCTTGCTGTTCAACAATGGAGGTGCAGACTGATGGTCAAAGTCTGGGACGCGCAGCAAGCGCCCTGGCGCTCATTGACTGCTGAGTAATGAGGGGCCTGCATCCTCGCAGCCAGACTCTTTTCTTTGAAGGTTTCAAAGACGGAAGCCACCACTGACTGGGGGCATCAGTCAAAACACTCGACCGCTGGGAAACATCTAGACTATGTTCTTTTTACGACACAGGTGCTCATCTCCCCTGAGCTGGCGCTGGTGCCCATGAAGGAGGTGGACAACCAGCTGGCCTCCAAGTTTGAGGTATGTGGTAGCACATGTGCGTGCGTGCGTGCGTGTGTGTGTGTGTGTGTGTCTGGATGTGGCTGTATGTGTGTGCTGTGGCTGGATGTGTATGTCAGCATATGTGTGGCTGTGACAGCGCATATGCGTGCGTTTGTACGTGCGCGACTAGAGGTGTAGGTGTCAGGCAGGCAACTGGGCCGTGGCAATGATGTGACACTTCTAATTGATAATCTCAAAACGAGGCAGGCCTGGCAGAGCTGAGCTTCAGCAAAGGGGGGGATTTGGGGAGCCAGGCTGTGCCTGTGGGTGGGAAGCCATACGAGCCTTGTTGCAGCAAGTTGGATCAGGTTTGAATGATCTTGGTGCTCGATTGGATGAACATCGAGCTTGCCATGAGGGTAGGAGGCACATGTGCTGGGTGGGTTGAGGCCTGCCCAACCGTGAACCCATCCTCTTCCAGCACAGAAATTGGTGCGTGGCAGGAGGCGCTTCCGCCTGTTCACAGATCTTCCATGTTCACGAGCCTGTCCATTTCGAGTTAATTTGGCTTAAATGACCCTGGCTCAGGGTTAAGGAGGCTGTGAGGCTCACTGTCACATGGAGGCTGCAAGGCTCACTGTCACACGGAGGCTGCAGGGCTCACTGTCACATGGAGGCTGCAAGGTTCACTGTCACACGGAGGCTGCATGGCTCACCATCACACAGCTATTTATCCTTGTGTAGGCAGTATTTTGCTGGTTGCATACCCCCCTTAACCAAGTTTTGTTGGATTACCAGAAACTTGTAGACATCAGCAGGCTGGTCAGCTTGATGCCAAGTGAACTCATTCACCCCTGCATCCATCACTTGCCTAATGGTGCTCTGCTGCTGCTGCTGCCGCTGCTGCTGTCTCCTGTTACAGGGCACATGGAAGTGTGCAGTTTGGGTGACCCACATGCACAGATGAAACAAATAGCACACATGTGAGCTTGTGCAGGCGCGCGTGCACATGCACACACACACACACACAAACACATACACACACAGGGTGTGGCCCCTGCGTACGCTGATGTCCTGAGCGCTGCTGGCGCTGGTCCCAACACGTTTGCCGAGCGCCTGGCCGCCTCCCCTGCTTTCTCTAAGTTCTTCCTGAAGCGCGAGACCGTTGCAGATGTGGAGCAGGATGTGCCCGCCACTGAGGCTGAGCAGCAGGTGGGATTGATATCAATCGATTGCAATGGGGCTACTTTCCATGGCGTCTTTGGTGAGGCCATTGCTGGCTTGCTACTTAGGGAACCTTTCCTGTCTGCACGCAGCCTTTTTTGGCTGGCGCATTCTTCTCTTTCTTTTTTTCCCATGGTGGGAGACTGATGCAAGATGTGCTTGTTACTGAGGCAGGGCAGTAGGTGGGTGGGGGGGCATTGGGTCTGTTCTGCTGCAAGATTAATGCGTGATGCGCCTGCCACCGAGGCGGAGCAGCAGGTGGGATCAGCATCAACTGCAATGAAGTCTGGTGACCATGGTGGGAGATCGATGTGGGATGTGTCTGCCACCGAGGCGGAGCAGCAGGTGAAATTCAGCATCAACTGCAATGAGGCCTGGTGTCCATGGTGGGAGGCTGATGAGCAGCAGGTGAGTGCAGCGCAGCCTACAACACCTGGGCTTGGCCGCAGTTGTGACGGTGAAGGAGGGGGGTTATGCTCCAAGCTCTCAAAGTGGCAGGTGAGTGCAGCAACGCGCGCTGTGGTATGTGCTGCTCGGCTGCTGTGGTCTCACTCCTGCTCTGCTGCTGCATGGTGGCAGCAGCTGCACTGCTGCACAATGACTGCCTCAAGGTGTCCTGGGCGCCCTGCACAGTGACAGCATCCCCTCGGCTTCTGCCAGGCATGGCTGTGCTTCTGTAGCCGTCTGGCAGCATGGCCTCCTCAGAAGTTCCCATTGAGGATTCTCCAGCACGCACCACACGCCTGAAACCTCAGAGCTTTCCTGCAACCCACCATGCATGTTCCAAGCTTATGCACAGGGAAGACGAGGACAGAGTGAACCCAAAGTGTGCGTCATGTGCTGGTGGCCAAGCTTGCCTGCACTATGAATTGAACACGATAGGGAATGGGAGGTTGTGCGCGGACATGTGGGATGGCGCACGTGCAGTGCTGGCCAACCCTGCTGTCATGCATGGCACGTTCCTGGCAAGCCAAGCAGCTGGTGGGGAAGCTGGAGAGGTTTGAAAAAGCCTGAAAAGGCCACGCTGGGCCCAAAGGCTGGCTTGATGTCTGGCCAGCCCTTCCACTGTGTTGTGCATGGTTCTTGCAGGCCAAGCAGCTGGCAGTGAAGCTGGAGAGGTTTGAAAGGCCTGAAAAGGCCATGCTGGGCCCGAGATTGGCTTGATGTCTGGCCAACCCCTCCCACTGTGTTGTGCATGGTTCTTGCAGGCCAAGCAGCTGGCAGTGAAGCTGGAGAGCCCCGAGGAGGCCCTGAAGGCCATGCTGGGGCCAGAGATCGATGCCCTGGGCTCCGGCCAGGGACCCCTGTCGGCACAGGTGCGCATTTGCTTTCCTGACTGAATTTTGAGGTGTAGAGTCAGGGAGATTGATGCCCTGGGCTCAGGCCAGAGACCTCTTTCAGTGCTGGTGTGCGCATTGCACCTCTTAAAATACAGTGCAGCAAGCACCATGCCTGCACGGTCTGGCAGTAATGCAGCATCCAGTCAAGCTCGTACAACATAATGATGGGCTTCTTTTACGCTCATTCCCCTGGTGCTTTGAGGGAGTTCCTCCAACCTGGCCTTGTGTCGGTGACCGAATAAATGACAAGGGTTTTAACAAAGATGCAGCTGTGTTTTGCATTGGCTGTAGGATGTGGTTTGTGTGCAGACAAGGGCTGTGCAGTACATTCCTCGCTGCCTGAAAAGTTAAAATGTCAACCTGGCTCCAAGATGTAGTGCTCAATACCGGAAGAGAGGCAGCCCAACTTGCTGTAAGCAGGGAATGTTACCATTAAACGCATGGATGCATGAATGCATGAACGAGCGAGGCTCCTATGCACGCTGTTTGGGTCTACAGCTTGTAATAATGTCCAGGTCCAATCCCACCTTTCCCATGCTGCCCCTCACAAAACACCTTTGTGGCGCAGATACTACCTATACAAGTCCAGAGAACAGATGCCCAGCGCGCGCGCACACACCCACACCCACACACACACACACACACACACACACTCACACAGGTCCGCGCCATCACAGAGCACAAGTACACCGCTGACCGGCTGATGTACCGCGAGGGCATGAAGCTGGCGGCACGGCTAGAGGAGGAGGAGGCAGCGCTGAGGAAGGAGCTGCAGGTCCGCCCTCAGCTTGTTTTGCTACTCTAGGGTAGAGTGTGGAAGGGGAGGGAGGGAGTACAGAGGGTGTGTCATGAGGCATTGGCTGCTTGGCTGGGCCATCAGAACCCGCTTGCCTGGGTTAGAAGAAGGTCATCAATTAGTGCTTGCTTGGCAGGGCCACCATGTCTGCTGTTTCAATGATCAAGTTGTATATGTATGAAAGCGCAGGTGCTTGTGGTGGTGCAGTCCACCACCAACACCACATTCATAGCCGCTGACGTAAAAGAGGTTGTTTTCATGCCCACAGCACTCCTCAAGGACAAGTGTCTAACGCTGAGTTGTGCTGCAGAACTACTCGCAAGTCTATATGGAGTTTTGGTTACGAGGCGCTGAGGCGTGGCGAGGATGAGCCTTTCCGTGCTGCACTGAGTACATTTTCCTGGCTGCGCCAGCTTCAGCGGGGTTCAACACTGCATCCTGCTCACATCCCTCGCTGCTTTCTGCCAATGAGTCACGATGTACCTGACTCATTTAGGCCTCCCTACATTTGTGTCAGTAAATGTGTTACCCAACATTCAGGCCTCCAGCGCTGGAACCATATGTCCTTATGACAAATGTGTTTGTGATTTCCAGCACTAGAAATCTGTATGTAATGCACGGTGTAGATGCGTGGAATGGGCCAACCCTCATCAAGAATCTCCCGGGTTCGACCCGGCAAAGCTACACGTCGCGGTCTGTCTGTCATCGCTTTGTGTGCAGTGCAGTGCAGCGCATACGGTGCACACAGTGCAGTGCACTGTCGTCATTTGCCTGTGTTAAGAGTACACCATACGCACAGTGCTGTGCACTCTCATCATCTGTGTGCACATGGTGCACACAGTGCAGTGCACTCTCATCATCTGTCAGTGTGCAGTGCGGGTGTGGCCGTCAGTCAGCACCATCGCAGCCACCTCCCACCTGCATCGGTCACCTCGTGCGCACCCCACCTCTGTCTGTGTCGCACAGCAGCAGCGCACCTCTCACCTGCACCAGCCGTCAATTTCACACCACACCTACCCATACATACATGCATGCGCGCGCGCACATGCAGCCTATGTAAAGTGACATTGTGAACGTTGCGCAGCGCCATCTCTCATGTGAAGGGATAGGCATCAGCCTAGAGTGCTGTAGTACACTATAGAAGATCTGGGAGGGAGCAGCATTGGTAATTAGCGCTATTATAATGTAATGCTATACAGCGCTATATAGTGCTGGAAAGTGCAACGCACAGCGCTATATGCCGATCCCAACCCACGTACCGCACCTCTGATCTGAACACCAAAATGATCTGACACCTTTTGGTGAAAACTGCATGTGTTGCGCGCGCAGCCTGTGTACGGTGACAACGTGGACGTCGCACAGCACCAGCGCAGCCCCCTGTCGCCCGTGCAGAAGGTGCTGAACCGCACCAAGGTGAGTGGTCACAGGTTGCAGAAGGGAAAGGCCTGGTGTCAAAACGATCGATTGCGAGCCTGCTGCCTGTGCAGAAGGTGTTGAACTGCGAGGTGAGAGCGCCTGCCTGCTGTTACTGGGGTTCTCGGTCAGTTCTTATGTGCACAGCATTGGCCTGGTCAGGTGCTTCATGCACAGTATTGGCCGGTTCTTAACATGTGTGTGCAATACGTCTGGTTTTAGTACAAACTGGCAGAAATGTACAGCATGTCTGCATGTTTTTAAGTACATAATGTGGTGTGTGTGTGTGGGAAAAGGGGTTGGAGGTGGAGCATTAGTGGAAAAGCGGGTAGCCGCATTGAGTCCTTTAGGGCAATGATAGTTGTAGCTTACAGGAATTTCTGATGCAAGACAGTACAAAGAAAGATGTACCATACAGGAACGTCTAATGCAAGATGGCTCCGTCATTACTCATTCTACTTATCAAAAACTGTCCAAACATTAGGTTGTTCAAATCGAGGCATAACTAGTCGAAAGACCACATGGTGTGTCACACTATGTCTCATAGGCGTAGGCAGGAATCGAAGGGTGTTGCATCGTCACCCAGTAAACAATGTGGTAGGGACTTTGTACGCCTATCAAAGAGGTTTTTACAAAAACCCGTTAAGCTCTAGGTGCCATTCTTCAATTCCTGAAAGTTTACTGCACGTAAGGTACAACGCACTGGACATTGGCCTTCTTAAGCACAAGAGTGGACCTCATGCTCGCTGGCTGTCTGGTAGTCGGCCGTCCTGAAATGTGCCATTATAACACATCTGAGTGCCGTGCCATTTGAGCTCATCTGCAGCATGCAGCGGTGTGCTGTAGCTGTGTGGACTCCTCCATACCCCCCACTGGGTGTTACGGAGAAGGTGGCTGAGAGCTCAATCGAGTTTTGGAGGTTACCCAGGTTTAAACAAGCTCGCTGCTTCAAGGCGCTAGGATGTAATGGTCAATACGTTGATTGGCCTGTACCAATGTTAACATGCCAGCTGCGCAATTTTCAAAAACCTTCATGTGCATGCCTGTGTAAAATTTTCTGTGCACAGTGCCGTATGCCAAACATGTGCTCGCAGGCCATCGCTGCCAAGAATGCTGAGTTTGAGGCTGCCATTAAGGCCGCGGACACGCCTTACATGAAGGATGTGCTGGCCAAGAAGCAGGAATGTGAGTGGCGTGAGCTCGTGAGATGGGGTGTGTGCATGTGTGTGTGATGCTTAAGTGTGAAAATACTGGCAAAAAGAGTCTGCAGTTCTTTTCGGGACGGCCCTCACTGTTTTGAGCACAGCCCTTGCATCGTGCTCTCTTTGTCTGGACACTCATCCAGCATGTCCTGCGGTCACAAGGCAAGAGCCTGCCCTGAAGAAGGAGCCAACCAGCGCCCAGCAAACCACCATGCCCAAAGCTGTTTGAAACAATGTGCGACCTGAAAACATGTGGAGTGCTTGAGCATGCCCTTATCTGTAGGAGCTACCGACCCCTGAGTCGGTCTCTGGATGACTTTTGCTTCGCCGTAGCAAAGCGGCTGCTTTGCATCCATGCGAGCCCTCACTCGCACACGCATGACCAGCAGTCAGGAAGGAAGCAAGCGACCTGCTTTTGACCCTAGGAGGCCTGTGCACAAACGTGGCCTGCAGTTGTGGAGGCTGCTAGCAATATGCATCACACAAACGTGCCCTGCAGTCATGGAGGATGCTATAAGACACGCATTACACAAACCTGCCCTGCAGTTATGAAGGATGCTAGCAACATGCCCCTGGAGGAGCTGCTGGCCCCCGAGGTGGTCACCGAGAAGATGGAGATCGAGCTGGCTGAGCTGGCGGTGGGTGGTGGTGTCTTGCTTGCTGGATGGCTGGCGTGGAGATGGCTGTTGTTTTCTTCATGGGGGTTTAGCTGGCCGAGCTGGCGCTTGGCGTTGGCTTAAGAAATGCTGTCTGTTTCCATATGATCCTTGAAACCCAGATTTTATTCGGCATGTGCGTTTATGTTCCAGTGGGATGTGCGATGTTGGGGGTTGTTGGCAGTGGGTGTGTGGGGAGAGTGTGTCTGCTTTCATGGCGCACATTTGTGTATGGCGCTTGCATCGACGCTAGTGTGCCATGTGTATGTGTGCCTGCATTGGCGCAAGTAAGCCTCAAGCAGCCATGCCCATTAAGAAGTGCACGCCCTTGCAGAGCTGACTCAGTAACTGTTTGTATTTGAGTGCACATACTACACTTGATGTGACTGGTGAGAGTGCGTCTGATGAGAGGTCCCCACTCTGCATGCGCGCCCTTGATATTCGTTGACAATTCTGATCTGTATGTTCATGCTGCACACTTAATTTAGGTGCCCAAATTTGCTTTCATGAGCTTATGCGCGTGTTCACCATGCTGGTCGTGCAAAAATAGGGGCAAGCCATCAGGTGCATGTGTTTTCCCTCTCGGCTTATTTATTCATTTCAGCTGACATGTGGTACGCACGCGCGCGCTGCTCCTGGCTTTGCAGGAGGTTGCCTCCAGCGACGCAGGGGACACAGAGGAGCTGTGGGCACTTACCCTACCTTGGCTTAGCTCACTCAGCCCACTCATGTGTTTTCCTGTGCAGGAGCTTGAGGCTGCCCCCAATGATGCTGAGGAGGAGGAGCTGTGGTCACCCTGTCTTAGCGTCGCTCACTGTCTTGTCTCATTTATATATTGGTTTGTTTTATTTTACTTATTCTGCGCAGGAGCTTGAGGCTGCCATCAACGACGCAGAGGAGGAGGAGCTGTGGTCACTTACCCTGGCAGCGCAGCTCAAGCACCTGCAGGTGCGAGCGTATGCACAGGCGTGGTGTATATATGTGTGTGTGTCTGCCTCCAACACCGTGCTCCTGTTTGCTGGAACTCATTCCTCATCATGCACTGAACAAGGCCCAATGGGCAGGCACCTATGCTGCGCAAAAGCATGTGGCGCACCCCCTCTGAGAGGTTGCTAGGCCCAAGCTTGTGCATCTGCTCACACAAGGGTGAAAGTAAATTTGCCACTGGAAGTGCTGGGATGGACGGACAACTCAGGCATGCATTCCCTTATATCTGCATGTCCACATGTGTGCATGCGGATGTTGGCAGGCAAGCATTCTTTGTGCTGCTACGACTGTCATTGCCGGCACTGCTACAGTTTTTCTGCTGGTGTTGAGCAGTGTTAGAAACAGCAGCTGCAGTGCTGGTGACGACAGTCTGAGCATCATAAACAACCTGTCCGGGTGCAGGGAGAAACCTGTTTACAGCCCCTGCACAGCTGCAGTTGTGACGGCCTGCAAGAGCACACTTTCCTTGTTAAAAGTGAAGGGGTTCATTCACGGTGCGACGCATGAGAGGTCTTACGACTGAGGGCTGCATGTATACCCCTTGAAGGGGTTTACATGCTGAAGTTAACGGTTAATGCATGACTGCAAGGCTCTTTTGGCTGAGGAGGAAGCCACAAAAGTGCGAAGCCCTGCATGCCCAATTTTTTCCTTGACGCTGAGCAGTGCCTGTGTGCGCGCCTTGCTTGCCCATTCTGCAGAAGCACTTTGGCGTGGACTTGCCACATGGAGTGATTGCGCACATGGACCCCATCTTGGTCAAGAAGATCGACTGGGAGACCACCAACAACTTAGAGGACTGGGACATCACCCTGGATGTGAGTTTGTGCGTGTGTTGGATGTGAGTTTGTGCGTGTGTTTGTGCTGGATGGTTGTCCGCATGACCGGCCCCCCCCAACCAGTCTCCCTTTTGCTGTTCAAGCCCCCAACAAACGCCCTTGCATCTCTTGAGCATGCCAAACATGGTTTTGTCTCATGCGTACAGTTTTCCCAGAGGGGGCCGACTGCCCTATACTGCAGAACATGCTTTTTTTCGTGATTTGGGACATGTTTGATTCAGAGTTGGGGTGTGTGTGTGTCAGCTGTGACCCCTGAGCTGAAAAGGAGATTTTTTTCTCAGCTCTAAACCAGCAGCTGGATGGTGATTGTGGGCCACGTGCAGTGGCTTCCCTGCTGCATTTCTGAGCCCTTGTTCTGTGGTGTGGGCCGCTTGCTTGTGCTTGTCTTTGGCAGCTCGCTCTTCGCATGGCCCTTGGGGTGCCATCCTCCTTTCTTGCTCCCCGAGCGTGCTGGCTGACATGCCTGCAGTTTGTGGATTCTTATTTTGGGGTGTGTGCCACTTGCTTGTGCTTGCTTTAACGGCTTGCTCTTTGCATGGCCTTCGGGTATCATTATCCTCCCTCACTCCCCAAGAATGCTGGGGGCTGACATGCCTGCAGTTTGTGGATAGGAGCTCTGGCATCCCTGGCTCTCCTCTTGCATCAGCCTCTTTTGTAGAGGCTCAGACTCACAACGACACACCAGACCCTGGCCCACACGCTGATGCTCTGCCTTCTCGACCCCACAATCGTGCACGCAGGAGCTCGGCAGCGAGTACGCCAAGGAGCAATGGGCGCTGGAAACGCTGTCCCATCACTTCTTGCCCCTCATCCGCTACCGCCGCGCCAAGGCACAGGCTGCTGGTGTGCCTTTCACTCCAGAGTTGTCCAGCCCGCTGCGTTGATGGATAGCAAATGTCTGATGGCATAGAACACAACACCGCACCCTGCAGTGTAAGTTCACCCTTGCATTTTGCAGATGGAATCAGCCATTGCACAGGACAGGCATCAGAGCCTTAAATTGGAGGTGGCCATGAGCCAGCCAGCCCTTCCCCTCTGTGTGTGTGTGTGTGTGTGTCCATACTGGGGGTGTGAAACAGAGACAAGGCTTGATATTCGGTAGGGATGGCAATTTCCCTGCATGGCTTATTTTCAGTCTATTCCATTTTGTGCTTTTAAATGGCTGCACACTCGCGTGAAGCATGAGTTGGTGTAATAGTGAAGGAACTCCTAGGTTGCGCAGAATAAGTATATACATAAGGCTTCGCTAAGTCCAGCTACGTGCATGATTTGAGTAAGTTCTCTTGTTAGCGAGCTAGCTAGAGACCAACAATCTGAAAGAGATATAAGCATGCTTCAACAAATTTGTCCCATGAAAAGACATGGGGCAAGGGTAAGGCTTAAAGGTTGCACCTGCCTAGGATGGCAATTGGACTTTGCTGAGGGATCAGCAAGCAACGCCCACCCTTTCCTTCTGAGTGGGTAATTTGAAGGAAATGCAACCACTTAAGCATTTCTTAAACACACATCAACCAAATCACCATTATTAAGTTGGAGTCAGAAACCCTTAGGATACAGGAAAAAGAATGCCTCCGGTCAAAACGGTTGACTGTCATGAGCCCTTAATTGTGACTGAATCTCATGCATGGGATTTGGCCTTCACTGAAGGCTTCAGCCAGGTAGTTTGGCTGCTCAGCTTTCTGGACAGCGCTATCCACAGGGAGAAACGTGATGCCAGAAATAGAATGTCGAGTTCCATTAATGGTTACAATTGGGTTTGACCTCCAGCCAGGTAGTTTGGCTGCTCAGTCTGCTCAACTGTTCCAACCGCACAAAAAAGATCCATGAGTTCAGCAATAAAACAACAAGTCTCATTAGTCTGCCTCTGCAAGAAGTCAGAAACATCCTCAGAGCTAGCTTGAAAATAGTAAAAAGGGCCTGATTCGTCCAGGAAATTTAATTGAGAGGGGAAGTGAGAAAATAAGTGAGCAAAAGTTGTTCAAAGAGAAGAAACAGGATCGCATGAACAAAGGAACATGGCATGCTTTTCATCTTGGAGTTCTCCTTGGTCACACCCATTACATGCAGATGTTTGCTCCTGCCAAAGTGATGTCCCAACTCTAGGGTGTGAGCATGTCAGTGAAAGCGCGCTATGTTTCTCAGTATGTGCTTGCCTAAATCAAGATGCAAATACCTTGGAACTGTTCAGTGACGAAGAAGGGCGCACCATGAACAGACAAGGGTCTCAAAGAAAGAGCCATCCAATGATGATACTTGGCTAATTTGTTCGTGTGTTCACCAAGTTCTGCCAAGGCAGCATTCCACACACCTTGCCGCCTTTTTTTCAAATCAACAACAAACTCCCTCATGACTACAATGAGTTACAATGAGTTACAATGGGGTTTGACCTTCAGCCAGGTAGTTTGGCTGCTCGGTCTGCTCAACTGTCCCAACTGCACAAAAAATATCCATGAGATCGGAAATAAAACGATAAGTGTCATTAGTTTGCTTCTGCAAGAAATGAATAGCATCCTCAGAGCTAGCTTGAGAATAGTAGAAAGTGCCTGAATCGTCCAGAAAAATTCTATAAGACGAGGGGAAGTCAGAAAATAACTGTGCATAAGCCCTTCGAAGAGAGCACACAGAAGCGCAAGAACAAAGGAACACGGCATGCTTTTCATCTTGGAGTCCTTGTTCACATTTATCACAAGTTGATGTGTGCTCCTGCCAAAGTGATGTCTCAACTCTTAAAGTATGAGCATGTAAGCGAAAACGTGCTATGTTTCTTAGCGTGCGCTTGCCCAAATCAAGATGCAAATACCTGGGGACAGAAAAGGGCGCACCATGAACAGACAAGGTTCTCAAAGGAAGTGCCATCCAGTGATGATATTTGGCTAATTTGTTTGTGTGGTCACCATGTTCTGCCAAGGCATCAGCATTCCACACACCTCGCAGCCTTTTTCTCAGATCAACAACTAACTCCCTCAGATTTACAGATTTTAAAGGAGAGACCTTCAGCCAGACTGTTCGGCTGATCGGCCTGTGACTGGTCCTCGCCAGCCAACATAATATCCATGTGAAAAAGCTTGGTCCAACTAAAGAGGAGGTTCATAATAGAAGAGAGGCAGCTGTAATGTCAGAGCCATGCAACAAGTTCTTGAGGTTTCAATGTGCGGGGTCTTGAGGCACGCAACAAGCAGGTCATTGAGGTCTGAAAGGAATACAAGCAGCAAGCAGCAAAAAAGGCCTACACTTAATAGGGCAAGGACCAGCTGATATACAGGCATGCATGCACACACAAAGGCTCAGCCAGGGACCTTTGCAACCCGGTCTCCAACGCAAAAAACTCTGGCCAGCATGCAGCCTCATCTCTACAAATCCCAGTCCATAACTGAGCCTGCCATGCGCTTGCACATAAAACACCTTCATACTCCCCACTGGTTACACACATGAAACGCAGGTACAAACTTGGTCACAGTTGATGAGTAGGTTGCACCCCATAAGAGCAGTTGATAAGAAAGGCAACACCACGGACTGACCTGGTCTACACTCAGGCAGGGTTCGGACAAACAGATGTCAGGCATGCAAGCACAACACAGAGGCTCAGCCAGGGACCTTTGCAGCCCGGTCTCCAATGCAACAACTCTGGCAGCAGGCAACCTCAACACCATTATCCCAAACCCAGTCAAGAGTTTGCCATGCACTTGCACATGGGTAACTTCTACACACTGTCCACAACATATGGGTGCTCGACGCATATGTTGTCCTCAGAAACTAAGTTTGGAACGTCTGTAACTCACATTCTCAAGAAGCGTTGGGGTACCACCATCACAGACCAGAAGGAGGGGTGGGTGACGGGGGGGCATTCATGCCTTCTTCAGGTCGTCAGGCAGCTCATTCTTTCATGGGGATTGCCCCCTCACCCTCTCCGCCACCCACTGCTGCTTGCTGCTGTTTCTTCTTTGCGTTGGCTTTTTTGCGCTGGCGCAGGGTGGGCTCGCGCGGCAGGGGGCCCTCGTGCATCAGCCAGGCGGTGAGCACCGCGGCAAACTCGTACTGCTTGTCCTCCGCAAAGTGGCTGGGCCAGTGCCGCAGCCAGGCCTCAATGTTGTCCCGGCCATGCTTGTACACGTAGTCGTCCCACTCGTCAAATTGCATGGCACACAGAGTCCTCTTGAAGTGGGCAGGCATGATCCTGTGGGCCCAGCCCCCCAGCATCCGGCCCTCGTCTTCCTCAGCCATCTCTTCCTCCGCCATCCCAAGCTTTGTCACATCACATTTTTTTCAATCACTCATGACTATAGGCTGCCCTGACCGAACACAATGAGTAAACACGTTGCACCTGTCCAAGCCTGTGCAGGCAGCCAAAAATTCTGAAGTCCAACATTTATGGGAGAGACTGCTCATTTCAACATCTGCTTGCAGTACCTTACTGAGTGTAGTGCTGTTGCTGCGCAGTAAAGCATTGTAAAACCTAATTGCTGCACGAAACCAATAGAACTGTAAAGGTTCATGCCCACACTCGCGCAGTACGGACCAATTAGGAGTGGTGCGCTTTACCCCAAGGATACGCTTCAATAAGCACAGTTTGCAAAGGACAATCCATTTCAGCTCCTTCTTTCATAAATCTAGTGCCCCAAATCTGGCATGCATACATGCTAGCAGGGAGAGCATATGCTTTAGTCAGCCAGAGCATGGTATGCGGCCTATCTGTCAGGTGGTGCTCAGATGCGAATTGCCTAATCCGTCTGCAACCAGCTAGGAAAGGGGCACACATATACTCTGCAGTGGCTTGCGGGTTGCGTTGTTTTTTGAACAGCATGCCTAAATACCTAAAAGAATCTGCACACGCCAAACGAGCTCCACCTAACGTGAAAGCTGGCACATTATCACCCTTTGAATTAAAATGCACAATCTCAGACTTGGCAGTATTGATCACCAACCCTTTCCGCTGAGCATACGTATGTAGCCTATCTAACATCAGTTGGAGCTGATCAGGAAGGTTACTAGTGAGGCATAAATCGTCTGCATACAGCATGTGGGTGACTCGAACGTCCCTGGTGCCTGTAATAGCCCCTTGCACATGTTCTGCCAAGCAGTCCACGTCATTGATGTACAAGGAGAACAACAAAGGGGAAAGCGGGCAGCCTTGCTTAACTCCAAAATGGCGCACACGAGCTTGCTTGCAGCCATCATGACTATAGGTTGCCCAATGCTGCTGAACACAATGAGTAAATTTATTGCACCTGTCTAAGCCCGTGCATGCAGCCAAAAACTCTTGATGTCCAGCATTTTTGAGAAAGACTGCTCAATTAATTATCTGCTTGCAGCACCTTGCTGCTGTTGCTACGTGGTAAAGCATTGTAAGACCTAACTGCTGCGCGGAACCAAAAAATTGAGGTTCATGTCCACATTCCCATAGGACAGACCAATTAGGAGCGATGCGCTATACCCCAAGGATACGCTTCAATAAGCACAGGTGCACAGTTTGCAAAGGACAGTCCATTTCAGCTCCTTCTTTCATAAATCTACGGGTAGTGCCCCAAATCTGACATGCATACATGCTAGCAGGGAGAGCATATGCTTTAGTCAGCCAGAGCATGGTATGTGGCCTGTCCGTCAGATGGTGCTCAGATGCAAATTGCCTAATCCGTCTACAACCAGCAAGGGAAGGGGCACACAAGTACTCAGCAGTGGCTTGCTTTTCTCCATTTACCTTCATGATATCAATAAGATGTCTGAGGGATTGAAGGAGCTTGCACTGGCACACCTAATATCCATGTATCCAACCTTCTATACGCTGATGACTTATGCTTAACCTCCAACTCGCCAAGTAATCTTCAGGCCATGCTTAACCATCTCAAGGCTTATGCCCGTCGAAAATTCCTGACAGTCAATGCCAAAAAAACTATTATCGTGTGTTTTAACTCCAAGACCAATATCTTGCCTCCCCTTTTTTATGATGGTGAGGTCTTGCCTTACAAATACCTTGCGAGGGCCCAGCCAACCCACGATATGAATGGGCCCTGGTAGCTAAAAAATGGCCTCCCCGCTGGACCACAACCCACGATACCAACACTACTGGAGCACTGACCCCCAAGACACTCTCTTCGGATGTCCTGTCTAGGCACCATTCACCATGTGAATTCCCAGGATATCAATTTTTTTCTAAACCAGGACAACAACAAACTTCTTTTTTTTCTTCATGATCTCATGTGTATTTATGAACAGGCTAGCAGTCAAACGTCTTGACTGAGGCCTTTTTTCCCCTTGTAACCCCTTGTAACCCTTCGGTGCCTCTTTCTCATCCAAATTTTCAGGTTTCTCCGTCTACCATCCCATTTATGGTGAGATTGCTATAACTCAGGCCTTGCGTCATTCTATATACTCAGCCATTCTCAATACAGAAGCCACTGCAACTTTCACGTTCCTCCCTATCTGGGGAAAACAAATTATAACCCCTACTCTAAGCTCATCAATGCCTATCCACATCTCTGTCTATCTTTGAGGACATTAATTCTAAGGCACAAGAAGGACAGTAAATACGACTTGAGGGACACTAAGCTCATCAATGCCTATCCACATCTCTGTTATGAACTTGGAACAATCACATGTATTAACCTCTGCTACATTGATCCACAATCATGCCTCAACCAGGAAATACCTCTTCCTCAGCACACATGGGACCTACAAATTGTTGCAGTCTGGAACACATCTGCAAGGATCCATCTAAACAGTCACAACCCAGCTTGGCTGCAGGGCCTGGCTTCGGCTGTACCAGAAGTTAACTGGAAGCTGCGCAATATAGGCAACCATTCTACTCTCAATACAATGCATGCTGATATGCCTAGATTCAATAAATGCCAACGCCTCCCCTCTGACAAACAACAAACATCTAGAAACCCAACCTATTCACACATAGGTAATCAAGAAGAACTTCTTGTACCTAACCAATCTAGTCCAACCCTCAAGCTCAAAAGTCCCTGACTGGAGGACATGGGCCTACACTGATGGTAGCTGCCAAACCCAGAATGGCAAACAAGAAATTGGAGCAGGTGTCTACTGCCCTCTCGCTGACAGCAAAAGTTTCGTCAAGCCCAACGGTGCTGGAATTACCAACACCATATGTCGAGCTGAATTGGCAGCAATTGCTGCTGCCATCACGCACTCTTATTCACACATTGCTTCAGACAGTCTCACCTCTCTTCATCAAATACATAAACAGCTTATTTACCCAGAGAAGCACAAACAACATATACAAGGGGATGTCCTTAAAATCATATCTTCTCTCATTAGCAACTCACAAACCGTTTGTGTCAACAAAGTAAAATCTCATGCTGGCACTGCTGGTAACGAATGTGCAGGTGCTATTGCAAATTATCAAGCAAGTTGGCCAAGCAAGTTGGCCAAGCCAATAATAATGTGGCAATACCGGGATCCCTAGCGCAGGCCCCGGCGGAAATCCTTTATATGAGAAAAAGGATATTCTGGTTAGCCAAGGAGGAAAAAAAAGAACACCATGCTGGCACATCCACAGCTCCTACACCCAATCCTAAAATTACCTACCTCCCCAATCTTCAAAATGCTCTCAAGTCTCATGTGCATACAAAACACTGACTTGGATGTGCCAACTCCAAAACAGGCTGCTACTCATATTATCATAGTTTGTTACCACATGCCATGCCTAGTAGGCGTGCTCTTGATAACAAAAAAAATTGTCACAGCCAGGTTATGGAGCCGGGTGCTTCCAGTATCCCTCCAGATCCCCATTAGCATTTCACTTCACACCTTTATGGTGGAGGGGACTCACGGCTCTTCTGAGCCAATGTGTCTCCTTTTCCTTAATTGATGTAGGGAGAGCTTCCTCTGCCTACGTAGCCTTTCTTTTTCTTTTTCAAACACCTTTTGCTACCTGGGGATGCTGTTTGACAAACACATTAATCTGCACAATGCTGCTCAGGAAGCTGTCAAATCCTGCCTGACAGGCATGGCTCGCGTGCGTACTTTTGCCCATCAACATAAGATTACACACCACTTACATACCTACTTATGGCTCTTCAAGACGTCTTGTCATACCAGCAGGAATGTATGCAAGTCAAATCTGGGCCTCTTCATATCTTCAACAGGGGACAGAGATGCATAATTGCATCCAGAAATGGCTTCTGAGATTCTTGAGATCCATGCCGGATGTAAGGACATCAACTCCTTCCTGGAGTGTCCTCCGTGAGTGTGGAATCGAATCTGTTCAATTCAACTGGTCCAGAGCTTGTGCACGCAATTATAATTTACTCACCCATTGCGACAGCGCTCTATTTAACAAGGTTTTTCATGCGGACGTCTCCCTCAGCCCCAGGAATTTCTCCTGCTGGTCATCCCATCTATTGTATGCCGTGAATGGCTCACATCATGCCCATCATTTTCAGCACAAGATACGATCTGCTGATCCTTTGGACTTGAGTCAGCTTGTTGTGGATCTCAGGTCTCGCCATCTCGCATATTGGAGACAATTTTCTGGTTACGACCCAGTAGACACAAACAGCAAACAATTTACATCACTGGTGTGCTCTCCCAACCAAGCCTGCACACGTTATGTATTCTCCTAATACCTTCACATCTCCCACAGGATGTCCTGTCTAGGCACCATTCACCATGTGAATTCCCAGGATATCAATACTTTTCTAAACCAGGATAACAACAAACTTCCTTTTTTTCTTCATTACCTCATGTGTATTTATGAACAGGCTAGCAGTCAAACGTCTTAACTGAGGCCTTTTTTCCCTTGTAACCCTTGTATTCTCCTTATATTCTGCCCAAATATATCTACTTGGATTTCCCCAAACACATTGTCTGTAGTGTGGCTCGATTTCGTCTTTGTGTCCATACCTTGGAAGTTGAGCAGGTCACATGGGATGACATTGTTTCCCCTGCTTGTGATCTATGTGATCAGTACAAGCAATGCCCTTTCGAGCCAAGTTACGCAAGCAGACCTACGACTTCAATGCCCACATAGGGTGCTTAAATGAACTTCTCTTTCCTACACCTCCACATCTCCCACAGGATATCCTGTCTAGGCACCATTCACCATGTGAATTCCCAGGATATCAATACTTTTCTAAACCAGGATAACAACAAACTTCCTTTTTTCTTCATGATCTCATGTGTATTTATGAACAGGCTAGCAGTCAAACGTCTTGACTGAGGCCTTTTTTTCCCTTGTAACCCTTGTAACCCTTGTTGCGCAAGCAGACCTACGACTTGCTGATAAAAAGGGCAGTTGGACTCACCAGGTTCTGACAGCCTTGAATGATGTGCCTCATGCTCAACAGTTTGCTGCTGCTATACGCACCAGAGCCAAGGTTAACATGAACGACTTGGAGGGTGTTCTTCGTGAGCATATTATCCATGATTGGAGGAGTCTGGACAGTCTGACTCCACAAGAGGCCCATGCTTCCAGTAGAATCATGAGGACGTACCACACACACTTTGGCATTCCATTGGGCTCTATACCAGGCTGGTGGGATGAAAAGAAGAGAAACAAAAAGCCATTGCTACCTCTCTACCTACGACAAGATATTCCTCATAAATTATTTCGCAGTATTTCATGCTTACGCCTTTCCGGTCACAACCTTCGAGTAGAAACCCAACGGCATCATGGAAATAGGTGCCCATATGAGCTTAGAATTTGCAATAAATGCGACTGGCACACTGTACAAGACGAAGAGCATGTTATCCTGGATTGCCATCAGCCAGAGTCTCGGGCTGTAGGCCACCATTGTAAACCCTTCTTGTAAACCCTTCTTTATCCTGGATTGCCCATCCCAGGATTTAACAGAACTGCGCACTCAGTTCCAGCATCTGTTTAGCTCTGCACCCCCAAGCAGTGCATCACGCCTTAGAGACTTCATGAATCAGGCTGATGTCCTAGGATTAGCCAAGTTCGTGTCTGCTTGCCTGAAATGCTGTGACTGAGCTTCTAGCTCATTTTGCTTTTTAGTTTGGACTGGTTTGGTTGCAGGCACGTTTTGCTTCAGCTAAGCTGCCCCCGCAGGCAGGTACAGCTATGTAACCATTCCCTTCCCTTCCCTATGTGATGCCCTCTATCAGTGGGAGTTGTTGGGAGGCTCTTTCCTTAATGCACGCGGCCGAACGGCAAGCGTAGATCTTTCTTTCTTTCAAATGCACTCACTCCCATGTTTGTTCCCTTTGGCATAAATATGTTTCCTTGTTTTCTGGTCTTCACCTCTTTTTACCTCACTCTTCCAATCATTGGTATGAATCAGGATGATATGATATGATGATATGATAGCATGGCTCCCTACGTACCAGCTTACGTCTGGTTTGGTTGCAGGCATCTCTTTATGCTTCAGCTAAGCTGCCCTCGTAGGCAGGTACAGCAATGTGACCCTATCCTATCCTATCCTATCCTTGCAAGAGCAAATTAATGAGACTTATTGTTTATCTCCGAACTCATACTACCTGGCAGAAGGTCAAATCCCATCGTAACCTTACTCTCAGTCGATATATGTCGTCCTTATTCAGTTTGAGCAACCAGCAAGCTGATTAAATGAACACCTTGGCTGACTTTTTGACCGAAGGCCTCAATCAGCCATGACTCGGCCTGGAACTAGGGCAACCCCCTGAAACCCTGAAGGCCTTAATTAGTCAGGACGCAGCATTCTTATTGAAAGGTTTCCTTTTAAAGTGGAGCCAACTCACCTGACAATCCAAATATCAAAGCAGCTCAAGCACAACAAGAAACACGATATATCACTGTCAAGGACGAGACAATCACTGTTACATCGCATGCTGAAAATGGCAACATCAAGCACATCATGGTGCTGTGAAACAGACAACCAATTTCAACACTACAAATACATCTCAGATAACGTGGCTTTCTAATGGCTGAGAGCTTGCGTCATGTATGCACAGAGGAAAGACAGCTCTCAACCCATTTCAGGTTTTAAGTTTAGGCAAAATGGGAACGCAGCTCTCTTGCAAAAATGCAACCAATCAATAACACACACACACACACATGGCTGAGTTTCATATTTCTGGCTGGCAGAAAATACAACTGCAAGAAAGGGGCAGCTGTGGTTGGAGGGAAAAAATACAATCGGTGATCTACACTGAGCATTCACTGAGCATGCAGGAACTTACATCCTTGAGCAGGCAGTGCAAGACAGGACCCTGCTTTGGCAGTGTTGAGATTTACTGACCAATGCATTTTCTGATGCCCCCCCCCGTCTTGTACAAACACACTCTACAGATGAAGGCATCACAGAATTGCACAGGAATAAGGGCAGCAAGCATATCTCCAATGCCAGAGTGGGGACAAAACACGAACACGGCACGGATCAAGTTTCTGAATACAGTGCCATGCATCCTCGCAAACATCAGACCTCATGCAAGTGGAACAGCAGATGGGGGTAGTACTCAAGGAAATGGCGCACATGAGGTGCTGAAGCAGGCAAGCACACACAAACCTGCACATGCATGCGTGTGTGAGCGCAGGAGCGAGAACCAAGCACAGCCTTTCAGCAAAAAAGCATGGGCGAGGTGGGGCGAAAAACAGCTGTACCAGAGGGTGTGCAGCGCATCTGTTTGCGTGGGAGGCTTTGCTCAGGAGGCGCCAGCTGCACAGCCTCCTTGAGCCCATCATAGAACAGAGGATACTAGCTTTGGAATTCCAGATCCTAGCCGTCATCGCTGCACGCCCTGTCTCCCTCTCCTCCCGACACCAGCTCAAGCCCCTTTCTCCTTCCTCCATCTCTTCCATCGCCACCTGGGGCCCCAGGAGCGCGCTTGCGATATACGCCTCACTGATCCTTTGCGACGGCACCTGCTCTGTCCCTCCTCTGCCCCATTGCAAGAGCATCCACTCTACCCCTTTGCCACACTGCCATCCACTCTGTCCCTATGCCTCCCTCTGTCATGGCATCCACTCAAGACATCCAATCTGCCCGTCAGCCATCCTCTCTGTCCCTATGCCTCCCATCCTCCTCCTGAGAGCATCCTCGCAACCACAGCCACACTGTCCCACCGCCCTCCATCATTCCCTTGAACAGCACCTCAGGCAAGTACCCCTTGAAGGCACTCCTTGAAAAAAAATCATGCATCTGGGCACCTACCTAGTTGGCCCACCACTATCTGGCTCTTGTTTGCCTGCCATTAACAAGCCATCATTGCTGGTCGGCTAACGGCCTGCCTGCTTCCACTGGCACCCCCAACCTCAGCGCCCTTGGCGTTGCTATGGTTGCGGCTGCCATCCACATGCACTTGTGTGCCCTGAGTGCGCCTCGGTGCCTTCAATGCTTGGCCCCATGGTGGTGGCTGTCACCCACATGCGCCTGAGTGCCCACAGTGCGCCTCAGTGCCTTTAATGCTTGCCCCCATGCTGGTGGCCGTCATCCACATGCGCCCCGCCCTCCTTGCGCAACCGCTGGTCTTGGCGCTGGCGCTCCTCCAGCCGGTGCTTCCACTCCTGGGACTGTGTCTGGTCACCCTGTACACAGGCAGCAGGCGAAGCCAACACACACACACACAGTGGTGAGGACCACGGAGGGGACCATTACTAAGCAGGGCCGACCTGCAACAGATGCGAGCGCAAGTCGATCAAGCAAGGCATATTATACTGCGGGTGCAAGCCATCGAGAGATTCTAGATCTGGCCGTCTTGGGGCGTTCCGCCAAAGGAACTTTCCTGAGCCTCCCTGGCCTCGCCCCTTCCAAACCTACTAGAATCCTATTACATGATTACAGAGGCACAACTCAGCATGACAAGTAAGGGAAGCGCTGCAAGCGATGCTGAAAATTGGCAAAGCCACCCTTCCCTGCTCAAGGTGACTGCGCATTGATATGCAGTGCCTGGAACAACAACTGCACCTTCCTGCAGGCCATGCCTGAGTTCATGCATGCATGGATGCAAGCATAGCTAAGTGCGCGCCATGCAAGCTGCTCCTGCCATTCATTGCTTCCTTGATCCCCTTAGACAATCAGCAATAGGTCATGCACCGGAGGCTCCCTTCTCCACGCACCAGGGTAGGGGTCATGCTCCACCCCGCATCAGCAAACTTCTGTGCCTCTTTACTCACGCAGCAACTCACACCATCGTTATAACATAAATTGAATATCCCACTGCAATTTGAATTATGCAGATCTGTTGGCTCAGCAGCAAGCTGGAATAGTCAGCAGGTGGGCTGCTAAGTCCTCGGAACGGGCACCCCCAGACCCCGGACCCAGCAAGGGCATCCACAGAAGTACACTAATGAAGTTTGTGACGACTGGAACTGTTCCGGGGGCCTGAAGTGGCTGGGCTGGGAAAGTCAAAACAGAAATTTTCATCTTTGCTCCCAAACTTCCCGCAGCACCTTGGGTCACCAAAACCTGGCTGCCCTGACAAAAAAATTTACTTGTCAAGCATGCCGAGTTTCAGGGTAGATGGTAGCCTGGCTGACTCAGGTCAAGAAAGTTTCCTTAAGACTTGCACAGCACCAGCCACTGCTTCCCACGCCCCACTGACACTGCGGGGCTGCCAAGCAGTTTTGTTTGGGAGGGCAGGTGAAGTTCCAGGGCGGGGGTGAGCTGGGTGGGCCAGGGCAGCAAGGTGTGAACTTTACCAGAAGGAGTCAAACCTAGGAACTCACGTCCCATGAATGGGACTTCGCCAAGAACCTTTTGAAAAATCGGTGCAGTATGTGTGCAAGGGTGCTCCCTGTGGGGGAAAATGGTATGATATGTAGTGACAGACGGGAACTTTCCAGCCCGACCCATCTTGTCAAGTCTACCCACAGATATGTAGCAGCGATACAGCAGACACCGTCGCAAAAAGAAAGGAGTCAATTGGTGGTTTGGCCGTATCAGTGTGGGCAACCATCTGGGGGGGTACACGGACCTTCAAGTTCAGACCTCTGTTCTCACTCAGTGGCACTTTCTGGAAAAACGTTTTTTCCGCATTACAGCATCTTTCTTATCACATTTAGGCCAAAGTACAGAACCTGGTACCGAGATGAGAAGGAGTGCTAACAAAAGACCCTTTCAATGCACTCTTTGTCATTCGAAAACCAAGGGGTCACACAAGAGCTGGGGCCGTATTGAAGACAACCAAGGAAGGCATGTTTTGTACAAAACCTGCGCTTGCCTGGGCCAGAGCAATTCAAGGGGGGGTCCATGTGCACTCACTCCCAGCCCCTGTTTCCCCTCAATCCCTTACCATCCTTTCCTTTCTATCATGACCAAATCTTCTTTTCCCTCACCAACTGTACCCACACGTGTACCACTTGCTTGCATGCGCCAAAGATTCAGATAGAAGGTATGAAGTCCCCATCGCTGCACTTAACGAGCCCCCACCACAGCACACCATCCCTATATCTTGTTTGGCACTTGCTTGCAGGCGCCACAGATTCAGGCTGCCAAGGAATGCTTTGTAAGCACATTGCCCTCGCTGCACTTCATGAGCACATAGGCACCCTCAGCACACCATCCCAAACCTACTCACCTGCTTCAAGTGCTGCAGGTCCTTCCGCTGGTAGGCATCGCTGGGCAAAGGGTCTGGGATGGGTGTCTGGATGGCCGGTGCACTTCGCTTGATGTCCCACAGCCGAGACACCCGGCCCTGTGTGTGTGTGTGTGTGTGTGTGTGTGTGTGCGCATGTGCACGCGCATGTGTGCATGGGTGTTTCCTTGGCCTGTGGAGGGAGCCATGTGTGTGTATGTATGTGTGTGCGCATGTGCGCGTGCATGTGTGCATGGATTTCTTCCTTGGCCTGTGGAGGAAGCCAAAGGGGGCAGGACAGAGGACACACAGGTTCAAGAAGTTAGCTTTCAGCATAAGCTGATGAGGTTTGAGTGAGGAGACCTGGCCCAGATGAACAAGCCGAGGGGCAGAGTATATGCAGGTCAAGGATGGGCTCATGAATTGAGTGAGGAGACCTTCCTTGGACCTTCCCCTGTCAGGTAAGGAAGCAGATTCTGAATGCTATCAGTTAGGGGCAGTGAGGCTGAGGCTGCGCAGCACACACCAAGCGAGACTGCAAAACAAAACTATGGATAGGAGCCCTGTCTGTGAGTGACAACGACAAATCCAAACCATGTTTTCTTCGCAGTGCATTCTTTTATCACTCGTGTCCCCCACACACGTTTTTGACGCCTTTCTCCCAGTCCAGATGGTGCAGCCAGTTGCCATGGCATGTGTCCAGTACTCTGTCCCCCTGCGTCAGTGTCCCTCGGATCTGTGTGTGCATAACATCAACGTAAAGAGAATTGAGTGTGAACAGAGGTGTGTGTGTGCGTGTGTGTGTGTGTGCGCGCGCTTGTCCGCATGTGCAACCAATTTGTGCTGCGCTCGTTAGTAATCGCACCAAATGCTTATCTGGGTGCCTCTCTGCGTACGACTTTGTGTGGCAAGGGTTTAGGCAGCGTCCAGCTCCTTGCAAAAAGCACTTGTTTGCTTTTTGATCATACAAATTGAAAAAAGCATTAAGGTTTTTGATCCTGGACCATACCAATGGAAAGGTTCGTTTCATTTAAGGAGACAGTCTGTTCAGCGCACGTACTGAAGGTACCTTTATTCCTGTAGTTAAAGCATGCTTAGTGGGAGTGCTTCAGTACAAAACGTGCCACGACATCTGCTCAGCCATGCCAGGCAGCTCTGAAACCACGGCAAGCACCACCTAGAAGGTTCCCTCCTGCAACACAGACACATCGGCCTTCGGTCAGCATTGCCTACAAAGTCCCCTCATAAAACCACGCCAAACATCTTCCAAGTGGATCCCTCAGGCAGCAGAGACGCCTTCACTAAAGGACCCCACAGCTGTACCTGCCTACGAGGGCAGCTTAGCTGAAGCATTAAAGCACCTTCACTTGTGAATACTAAGTCCCCTTGGGGCCACGCTATCACGCACCAGGTCAGGCTTGTATCGCATGCATTCACTCACCAGGTCTGGCTTGTAGCCGCAAGCCTTTTTACTCCTGAACCACGAGGACGCCCATGATTGGTGGGGCTGGGGGTCCACCTCCACATCACACCTGCACAGCGAGCAACCACGGGGAGATGAAGGATTGGTCTTTTCGAGTGTTCCTCGCAGACCAATAGGCACCAGGCGTGGGCACACTGAGTGCTCCATGCAGACCATAAGGTACAGGCACTAGGCGTGGGCACACTGAGTGCTCCATGCAGACCATAAGGTACAGGCACTAGGCGTGGGCACACTGAGTGCTCCATGCAGACCGAAAGGCACCGGCACTTCCTGCTGCCTGCAGCAGCAGCAGCAGCAGCAGCAGCAGCAGCAGCAGCAGCGCAGCAGTATTTCTGAGGACTGGCACAGTCACCCTCGGTCAGAAAAGCCAACCAGGACACAGGGCTAACTTGTTTGACTGAGCAGGCATACTCTTCCTGCTGAAGCTGGGTTGCTTCATTGCAGGCACAGCTCATCCATCATGCGCTGTGCGACCGCCTGAACCGCCTGCACGTGGCTCCCAGCAGCTGATCAGTGCACCACCTACTCCGGCGGCCTGGGCTGGCACATCACACTGAACCAGACCCATTGTCCAGCAACCGTACTGCAAGTTTTACCAGCAGCCCATCAGCTGGAGCCTCGGGCTGTAGGCCTACCCCTTGGCTCTACCCCTTGTAACCCCTGCCAGTCAGCCAGCAATCTCAATCTACTAGGATGTTGGGCTGTGGGCCTTCTTGTCATCCCTTGTTAAAACTCACATTGCAAAGTCAGCTAGCGACAGCCACAGGGCCTAGCACTCTCTGATTTCAGCCATTTCACGGACCTCATGACTCATGTTGACGAACTCTTCTAAGCTTATTTGCGTGGGTAGTGTCAGCAATGTAATAGACAGTATGAATTTAATGAGCACGCTCTTCTGGACCACAAACTTCACCTCAGTAACGTTATGGACCGACTGACTTACGTGAGCTTGTTCTTCTGGTCCACAAACTTCATCTCTCCCCCGTACTTGATGCATCGCTGCCCCCATAAGACACCTGGAGTTTGTAAAGAAACAGAAACAAATGCCTTCTGAAAGGTATATGCACAAACATACAAAGCTTGGGTTTTATGGGCAATGCTAACCACAGCTCAGCAAATATAATGCTATGCAGAAAAATACATGAAATAACATACCCGCATGTACTTGATGGGTATGGCACAAATGTGTACTTCAGAAAACACTGGCAAAAGAAAGAGAGGACTAGTTGAGCTCTTGGGGTTGCGTCTCTCAGAAATGCACACTACTGTCTCTACTGTGATCAAAAGTCACCGGTCCTTACACCAGCTTACCCTAGGGTAGACGGAACCTTTTAACCTGACCACTCCTCTGCCCTCAAGGATAACCCTAACGCAACAACTTCAGCGTCATTTCAGCTTTGGAGACCAGGCCCTTTGGAGACCAGGACCCTTTTGACCACAGTTGGCTGGCTGCAAATGAGGCTAGCAGTCGGTTGCTTTACTTGGAGGCCTAACGCTTCTGCAATCTGTAACCATGACAACAACCGGCTGGCCGAGTCTCTGCCGAGCTCCATGCAGTTTACCCTGGCACCCAGCATCTAGAATCCGGTCGTCACTCATGCGCAGCACCAACACGACCTGATGCATGTATACATTCATCCCTCCCTGGTTGTACCTCATGCTCCGCACCTTTTACAGTGAGCCCCGGCAACTCATACACAATGGTGCTGCCGTCAGAGAATCGCACGCAGTTGATGCCTGACTGTCGACCCTTGACATGGTTCCCCTTGATGCCCGCGTGCCAGTTGCCATTGCCAAAGAACACAAACTGCACAGCAACACACGTGTTCACATGGTCAAGAGCTGAGGCTGCCGAAGAAAACAAACCGCACGGCAAGACACATGCATGGTGACGAGCCGCTTAAAATGATGGTGCTGTACTTGTGGTGCCTGCAGCAGCGCGCACACTTGCCTGAATAGAAAGCAGTGGCATGGATGAGGCTGCGCACAATGCAAGCCTTTGGCTTAGAACTTGGTATACAGCCTCGTGGAACGGTTCAGAGTTCAAACTCAGCATATGCACCACCCTTTTCAGGGTCTTAGGCTTGCACCATGTACAGCCTCTTTTATGCCACTGCTTTTGAACAAGTCAAACGTGTCGAGCATGGTCCTGACTCTCATCTAAAGCAGAAGCAGCAGCAAACGAGAGGGTTTGCTCGTTGGAAGTCTAGGTTTAAGGATGAAACTCACCCAAACCCTGGACCCTTGAAAGGCTTGAAAACAAAGCAAGTCTCAGTCTGCCTGGCACACTCTCTTCTGATCACACACCACAAGCACGCACTGGCTCCCTCCCGTGCATGTTCTTGAGGAGTCCCTGCATGAGGCGCAGGGCCGCTTACCCACCCTTGTCTTGACGATTTAGGATATGGGCCCCTTGTATTCCCTTCCTGCTGTAGCCATGTAGGCATGCGTCCTGACTGATGGCTCCTTTCTTTCTTTTCTTTCTTGTAACCTGTACACGCACCTTGCCACTGGGCTCCACCACTTGCCAGCTGCTGATCGGTGGATGGTGGCTGATCTGCTCACAGTAGATCTCGGTGCCGTTGGAGTAGCGTGCCTGAGGAGGTGCGGTGAGTCAGCATGGGCTATGGTGTGCAAAATCGTCCATTCCACTGAGCTGAGCTGGAGTGGGCGCAGAGCACGCGAAAGAAGACACGGAAAAGTAACTGGGGTCACGGTGTTCGGAACCACTCCAGAGGCGTACAACTCTTTCCCAAAAAAACAGTGTCTTAAACATGCTTGTACACAGGTTCACCCTAACCTGGGACACTTAGAGTGCAAAATATAGCTTTCATTGGCATCAGGGTTTCACTGTCCCAGGTATAGGATTGGGGGGTGAACCTGTCAAATTAATCGCAGCGCGAACCCTACTCTTTGACCACAAAGCCTCCATTCGAGATCACCCAGTGCATCAAACAGGGTGATAAAAAGGAGGAGTCCTTGTACTAAAAAATATTATTACAAAAGAAATGGAGTGAAAATCCCAGAGGTTGGTCAGATACAGGAATCCAGCCGTTCATCTCGGAAAAGAAAATCCAGCACAAGGGGTGCCTAAAAGGCCAATGTTTGACCTCCTTTCCTTTTTTTGAATATGCAGGGTATTAGCATAGCATATACAAACAACTAAGACATATCCTTGGAGGTGATTTGGGTCCCAGGGTGGAGTTGTGGCCCTTCTTCGGGCGATCAGAGGCCAGGAGAGTGATCTAGGGTCCTCTGGTCTTCACCATTTTGGTGTTTATAACAATCAATTATACGAACAATAATGGTTGGCACGGTCTAATTTGAGAAAGAAACTTGAGAAAGAGCATGTCCGGCTACATAGGCCAGTTGACGCCCTCTGGAACTATCCATTTCATTGGACTTGCATTTAAGGGGGCCGAACTCAAGCAAAGGGCGCAGAGCACGCAAAACGAGATTTAACCTGGGCCATGGCTTTCTGAAGTCATGCATTCTACTCAACTTCCACTGGATTGGGCACAATCCAAGCAAACAACCAGGGATTGCATGCGCTCAAGTGTCCCTCAAGTCGTATTTACTGTCCTTCTTGTGCCTTAGAATTAATGTCCTCAAAACGGATCTGACAGTAAAGGATATGCTTCTGGGATTTATCAATTTCTGACAAATCCCTGAAGCTCTAAGCTGGGGAAGGCTTCCATACAGATATTTAACACTGCTGCGGCCCTGTTTTCTCACCTTGGAAGGTATATTTCCGAAGACTAATGTGCGCACCTTTTGCTTCCATGCCTCATAATGAGCGTAGAAAAAAGTAGAAAGACACCCTAATGCAATAAAAATACCTATCATAAACGCTCCCAGGTACCTCCATGTGAAACAGATGAACTGTGAGACCCATAGACCTGGTCTCCACCCACCTGGTAGGTCTCTCCTAAAATGGGGTTGAATGGCTTGTGGAAGGACACTTGTCTGCACAGCCCACTCAGAGCAAAAGCCACCACATATTTCATGCGGTCCACAGGGTCGGACTCATTAGCTGCCGCATTTAGGAGGTCCAGGTAGTCCTGCATGCACCATGGTAGGAGCACAGCTCAATTGAAGATATGAAGATATTATGCAAGCTTGGCACAGGTAAGCATATGCCTCCTTGCCACAGACTTCCGCCATGCTGTCTCTTATCAGGCTCACCCTTTTAGGATAAGATGGGGCAGCATTGAGACAAGAGTTTTGTAGGCTTAGTGTCAGTGACAAGCTGTCCAAGTTTAAAAAAACTATGTTTACGATGTAGCATTGCGGACATCAAAAAGTGCCAGTGCCAGGTGGACAGGGGGGAATGCGAGGTGTGTAAGGGCATACTCTCACCCAGTTGGCAGTCACTCGCTCTAAAAAGGAACGTGGTTCGAAGAGACACACGGGCAAGGAGATCTTGGTCAGATTAATGCCTGCAAGACCAAATTGACAAGGGCACAGGTATGCGAAGGCGATAGAGGGACCTGAACAGTCCATGCATGACGCGAAACTTCCGCGCCCAAATCAGAACACATGTCCTACAAGGTGTGGATGTTTTCCCTCCTCCTTACCATGCACAATATACAGTCCCTTACACCTCAACCGATGAGACACTCTCTCTCAAAAATGATGGCCCCATGCGTGCACCCCCAGCTGCTTGTCCCACCTTCTTTGAACATGTTGGCGCCCACATGCTTCAGCCCTGCACACAGCAGGCAGGGAACAGCCAGCCCAGGATGAGTGCCTTGCCACGCATGTGCAGGCAAGAAACCAGCAGCTAAAAGGGCAACAGCGAACTCTAGCCTGGGTCCAAGGGCTGGCCTGTTGGATGGTCCCCTTCTTCAACCACCCACATTGCCATAGCTGCTGTCGCTGCGCCTTCAGCTGCTCCTTGTGCTCAGGCGTGTCAAATGTGTAGCCCCCGTTCCCTTCGCTCGCATCCTCCTCATCTTGCAGCTTGTGCTCGGCATCGTGGATGTCTGCCTCTTGGGGGGGTGCCCCGTTCCGCTGCACAAAGAGGCACGACAAACGGCGGGAAATGAGCACCCGTGGTGCGCTATGGACACAGAAGGAAGTGCAATCCTATGTCTTTTGCATCCGTAAGCAAGAACTGCCGGTGCCTGCTAGCAAGACCAAAGTCCACCCTGTAGGTGCAAGGGCTCGTGCCTGCATCACACACGGCTTGACCCAATCGATTTGTGCATCATCAGACAGGCTACACGCACTACACCATCTGCCCAGGAGTAGTGTTGGTGGGGCATGTGCCCTGCATCCAGACCAGCAACTGTCCCTGCACCCATCCTGAAGGGAGGGGAGAAAAGTTGAGGCACACCTGGATGTCGAGCTTTGCCAACCCCTCCGCAACACCGTTTGCAGTGTTTGGTGGCTCGGGCAGGTTTGACTTTTTGCTGAACATTGCTTGCTGCTGCGCGCGCACGCCGTCTTGACACTACTCTCTCTGCACACAGCAGCTGGTACGGAGCTCTCTACCCTGCCCTCTAACACAGCAGCATGCTTCGAACTTAGCGTGAAGGTGACATGATCATTTGCAAAAATGAAATGTTAATGATATCAGAACCAGGGTTCTGACCAGGGATGGAATAGAGAATACAGGAGAGAGGAAAGTTGTCATTAAATTGATAACAACAAATTACAAGGAAAATATGTGTTACTGATCAAAGGATTCGTCGCTAAACGTGTGTGTGTGTGTGTGTGTGTGTGTGTGTGTGTGTGTGTGTGTGTGTGTGTGTGTGTGTGTGTGTGTGTGTGTGTGTGTGTGTGTGTGTGTGTGTGTGTGTGTGTGTGTGTGTGTGTGTGTGTGTGTGTGTGTGTGTGTGTGTGTGTGTGTGTGTGTGTGTGTGTGTGTGTGTGTGTGTGTGTGTGTGTGTGTGTGTGTGTGTGTGTGTGTGTGTGTGTGTGTGTGTGTGTGTGTGTGTGTGTGTGTGTGTGTGTGTGTGTGTGTGTGTGTGTGTGTGTGTGTGTGTGTGTGTGTGTGTGTGTGTGTGTGTGTGTGTGTGTGTGTGTGTGTGTGTGTGTGTGTGTGTGTGTGTGTGTGTGTGTGTGTGTGTGTGTGTGTGTGTGTGTGTGTGTGTGTGTGTGTGTGTGTGTGTGTGTGTGTGTGTGTGTGTGTGTGTGTGTGTGTGTGTGTGTGTGTGTGTGTGCGTGCGTGCGTGCGTGCGTGTGTGCATGCGCGCGCGGGTGTGTGTGTGTGTGTGTGCGTGCATGTGTGTGCGCTTTTGCATGCATGTGTGCGCTCTCTTGCATATATGTGTCTGTACTGGAGGAAAAACAGCATGCATGAAGGAAAGGTTCAACAATCAGCTGGCACTTACTGAGGTCCCCACCAATAACAGGGGAAACCAGCATGCGATATACTGATTTAGAGATGTTGTCAGCCTTATGTCTATGTCCAGTCATGCGCCTTGCCCTCATAAGAAAAGCTTGCCTGGTATTACCTCGTCATGATCCTCCAGTGGCTCATTTGCTGGATTGTATGGTTGCAACTCTGGTCCTTATCCTTGATATGCCGAGCTTAAAACAGGGCTGGGTTTAGAATGGGTCAATCTTTGGGTCAGTGCGTGCAACGCCTATTAGATTAGTGTGTTGTAAGCTGTTGCCGTTGAGCAGCTGTTGTTCAGGGTTTCAGTGCTGCGAGATAGATGTTTTGACCATGTGGATTCATGTGTCTGGGGTTCTAGGATTGAGGAGCTCTGTATCTCTGCCAGGGGCAATACCATTACTACAGTGTGACCTACAGTTTTTTATTTTTCTAGGACTGCAAACCCACATGTAAAGGATGGGTGTGGTGTAGCCATTTGGGGCTGCAGTGTGTTTAGAATTTCCCCCTGGTAACTGGTTTTCCTAGTCTATCTGAAGTGGCTGCTGGAACAGCCCTATGTTGCCTGTACCCCTGCTGGGAGCTTATGTGCTTCTTGCACATAAGGGGTTATAAGGGGTTACAAGGGGTTGGCCTACAGCCCGAAAATCTGGCTGATCGGCTGCTGGTGAAACATTCTCATCCAGCATCAAAAATTGAAACCAGTTCAGACAAAAAATTTTGAAAATCTATGCGAGTCTTGATTTAGAAAAGCATTGACCTGTCACCATTACTGGCATCTATGCCACCTCTTGTTTTGTATAACACAGGCACCCGTTTAGTCCTGCACCCCCAAGCAGCGCAACATGTCCTAGAGACTTCACGAACCAGGCTGATGTCCCAGGATTAGCCAAGTTCGTAACAGCAAGCTTGAGATGCCGTGCCTGAGTTTTTTGTTCTTGTTCTCCAGATCGGACTGGTTTGCTTACAGACACCTTTTTCACTTCACCTAAGCTGCCCACGAAGGCAAGTGCAACTATGAACCAATTCTTCTTTGTTGCACTCCAACAAGGGCACACTGACATAGCCTCTGATAGTGCATCCTGTCTCTCTCAGATTTCTGAACAGACCCTTAATTAAATGCGCATGAGGACCCACCCTCAAGCAGAACTCATCCAGGCCATCTCAAATGTGTTAGAGCACTCCCTGCACCCTGTTCATTTCTATAAGGTTAAAGCCCATTCTGGCATCATTAGCGATGAGGGGACTGACGCATGCGCACGGATTGCAGCACTCACGGACAGCATGGACATTGCACTTCCGGATGCCAGAGATCCCTCCCACAACTTCTACTGGCTTCCTTTGAAGTCCTCACACGGACGCAACAGTGACCCACCGTGGGTGATGCGACATCACTCCCACAATGCTCCAATTCACTACCTCACCAACCGGACAGACAAGCTTAAAGCACACATGCATAAAAGGCATAAGCTAGGCTCTACTGACACCTCTGGCTCCTATTACAATAGCTGGCAGAGGCTTAATAACGCTAAGCAGCCACAACACTGTTAATTCGGAAGCTCACAAGCCACCCTTTAACTTGCCGACAAAGAAATCAGCAACTTCTGTAATGACCCAAGGATCGTCCTTTAACATCAGGTAAATGTATCAAAATACCGCACGGGAGCAGTTTACACGCAAAAACATGCAAATAGGTTCAAGAAATCTTTCATCTCTGCATGCTGTCCGTTATGATGTTGCGAAACGTACAGCATTAGTGAACCATATTGCTCTTAGATGTCCTACCCAAGAATGAGTGGGATGCACACCAATAGGCACCATGTTGGCCTTAGCTTCTAGAAGAAACACAGATCTGCGTTAAAGTCCTCAGCAAAGGCAGATATGGTTCATCCCTCAATGGTATGGATGCCTGCCATAATGAGAGACTCCTGGAACAGGGCGCTGAAGTCCCTGAAAACACATCCCCAGCTCTCCCTGACTTGCTTCCCCTAATGGTGCTGGATCCTCTACCAGGCACCAAAGCCGCCCTGATGCTGTCTTTGTGCACTTTATCCCAGGCCGACCCGCACACAGAAAAGACAAGAAAAACTACGCAGGCAGTGGAAACACTGCCCACACCAATTAAGGAAAAGATGATACCTAGGGCCGAGGCACCGTGTATCCCCTCCACCAAGAGAAAAAAATTGATCTTTACCAAGGGAAGAAAAAAAACAGTCGGGGATCAGGAGGGTTACTAGCAGTAGTCCATGCCTGATTTTGGTGATGAGAGTTGAAAGAAGTCTTTTCAAGAGCGCGTCTGGTGCTAGCAAATTCATATGCAAACTGGACAGATTGAGCATGAAGCTTCAGAGCAAGCACATTGATCCCTCTAAGATCCCTCTTCAAGACAGGGGCAATCACCTTGTTGAACTCAAATTCTGCCCTGATACCAACCCCTGTCCCACTCTAAAAGTCACAACTGCCCAGCATGCCAACACTTCAACCAGGTTCAAAACCGGCAGCCTGAGTAACCCAAACAGAAACAACAGGGTGGCCTTGCATATTATTTCAATTGGTGTGGCAGGCACTATCTATAATGACTATACCATCAAACCTCTTATCAGCTTGGGTCTAACCAGGCAAAAGGCTGAATCACTTGCATGAACTCAAGTTAGCCATGCCATCCAAAGATAACGGCGATTACTAATACCAGACAAGCTCTTTATTTCATGGGGCTTGGGGGGGGGGGGATAGCTGGGCGCATAACGGTGGAGAGCGGGAGAAGGAGAGTCCGGACGTCCAGGAGCATGGCTCACAACCCTCCAGAGCCTCATTAGATCTTTCTCTGGTTTTCTCTTAAGCTAGCTGTCTGCGCCTACTTATGATTTGAGGGCCTTTTGGTGAGACCCTTGCTAACTTGCTTGTCAGGGAACCTTAATGCACGTGGCCACTTTGGCTGGCATAGGCTTTCTTCTCTTTTCGTAATATACCATGCACCGGTGATGGTATGGTCAAGATATCTTACAAGGAGGAGCTGCTGTGCTTAATTCTTGCCACACATGGTGCCTCGGCCCTAGGCATCCTCTTTTCCTTCATTGACGTCACGTCCCA